>BSBK01000494.1:100000-775000 GCA_027943335.1 Chamaecyparis obtusa | reverse complement strand
TTTCACTTTCAAGCTTTAGAATAACTCATCTAGCTTAATAGAAAGGGTTGTAACACATTGTTATTTTCATTTCATAGCTTAGTTTGTACTTCCATTTTCATAGCATAGCTTGCACATTTGCATCCTCATTCTTAGCTTGCATTGCATTGCATTTCCATTTGATTAGTTGGGGATATTGGCACTCTTGCCCTTGTCCTCATTCGAATCTCTCATTGTATGGTTGACTAGCAAGGTCACAAGCTCAATAGCTCTAGCTGAGAGCAAATTCATAATCTTGCAACTCCATGCATAGAGAGATATGGATCGATTTGTGAGGCCTCATTGTTGAGCAACCTTGCATGTAAGGATTCATAGAAGTGCACAAATTTTGTGTGTATATTTTTGGCGCCCACCATGGGGCAAGACAACTCTATTTTGTCCTTATTTTCTTGCATTTCTGCTGCATGTTTCGACTGTTCTAATTTTTTTTGTGATTTTTGTGCGCTGTCCGTACTTCCGTGCATCACTGTCATGGAGTCTCGTGAGAGCTTATGTACTTCCTTGTGTTCTATCTTACACGAGCTTTTGTACTTCCTCACATGGGCTGTGTTCTATCTCGCGTGAGCTTCTATGCTTCCTCACGCGGGCCTGGGTTCTGTCTCGCGCGGGCCTGTGATCTGTCTCGCGCAAGCTTCTGCACTTTCTCGCGTGACCTCTATACTGTCTTGCATGAAATTTTGTGATAGACAGAGACCAGAATTCCAGATTCATCACTTTACTTGCTATTTTTGGTTTTTTAATTTTTTTTGAAAATTTCAGCGTTTTCAAATTCGTGGCACTTTGGAAAACGGGCACGCATTTTTGAGAAATTTTCACAAATGCTATCAAAAGTTTAAGTGTGATATATCGTTGGAAAGGTCTTTCTGAGCCTAATCCAACCATGATGGTTTCATTTTCATATTTTGTCATTTGATCAGTTATTTTTGTAGATTATTTGATTTTTCATGTGCTAACCATTGTTAGATTTTGGATTTTCCTAACCCTTGTTGGTCTAACAAGTTTTTTTTGTAGTTGCTCTTGCTTGAAGGAAATTGATACATTGCATGTCAAAGTGGGCTACTAATGGTTTTTGCAAGGCTGCCCTAAGCATAAAAACCAAATCAAGTTCTTGTTTAATTACTTTCTTTATTGAGTGTAGCATATACTAGTTGTTTCATTTCATAGGCACTTAATACCTTGTTGTAGGAATTTTGAGGTGGTAGGAGAGTATGCTCTTCACCCTTGTGGTGAAACATAAATCTTGACCCATCTTGGGATTTTTAAAGCAAGGGGGTAATTGAATTTTTTCTTGGTGTGTTTGGGAGAAGTTTTTGAGATAGGGGAGTATGCTGTTCACCCTTGTGGTGAACTAAAAACCTTGAACCTCAAAAATCATCCATTCTTTGTTTAGTTTAGGATCCTTTAGCGGGCCTGCTCTTGAGCAATCAAGAGGAACGACCCAAGTGGGGACAACCTTGTCATCATTTTTCTTGGTGGCAAGTGATTCCAACTCACTATAATCTCAAGGCTATCGAGGACACAAAACCTTGGTAGACATAACACTTGTCTTCGCTTGATGTGAGTAACTCATGGGATTGTGACCATGGGGAAAGCATTGGGCAAAAATGCTTAAGGTACTCTTGAGGCCGCAAGGTCCTAGTCCTTTATGAGGAGCAAGAGGGGTGTTATGAATGGAAGCCCTTACTAAGAACCATAGGTTAGAAGCCACCTTATTTTAGCCGCTTATCTTCTTAGTGCAAGGATTGATCCAAGTGGACTAATCTGGATCACCCCAAGACACTCACCATATGTGTTCCTTTGGTTGTGTTATTTGACACTTCCATGACAAAGCCAATATCTCTTGTGGGCAACCACTTGGTATGAGGCGAGGGAACATCAAGTTGTGGGCTAAGTTGGTAAGTATTGAGCCTTGACTTTTTAGGATAGATTTTCTTGAATTGTCTTCGATTGTGTGATACCAATGTAAACGTTCTCAATATACAAACAATCGGTAGCATTCAAAGGGTGCTTTTTCAATTTTGATATCACAATTGTTTGTCTTGGCAAGGTTGCTTTTGCCCTTGTTTCAAGTGTTTGAAGACATGTTTGATCCCATACTGTTTGCAAACCTATCAATTTACTGCTGTCATTGTGATTGGAATAAAAAAACCAACCTTCAAACTGAAATTTTGATCAAACTATCCTTAAAATTGAGATTTTTAGCACTCATGGGTCAAGATTCGTATAATACTAAAAAGTCATCGCACATCCCCCTGAGAATTGTCGTCATTGAGCTGATTTGTGTCATCTTCTAGTCTTCCTTGGTCAGTCTAGGTCAGATCTTAGGTGCTGTCATGTTGCTCAACATCTCAATGAATGTTATGGTATCAATTGCATAAGATGAATCTTAGTCTTCTTCTTTCTTCTCCATTTCCCATGTTCTTCTAAAGTCTTCTATTCCCATGGGAAATTCTTCTTCTTCTTCTTGATTCTTTTCCTCTTATTATCTAGTCTACCTTCTTCTATTCATCTATTCATTTCTTCCATGATTGATTCCTCCTGTTCTAGAACCATGAATTTCAACTATTTTGTTAAGGAACCTCTCTTGAGAATAGATGATCTTAATCTCATTGCTCAATTTGAAGAGTATCTTTATTCCTCCAATAGTCCTTCCAAATATCTCATGGGTGACAAACTTATGGCAAAAATAAAGGAAAAGATGATTAAGTCAGATACCTTTGCTAGGATCATAGACATGATCATATCACAACTTCCTTCTTCTAAACATTCTTCATCATCTAAGTTTTCTCATTCTTCCTCATCTTCCAAATCTTACCATGACTCTTCTAAACATTATTCACATTCTTCATTATCCAAGTCTTCTTCTTCCACTAAATCTTCAATTTCCTCTTCTTCACGATCTTGTTCTTCTTCTACTTCTCCCAAGAGTCTTACTTCTCTTCGGAAGACATACTATAAAGAGCAATGTGATAGTCCTTATGATGTCTCTTCCACAAAGAGTGATACACCCACCTATGATGAGTATGATGACTATGATGATGGACAATGTAGTGATGCCCATGAAACTTCTATTCCTAAGCATCATCCTCGTGGTACACTTGTGATTTCTAAGGGGGAGTCGTATTGGGTAGACTATGATGGTGATCCATATAACTCTAAATTTGAAGAATTCTTTGATGATTTTTGTGAACAATACAATATTCCTACTGAGGAAGAAAAAATCTACCGCACTGATTTCAAACGTCAAAAGAATCTCTCCTCTAAAAGTTCTCATGCTGAAAATAAAGGTTGCACTCTCAAGCAAGATCATATTAATGTTGAACCTTTGTCTTGTGATGGTTCCCTTCCATCCTCTACTTCCTCCAATACCCACACACTTCCTAAAGCTTCTGAGTCTTCCAAATCTTTCATAAATCCTTCATCCAACAAAGATCCTAAGGCTTTTCATGCGGTTCCCTATAGTTATCCTCAAGGGCTACCTCTTAAAGAAACTCAAGCTAACCTTCACTTGGCTGCAAATACTTCCAATAATGCTACACCTAAAGAGCTTAAGACTTTATGCGCTATAATGCCTACTTCAGCTAGTCCTTCACCATCTTTTCCAAAGTCTTCCATACAATTCCAACATGCTTCCTTGTCCGTAGAAGTGGCTCCATGTCAAGAGGACTTTAAAAATGATGAAGAAAAAAATAAAAAAAAAGATCAAGATCAAGAACCCTCCATGTCATCCAATCCTTTTCATGACATCTCTGATCCACTTCATGGTTCTTTTGATTCTTTACGCCCTTTCTCATTCCTTCCACCATCTCCTAAGCAAGATCGAGCTACTACTTACACCGTTGAGCTTATTGACAATCAAAATAACCTTACCACACTTGCGCTTTCCAAAGATGATACTTCCATTAAGTTTATTAAAAATGGTGTTGTTACTTCTGATGTAAAGCCTATTGAAAATCGAAAGAAAGTTGATATGCTTATGCTACCCAACGATCCTTGTCAAGATCAAAGTCTTTCATCTTCTTGTTCTACCACTCCATGTTCACTTCCGCTTTCTACTCTTCCTAAGTCTTTGCAAGCTCTGAACAATCCTATCAAAGAAGTTGCTCCTATTCAAGATGTTCATGATCCTATTGCAAATCCTAATGCTCACTCTAAAGATGCTGATGTCCTTGGTTCTCATATAGATGTTGATGAAACTATTTATTATCCTTTTGCATCTTCCATGTCCATCCTTGGACCTCCTCCACCAATACTAAGGGATTCACGT
Organism: Chamaecyparis obtusa; assembly: GCA_027943335.1. Lineage (NCBI taxonomy): Eukaryota > Viridiplantae > Streptophyta > Pinopsida > Cupressales > Cupressaceae > Chamaecyparis > Chamaecyparis obtusa. The sequence continues at coordinate 770,694 of BSBK01000494.1, read as the reverse complement.
CTTCCTTCCATCTTGGGCCCATATGTCCCTTCACTTTTCCCTCCTAATTCTCCTAATTCATCATCTATTTTGGGTCCTTATGTCCCTCCATATCCTATCTTTCCTCAAGATCAACATAGATTCATACCCTTGAATCCTTTTCATCCACCAACTCATCTAAACCAGTCATATCCTCCTTTTCCTTCCACAAGTCCTAAGTCTTTTGGAAGTAACTTGAATGTTCAATACAAGAAAAAGAAGCAATACAAGAATCCATCAAAAAAAGAAGATCACCATGTCTACTCTAATCGACATGGAGGCATAAAGTCAAAAGAGATATCTAAGAAGAAAACTACAAGACAAGTATGGGTTCCAAAATTCATCATTGAAGATATTCTCTCTAAATCATCAAAAAAAAATGAAAAGCCTACGACTATATGGATTCCAAAGTCTCTCTTGAAAGAGTCTAATGTTGAACAAAAAGTAAAGTTGACATTCAAGCTTCCAAAGGCTTCCACTTCATCTTCTTTCAAAAACATTCTTCCATTCCATGCGCCTGAACCACAACCTTTGCTAAACATTCACCATATTCCTTCTCCTATTCCTTCATTCACATTGCCTCCATCCTCTCGCCACCTTTCAAGGTGTGTGTTGACGTTGATCTTGCCTTCCTTTCCATCTACCTTTTCACAATCCTTCCATTCATTATCTTTCTACCTTCTATCCTTTTTCCTCATTTGCCTATTCCTCATATCTTCCAACCTCACTCGCTTTACATAAAGCCTTATCCTCCATTTTTCTCTTCCATCTTCCTTTCCCTATCAACATCTTTGAGCATATCATTTTGAATCCTAGGCATATCATGGTTTATCCTTTCAAGGAGCATTATCTAAAAAGCTTGCTTTCTTCCATAAAAATTATAAAATTCAAAAAAAAAAAAAAAAAGTGCCTTGGTGAAAACTTGGAAACAGGGGCCTTGGTAGCAAAAATACAAAAAAATTGAAAAATAAAAAAAATCTCCAAGTGGTGAAAACTTGGAAACAGGCGCTACTTGTCACCTTTGCACTCCTATTTGTTAGCATGCATCCTTGACACTGAACCTTTCCGTCATGCCTTGACCTTATTTGACTTTGTCTGGAATTGGTCTTTGTCTTTGTCTATGGGGCATACCTGTTTGCATTGGTCTTTTAGGTGCGTATGTCTCTTGGGGCATTTCACAACAGGTGTTTTTCAACACCACCCCAAATAGTGTTTTTCAACACTACCCTTGCGTCGAGTGTTTCTTAACACTTATCAGATGTCTTACCCAATAGTCTAAGTTTGATGCGATATTTCTCATTTGCAGATGCAATGATCAGAGTTTGATTCTATGACCAACACACATGCACTTAAACAATTAACTTGTTGAGATATGTTGACTTTATTTTTCTTTGTGTGTTGTCTATGAGGATTTCTTTGATGAGTGGTCTCTCCCTGAGAAGTTTTTGATGATGCATAGCTAGAAGACTGAGGGTATGAGAACATGTTTTCTTTCTTTATCTGCTTATGGGTATAGTTTGTTGATCCTAACTATCATGAGCATTTATGCTGGTCCTACTTGACACTATGGATTGACAAGGTATTATCCTTGATTGTTTTATGCGAGTGCATGCTTCTAGTTATCCTGACTTTCATGTGTCTTGATACAAGCATAATCTCGCCATATCAAACTTAGGTGATCTCATTGCATTAGTCATCTAGACCTACATGTCTTTGATGCCTAGGTGGGATTTCCACATTTCTATCTGATAAAGATCATATTCATATCCACATAGTTATGCTAGTGTGCATTGTATGATTTTATGACGCTACCAATAACACTCGATGATGATAATTAGATGTCTATTAGCGTTGTGACCTTGCAAGTCAACCACTTTCATAGTAGTTTGCATTTTTAGGTTCATGTTAGTCTAGTGTTGCATTTTGCATATGGAGAGAGTGCTCCTTTTCATCATTTACGAACTAGTCGGTCAACTGTGTTCATCTTCTAATTCTTCTTGATCATATCTTTCATTTCTAGTCTTTCATATCACATCATTTTCTATCCATTTTCGGACTCAAAATCAAAATTCGAGGTCATCTTGCCAGTCAAAATTGTGTTTCAAATTTTCCCCTTCTTCTGAGTTGTTGACTAACTTTTTGAGGTATAATCCAATTTTCAATGGACTTTCTTCCTTCCATGTCTCTCAAATTTTCTAGTCTCTCATTCGCTCTATTCCTAGTCTTCTATTTCTATTCTTCTACTTCCTCACTGGGGCATGTTTCACCGCGTAATGGTTACCCTATTGACCTATACATTCGATTATGATTTCATTTTGATTTGATCAAATCTTTATCGATTTGCTGTCTCTCCTCTACCTGATTTCAATTTCAATTCTGAGGGGGCAGTACCTATGGGATTCTCATCCCTGATTCTCTTGATTTTCCTGATTCAGACAACTTTTTTGAGCTTTTGCTCAAATTTGAGATTCTTATCTCTTACTTTGAATGTGATCCTGAATTGACCTCATGTTCAAAGGCCTTTGTTTATGTTTGTCCGGGTGCGATCCCGAATTGACCTCACATCTGAGTTGTTTTGTGATCCCAGATCGATCTCACATTTCAACTTCATTCTTTGACTACATGTGTTCCCAAATCGATCACACATTAGTCAAAGAGGGGAAAATGTATGCACCCAAAAATGGTCGCCTAGACTTTGGGCCCCATTTATTTGATTTATCAATCCTGAATCAGTTTTATCAATAATCAATATTTTCAACATTATCAATTTCTTGATCAAATCTTAGTTTTGATCATATATTAGATTTTTATCCTTGGATTAACCATTTTATCCTAAAGTATTTATTTACTTAAAAGGAATATTTCCTCTCCTTTTATTAAATAAAAAGCCCCACCTTTTCTTCTTATCCTAAGTTGCACAAATAAAGCACTATTCTTATTTTATAAAAAAGGGAAAAAGCACTTTTTATCTCATATGGACATAAAGTCAACTCTTATTTTCCTATTGGAGGATACTTGTGCACATGGATTGCTCCTCTTTCAAGCTCCATCATTGATTGAGACTTTTGCCTCTTAATCTCCATGGTCCATTCCTTTGCATTTCTTATAAAAGGAGAGCTCTCTCCCTCATTCTAGGACACTTGTTTTATGCTAACTCTATGTTGCAGGAATTCTTTGGAGCTTTTTGGAGATCATTGTTGCATTGCATCTTAGAGTTCTTCATTTGCTTCATAGTTTAGTTTCCATTCTTGCATAGTAGTTCATGTTTATGCTTTCATAGCTTAGATTTCACTTTCAAGCTTTAGAATAACTCATCTAGCTTAATAGAAAGGGTTGTAACACATTGTTATTTTCATTTCATAGCTTAGTTTGTACTTCCATTTTCATAGCATAGCTTTCACATTTGCATCCTCATTCTTAGCTTGCATTGCATTGCATTTCCATTTGATTATTTGGGGATATTGGCACTCTTGCCCTTGTCCTCATTCAAATCTCTTATTGTATGGTTGACTAGAAAGGTCACAAGCTCAATAGCTCTAGCTGAGAGCAAATTCATAATCTTGCAACTCCATGCATAGAGAGCTATGGATCGATTTGTGAGGCCTCATTGTTGAGCAACCTTGCATGTAAGGATTCATAGAAGTGCACAACTTTTGTGTGGACATTTAGGACTTCCAAACACTAAGCATAGAATCTAATATAACATGCACAAGCAAGGAGAGATAGTACTCAAATTTAGGTTTTGAATTTGTCTTCAAATCAATACCTTTATTTTTCCAAGATGTAGGTGCCAAGTCAGCCTACTTAGGTCTTCTACAGTCCCACCAATATGTTCTTATTCACTATTGCCTAATGCATGGCCAAACTACAACATAGAACCTTGTGGAAGTTCACCACTTTGTAGGGCATTATTCTGCCCTAGTTCACCATTCCTAGGGCAACAACTGTATGCCCTAGGTCTGCTCCAAATTTGCCCTCTAGGGAGGGAAGCACTCTACCTAATTTGCTTCTCAATGTTGAATGGATGAACTTGTAACTCTGCTCAAGTACTTATCACATTATGTTTTGGGTGTGTTCCTTGAGAAGATTTAAAATATCCATTTGTACACATAATGGTGACTCTTCAAGAGTCACAACCCTTCCTCAAGGCTGGCCGACTTGTACCTAATAATTATTCCAAGTCATCCCTCTTGGAATTAATCCAAGTTGGCCCTTATTTTCATTTAATTATTATTATAATTATTTCAAGATCAAAATACTAACACTCCCTCTTGATCTTGAGAATAATAAAGCCCATAAAAATAACACTCCCTCTTGGACTTGAGAGAAGGATCAACCTATAGATCTCCCATCTATAGGACTCAAAAACATAACTTCAATGGATGCCTAATCCAATAGTGCCATAGATCTCACATTTATGAAGGTAGATCTCTATCTACCAAATGTTCTTCATTATTCCTCAACCACACATCTCATATTTATATGAGAAACATCATCTCATGTGATGCTTACCATCTAAATGTGGATCTCCTAGATCCTTTGGTCTCCTAGACCCAAGAATATCAGTCCATGATATCAAATTTCCAATCAATTTGTGAATTTCCTAAATCCACTAGTCACCTTGACTATTTTGAATATCAAGTCCATGATATTCAAGGTATCATCAAGTCCATGATGTATACCATCTAATCCACGAGTCACCAAGACTCAAGAAATGTCAAGTTCATGACATCATACCAACATCAAGTCCATGATGTTTTACTATCAAGATGTGGATTTCTCAAATCCACGAGTCCTGTGACTCAAGAGTTTAGAATATCAATTCTATGATATTCATGGTTTCATCAAGTCCATGATGTTACCAAATACTCAATTTTGGATCCCTGATCCATGAGTCTCCAAGACTCAAAGGATATCAACTCCTTGATATCCAAAGCATTGGTCTCACGAATATCAAGTCCATGATATTCACCAAGTGCTCAGAGCAATGGTATTTTGACATCAATTCCATGATGTCTCACTAATTGCTTAGAGTAATGGACTTTTGACATCAAATCCATGATGTCTCATCGATTATTGGGAGTAATGGACTTTTGACATCAAATCCATGATGTCTCACCGATTACTGGGAGTAATGGTCTTTTGACATCCAATGATGTCTCACCCATTACTCGATGTAATGGTCTTTTGACATCCAATGATGTCTCACCCATTACTAGATGTAATGGTCTTTTGACATCCAACGATGTCTCACCTATTACTAGGTGTAATGGTCTTTTGACATCCAACGATGTCTCACCCATTACTAGGTGTAATGCTCTTTTGACATCCAACAATGTCTCACCCATTACTAGGTGTAATGGTCTTTTGACATCCAATGATGTCTCACCCATTACTTAGCAATGGATCCCTGTTCCATGCAATTGTGGACCCCTGATCCACAAGTCTCTTGGACTTGAAGAATATCAAATGATATTCTTCAATTCATAAGAATAACTTAGCCATAAGCATATCCAGATGAAACCTACAAGTATAAGATTAGCCAATATGATTATAAGTCATTAGCCATAATCAATAAATGAAAGAGAGTATGACCTATTCATACATAATACAAAAGATGTATGCCCCATACAACCAACATTTGTGCATAAGTCTTCATCACCTAAAGATAACCAGCATCTAACCGACAAGATGCAATATAGTTTTCTATATGAATGTTCCTATGTAGATAACAACATTAATTCTAACATATGCCAATGTAAGAATGTTCCAGCCAATAATGTATGTACCTATGGATCTAGCAATCAACTATGATTTCCCATAACAGGGACAATGAGTTAATCAATGTCAACATATTCCAATGCTTAACATAAACCAAGAGATGGATTTACTCACATAGTTTCCTAAGCAAGACAAAACATATCATATCCCAGTGTGAGGTATACTCCATAGTCATAATGTATGATGCCAATAACTATGTTGAATGGATAGTTATGTAAGTTGCCTTCATACGCTAGAATGCATCCATGACAATTAGCTAAGCAAATAATCAGTTATGCTAATGAGGCATTCTTAACCATTTGATAAAAAATTAATAGGTAATGATGATCATACCAATGAAATTAACAAGATATAAGGGAGGAGATTACCATCCAAACCAGTGAGGCCATGATTGAACTCCCTCTTAAACCATATGTCTACGATTAAGACACCTAGGGAACAAGAGACTTACTCCCTCTAGATGGACTTATCTTCATCTGTACATGCTAAGGTAAATCAGGTATGCTACTTACATGCTAAAGTACACAGTGTGTAGTAGTTCTCTCATAGAACAAGCATAAATCAGTAAGGAAGGCATACTTAAATAGATAGTTCTTTATGTTACCATAGCTGTAACTAAGACAAAATCTGTAATACATACCAGATTATGTCATTTGTCCAACACAAGCCAAAGTTGTCAGTATACAAAAGTACTTCCTTCACATTCATAAGCAATCATAATAGTTCTATTATAAGCCAAGTGTTATGAACCAACCAATATGTAAATATAGCATATGTAAGTGCTAATCAATGCAAATGTTTAATGAATCAACTATATGATGCTAATGAACTAGCTAATGATCCAATAAGCCATGTAAGAGGGATAGGAAAGTGAGCCCATGATCAAACTCCCTCTTAATCAAGATTCCCTCCAAGGTATTCAACCTTAATGCAAGATTTAGCCCTACTTTCATAACCAATTTAAGCCAAACCCCCATATGCCTTAGTTTTGAAATAGATAGATTGAAATTCCTAAATCTGAAATGGATCTTTCTTCTATTGTAGCTCTAATACCATGTTAATATTTTCCAGATTTACCTAGGAATAATCAAACTATTCAGGACTTCAGAACACTAAGCACAGAATCTAATATAACATGCACAAGCAAGGAGAGATAGTACCTAAATTTAGGTTCTAAATTTGTCTTCAAATCAGTACCTTTATTTCTCCAAGATGTAGGTGCCAAGTCAGCCTACTTAGGTCTTCTATAGTCCCACCAATCTGTTCTTATTTGCTGCTGCCTAATGCATGGCCAAACTGCAACATAGAACCTTGTGGAAGTTTGCCACTTTGTAGGGCATTATTCTGCCCTAGTTTGCCATTCCTAGGGCAGCAGCTGTATGCCCTAGGTCTGCTCCAAATTTGCCCTCTAGGGAGGGAAGCACTCTGCCTAATTCGCTTCTCAATGTTGAATGGATGAACTTGTAACTCTGCTCAAGTACTTATCACATTATGTTTTCAGTGTGTTCCTTGAGCAGATTTACAATCTCTATTTATACACATAATGGTGACTCTTCAAGAGTCACAACCCTTCCTCAAGGCTGGCTGACTTGTACCTAATAATTATTCCAAGTCGTCCCTCTTGGAATTAATCCAAGTCGGCCCTTATTTTCATTTAATTATTATTATAATTATTTCAAGATCAAAATACTAACATATATATGTAGAGGAAAGAGGGGGTAAGAGAGGGAGTGAAATAGGTAGAGAGGCAAATAAAGTAAAAGAGGTGAGAGAGAGGGAGGGAGAGTGAGTAAGAAAGAGATACACACGATGAATAAGAGTGCTTCATGTTTTAGTAAGTTGTCTTCAATTAGGAATCTGTAACTTGGTTATTATATGCCACTTGGAGTCATGTTTTCATGGACTTTAGAAGGTTGTTGTAACTATGAAAATTCCTTAGAAATAATATGAAATATCTTTTCTCATGGTTTTTTCCTTGGTATACTTTTACTAGGTTTTTTCACATAAATATGTGTGTTTATGTGTTATTATTTTTCTCTATATTTTTTTCACTAGTAATTTTCATAATAATTGGTATCAAAGTGAGGCATTTTTGTGTATAAGTTGTTTGTTTTGAGAGGTGAGAAATGATAGGAAGCATTGTGATCAGATTAGAGGTGCAAAAGTTCAATGGTTCCAATTTTTCTCTATGGAAGCTAAAAATTCAAGCTTTTTTTGTTGAAGGATGGATGTCCAAGCTCTTAAAGTTGTATCATTAAAACCTAAAAATATGAACACAAAAGATTGGAATGAAAAGGATATCATGGATAAAGAAAAAATCCAGTTATCTCTAGAAGATTCAATTTTGCTCAATGTTGTAGAGGAGAAATCAGCTCATGACTTGTGGAATAAGATTGCAAAGTTATATGAAATGACGCCATTGCCTAACAAACTTATGTTACGAAGGTAGTTGTATAATTTAAGGATATATGACAATTCATCAATCATACATCATTTGAATGATTTCAATGCATTGACAAGCAAGTTGTCTTTAGTGGGAATAAAATTTGATGAAAAAGATAAGGAAACAATATTATTATGCTCCTTGCTAGAAAGTTAGGATCAACTTATTATGGCTCTTGATAAATCACTACTGAGTGGGAAGCTAGTCTTTGAAGATGTGGTAGCTACATTGATCTCTAAAGATTCAAGGTAGAAGACATCTCAAGGATCCTCTTCAAATGATGCCCTAGTTGCAAGAGGAAAAACTTTAGAAAGAGCCAATACTGAGCATGAACAAACTAGGTCCAAATCCAAGGGGTGAAAAAAGGTTAAATATTGGCACTATGACAAAAATGGACATGTAAAAAAGCATTGCAGGTTTCTAAAAGAAAGAAAGAGTAATCTTAGTACGCACGATGATAAAAAATATGTTTTCATATTAGATTAAATTATATATTTTAATCAATTTTCATCTCTGGTAAATTATAATGACTTTTCAACTCTAGATTGTACATTCAACTTCTAATGAGGACATAGTTGTAGGAACCTTTCAACTTCCTTGAAGATGTATAAAGAGGCTCAATTCCAATTTAATAGACAAATTAATAGGCATACATCTCTTAGGATGAGTTTTTTAAGTTTTGACATACATCTCATCTATCGAGTTTTCCAATTCATATCAACTCTCACATATGGGAGTCCACATGTGAGAGTTGATACAAATTAGAATACTCTATAGAAAAAATGTATGTCACAACTTGAAAAACTCACCGTAAGAGATTTATGCATATCACTTTGTCTATTGGATTTGAATTGAGCCTCTTTATACATATTCAAGGAAGCTGAAAGGTCACTCCATCTATGTCCTCATTAGAAGTTGAATGTACAATCCAGAATTGAAAAGTCATTACAATCGACTAGAGACATAAATTGATTAACATATATGAATTAATCTAATATATCATCCTATTTACAATGAAAAGCATGCGAGGAAAATACTAAAGAATTTTGAAACACCAATGGAAGATAGAGAGGTATTAACTACTAATTTGAGAGGTTTAGATCTTTACTTCATGTTTAGATTCTTGATTCTAGTGTCTCCTTTCATATGAATCCACATCTTTTTACTAGTTTTATGATGGAGGTATGGTTTACATGGGAAATAAAAATCCATTGGAATTGAGCCTCTTTGTACATATTCAAGGAAGTTGAAGGTCACTCCATCTATGTCCTCATTAGAAGTTGAATGTACAGTCCAAAATTGAAAAGTCATTACAATTGACTAGAGACATAAATTGATTAAAAGATATGATTTAATCTAATATATCCTCTTATTTACAATGAAAAGCATGCGAGGAAAACACTAAAGAAGTTGAAACACCAGTGGAAGATAGAGAGGTATTAACTACTAATTTGAGAGGCTCGACTCTTTACTTCATGTTTAGATTCTTGATTCTAGTGCCTCCTTTCATATGAATCCACATCTTTTTATTAGTCTTATGATGGAGATATGGTTTACATGGGAAATGAAAATCCATGTGAAGTTGTTGGTGAAGGTGAGGTAAGAATCAATATGTTTGATGGAGTAGCTATAAATTTTCAAAATGTTAGATATGTACTTGGTTTAAAGAAAAAATTTCTTACACTTGGAGTTTTTTATGAACAAGATTATTGAGTTAGTGGTGAAAATAGCTATCTCAAGGTAACAAAAGGAATTTTGGTTGTTCTAAAGGGATACAAAATTGGAAATCACTATAGGTTGGTTGGAGAAACTAATAGTGTAGAGGATATAGTGGTATTTGCTGCATAAATGGATTAGTTTCAACATGTAATCAAAGGCTAAGCCATGAGCGAACGTGGTCTCAAGGTACTACTAGATATAAATCTTCTCCCTTGTGCAAAATATAAAGATTTAATTTTTTGTGAACATTGTTTGTTTAGAAAATAGAATAGATTGAGTTTTTCTAGAAGTGCTACCAGAAGCAAAGAAGTATTAGATTTAATTCATTCATATAATAGGGAATTTTGATAACATCTATTGGAGATTCATCATATATTTATTTCATTTATAGATTACTATTCTTGTAGGGTGTGGATTTATCTTCTCAAGAAGAAATGTGAAGTTTTTTTCTTGTTTCAAGAAGTTTAAGGCTCTAGTAGAGAATCAAAAGGGCGAGACAATAAAATATATACAAACACATAACAAAGGTCATGAGTTTTCAAGAGTATTTAATTAGTTTTGTAGTGAGCATGAAATTACATGCTCACTACAAAACTGGTTAATTTCTCTTGAACAAAACTCACCTTTGTTATATGTTCTCAAACATTTTATTGTTTTACCCTTATGATTTAGTGCTACTCCAACTTGTTTCTCAATTAATCGATTACCCACTACTACTCTTGGTAATACAATCCCTAAATAAATATGGAAAGGTAAACCTATTGATTATTCAACTTTATGTGTTTTTGGTTATGATATTTATGTTCATAATCCTAGAGAGAATAGAGATAAGTTGGATAAGAAGTCCACAAAATGTATTTTTCTTGGCAATATAGAAGGTACAAATGGGTACATGTTGTGGGATACTAATGCACACAAGATTATTATTAGTTGATATGTGTATTTTAATAAAAAATTAATGCAAAGTGGTGAAGAACAAAAAGGTACAAAAGTTATTCTAGTAGAGGTGGGAAAATGTGAAGATAATCTAAATGTGCTAGATGAAGGACAACTAGATGAAGATTAGCTAGATGAACAACTAGATGAGAACATGTTGAAATATCACCCCTTGCAAGGAGATCTAGTAGAGTTTCCAAAGCACTTGAAAGATATTCTCCTACTTACAATTCAACTTATGCATTACTAATTGATGTTGGTGAGCCTAGTTCATATCAAGAGGCTTGTGAAGTTAAATGTGCAAGTAAATAAAGAGTTTCTATGGAAGAAGAGATGGAAGCTCTTCATAAGAACAAGACATGGGAGGCTATTCCATTACCCAAGGGAAGAAAAGATATTAGGAACAAGTGGATCCTAATGTGGAAAAGGGATATAAATTTATAATCTAGAAAGATATAAAGCTTGGTTGGTGGCCAAGGGGTATGAAAAAAAAATTGGTGTTGGTTTTGATGAAATTTCTTCACCTATTGTACCGTTGAGTATTGTAAGAGTTGTTTTTATCTATTATTAGTGGTCTTGATTTGGAGTTATGAAATTTAGATGTTAAAACAACCTTCCTCCACTATAAGGTTTATATGCAACAACTACAGGGTTTTGAGGAAAGAGACAAGGAGATTGTGTTTATAGATTGAAAAATTCATTGAATGGTTTTAAATAGGTGCTAAGGTGTTGGTGCAATTAATTTGATTCATTCATGATGAGTTTAGATTTTAGTATATGTGAGGTTGATCATTGTGCCTAATTTCAAAGTTATAATGATGACATTTTTATTATTCTACTTTTTGTATGTAGATGATATGTTGGCAGTAGGTCTAAATATACATAAAATCATCCATATGAAAACTCAGTTTGCTAGGGAGAAATAATAGGAGAATATGGTTGTCACAAAAAAATTATGTCAAAAAGTTTCTGCAATGCTTCAATATGTAGAATGCACAACTAGTTAGTACTTCATTTTCCATTCACATTAAATTATCTTTAGAATAGTGCCCTAACATAGAAGTAAAGAAGATACCGATGTATCATGTACTGTACTCATCAATAGTAGGTAGTATTATGTTTTCCATAGTGTGCACTAGACCAAACATTGGACAAGCAATGAGAGTTGTCAATTGTTATATATGGAAAATCTAAGTTTTGATCATTGGATAATTGTGACATAGATTCTTAGATATTTAAGAGGAACTTCAAATACTAATATCTATTATAGTGGGAGTATTCTTAAAGTAAAAGGGTATGCAAATGCAGATTTGGTGAAGACAAAGATAAGAGAAAGTATACTATAGGCTATGTTTTCTCCTTAGTTGGAGGTGTTGTTAGTTGGATATCAAAGTTACAGACACTGGTGGAATTGTCTACTAGACTAAGGCATGTAATATATGGAAGCAACACATGCAACCAAGGAGACAATATAGATTTATAGATTTTTGGGTGAGCTACAAGTAAAAAAAGACAATATGATTTTACATTGTGATAGTCAAAGTGCTTTACTCTTTAGCACAAAAATCAACATATCATTGTACAAAAAAGCATATTGATATTCAATATCACTTTGTACGTGAGGTGGTGGAAGGATGACAAATATCTTTGGCCAAGATACACACTGATATAAACCCAATAGGTATTTTGATGAATCCTATTGGTGGATAAAGGTTCATTTGGTGTAAAACATCTCTTGATTTGAAGATTATTTGATGATATGTAGATGTAGAAATAGTTTTTCAATAAAGGATTTATTCATGAGTTACAAAATTGACTTAAAGTAGGAGAATGTTGGAATATGAAGTTATTTATAGTGTTATATTCTAGCAATGACAAATAATCATCAACGGGTACTACAATAGTTCTTTAGGTTTGCACCCAACGCTAAATGAAGTTGTAAGGTTGATGGTCAGGGGTCTCAAAAGGGATGGCTTTAACGCGCTACCACATTGAAGGAAATTTTTTGGGGACTTGATATATTTAGTAATTTTAACATGTTAAGCATGTAGCTATATAAGTCATACTTACTATTTTTAGTAAGTTGTCTTCAATTAAGACTTTGAAAATCGATTGTTATATGCTATTTAAAGTCATGTTTTTATGGACTTTTGAAGGTTTTTATAACTATGCAAATTATTGAGAAATAACATGATAGATCTATGCCCGTGATTTTTAATGGTATACTTTTACCACATTTTTCCATGTAAATCTATCTTTTTATGCATTTTATTCTTCTCTACATTTTTCTTCACTAGTAATTTTCATAACACCAAGATAGTGAACAAAAGGGGGTTTAAGTGGCTAATTTTTTCCTAAAATCAGCTAAACCTAAACTTGGAGGAACAATTTGACACTCATACACTCAAAATTTAAATATACCAAAAGAACACATGAATTAGAGTACTTTGAACCTAGTTTCTAAAATACTATTTGTTTTAAAAAATGGATAAGATTAAGGGGTTCAGATCCTCTGCACACCAAAAATTGTTCATTTTTTTTACCAAAATATAACATAGTGTCTGATGTGCGCATAAAAAGAGGTATACTTGTATTTAGAATTTTCAAAAACCTTTTGGTAGAAAGATAGTTAAGAGTGAGTACTCAAAATTATGTATTTTCTTGTAATTTTTTTATTTTCTTTTGTTTTATGATTTTTCAAAGTGGGCACATCTTGATTTTTTTATATTGCAAGGAATGGAGTGTAGAACAACAATATATAATTTATTTCAAATTTGGATAAATAAGTAAAAATTTATTAAAAATTGGTACACATGGATTTGATAAGTCTATAAACATTGATCAAAGAAATTAAATTTAAGTATGTTAATGTTGTTCAAATCTAAAAAAACTAAATGTTAAGAAAGCTCAAGATATGTGTGAAATTATGGTGGTAATTTTACAAATACCCACCTAATAAAGTGTAAACTTGATGTCAATGAAGTTGAAAAACTAGATTGAAAGAAAAACCATGCCACCTCAATTCAACTAGCACTTTGGTGAGCTCGGGGGTCAAGGAAACTTAAATGATAAAGGAAAAATCTAACATTTAGATGATTTGATGTAGAAAATAAAAGAACTAAATTAACTTAACTATACTAAGTGATAAAAATGTTTTGGCTGCTAAAAATGAAAGAGATAACTTTTGTAGCTATCAGGCTCTACAAGCTCATTGTCTAGAATGCACATGTGGATAAAGGATGACAAATTAGGTACATAACAACAGTGTGGTGCATGTACATCCCATATGGACAAAGTACAAAGGATAGGAAAAAATGGGAAAAATGAATGAAGAAACATAAAGTAAACTAATGTGTAAACAAAGAATAGTAAATGCGACTAATGTTATGAAATTAATAAAAAACTAGAGATGATGGGAAGGAATGTTCTCACACCAAAACGGGTTGATGAAACTGATAAGTCACTCCACCTCTCCTTCTAACAAAACTCCACACATAGAAACATTAATAAAAATAATGGCTGGTTGTTTGGATACTTTCCTTAGTCAAGTCCCTAGTTTGGCGTTTCCACCTCCATTGCAACTTAATAGATGAGATAACATTGATAGATAACCATTAATATAAATAGAAAAACCATAAAGATAATAATGTTGCAAGAGTTTGATCAACTAAATATGATATGCTTGACCAACACAAATGAAAGTGGTGCAAATGACTCCCCTTCATAGCTACAGAGCCAAACCTCAATGGAGTGAAGGAAATGATTTCCAAGATGATGAAACCAAGATAATGTGATCCTTTGAAATACGCAAGTTTCTCAAGGAAGTATGAGAAAGCTGCAGGGATGAAGATAGAGTATAGAAACATGAAGAAAAAATTTGAGACAATGCCCCACAAGGACAAATAAAGTGAAAACATGAAATTTTAAGCTGGGTAAGTGCACTAAGATGGTGTGCAAAAAGTGGGGTAAAGTGGCCACTTTTTTTTCTTCTAAAACTAGGTAAACCTGAACTTCACAAATAAATTTAAGGGTCATGCACTCAAAACTAGGAGTTGTGAAAAGAATAAGAATTGTGATACTCTGAATCTAGTTTCTAAACTACTAAGGTTTTTTTAAAAATAGATAAGATTAAGAGGGTCAAACCTATCATGCACGCAAAACTATTCTTGAATTTTTAATAAAAATACAACATAGCTATTTTCATGCGCTTCACAAAATATATAGTTAGATTTAGTATTTTGTAAAACCCTTTGGTAGGATGATAGGTAAGATTGAGATCTAGAAGTTGTGTATTTTTTTTGTAATTTTCCATCGAGTATTTTCTTTTTATGATTTTTTGAAGTGACCGCATCCTAAAAATTTGGTTCTTGTTCGTGGGTTGGGCATAACTTGCATCAAAATAATAAAAAATGGAAATGTCTTTTAAAAGTGTATAGAATCCAGTGTAAAATAGTAACATGTAATTTATTTTGACTTTGGTCAAGTAGATCAAAAGTTATTAATAAAATGGTAGACATATGTCTGTGAGGACTATCAAGACACTGTAAAAGAAAATTAAAGTTTACTATGCTAATGTTGTCCAAAAATAGAAAAAATTATATGGTTAGAAAGATGAGAAGACGTGTGAGAGTACGAGGGTAATTTTAAAGATACCTACTTGACCATTTTTAAACCAAATGAAGATGAAGTCAATAAATCACGTTAGAAGTTGAAAAAATGTGTAAAAGGAAAAAAATGGGATTGCAAGCCTCAGGGTCATTTTCCAACCCTTTTAACAAGCCAAAACCCATATAGGATTTGATATACAAAATATGCCCTTTGGGTTTTGAAAAACAAAAAGCACACTTTTAAATTCTACATAACCTGTATAAGTTATGAAACATAAAAACATTTGCTTGTAAATGTGTAATACACTACACATATGTATAGATTTACATATATGATATATTTTTATGTATGTATATATGCATATTTATAGTTATAGATATATGTATATATGTCTATATACATGCATAAATCTTCTCATTTCCTATTTGTCTCATCTTCCTTCCCTCATCAATGTCTCTGTCTATTCTGAGCCATAATAATCCTCATTGAGCTCTCTCTCTCTCTCTCTCTCTCTCAAGAAATATTTATATTTTACTCCCAACAGACTAAAAAATAGCATTGCAACTTGTTTGAAGGTCCCACTCCTATTTCATATGATACTCTATGACAATAACAATCAATTTCATTTTTTATTTTCAAATTTTATTTGCAATGATTGATTTATATTATTTTTTGATCTTTTCTTGAAGTTAATTTATTGTTATTACTTGATATTATAACCAAATGATGCTAATTTGTTGCTTTCTTGGTAATTTATTGTGCATGTTTATGTGTAGGAAAATCAATATTGAAGCAATGTGGTGCAAGGGCACCCTAGAAAGCTCTCTCAAACTCCTAGGATGTCAAAAGATGTCTTAGGATTCTCTTAATTTGGTTTGGGTCTTGTGGACCATCTCTTTGTAATAAGATCCATTGTAAGGCTAGTTGAAAAGTAGCCACTTGGTCAAAGGATTAGAGCTAGTCTAGGATGTGCTTTTTTGAGGTCTAATATCTTTTGGGTTCATTTGGAACCTAATTTGTCTAGGATGAATGGTAACTCTTTAGGAGTAAAGAGATGTAAAAAAGATGCAAAACTACGAAAATATTTTGTTGTTTTCGGCCTCTTTTGTTGTTTTTGGCCTCCCAACTCCTCCAAAGCCCAACTAGGTTTGAAATTCAGTTGGGGCCTGAATTTATGTGATTTTCATGGTGTTTTAATTGACCTATCTTATTGGAAGGAATGTACATGTTACATGGTTGGAAATTACTATGAACTAGTTCTTTAATAAATTTTATTTTAAGTCTCATCCAATCCATTCATAGGAGTTATAAATGTTTCTTTGTCGGGTTCCTGTTTGAGGGTGTAGGATAAGGGTGTTACAAAGAGATGGCCCTAACTTGAATCTTTGCTAGTAGATCTCAATGGCCATTTTGGGAATTTAACTTATGGAAATGTGTTGTAAAACTTCCGAGTTAGGAGGTTGGAGAGGATCGACCCTTATTTTTAACACCAAGCCCTAGGCTAAGCATGACCATGTGCTTGGTCATAGTTTTAAGAGTTTGAGTGTGAAAAAGAACATTGGGAGTGGATACATTGAATATAATGATGTATTGTGTGTTTTTGAACATCCCTAAACATGTTCCAAACACTATCTTAGGACTAGAGTTTGACTGGTGAAGACTTCCTTTTTTAAGTGGACTTAATTATGCCTATTATGTCTCACAATCCTGTAAGGGTTCAAAGGTGTAATTGAGGAGTCAAAGTCTGAGTCTTTGGGGTTTGGAGTATCTTCCAATAGGGTGTCATGATATATAGTTTATATTCATGATCCTTTGGAAGTTAAAATTTTTATCCTCAGAGAAATCCCTTCATAGGGCTACTAGTCGGGACATGTCTAGAAGGCTCAATAGTAAAAACTGAGATTTAGGGATCTCTTGGACTCTAAGAACCTTTAGGAAAGGTCAAAGAAATATATTATAAGGTAATTGAAACCTTTACACTCCCTGATAACAAAGGTTTCATTCTAGCACACCAAGGTGATTAGGAGGCTAAAGGATTGGTTGGTCTTTGGCAAGGATGTTGTATACAAGAATTTATCAAGGGGTCTTTGGTAGTTGTTTTTCCTTTGAGAAGGAGTTAAAGAAACTTTAGTTGGAATGTTTTTATTTCCTTGGCTTGGTTGAATCCCTCATTCCAAGGGTGTAGTGGTTGAGTGAACAGTCTTTGGGTGTGTTCATCGAGCTTCCTAAGTCATCTCTGCACCAAGTGGTATTAGAGCTTAAGAGAGTCCTTTTAAGGAAGGAAAACAGTATATGTTAGCAAGTGAATCATAGGGTGAGGCCATAGAGATGCCTCCAAAATTGACAAATGTTGAACTTTCCCAGATAGTGCAAGAAAATAGAGAAGAGAACCATCAACTTTGATAGTTGGTAGAAAGATTGGAGGAAAAATTACAAAGAGAGATTCCTAGAGGCTTACAGAGAGAAGAGGGAGGAGAGGAGGACTCCCAAGAGAAGGAAGAAGAGGAAGAGGTTCCTATAGAACAAAGGTATCTAGTTAATGTCTTGAAATATATGGAGAGGAGAACCATGGACTAGAAATTAGACCTTCCTATTTTCAGTGGGAAGATAGATGCTGATGGGGTAATGGACTGGATTGAGTCCTTAAACAATGCATTTGAATGTGAAGACATAGATAAAAAACAAAAGGTGAAGCTCAAAAATTCAAAGTTGGAAAGAGCAGCCCTGACTTGGTGGAATTTTGTACAAGGAGAGAGAGAGTGAAGGAAGGAAGAGGCATGATAACATCTTGGAAAAAGATAATTGCAGAAATCAAAGAATCCTATGTACCTAAAGACTATGATGTCCAAGTCCATAAAAGAAGACAAAATATCAAACAGAAGGAGATGGGTGTATCGACCTATATTGAAGAATTTCAAAGGTTGAGTATAAAGTCCAAAAAGGAGGAAGATGAAAGTGAAAGGGTAGCAAGGTACTTAAATAGCCTTAGGTGGAATATACAAGAGGACATAAACCTCTTGTGTCCTAACACTGTTCAAAAGTGCTATCAATTAGTATTAAACATGGAAGAAAAATACAAAAGAAGATAAGAATATAACCCAAGGGGTAGAGGAAAGAACTTCATAGGAAGAGGAGGAAACTCTCAAGAAAATTTTCAAAGGGGATCAAGCCCTAGACCTCAAGGAGATTAGAATAATTTTGAGCAAGAAGAGTCTAGTTCAAGGAATAATTATAGTGGAAGAAGGCCCTTTTCTAGAGGAATATTAGGAGCAAGAAATGGTGGAAAAATCAAGTGCTTTAATTGCGGTCAGTAGGAGAACTACACCAATAGGTGTCCTAAAAGGACATGGTCCAATAACCAAGGAGAAAGAAGGACCCAATTGATCTGAGATTAAACACAAAGTGTCAATTTACCATCAAAACAACTTGATCCTAAGGAAGGAGTCTATCTAATGATGATGCAAACATTTTCACAGCTCCTCCAAACCAAGAACCACCTCAAAGAAAGAGCTTGTTATGAACAAGTTGCAAATGCTAGGGAAAGGTATGTAAACTCCTCATAGAATTTGGTTCAACAAAGGATTTAGTATCTATTAAAATGGTGAAGAAATTAAAATTTCCTACAAATCCCCACCCATATCCCTACCATGTGTCATGGCTCACAAAAGGACAAAAAACATTAGTCAAAGAACAAGCTTGGGTATAATTTTCTATAGGAGACTACAAAGACAAGGTCCTATGTGATGTTGCAAAGATGGATGCATGCCATCTCTTACTAGGAAGGTCATGGAAGTATGATGTAGATGCCACTCATAATGGGAGGAAGAACACCTATAAACTTATGAAGGATGGTGTCTCTTATACCATGAAATCCTTGCCAGATCAGAAGGTAGATAAAGAGCCTACTTTCATATTCATCAGTGAGAAAGAAATGATCAAAACTTTGAAATAATAAGATGAGGTAGGATATGCATTGATCATGAAGTCAAAGGATGGAGTAGTTTCAGACAGAGACAAGTAGATCCCTAAAAAAGTCCAGAGTTTGTTGGAGAAATATCATGGGGTAGTTGCAGATGATTTTCCCTCAACCCTCCCACCCTTAAGGGACATAAGTCATCAAATTGAATTTATACCAGGTGATTCCTTGCCTAATAAAGTAGCCTACAAAATGACACCTGTAAAGAATGAAGATATCTTCAAACAAGTGAATGATTTTATAGAAAAAAACCTCATTCAAAAGAGTCTAAGCCCATGTGTAGTCCCATCAATTTTTGCTCCCAAGAAGGATGGGAAATGGAAACTTTTCACTAATAGTAGGGAAATAAACAAGATAAATATAAGGTACTGATTTCCCATATCAATAATAGAGGATCTTTTAGACCAATTGGGGGGTGCTTGTTACTTTTCTAAAATTGATTTAAAATCTGGTTATCACCAAATTAGAATCAAACTGGGGGATGAATGGAAAACTACATTCAAGACCACATAAGGGTTGTATTTGGTGTATAGTAGTAGTAGGGAAGAACACCTCAAGCATTTGGATCAGGTCTTAAAAATACTTCATGAACACAAGTTACTAATCAACATGGTGAAGTGTGTATTCATGCAGGAGGAATTCACCTTCCTAGGATTTGTCATCTCTAAAGGGGCACTAAAGATGGATCCCTCTAAAGTGGGAGCAATTATGAATTGGCCACCTCCAAAAATCCAAGGTGATGTAAAAAGTTTTCATGGCTTAGCCACATTTTATAGAAATTTTATTAAAGACTTCAGTCATGTTTGTGCACCAATCTTGGACACCATCAAATGGGGTAGAAAGGTAATATATATTCTCTTGGACTGAGGAAGTAAAAAAAGAATTTTAATATCTTAAAACTAGAGTAGCACAATACCCCATCCTTGTTTTCCTAGATTTCAATAAGGTTTTTACTATTGAAACTGATGCACACAACTTGGCAATTGGTGTTGTTTTGAGCCAAGAAGGCATGCCTATGGTAATTTTCTCTAAAAAACTAAATGATGCTAAGAAAAAGTAGTCAACATATGACTTAGAACTTTATGCAATGGTCCAAGCACTAAAGAAGTGGAGACACTATCTCCCACCTAAGGAATTTGTGATATACATAGACAATCATGCTCTAAGCTACTTAAATTCACAAGATAAAATTAGTTGTAGACATATGAAGTGGATTGAACAATTGCAAGCCTTCTCTTTCACAATCAAACACAAGAAAGGTTAAGAAAACAAAGTGGTAGATTCTTTAAGCAAGAAGATTGGTTTGGTACAAGAAATTCAACTTCAGAGAATTGGCATTGATGCCTTAAAGGATCTATATGCAAATGATGCATATTTTGGAGAAGGTTATGAGTTTTTAACTAAACTCACTGATAAATATGACACTGATTTTTCTAAATTTTTAATCTGAGATGGTCTTTTATTTAAAGGGAGAGAATTGTTCATCCCCAAGTGCTCCATCAAAGACAACATTTTCAAAGAATAATACTGTGGGGGAATGAGTGGACACTTTGGATTAGAAAAAACATTAGAGTTTGTAAAAAGAAACTATTATTGGCCTAAAATGCAGAATGATTTCAGGAAGTTTGTGGAGACTTGTGTCATATGTCAGAAATCCAAAGGTGTTTCAACTTACAAAGGCCTTTACCAACCTCTACCTAATTCAACAAGACCTTGGGAAAGCATTTCCATGGATTTTGTGATGGGTCTCACTAGGACCAAGAAGGGGTATGACAATGACTTTGTGGTGGTAGATAGGTTCAACAAGATGACCCACTTCATACCCTACAAAAGAACACATGATGCTTCACAAATAGAAAATCTATTCTTCAAGGAAGTTGTAAGAATACATGGTTTACGCCTTACCATTATATCTGACAGATATGCAAAGTTTCAAGGACATTTTTGGAGAACACTGTGTAGAAAATTAGGGACAAACTTATCTTTCAGCTCTTCCTACCATACCCAAATAGATGGTCAGCTAGAAGTTGTTAATAGGTCACTTGGAAACCTATTAATATGCCTTACAAATAAATATGGGAAAACATGCGATACACTTCTACCTCAGGCTAACTATTCCTTCAATGACTCCATTAACATGTCTATTGGGAAAACACCCTTTCAGATCATCTATGGGATACATCCAAGAGGGGTGATGGAACTTAGAAATCTACCTCAAGACACCACAATAAATGCTCAAGGAGATGAGTTAGCAAAGTTGATAAAGAAGGTGGAAGACCAGGTAAAGGAGAATCTCAAATGGTCCAATGAAAAATACAAAACACATGTAGATAAGAAGAGAAGGGTAGTTCATTTTTAGGTTGGGGATCAAGTGTGGGCATATCTCAAAAAGGAAAGACTTCTTAAGGGAAGATACTCTATGCTACACATGAATAAATTTTTCCCATGCACCATTCTTCACAATTTTGGTGCAAATGCATACCAAATAACCCTGCCTCCAACACTAGTCATCTCTCCTATCTTTAAAATTTCCTATCTCAATCCTTTCAAGGGTGATGTAGGTATTGCAGGATAGGTTCAAGCAGAAGATGAAATAAAACATGAGTGGCTTGCAGACCTTCCTCCTAGCCAACCTATCCAATTTGAAATGATCCTTTAGACCAAGGTAGTAAAGAAGACCAAAACAAACACATACATGCAATATTTGGTCAGATGGAAAGGTCTCCTAGACATTGGTGCAACCTGGATGGATGAACAAGCCATTTCCAAACATGGAGTCACTTTGAACCAACTAATCTCAAGTGGTAACTTTAGTTCAAATCAAAAGGGGGAGTATGGTGCAAGAGCTCCCTAGAAGGCTCTCTCAAACTCCTGGGATGTCAAAATATTTATTAGGATTCTCTTAATTTGGTTTGGGTCCTGTGGATCATCTCTTTGTAATAAGATCCATTGTAAGGCCACTTGACAAGTAGGCAACCCTTATAAGACACTTGGTCAAAGGATCAAAACTAGTCTAGGATGTGATTTTTATGAAGTCTAATATATTTTGCATTAATTTGGAACCTATAGTTTGTCTAGGATGAATAAGAACTCTTTAAGAGTAAAGAGATGTCAAAAAGATACAAAACTACAAAACCATTTTGTTGTTTTCAACCTCCCAAATCCTCCAATGGACAAGTAGGTTTGAAAAATGGTTGGGGACATTGGTTGAGGCCAATATATATGATCGTTTGAATCATTTTCAAAATGAGAAGAAGATCATTCTATGAAAAAGTTTTGGTGTTTGAAGAATATAGACATTTTCTCCAATTGCTTGAATTTCTGTGACTTTCATGGTGTTTTAATTGACCTATCTTATTGGAAGGAATGAACATGTTACATGGTTGGAAATAACTCTAAAATATTTCTTTAATAAATTTGGTTTGAAGTCTCATCCAATCCATTCATAGGAGTATTTCTCTATCAGGTTCTTGTTTGAGGGTGCATGATAAGGGTGTTACACAGAGATGGCCCTAACTTGAATCTTCACCTGTGGGTCTCAATGACCATTTGTGAAATGAAAGTTAGGAAAATGTGTTGTAAAAATCTATATTTTGGAGGCTAAATAGGATCGACACTTATTTTTAACACCAAGCCCTAGGCCAAGCATGAGCATGTGCTTGGTCACAGTTTTAAGAGTTTAAGTGTACAAAAGAACTTGGGGAGTGGATACATTGAATATAATGGTGGATTTTGTGTGTTTGAACATACCTAAACATGTTCCAAACACTGGTTTAGGTCTGGAGTTTTACTGGTGAAGACTTACTTTGTTAAGTGGACCTAATTAGGCCTATTAGATCTCACAAGCCTGTAAGGGTTCATAGGTGTAATTGAGGGGTCTAAGTCTGATTCTTTAGGGGTTTGGAGTATATTCCAAAAGGGTTCCATGATCTTTTATTTTTTTCATGATCCTTTGGAAGTTACAAATTTTATCCTCAGAGAAACCCCTTCATAGGACTACTAGCCAGGACAAGCCTAGAAAGCTCAATAGTACAAATTGAGACTTAGGGATCTCTTGGATCCTAAGAAAATTTTGGAAAGATCAAATAAATTTATTATAAGGTACTTGAAATATTTCCACTCCCTAATAACAAAAGTTTCATTCTATCACACCAAGGTGATTAGGAGGCTAAAGGATTGGTTGGTCTTTAGCATGGATGTTGTATACAATAATTACTCATGGGGTCTTTGGTAGTTCACCGAGATTCCTAAGCCATCTGTGTATCACAATAGGAAAGAACAAGACAAAATATATTGAACAATGAGATGTAGCAAAGGAAAGACAAAGGGAGAGTATGAGGAGATTACGTGAAGGTACGTCATCTAATGCACCTAATGAAAATGATGAACTTGTAATAATTCAAATTGACATTATGAATGTATCTAATGCACCAAATCAAAATGATCAACATACACTAATTGAAATGCATGTGAAAAATGTACCTAATTCACCAAATGATATTGATCAACATAAACCAATTCAAATGCATGTGATGAATGCACCTAATGAATGCAATGGACACACACCATTTGAAATTGATTTGATAAATGCACCTAATGAATTTGAAGAAGATACACCATTTCAATTTTTTGTGATTATTGCACACAGTGTACCTAATTCACCTTATGCATGTAATGAAAATGAAGAGAATTCTCCAATCTTAACACCTAGATTAATTTGTAGAAACCCAAAGTTTCTAATTGACATTGATGAAAATATTGTGAAGCCAATGCATGATAAAATTTCTGAAAGAACTTGTAGAAGAATGGTTTGAAAAAATTGGAATAACTATTTTGAAAACCTAAACCAAAGAGGAAGATGCCAATTAGTTGTTAAAATTATTAAAAATCTAAAATTTAGAGAGAATGAAAATTTTGGGGATAAGAACATCTGAAAATAGTAGTGAAAGAGAAATTGTGAGAAATCTATTTGATGCATTCCAAGTCCTTGGTTTCAAAACATGCACTAATGATGCTAATGTTACTCATCGTGTCCTCACATCAACCATAATATGAAATGAAATGAAAAAATATGGTTTAATAAGAAAAACAAGAAATTTATTAGGGATAAGTAGAACAACATTAAGCAATTCCTTAGAGAGGCGAGGGAAAATTGTTCAAGGACAAGGAAAAGAAAAACATAATTCTCTTTGGGCATTCTTGGGTAGATTCCCTCACAAGGACAAGGTTGTTGTTGATGCACTAAGAACATTAATTGATTTTTTTGGCATGAAAATGCAAAGGTTTCACCCAACCAAAGAGATGTTGTTAGAAGGAAAATTGGAATTAGAAATCATAAGCCATATCCAAAACACTATTCAAATATGACTCAAACACAATTTTATGAAAGGTTTCTTCAAAGCTTTCCCCAGTTTAAAATTAGTTAAAGATTTTTTGAGATGACAAAACTATTTTATGTTAAGATTAATCATGCATGTACTATGTGTTGTTGTAGGGTCCATGTTGAATTTTCCATGCATTATGATATTTATGGTTATATATGGTGTACTTTGCACACTAATGATGTTTTGTAGGAATGTGCTCTACAAGCACCTCCTAAGTCACCCAGAGAATTTATTTCAAGTGTACTATGTAGATGAGATGGTGGTTACATTTACTATAATATGATGTGTTTGAAAGGTTTTTGTCCTACATGTGGTGGTTTGCAATAGTTTCATAGATGCCTACATCTAGATAGCACACATGAAATTGGTAAGAAACTATTTTCTATTGGAAAATACAAGTTAGTTACATATGGTGTTAAAGATGGAAAATAATTAAAGAGGTGTGAGTTAGTGAAAATGGATATATGAATAGCTGATTTTATGAAGACATTTTAAGAGAAACTAGTTTATGAGTACATAGGTTGCACACATAGAGCTAGGTGGTTAGATGAGCAATTCAATTTGTGTAAGGACACTTTCCCCCTTAGTACTATTATCTTTGTCATTGATTTTTTTGAGAATCATACACTAAAACATTAAAATGAAGTACAACCTATCTATTAACACTCTAGACAAGTTACATTTTTTGTACACATACCATTCATGTATGCACATGATAGCACACAAGAGGACACAAAGGTTATAAGAGAGTATCACCTCTATATCAACAATGATTGTACTCATTAGTCAGAGTTTGTGCAAGGATTCTTTATAGTCTTCTATGATAGTGTAATGGAAAGAGATATAAGATACAACCAACACTTAATATGGCTAGACAATTGCACCTCACAATTCAAGAATGCAAGGATTTTCTACTGGTTGACTAGGATGCATATGCCAAGTGGTGTGCAACATTTTTTTAATTTCACCGAGGTAGGACATGGAAAGGGAAATAATGATGGTGCAAGAGCATGTATAAAATGATCTCTTACTAGAGAGGAATCATAGTATGAAGGCGGTGCAATGTTAATAGATGCAAAAACAATTTTGGAATGGTGTAACTCTATGATGGGACTAGGTAATGCTGACAAGTCTATAGTTTCTAGATATTTTTGGTTAATACATGAATCTAACATTGAAAAATATCTAGATTGTTGCACACTTATAGGATCAAGTGACATGCATTCATTTAGAAGTTCAAATGCAACATCATTAGCTATTTATACTAGACAGATTACATGCTTTTATTCTTTGTGTATGCATTTTGTATGAGATTAATGTGAATCAATACAGTGGGTTGACCAATGGTCTCGTAGACCTTTGCAAACCATAGATGCATATAAACTTCATTGAGCACTACAACTAAACTAGGTTGAAGCATCAACATATTTTGACCATGTATCTGAGCTAGTTGAGCCAGGTAATTTTTGTGATAATTTCAATTTTAAGCTCTATTTATTAGTGCTTTATGTTAATTTTGGTATTAACTTATATCATTCTATTAAATGCAGGTCATGTATAGGAAATTATTACAAATAAAAACAATGAAGAAGGAACAAATTACTTTTTGTGTCATTGTATTGAGGCCAAAAATAAATTGACAACTACAGTCATTGATGGAGAGGGTATTGAGTACCCATTAGGATTCATTGTTGTGACAAGGACATGGCTTAGAAGGTACCATCATTGTGTTGAATTGTATTGAGACCTCTTAAAAATATTTTATTACATTTTTCATTTATTTTGGAATTAACTTATCCTTCTATAAAATGAAGGTACCCTATCAAAAATTCTAATACCTAGTTGTTTGAGGACTTTGAGACACATAGACATATTCTTCATTACTCAAACGTTGTCGTTGTAAAAAATATTCAATTGATTAAATATCATGGTAGACTTCTTAACAATAATTTGTGGAAAGTTTGTGAATCTAACCACGAGGAAATACTTGAGACACTAAGGGTTAGAGCTAATCCAGAAGGTTCACTTTATTGACTTTGTTTCATCTAGAAGAATAATTCTATAATATGGTAGAATAATTTTGATAATTGTGTATATATATTTTGTGAAATATTGTAACTTCATTTTTTTGGAGGTTCTTTATGTGCATATGAGTTGTAATGTGCATATTTAGATGACAAATTTTGTATATAAAAATATCAATGAGTTGTAATGTGCATATTTAGATGCTAAATTTTGTATATAAAAACAACAATGAGTTGTAATGTGCATATTTAGATACAAAATTATATATATATATAAAAACAATAATGAGCTTGATCATGAATATTAGATGCCAAATTTTCTATATAAAAGTGCCCATGGGGTTGATTTACATATATTGAGAGAAAAAAATTGTACCATTTGATTATAAATACATATTGAATTTCTTATCATTACATTTGTGTCCTCTTCATGCCATGCAAAATGCAAAACATATTCTCTTCATGCCTCCATGTGGTAATTATGAGTATTTGAACTCATATTTCATGTTAATGCTCAAAATAGTTGAAGTCATATTTCATGTTAATGCCCAAAATAACTTGATACCATACATGATGTAATAAAGTGCACAAAATATTAATTATGAATCTTTGAAGTCATATTTCATATTTCATGTTAATGTTAGCTGAATTAAAACCTTGGACTATAGATGGGCACCCTTTGTAAAATGAGGAGTGAGACTGCCTTGCCAAAGGTGGCAATGAAGAACATTGAAGAGCTTCTGTCACAACTTGAGCTACTAGTAGATGGTAACTATTCATCACCATCATATGACATAAGCTCCCATGACACATTGAATAGATGTAGTTGCAATACCATGTTCATCAACCTTAGGTTTTCTATATCTTCATTTGTATATTGAATATATGTAGATGCAATCCCATATTCATCAAGAATATTTCTTGCACTAAGAGCTTTTGTCACATACATTGCCAGTAGGGTATGCCAGTGAAAATTTAGATGAGTGGGGAGCCAAAAATGGACCATGCCTTTGGTATACCTGCCCAAGAAGACATGTTGGTGGTGGTGGTTCATACCCACAAAGAACACACAAAGATTTGGACTATCTTGCACCTTTCTATTGAATGCCTCTGATAGTTTTTAGATCAACAAAAAAATAACCCTAAAAAAACCACTTGGAATCTTCAAAATATGAGATACACTATTGTAGAGGGGCCTCTCACAATCCTGTAGCTTCATATGGATCATACACAGGTGCCCCTGATTGAGAGAAATACCCTAGCAAAGTTTGTCACTTTTGTGCACTTAGGGAACTTAAGGGACACTGCTAGTAGAGTATGTCGACGAGTGTTCCATTCTTCGTCGCATCAAACCATCTACACTATTATAATCACCTAAAAAATTTCTAGTAAAACCTAATCCCCTAATTTGATCACTTTTCCTTAAGAAAAATTCTAAATCTCAAAGGCATAATTTACCAAACATAATGATGTAAGCAACCTAGATAACCCCCCTTTCATAACTAAATCATCTCTAAAATCAAGCACAAACCATCTCTAATATTAAATCTTTAAAATCATTTTAATTGTCAAAACCTTACTTTTAATATAAAGTCCTAGCACTTTTATTAAAAGACCACATAAGTGTGCAACTTAATCTTGATTAAATGACAATTAAAAGGGGGTTTGTTATTTTTTCTTATACTCCAATCAAGCTTGACCAATCAAAATTTTTGGATCCTCTCACAATGATTGATCTCTCTCACCACTCATCTCTACCTAACATTGTTTGCCTCTTAATCTCCACCCTTTATTTTTGAGGCAATTTTTTAAAAGGAAGCTCTTCCTTGGATCAGAGGGTTCCATGATTTTACATTTTTTATGATCTTTTGTTCTAAGTGTTATTTTGGGTCCTTAATGTTATCTTGAGTTGTTAGTTTCTTTCATCATACTTCTCATAGCTCTCTTGCATTCTTAGTTTTAGCTCATCTTGTAGAGTAATCTTGCATTGTTAGCTAGTTTTGAATTTAGTTTTCTTTCATAGTAGCATTAGTGTTGTTAGTTTAATCTTGCATCATGGCTTCATTCTAGTTTAGCTTCATATTTTATTTCATAGTTTGGCATTTGCATACCTTGGAGTGGTGAATGAAACTAATCCTACATGCCCAATCTAATGATAATTGTATAAAGGATTAAACTCACTTCAACTAGGAATTAATAAGCCAATTTTGGGAGTTCAATTGTTCATAATGAATTAATGCTAGTAGCTAGATTCTTGAGTTAATGGCTTATTGAATTGTTGTTTGCATTCCAATTGAATACCAATTTTATACCACACATTTTTTTGGTGCCCACCGTGGGGCTTGAATTAGATTTTAGTCCCATTTCTTGTAGGTTATTTTTGTTTATTTTTTAAAATAGTGACAAACATCGTACCACTATAGTCCATATTATCATATGACACTTTTTTCATCACATGCAATTGAGAGTTCTAGTACGATAATATGGAATAGAGGGTTTCATCACTTGTAGTTTAGTGTTTCATCGTACGACATATCAACTCTGGATTTCATCGCATGGCTCATTGAGTTTCATTATAGGATTATATGGTCGACTCTGTGTTTCATTGCACCAAAAAAATGAGTATTTTTGAGGGTCTAGTTGCTTGAATTTCTAGATTTTCATTCTTGATTTGGCTTTATCATGACCATAACATTCTATTTTGCACAAAATAACTTGTTTTTGCAAGGCATTTGAGAGAGAATTATCTTGCCAAATCCATCCACATTGTATTGTTTTGAGACTACTAACACTTTGTGGTTGTATGATGCTTGTCAAAGCCATATCTTGAGACTACTAAAGATATTTGTTCTGCAGGTTGCCTTGGAGATTCAAGAAAATATTGTGTCTTCTTGAATTTAATTTTCTAGGCACCTAGTTTAAGTAGGAAGTTCTCTTTTCTTGTGACTAGTTGGGTAGTAGGAGAGTATGCTCTTCACCTCCTAGATTGAATCATAAATCTTAACCAAATTGATTTATCACTTTCAAAAGAATCTTGAGTGAATGAATGTGTTGTTGATGTGCTTGGGAGTAGCTATGGAGTAGGAGAGTATGCTCTTTTCCCTTGTGAAGAATCATAAATCTAGACCTTCATTAGTCTATCCACTTTTATTTTCTCATTTACCTTTAGAGAGCTTGCCTTTGAGGTAAAAATTTCATGGGAATGACCCAAGTGGGATAAAGAAAAGAAAACTCTTCTAACCCTCTATTAAATTTTTCTCTTGGAGGTTAAAGCCTCAAGGATGTAGCTATTAACTATGTTGAGTCATTCACTTGGCTATAAGAACACACACGAGGGTAATGTGTAGGACCGAGAAGTATCAATATTGCTTGTGATACTACCTTACTTGAAGTCCTTGTAGGGTTATAGGCCTCAATTCCTCTTGTGAAACTACAAGGGATAATTGTGAATGAATGCCCTTACTAGACACCATAGGTTAGAAGCTACCTGACTTACCTCCGAAAGTATCATAATCTTTGTGAAAGGATTGATCCAAGTGGACTTACTCAAATCACCTAAAGAGTACACTCACCATACGTATTCTCTTGAATGCTTTAAAGTATGAATGTGGAATTTGGGGAATCTTTGCGATGTGAGAATTGAGTCTCGTCTCTTGATCCACAATGTGCATAGTCCTTAAAAAAGACAAATATCACTTTGTGTGAGGTAAAGGAATACCAATTTATGGGCAAATATTTTAACACCAGAAAAATTCCTCAGGTAGCTATTTCTTCAGGTATCTTTGATTGTGTTGAGACCCATAGAAATCTATGAGAACATACACTTGATGATTCTTGTATCTTTGCAAAACTTTGGACCTCACAAATTCTTGTATCCAAAAGGTTTCTTTGTCCCTTGTTGGATTGTTTGAAGACTATTATTTTCTCACACTATTTCTTACTCTACAAACATTGAAACTTGGTCTAGAAACACTTTGATTTTATCACAGATCCAAAGTCAAACTATCCAGATTGGTCAAACTTTTCTTAAAATAGTGGAAAATTGTCCTTTCTATTATTTTTCCTAGCCTTTGATCACACGATACGAGTTCTTTATCACATGATTTCTATCTTTTGTCACATCCTTCTCTAGGTTTCATCGTACAATAGGATATACCCTCACCATATTATCGTATTCCATTGAGAGTTTCATCGCACCTAGTATTGGAGTTTATCGTATGATCCTGTATTTGACTAGTTATGAAACCTAAATCTAAAAGTCTCAACATCCATTTCAGTCTAGTTTTCTCATAGCCTCTTTATTATTTGGGTCGACTTTGCATATCTAAAACTAGTTTTCTTAAATTGATTGGTCATTTCATTATAATTTGGTCTATCTTGGCTCTTGTTAATAAAACCCTAAAATGCTCTAGCTCTTATCTCATAGCTATCTTATTAAAATCATACTTTACCAAACATTTCTACAAGTATCACTCAAAAGGAATTCATACCTCATTCTCAATACATTATACTTAGTTTTTATAGCTACATCAACTTAGTCACAAGTATCACCTAGCAGACATTTAGGCCTCATTCTCAATACCTTTCACCTTGTTCCATCTACCTTTTCTATCTACTAGCTATCCTTGAGACAAAGCTATCATCACTTGGATCTTTCTACACTATCTTAGTAACCTTGTTACTATTAGATCTTCAATCTTATCTTTTCCATACCAGTTATAACTTGTAGCCATTACCAAAAGGCTATAGCTGATTCAAAAGGGAAGGCTATTGACAATATCCCTAGACCTTCCTCTTACGAGGAAATTTTGCATCAAATTCCTATTGAGACTACTATTTATCAATCAATTAATGGTCTTAAGGATCTAGAACTCTGCATTGATTTCCACGATCAAACCAACATGTAGGCATATGATTGGAGAAATTGTAATAAGAATGATTCCAAGTCTTCTTCAGATGGAGAACGTACAAAATAGGAAATTAGAAAATGCCAAGAAGATAAAACTTCCATAAGGTGATGCAAGCTATTATGAATTAGGACAAAGACATATACTTTCTGCATCTTTCCTCTATAGGTGTAAATATACCTCCCCTCTTTGACATGGATCACTTGATACACAAAGAGGAGGAATCTCCTATCACAATCCTCAATAAAAAAATCCATGACTTGCACTGTGAGATCTCACAACGTAAAAAGGTCAAGGACTAATCATCCAACAAGTATTCACTTAAAGCTATATGTCCTTTCCCATTTGACAAAGGCCTCTATATGCAACCTTTCCCACCCTAGATGAAAATTCCTAAATATGCAAATATGATGGTAGTGGAGAACCCAATAATCATGTGAGATAATTTTGCGCACTCAGCATGAAGTTCATTCATGAAAAAAAATATCTCATGAGGATATTTCCTTAGAGTATTGATGTCCAAGCTAGGAGTTGGTTCGCCTCTCTTGCCCCGGGTATTAAAATCTTTGATGAGCTAGTTCATAATTTCATCTAGAGGTACTCTTACAATACCTCCCACACTATTACCATGTTTGACCTATGCAACGAAAATAATTGTGTTGGTGAGCCCTTTGTTACCTTCTTTAAGAGGTGGCAGAGGATGTTTTCTAGATACCCTCATCAAATTCCTTAGACCAAAAATATTGACATATTTATAAATACCCTAGTCCCATAAATGAACTATACTTTGTAAATGTAGACTCATACCTCTTTTGACAAATTGCTTGAAGCTTCTATTTAGATAGAAGATGTTCTTGTTCAGAAGGGAGAAATCACCTTGTATCATAAAGATAATAAATCTTCCTCTAACAATCATCACAATAGGGATAAGCATAAATTATGGACTAAGGATAAGGATGTTGTCAATGACAGAATTGTGGGTGCAACTTTCACATCTACTTCTAGCAAACCCAAAGAAACAACATTTAATCTCTCCACTAGTATTTAGACAATAAAGGCTAATAAGAGTACTCAATCAATCTCTAAAATTGAGGGTAACATAGATAGACCTTGGATTCCTAAGCCTAAGCAAGACTTCACTCCACTTGGAGAATCACTTGAGAACGCTTTGAAAACACTTTTGGATAATAAGTGTATCATATTAAAATGGAAGCACTTCCATGTTAAGAATGTTTAGCCCTCTGAGTAAGTAGTTTGGGGTCATGTCAAGTGCCTTGAATGGGTCCTCGGCTTAGATTTGGATTTTTCCCCTGATTTTTCCCCCTTTTCCACTTTCTTTCTACATTTTCTTGGCATTATGGATTGAGATCCTAAGATTTTTGACCTCAGGGTCAAGGTCAAAGTCAACCTCGACTCTAACCTAGGTCAACATTGACCTCAACCTTGACCCAAGGTCCAAATTTTAAGGTTCCATGATTTTCAGATGTCAGGTTTCAGAAAGAATTGTTTTCCTGCCTCTGGGTCGACTGTTTTGATCTCCAAAATGGTAAACTTTTAAATTGCATTTAATATAGGTCCATTTCTAGGGGTATGGGCCCAATGGGAATTTATTTCTCATATGTGGCCCCTCTAGAAGTTTGTACCCTAGATCACTATAAAAGGAGGCCTTCCTCTCTCATTTTATCATCTCATCTCATAATCTCTCAAGCTCTCAAGCAAGAAGATCAAGAATTCAAGCATTCAAGATCCAATTCATCATGGAGATCCATTGTTAGCCATTGAAGGATTCAATCTCTATGGAGCCCTCTTGTTGAAGATTTCTCCATCCATCCATTCAAGCCTCTTCCTATTCCAAGATCCATTCAAGATTGGTGTTGAAGATCTAAAGACAATTGATGTGAGACATCCTACATCCAATTCTACATTCATTTGAAGCATCCATAGTTGTGGATTCAAGGATTCGAATCCTCCACAAGGATTTCAACATAAGCAAGGTGAATTGTTCCATTTACTTTATTTATTCCAGCAATTTCAATTCAATTTCAAGGTTAATTCTTAAATTGGGGTTTGACTAAGGAAAACCCCTCCCCCCCCAACAAACAAAACCATTTTTCTTGTAGGTACAGGTTTGGGATGATGAATATCAGTGTAGATTTGGATACCCTTTTTGCCAAAATTTTAGAATCCATGAACAAAATTTTTGTTGGAGCAGTGAAAGTCAAGGTCAACATTAAGAAGGATACAATTGTGCCCCTAAACTTGGGTCGGGGCACAATTGTGCCTCCATAATTGGGTCAAAGATGACCTTTCTCAGAAAAGAAAAATATTTTTAGGTTTTGTAGATCTCGCAGTTTCGGTTCAATGATGTGGAAATCAATAGTTTTTGAGGCTGTTTGATAGGGTTTTCAGCCGATTCTTTTTCAGAGGTAAGTACCTTTATTTCTTCATTTCAATATTAGTCTTCTATATTTACTTTCCATATCATTATACTTTCATGTATGTGTAAAATATTGGTTTTGGGGTCTCTTTTATGTGCAAACCATTATTCTAGGACCCCATCCATATTTTATATGATACATTTTGGTGAACCCGACAAACTTACCCCCTATCTTTTGTGGAATTAGATGCCCTATTGTGTTAGATTTCCCTTTGTATTATCTTGTGTGTTCACCTTCATCTTACATTTTGGTGAACTCGACAAGCTTATCCCCTATCTTTTGTGGAATTAGATGCCCTATTGTGTTTGTGGATACATTTTCTTTTTGGTGTTAGATTGAAATTTTATGTTAGATCTCACATTCATATAAAAGTAGATTTATTTTATGCTCTTGCATTTATATTTCAAAAATACAAAAAAAAATTTGCAAATTTTCTTTCAAAATACAAAAATAGTTACATTTTTCATGCTTGTAGTATTACTTTGTGTTCAACATGTATGATTTTTATTTCGAATACTTTGATGATAGATCCCTTAATGAGGTATATGGAAGTGAGGATGAAAATTATTTTAATGAGATCTCCATTGATCTTATTCCTATTTCACCCTCCTCCACAACCTCTTCAATTTACCTTTACAGAGATGAGTTGGGGATTGATGTTAATTCTTCTCCTAATATATGTCTTTTCTATGAGCCTACTTTAGAATATAATTTACCTTCTTTCTCCTTTAGGGATCAAGCTTTAGTGATCTATGGCACTCCTACAATGTGCTTTATTGATATGGATGATAATCCTCCTATTTGGGATGAACCTTTGGGTTTGGATGTTGATTACTCTCTTCCTCATGAAACCATTGTGGATGATTCTACTTTTTGGGATGAACCCTTGGATAAAGACATTGATTTATCCCCTCCTCATGAAGAATCTTTGATGCAAGAGGGTGATTTATTACTAAATGACATATTAATTCATGATGGTGACTCTTTTCCTAAAACACACTCCCCTTATGTAGATGTTTTAGCGAAAGTAGATGACATTATAGATGCTTTACCTCCATTTGGGATTCCTTCTAGTGATGAGGCATTAGCAGAAAATGATATGAATTCCCTTAATGCTCTCCCTCTTAGTGATGATCTTATGGAGAATCAAGATCCTACCTCATTTCCTCCTAGGATGTCTTCTTTGCTTGTCCATGGTTTGTCATCTCACTTCCCTGCACTACTTGAACTTTTCAGAAGAAGATGATAAATTTGTTAGTCATCCTCACAACTAGCCTCTCCACATTGAGGTTCTTATACACAAGTATAGAGTGAAACATGTCTTGATAGATGGAGGTGCAAGTTTGAATATCTATACATTTAATTTTGTTAAATCACTTTGGTTTTTAGAGCATGCTATTGACTCCAAAAGAAAAATCACAATTAAAGCATATGATGAAGAGGAAAATAATTCTAATGGCATAGTGGTTTTACCCATCTGAGTGGGCCCCATTTAACAGGATGTTATTTGTCAAGTCCTAGATATTCCACTCACATAAAAAATACTTATTGGTAGACCATGGATACATGAAATGTGGGAAGTTCCATCAACGTACCATCAATGCATCAAATTTACCCATAATGGAATTGAGGTTACTATTCTAGAAGACTCAACATATACTTGCAACAATGTCAAGAAAATTGAAAGCATGGTTCCACATGATAAATAGGCCCTAAGGAACTAGGAAGCCAAAAGCTCAAGATAGGATATACTCAATGAATTTTGGAAGAAGCTAAGCATAAAAGATAACAGAATGGGAGAATAGAAGATGGACGCCTCATGCTCTATGATTAACCTTCCTATATCACCTAAATCTTATGATAGGCCATCATCTTCTTTCCAAACTACTAGTACATCTACTCTTGATATTCACAAAGCCACTGGTATGGTCAAAGCACAAAAGTCTCTTGCTGAGGAGAATGAGGATAAGGGAGTCATTCAATGGCTATATAGAGAAGAAGAACAAGAATGAGAAGTGAAACATGCTAAAATTTCTCCTAAGAAATATGGTGTAGGCTACCAAATCATACAAAAGATGGGATACGATGGAAAGAGACCTCTTGAAAAAGGAGAAGGCATTGTTGAAACCATGCATGTAGAATTTTGTAACCCTAAGAATAAAACTAGAGTAGGGTACTATGAACAAAAGTTTAAACCATCCTCTGCAAGTGGCCTGCATTTAATAGATGTAGAGAATATAATGATGAGGATGAGGATATTATTCCTAGGCCATATGAAATATTTTTGCATATACCCACAAAAAATCTAGGAGAGCCTCACTTACCAGAAAACACCACCAATCAGCCTACTGAGGAAAACAATGAGGAGAGTACAACTAAGGATCAAATTAATGAGCATGCGTTAGTGTAAAGGATAAAATATGGATGGGGTCCTAGGGTAATGACTTGCACATAAAAGAGACCCCAAAGCCAATATTTTACATGTACATGAGATTGTATTGATACAAAAAGTAAATGTAGATGACTAATATTGAAATTAAGAAATAAAGGTACTTACCTCCGAAAAAGAATCGGCTGAAAACCCTGTCAAACGACCTAAAAAATTGTTGATTCCTACAAACCTATATTGAAACTATGAGATCTACAAAACCCAGAAATCTTTTTCTGAGATGAGATCAGGTCGACCTTGACCCTCATAAAAGGTCAAGGATGACCTCAGGAAAATGAAGGTTGACTTTGACTTTGTTCACGGATCTCGGAAGTTCAATGAAAAGGATATCCAAATCTACTCTCAGATTTGAAGTTCCGCACTTGTACCTACAAGAAAAAGAGGGTTTTTGGTTGTTTGTTTGGGGGGTTTGCCTCAGTCAAACCCCAATTTAGGAGTTAACCTTGAAATTGAATTGAAATTGCTAGAATAAACAAAGTAAATAGAACAATTCACCTTGCTTGAGTTGAAACCCTTGTGGAGGATTCAAATCCTTGAATCCACAAGAATGGATGAATGTAGAATCAAATGTAGGATGTCTCCAATCAATTGTCTTTAGATCTCCAACACCAATCTTGAATGGATCTTGAATTTGGAAGAGGCTTGAATGGATGGATCTTCAACAAGAGGGCTCCATAGAGCTTGAATCCTTCAATGGCTTCTAATGGATCTCCTTGATGAATTGGATGCTTGAATGATTGAAGGCTTGAATGCTTGATCTTCTTGATTTCTTACACTTGAGAGCTTGAGAGATTGTGAGATGAGATGTGAAAATGAGAGAGGAAGGCTCCCTTTTATAGTGATCTAGGGCACAAGAGGGGCCTCGTAGAAAACAATAATTAAGGGCCCATGGCACAAAAATCTAGAGAGGTGCACATGGAGAGGAAATTAAATTAAATTCTTGACACAAAACTCTAGGAGGGGACCACCCTTAATATAGAAATAAAATAATTATTTAAGAGCCTTGTTACAAAATTCAAGGCAAGGCCAACCCCAAAGTTAATTTGAGTATTAAGCACAAAAATCGAGAAAGGCTAATCTCCAATAATAAATTAGGAATCCTATAAAAATATCAAGAAAGGTCCACCTCAAATATTAATTTGAGAATTTGACACTTAATCCGAGAAATAGTGGCCCCGAAGAGGGAAAATGCAAGATTTTGATGAAATCTTGAAACTGGAAGAAAAACCTAAATATCTCAAAACCTAGGGTCAAGGTCGAGCTCAAACTTGACTAGGTCAAGGTCAAGGTTGATCCTGACCTAGTCAGGATGGAGGTTGACTTTGACCTTAGGGTCAAAAACCTCAAGTTCACGGTCCAGAATGCTAGTAAAATGCTAGGAAGAGGTGGAAAATGGGGTAGAATAGGGGAAAAAGCCAGATCCAAGTCAAATATCCATTCAAGGCATTCAACATGATGCCAAACCACTTACTCAGAGGGCTAAATGCTCTTAACATGGAAGTGCTTCCATTTTAAGATGATACAGTTAGTTGTATCACAAGAAGTTGGACAACAACAAGAGAGTTCTATGGAAAAAAGACACCCTAACTGGGGGTAACTTGTTGATATTGCACACATCCTAGATCTACCTAGATTCATAGATCTATTTGAAGAGATAAGACAACCTAGGTCACCATACATACCTATGTTAGACTATGGGAAAAGCTCTCAAGATATGAATGAACAAACACATAATCAATAAATTTAAATAAAAGATAGTCAATCTGATGAAACTGATATAAATTTGGATGTAATTGAGGTAGAAGCTATGAATCAAGAGCGTGATGATGAAGAAGCTCCTATGACCATAGCTTAGTACTTGGGATGATCTGTTAGTATTTGAACTGACTTGCATGAGTATGAATGTGACTCACTATCTGATGCTACAATATACATAGAAGTTTATGTTATTCACAAGTATTCCTCTACTCCCACTTTTGAGGTTGGTGATAGTTCTAACACACAACGTGACCCAAAATATCATTCGTATCCTCCAACTATAGAGCCTGTCATAACACTTCCTACTCAAGCTACATATGAAGAAGAAGATTCTCCTCTCAAAATTCCTTCTATTGTTATTCCTTAGAATATCAATTTAAATTTTGGTTCAAGGTGTAGGATTATGATGGTCCCTTTATAGATATTCCTCCACCAAAGAGTTGAGGATGAATGAGAACTTAATCTTTATTTTGGGGAAAGATTGGGATGGTTAGGTTCGTAGAACATGTCTCATAACTCCTTTAATGATCCTAAAATGAGTTGTACTTGAATAAATTCTATAGAAGACAAATTTCTTGACTTATCCTCAGCATCCATGAATGATGATGATGAGACTAGAGTATTTTCTCTTGAGCCTGTTGGTTCCTTACCTCTTGTCTACCTTGAATTAATAGACTAGAACACCTTTGAGCTCATGAACCTCTTGTCCTTCACCAATGATCACAATATTTCATGCTATATAAATGATATTGAGCCCCTTCCCTCCTCCACTAGCACAATGAGCGGAAACATGCTAGTGGAAGATATCAAGTGTCTTAGTTATAAAAATAAAAGAAAAAGTAAAAAGAAAAGGCGATTTGATGGTGAAAACCACTATGTGGAAGTATCAGATCCAAAATTAGTAAAAATAAAAGATGTATCCAATGGTGAAAAAATATCCAAGGTTCCTGCAGATGAGATACTTGATATTCTCCCTAACCATTTTTAGGAAATATCTCCAGTACTTATAGATCCTACACATCAAGTGAACTTTGGAAAAGAAGAAAATCCACAAATTATACATCTTGCACAATATTTGTTTGATGAAGAAAAACAATAGTTCATTCATTTCTTCAAAGAGAAAAATATCAATTTTTCATGATCTTATTCCGACATGCCTGGATTGGACACAAATCTCATCATGCATCACTTATCTATTGATGTAGGAGGATCTCGTGTCCTTGGTAATCCTATGTCACCAAAAAACAAGTTTGAGTTTTCTATTTTTCTTGGTTCCTTCTTTGACCAAGTTGGGTTGGTAGTTGCTCAGTTCCTTCGTTAACTCAGTTGGTTGGTTAATTCCCTAGCGCTCGGTTATCATTTCTTACCAAGTTATTTGTTTTAATTTTTTGGTGAGGCTGACTTGTGCACTTGATTTTGGTTGTGGATTTAATGTTGGTATCTATCATTGGGAAGCATGTGGACCTAGATCTGGTCATTCCTTCTATTAATGGTGAATTTGAAGGCTGTCTTGTTTGGTAGCCTCTTGTATATATTATAATCTTTGGTTGTAGTTTTAGGAAATAAGCTTAGAGCTAGAGGATATATGGTATCAGATTAGGAGTTGAAGATAGTTTCTAAATCCTTTCATGTTGGAGGACTATTGTAATTGAATTGTAATATTTGGCCCTAACTGGGAAGGCCTTACAGCCCAACATGTATCAATCTATTTGATGAAATATAAAGGATCTGATCTTCATTCTTTCTCTCTCTCTCTCTCACTTTGTGTGTTGTTTCTTTCATGTGTGATCTCTTCAAGGTAGATCTAGATTATGGTTTTGCTTTGGCCCCTCATCCCAACCTGGCCTGCACTAGGTGGTATTAGAGTGAAGGTGAGATCTAGATCTAGATTTGTGAATCTAGGTTTGAGGGTTCCTTCTTGTCAAACCCTAGTTGATTTATTGTGGGGTAGTAGATTGCGATTTGGCTTGTAATTGTAGAGCATTTCAAGATTGTTTGTGGGAGGTGAGATGCAGATCCAAGATTGGAAGACATGTTGAGGCAACTTGCTGCTAGGTTAGAAGCTGTTGAGACAGCCCAATGTAGAGGAAGACATCTTGAAGATATTAGTGATGATGAAATTGAGGAAGAAAAAGGTGATGTAGAACCTGCATCGGTGATAGATCAAGGTGAGGAAAGATTGTTGAAAGCTTTGATAAATTTGAAGTCTACACCACATTTCAATCCTCCTGAGTATAGTGGAAAGCTAGATTCAGATGAATTGGTGGATTGGATCACCGAGATGGAAAAGTACTTTGAATATGAAAATGTCCCCGAGGAAAAGAAAGTGAAAATTGCAAGCAAAAAGTTGAAAAGTCATGCATCCTTGTGGTGGGAACATCTACAATTGGACAAAAAGAGGAAAGGCAAAGAAAAAATTAAGGTATGGAATAGGATACTGAATAAGTTGAAAGGAAATTTTTTACCTTGTGATTATCAGATTAACCTAGTTAGGTGAACGCAAAGTTTTAGGAAGAAAGATAGCTCAGTAAAAGATTATACTAAGGAATTCTATAGATTAGATATCAGATCTGGACATGATG
Organism: Chamaecyparis obtusa; assembly: GCA_027943335.1. Lineage (NCBI taxonomy): Eukaryota > Viridiplantae > Streptophyta > Pinopsida > Cupressales > Cupressaceae > Chamaecyparis > Chamaecyparis obtusa. Next base: position 729,671 of record BSBK01000494.1, on the reverse strand, counting down.
AAGATGAAGTGGAAAGAATTGCTAGGTACCTGAATGGATTGAGAGTTTCCATCCAAGAAGAAATCAGTTTGGTCAAATTGGAAAACATTGAAGAAGCTTATCATTTTGCCTTGAAAGATAAGGAGAAATTGAACAAAAGACATGAGAAAAGACAAATAGTTAGAGGTGGTAGATTCCCTAGAGGAAGAGTTAGATCTTATGGTGAAAACAATAGATCTGATCTGGAAAAGACAAATTTGGATAAAGGCAAGACCAAGTGGAAAGGTGAAATTTCATCTAGAGGAAGAGGCAATAACTATCGAGGTGGTTATAATAGAGGTGGTTTCCGATGAACTTCTTACAATTGTGGAGAAGAAGGACATAGATCATTTGAGTGACACATGAAAGTAAGAAGGTCAGTAGTAGTAGAAATGCCTTGGTGCAAGAAGATTCACCGAATGAACCTAAGAAGGAAAAGAAATTGATGGTCCGAAGAGCACTTTGGAGTGAAAGTAATAAGGAAGATCCACCAAGGAAAAGTTTTTTCAAGACTAGATGTAGAGTTTTTGATGAAGTATGGAAGGTAATAATTGATAGTGGAAGCTCAAAGAACTTGGCATCTGAGGAAATGGTTACAAAGTTGTAGTTGAAAAGGTTGGAACACCCGAAGCCCTATCAAATTTCATGGATCATGGATGAGCATACACTCTTGGTAAGTGAACAATGTTACATGAATTTGAAAATTGGAAAGTACTATGATAAGGTGTTATGTGATATCATGCCTATGGATTGTTGTCATATTTTATTGGGTAGACCTTGGAAATATGATAGACATGCTATATATGATGGGAGATTGCATAAATATACTATTTGGGATGATGGGAGAAGACAAATCTTGTTATATTTGATTGAAGAACCTGTTAGTAGTGTTTGTACATTTGTGAAAGTTTTCTTGATGGAAGGAAGAAAGTTTGTTAAGGATTCAAAGAAGAATGATGTATATTTTATTGTGATTCCTAACAAACTGAGTAAGAAAAGAGAGGATAGCATCCCTGAAGAGATTGATAAGATACTCACTGAGTATAGAGAGATCATTTTTGATAAAGTGCCTGATGGTTTTCCACCAAAGAGAAGTATTGATCATTGTATGGATTTAATCCCTGGAGCTAGTTTACCAAATAAGGCACCACATCGGTTGACACCTACTGAGAATAAGGAATTGAATCGACAAATTCAAGAATTGTTGTAGAAAGGTTTGATCCAAGAAAGTTTGAATCCTTGTGCAGTACTAGCTGTATTGACACCTAAGAAGAATGGAGAATGGTGAATGTGTACAGATTCCAAAGAAATAAACAAGATAACAGTGAAATATAGGTTTCCTATACCAAGAATGGATGACATAATGGATAGTTTGACTAGAGAAAAGTATTTTACCAAAATTTATTTGAAAAGTGGATATCATTAGATTAGAATCATAGAAGGTGATGAGTGGAAGACTACTTTTAAGACAAAAGAAGGTTTGTATGAGTGGTTGGTTATGCCTTTTGGTTTAACTAATGCACCAAGTACTTTTATGAGATTGATGAATGAGGTTTTGAAGAAATTCTTAGGTAAATTTGTGATTGTATACCTAGATGATATTTTGATATTTAGTAAGACCAGAGAAGAGCATTTGTTGCATGTTAAAATAGTATTGCAGAGATTGAAAGAAGAAAAGTTGCTAATAAATCTAAAAAAGTGTTCTTTCATGCAAGAGGATATTGTGTATTTGGGATTTCTGATTTCAATTGATAGTTTGAAAATGGATCCTGAAAAGGTTGAAGCTATTTTGAATTGGTCTACACCTGAGAATTCTAATGAGATAAGATCGTTTCATGGTTAAGCAAGTTTTTACTGAAAGTTCATTAGAAATTTCAGTTCAATTTGTAATGCTATGAATGAGACTATGGGAGGAAATAAAAGAGAATTCAAGTGGACACATGGAGCTGATAAAAGTTTTGAGACTCTAAAGTAGAAGGTTGCTAATTTCCTGTGTTAACATTTCCTGATTTCAATAAGGTATTTCAAGTTGAATGTGATGCAAGTGGTAGTGCAATAGGAGCTGTGTTGAGTCAAGAAGGTAAACTTGTTGCTTTATTTAGTGAAAAGTTGAATGATGTAAAAAGGAAATATTCCGTATATGATAAAAAATTCTATGCTATTGTTCAAGCCCTGAAGAAATGGAGACATTATTTGATATCGAGTGAATTTGTGTTGTATACTGATCATAAGGCTTTATAGTATTTGGGTAGTTAGAATTTAGAGACATATGAAATGGGTTGAATATTTGCAAAGTTATAGATTTGTGATAAAACATAAGAGTGGAGTCACTAACTGAGTTGTTGATACGTTGAGTAGAAGAAGATCTTTGATGGCTGAGATGAGAATTGAAGTTCTTGGTTTTGATGAAATGAGAGATTCATATTAATTTGATCCTAATTTTTCTGAGCTGTGGAGAAAATGAAGAGCACCTATTCAAGATCAACTGAGTACTAAATGGGAAGACTATTTCTTTCAAGGATGTATGTTGTTTAAAGGTATTCAGTTGTGTATACTGGGAGGATCAATGAGAACTAATTTGATAAAGGAGAAACATAGTAGTGGTTTGGCTGGACAGTTTGGTGTTGACAAGACATTGAATTTTCTTAAGGAGAAATACTTTTGGCCACAGTTGTATAAGGATGTTCAGAAATTCATAAAAAGTTGTGGAATTTGTCAAGTTGCAAAGGGAGTAAGTCAGAATACTAGATTGTATATACCGATTTCTGTTCCTGAGAAACCTTGGATTGATATCAGTATAGATTTTTTTCTTGGCTTATTGAAGATAGTGAGAGGTAATGATTCTATATTTCTTGTTGTGGATAGATTTTCTAAGATGACACATTTTATACCTTGTAGAAAGACATCAGATGCAATACATATAGAAGATCTTTTCTTTAAGGAAATTGTCAGATTGCATGGATTACCGAGGAGTATCATCTATGACTGAGACAATAAGTTTGTTGTATACTTTTGGAAGACTCTTTGGAGAAAGTTTGGTATCAAGTTGAGGTATAGCTCTACATTTCACCCATAGACCGATGGACAAATAGAGGTTGTGAATAGAAGTTTGGATAATCTTTTGAGATATTTAATTGGAGACACACCAAGTAATTGGGATTCTGTGTTGGCACAAGAAGAGTTTTCATATAATTAATTTAGTGAGTAGGAGTACTAGAAAAACACCTTTTGAGATTGTAAATGGAATACAATTGAGAGGTATATCAGATTTGAGGGATATTGCTGATGAAGAAAAGAGAAGTGTTGAAGGAGTAAAGTTTTTTGAGTTCATGAAGACATTGCATGAAGATGTGAAACATAAGTCAGAGAAAAGTAATCAGAAGTACAAAGACGGGGCTGATAGATCAAGAAGACATAATAATTTTGTAGTTGGTGATGAATTAATGGTTCATTTGAAGAAAGGAAGATTTCCTATTGGAACATATGAGAAGCTAAAAATGAAGAAGTTTGGTCCTTGCAAGATATTGATAAAATTTGACAGTGGAAATACTTATGAGATTGAGTTACCTGATGACATGGATATATCACCTATTTTCAACATTGTTGATTTATATGAGTACCATGAATTAGATGAAGAAATGAAAGTACCGAATGATTATCCTAAGAGATAGACAAAAGAAGTTGAGTAGATTTTGGAATAAAGAGTTGGTAGAACTACAAGAGGAAAACACTATATGGAATATCTAGTAAAGTGGAAGAACATACCGAATGAAGACAGTTTGTGGATTTCAAAATCTAAGTTGGATTTAGCTCAGGTTGTACCTACTACATGTTTTAGAGAATCATTTCAAATAACCCCAGGTGTCTGATGCAAAAGCGTCTCAGGTCCTTGGATATCCCGTGTCACCAAAAAACAAGTTTGAGTTTTCTATGTTGCTCGGTTCCTTCTTTGACCGAGTTGTCTCAGTAGTTTCTCAATTCCTTCATTAACTAAGTTGGTCAGTTAATTCCTTGGCACTCAATTATCTTTTCCTGGTGCTCGGTTATCCTTGCTTACTGAGTTTTTTGTTTTAGTTTTTTGTTGAGGCCGACTTGTGCACTTAATTGTGGTCATGGATTTAATGTTGGTATCTATCATTGGGAAGCATGTGGACCTAGATCCATTCATTCCTTCCATTAATGGTGGATTTGAGGCCCGACTTGTTCAATAGCCTCTTGTATATATTGTAATCTTTGGTTGTAGTTTTAGGACATAAGCTTAGAGCTAGAGGATAGATGGTATATGATTAGGAATTGAAGATAGTTTCTAAATCCTTGCATGTTGGGCTATTGTAATTGAATTATAATATGATTTGGCCCTAACTAGGAAGGCCTTACAACCTGGCATGCATGAATCTATTTGATGAAATATAAATGATCTTATCTGTATTCTCTCTCTCACTTTGTGTGTTGTTGCTTCCATGTGTGATCTCTCTAAGGTAGATCTAGATTAGGGTGTGCCTTTGGCCCCTCATCCTGACCTACCCTATGTCATCTATTGCACTAGGTTTCAAACTAGTAAAACAAAAAATAAGAAAGATGCATCCTCACATAGCATTACTGGTTAAGGTAGAATTGTAAAAAGTTACTCAAAGCTACATTCATACGAGCTATAGACTATCTTGAATGGATCTCAAAAAATATACATATTCCCAAAGAATACAAATCTATATGAGTATGTATAGACTTCAGGGACCTAAATAATGCTTGTCCCAAAGGTGACTTCTTGTTTTCAAATATGGACATGATTATGGATCTCACTGCTAGTTTCCAAATGTATTCTATAATAGATGAATTTTATGGTTATAATCAAATTCATACTACACTTGAAGACCGAGAAAAGATGGTATTCAATTGTGCATGGGGGAATTTCTACTGGAATGTCATGCCCTTTGGACTAAAAAACACTGGTGCAACATATTAACAAGAAATGCTGACTATCTTCTATGACATGATGCACAGGAACATGGAAGAGTATGTGGATGAAACCTTGGATAAATATGCTACATTAGATGAACACCTTACTAATTTGGATAAAATATTTACAAGAATGGAATAGTGCAATCTACGACTCAATCCAAAGATGTCTGCCTTTGGGGTTACCTCAAGTAAAATTTTAGAATACATTGTCTCAGCATGAGGTACTGAAGTAGATTCTGCTAAGGTAAAAGATATACTAGAAATGAAACCACCTCAAAATATCATTCAAATGAGAACATTGCAAGGCAAGTTACAATCAATAAGAATATTTATCTCACAACTAGCCAATAAAGCACAATCCTTCAAAAATAATCTACATAAGGATGTGACTTTTAAATGGAATGAGGATTGCAAGAGGAACTTCCAACATATCAAAGAGTACTTGGAAAATCCTCTTGTGCTAATGTCTCCTACTCTAGATAAATTAATGTTTCTTTACATATTAGACATAACTTCTTCCTTGGCAGTATTTCTTGCAGAACATGATGATCAAGGTTGTGAAAGAGAAATATACTATATAAGAAGAACATTTGTATCCATGAGCTGAATTACATAGTCATCGAGAAGGCTTGTCTGGTAGTAGTGTTTTATTCCCAAAAATTTAGATACTATAAGTTATCTCACTCTACAAAGATGATCAAAAAAATTGACCCTCTCAAATACTTGTTAAGAAAATCAACACTAACTGGACAACTAGAAAAATGGGTGATAATTATTAGTGAATTTGACATTACATACATCGATTGAAAAGAAATAAAAGGACAAGTTTTAGTGGATCAGCTAGCCGATGCACCTTTGCAAGACACACAACCTCTCATTGTTGAATTCCACAATGACTTCATTCTGCATTTAACACAACACCCTTGGAAGATGTACTTCAATGGATCATTCATGCAGAAGGGCGCAGGTGCTGATGTTTTCTTTGTATTCATTCCAAACTAAATAAGTACTTTATATTCATCACATTTTAGCAAATACCATGTACAAAAAATAGAGAAATACACACTCTAGTTACTTTGGCCTCAATGCTACAATTGGAAGAACATCAATCTCACAATGACCTCCTGGTGGAAGAAATTCCTTTCCCTTCTTACGACACACCTGACTCTTAAATTTTCTGCACTATCATTTCTCATGATACTTACCATTACAACCAAATCCATACCTATCTCAATGGAGTCTCATCTAGAATACCTCTCAGTATCTCATCATTGCAAATGACTTGTTTAGGAGAGGTCTTGATGGTACACTTCTTAGGTGTCTAGAGCGTGAGGAGTCTGACATAACATTTTGGGAGGTTCATAATGGTATATGTGGATCACACTCAAATGGTCATTCCTTATAAAGGAATCTTCTTAGAGTTGTCTATTAATTGTCTACCAATTTAGAAAGATGTTTTTCAATATGCTAAGACCTATAAAAAATGATAGTTCCATGGAAATATGATTCACTCTCCTGCTAGGGAATTGTTGTGTTTTATCACCCACTGGTCATTTCAACAATGACATTTCAATCTCATAGGTTAGATATATCCTACATCCTCCAATGGGCGTAAGTTCATTATAATAGCTACCGATTAATTCACTACATGGGTTGAAGTTGTACATCTAATCAAAGAAATAGGGAAACAAGTGGTCATGTTTATACTCAATTACATTATCTAAAGATATGGTATTCCCTCCTCAATTATCCCAGATAATGGGGGAGAGTTCAAGAACAAAGATATTGATGAGCTATGTGCTAAATTTCCTATCACACATCATTCCTCTTCTATATATTATCCTTAGTGGAACGGATAGGTAGAAGCTTCAAATAAAACAATCTTTAAGATCTTGTACAAAGCAATTAAAAAATTAGGAAATGATAGGTACTTGTAGTTGAATCTAGCTTTACCAGCTTATAGCTAGCATCAGAACACTTATCGGGGCTACGCTATTCTTACTAGTCTACGATTCTGAGGCACTCTTACCAATTTAAGTTGAAATACTTTCACTTAGGATATCATGTATGGACTTGTCATAGACGAAGATTACAAAATCTCTTGACTTCAAGAGCTATAATTACTTGATGAGCGTAGAAAAGAAGCATTTAACCATCTAAGGGTCTACCAAAAGAGAACTTAAAAGGGATATAACAAAAATGTATGTCATCATGAATTTATGGTTGGTGATCTTGTTCTAAGAGAAAACTAAAAAAGAACAACATAGAGAACAAAAAGGAAAGTTTGAACCTAACTATTTGGGTCCTTTTGTCATTATTGCAATATTTATTTCAGGATCTTATCAACTGGATACTCTAGAAGGTGAAGTTCTCTTAGATCCTACCAACACTCTCCACCTAAAATGGTTTTATAGCTAGACATTCTACATCTTGTACAACAACTTATGATCTTAAAAAAATCTAAAAATCATATAAAATCCTGAAAATCCTAAAAAGTATAAAAAGTCTTGAAACAAATGATCATTCTAGTGAAAACTTGGCAAATAGGCACATTGATGAATCCCAAAATATTAAAAAAATCTCATAAATACAAAAAAAAGATAATGAAAAAGAGAAAAAAATGAAAAAATTAAAAAAGTGCCTCGGTGAAAACTTGGAAACATGTGCATTGGTAGAAAAAATAAAATAATTCCAAGTGGTGAAAACCTGGAAAACATGCATCACTTGTAACCAACACTCCATCTATAAATGTGTGGTTGAGATCTAATGCTTTCTTCATTCATTTTTCTCTCTCCATCTCCTTTGCACCATCATGGAATGGAGTTGGTCATAGTTTTTTCCTTGGTTCTTATCTACCGCTTGGGGCAATATCTGCTATTTGTTTGAGGTATCAGTGCTTTACCACTTGATCGATATCTTGAGCTTAACTTGAGTCAGTCTATTAATCTTTCTGGATGGAAAATTTTCCACTGACATAAAAATTGGTGTTTCTCAATGCCTTAACAAAACAATGTTTTCTCAACACTACCTATCTAGACATCACTGTACACATATCAGATCTTGCACTTTCACATGACACACTCACTTCGACACATAAGCAAAAAGGTATTCCTTAACACCCGACACAAAAATGTGTCAATGATGTGAACCTAATCTCTTGGGAGCATGCTAAGACATTCAAAAATTAGTCCTAATCTATCATACAAGAAATATAGTAAAACTATTCACAAAAACCACCTCAGATTGAGCTGAAACAAGAGCACTTGAACCCCGTTTGATTTGCTTGTTTGAGAGGGATGTGGGTGTGCTCTCCAAGAACAATGAGGGTATCACCAATGCATATCTAAGGTGATAAAGACCATATCCAAGCCATGGAAACCCCAAAAGTGGCACAAAAATTGGTACATGTTACCAATTTTGCCCCTAGGGTTCCAAGGGTGCAAATGATGAAAATGCAGATTCTAAGCTATAGATGAAATGAAAGATTCATTTTACTTTGTGTATGGATGTGTTATGAATTGAATATGATTTGAAATGTTCAAATTAAAATAGATTAATATATTTAAGCTATTCAATGATGAGTTATAAAATAGAAACATGAAGGAAAACTAACAATCCTAACATATGCTATGAAATCCTAGATATAATTGAACATGATAAAAATGTTTGGAAATGAAAGAGTGATTGCTTATTTTTCTCATGGAAGGAGAAATACCTATATATTTTGAGGAAGGACTTGGGTTAGGAAGGATGGTTAGGGTTTAGGACCAAGGGTTAGGGCTTAGGGTTAAAGAGATAAGGATAGACATTAATGGGTGAGGGGATCAAGATTGCTCACACATGTGTGAGAAAATGTTGGGATGTGTGAAGATAATAAGAGTGGAAGAAAGGGGATGGGTTTCTATTAAGAGCCCTGTAGGAGCCATTAAGGAGAGTTTAAGGGGTCATTAATGAGTTTGTAAGGCTCATTAATGAGGGTGTTGACTTTGGGTCAAATGGAGATGGTTAGACTAAGAGGGTTAGGAATCACCCCTTAAGTGGGGTTAGGGAGTGATATATGGATGAGAGGATAGGTTTAGGGGATTCTAGAAGATATTTAGGATTTGAGGATTTTAAATAAATAATTAATTTATTTAAAGAGGGTTTGGTTTGAGACAATTTATTAAATATTTTAATAAATTAGTAGAGATAAATATTTAAATTTGATTTAAATATTTTTGGGAGTGATTCTTTAATTAAATGAGTTTAATTAAAATAGGAGGGGATAATAACAATAGTAATTAATTAAATAATGATAAGTTGGATTTTTAGGTGTCTACATTTTTCCCCTCTTTGATGCGACAACACAAGTGGCATTGCGTCAAAGATAAGAAAATAAGATGCCCCGAACATGATTAGAAGGTAAGGGGTTGTGCCCCCTCGAGAAAATAACACAAAGAGGAAACTTTGTGGAATTTTCTCAAAAAAGACCCAAGCGGGAAGGAAAAGGAGGAAGGAGAAGAGAGGAAAGAGGATAAACAAAAATCTGACCATGAGAAAAGATGCATGAATGCAAAGATGCAGGAATGTATGATGCAAGATTAATCTATATACAACTAATGAGACATGGAGATTTCATTGTGTAAATGTGGAGAGCACAACCTAGTTTGATATAGAAAAATTAGAGACCCACCAAGGTTACTAGGAACACAAGGCCTTATCACTAGCATTGCAGAGGACTGACACAAAAAGACACAAAAGGGTTTCCCAGACATCACACATGAAGCCATGAGGAGGCATGGTAGAAACGATGCTGAGGAACTCACAAACAAGAGACATTTCCCAAGTCCACCATGTAACCTGAAAGATCACATGGAGAACATGCAAGGGTCATATCTGACTGATGCATAGGCATAAAGAAAAATGATCAAAAGACCTTTCCCTAGATTACCCTCATTCGCAGTGCACCATGATATAAAGGACCGTGGAGACTTTGAGGAGAGGAACAACAAGAAGCTGCAAAAGATAAACAAGAGCTAAAGGACCAAATCCAAGAGCAAAGTGATAAATCCACAAGATGTCCTTTTCCAAGGAGAGAGATTGATTGGTTGATTTATGGGGGGAGATTAGGTAGGATATGAGGAAGGATACGTCCTGAAAGGACCCGTGTGAGGAGGAGAATGTTGTATTATTGATGGAAACTGATGAATCAAGGAAAATCATGTGATCAAGGATAGTCGACAAAAGATTTTGTGGAAGTACAAGGATGGGTAAGACAAGTTATTTGATCATAGCTACTATAGGATTGTTAAGGATATGTACAATGGGATTCAATTATATAGTACAAAGGAGATATGTACAATGGATATTTACAAAATCTCAGGGATTGGGATAGGAGGATCTCACTTATACATGATGTATAGGAAGCTTAGGATTGGAGATAGTAAGTCATTGTTGGGGTGTAAATGCTTGAGGATAGAACACCTTGTGATTGTGGGCTGGTGGAGGGGATGTGGGGGGAAGTGAGGATGAGTGGGTGAAGGGGATAGGAGGGATGGGATTTTGATAGATAATGGACCAGTCCACAATGTATGGTGACTATTTCCAGGTTTTCACCAACATACCCATCCAAGGTGCTTGAATTGCCAAGTTTTCACCATTAGATGTTTTAGAAATAGGGAATACTAAACTTACTCCAATCTATAGTCATCATAGTATCTATGTTCAAGTGTGCAAGTACTGAACTTACTCCAATCGTCATCGCTGATCAAAACTATCTCCAGGTACATTGGAAAAAACATTGTATCATACTTAGACAATTTTGCTTTGTGCTTTGTCATACTTTCTCTCTATCATATGTGATCTTCATGTAAATCATATGGTTCCATAATGACAACATCTAAGTACCTAACTTAGCCAAATTGCCAACAATCTCCCCCTTTGTCATTGGTGGAAACATATGAGAAAATTGGCTAAGTCATAACACTCCAAAAACTCAAAATTGTGGCCCTAACAAAAATATATATATGCTGTCCTTATAACTCCATATATCTTAGGTATGTCCTATACTCCCCCTAAGAATATACATTCTTATCATATATAACAATTTTCTGCTAAATATCTCTCCCCCTTTGACAACAATGACAAAAAAAGGGTGCCAAAACTATGCTAAAAAAATGTGTATACCTTGATTCAATATTACAGAGCCAGTAGGCTTACAACACAATCTGCAAAATTTATCTTGATGCTCTCTATCTCCTTCTCCCATGCCTTCTTAATGGTTTTTACAACAATGAGTAGTGCACACAATCCATAAGATGCTATTTCACAGGCTTGAAGGTTTGCAAAACTAAACTTCTGAAAAGATGTCTTTGATGAAAGACATTCTTCCAATTGTCCTTTAACAATGCTTAACTTAATGGAAATATACTCTCTTAGAAGAGAGAATCTTTTTCATTTTCCTGTCCTTGTCATCAAATAGAATCCTTATTTCATTGTTAATCCTGCTAATTTTCTTCTCAATGTCCAATATCTTCACATTGGGGCTGGCTAGAAGATTTACCTCTGTCTGAATCTTTGCTTCTTTGTCTTTAATCTTTTGAATTTATTCTGATACAATATTCTTAGATTTTGTACACTGAATGTACAAAGTTTTACCTCTATCCAAGTTCCTTCTTAAGTTTTTTATATAGATATCCAGGCTGTTGATGTCATTCCTGATATTCTGGTTTATGTCTAGGAGTAATTTGGCCTCATAGGCTGCTTGAGCCTTCACTTTAGCTATGTCAGATAAGTTAGTAAACTTATCATCAAATATATTCATAATTTTCTTAGCTCTTTCAAGAGGGTCTGCCTCTATTATCTATGTAGTCACAATACTTTGTAACTTCTCCATTAGATCCTTCAGTGATCCTTCAAGGCTTTTCACCTTCTTATTCTTCCCAATTATCTTGTTTAGAGATGTGATCAATTCCATTTGATCATCATCATCAACTTATTTTCCAAAACTTTCAAATATAGATCCAAACTGTGATTTCTTTGCAGTCTCAGGTGTAAGACTGATTTCTACTTGACTAGGAGCTTCTACTTGCTTCTCTGTTTCCTTTTCTTCTTCAATCCTTGAATCTCTCTTCTCTTCTTCTCTGGTACTGTCTTGCTCTTCAAAAGCATAATTGTCAACAATGTTTTCAAGATTCTTGAAAGGATTATCATCACTATCTAAATTAATCTTAGTTCCTTCCACATGCATTGACTCATCTTCAATGTTGATAGTTGGTGGAGAGGGAATTCTCTGATGTTTATCTTCCTCATCTTTCTTCATTTGTCCTGTTTCACTAGAGTGTCTTTCAACACTAGTTGTCATTACTTTGACTATGGCTTGCTCTATTTCTCTGTTGATCTCATCATAATCTCCTCCTATAATCTGAATGGTTCTTTTCTTTGTTCTTAGATGGGTGTTCAATTCTTTCATGATCTCCTTGAAATGTTCTTCATCTTTAACATCATATAATTTTCTTACACAATTTTCTCTAATCTTATTGTCTTCTTCTATTGCTCTTTTCTTCCTGTTCACTACTTGCTCATATAAATCATCAGGTATCTTGCCCTGAATTGTGTCAAACTTCTTATTAGATTGTATCACATGTTTCACAACTGCATTTTCAAGATTCATTCTGTCTGAATAGTCATAAAGGTCATAATATTTGTTCATTTTAGATAAATCTCCATCTTGTATGATTTGTTCATTCACTTTTTCAATCTTGGGTTTCCATGTTTTCTTTTTCACTGGAGTATCTTCATCATCTTTTATTTTTGCTATCTTCCTCTGAACTGGTGGTACTAGTGTTTTCTACCTTTTTCTTGGTCCAGTAGCAATTTCTTTTATTCTTTTACCAGGTGTAGATGAGGATGATCTTGTGGATTTTCTAACTTCTTGATCTTTCTCAACTTCCTCCACTTTTACCTTAATCTAAATGTCTGCTGGCTGTACTACAACTGATGAAAGGGGTGGAACAGACAAAATTTCCTTTTGTCCTATATCTCTGATGGTTACTGCTATCTGTTTAGCAATTACAAATTCTTGTTCTGTCATCCCTGTGTCCTTCAAAATCTTCTTTATTGTACTATCTACTCTCTTCTTATAATGTTTCTCTTCTAAGATAGACTTTGTAGAGTTGAAGTTCTCCTCAAAAGTCCCATATCTATTAATGTGAATATCCAACTTGCCCTTAAACAATCTTCTCACATACTCTTCTGTTTCCACTTCATAAATTTCATAGCCAAGAGGGTCTATGAATTCTACTCTAGGTTCTACTACTTCAATGAATGTAAAGTTAGTATCAACCATGAAACATATCTCATTCTTATATTTATCAACTAAGGACTTTGGAATCCTTGATCTATTCTTCATTAAATTCTAAAATGTTTTGATTACCAATATTGCACTCTCATTGACCTTGTCAATAAGATGTCTCCTGAATACTATGTTTATCCTTTCCATTGTGGTCTTTCCATCATTCCAATCATCATCAATTGTAAATGGAAATCTTCTTACCAAATGAAAAAACATATAAGTGATCAATGATGAGAATCTAAACTGGGAATTCTTGGTCTTCTTTATCTTCTCCAAGTTCTCAAACAACTAAATTATCAAAATTTCACACATGTCAACTTGAGCTTTGTCAACACACATTAAGTAGGCTACATGTATCATTCTTGCTGCCATGTCATCTTCTCTAGAGTTAGCACAAAACTTAACTGTAAGGATCTTGCATCTAACATCATCCTGTTGTATCTTGCTAATCACTATGACTTTGCCATTGTAAGATGATTTTGTGTTGTCTAATACTATTTTTCTCATGTTCTTCTCATTCAATGGAATGAATCTAGTTTTAGATAAACCAGTTACTTCATGAATTAGGTCAACTGTGATATCTATCACTCTGTCATCTAACCAAAACTTTCCATTGTGAATTCTGCTCAGGATTATCTTAGTGCATTCTTCATCATCAAACTCATACTGTAAGGAATAATTTATGATCTCATTATCTTTCAAGTGTTTAATTAACCCTACTTTCAATGCCATAACTTGATTGTAAAGCTTTTCATATTCTTTGGTAAAATCACTATCATTGAGGGTTTCAAGCTTGCATCCCAAATAACTTCTAACATTCTCTAAGTGTAGAACTCCATCTGGTACAGATGATAAAGCTAATTTAGGGTCTTCCTCCAAGGGTTCTACTAGTTCCCTTTTGATCTTAGGTCTATTCTTATCTCTTTCATTATGAATCAATGAAACATCCATGACTATTGCAAATTCTTTAACCGATTTAGATATCTACTTAGTAAAATACCTTGATTCTGCGATTTATGGCCTGCGTAGATTCGACACAAAAATCCTTCACCAAATCCTTGCAAACTGCTTTCAATCACTGCTCTTTAATCTCCTTAGCACTTGTATTCATCTTAATGATCAAATAATACGAACCATAACCTTTTAACCTTTCAATCTAACAAAATTTGACATCGCATTCAATTCCTTTGCTACTTCTTTCCAAAAAGTTGTTTCAGCTTACCTGCAAAACTTAAAGCTTCTTGTGATCTTGTATAACACAATATTATCCTATGAACTCTTAACCATAGCATCAATACATCATATACTACCTTGCATCAACTGCGCAAGACTCAATTCATCCTATACTAACTTCTATACTATCCTAAGTTCCTATTCTACTAAATTTTTCATGAATTAAGTACTTTGAGATGGATTAGGTAGAGATTCACTCTTACCATTAGATACTTCACCTTTTTGATTACCTTCAGTGCTAAATATATCTCATTGATCCATGGGTTTAGCAAACTTCACTTCTTCTGAATTACTACAACATCCTCTTTGATTGTTACTTGCATTTTCATTTCTCCTTGCATGACTTCTAGGGTTAGGGTTAGGATGAGAAACCCTATTATTCATTCTGCAAAACCTTGCTGTATGTCCAAACATGTTACATATCTAACAAACTATTCCATTGTTTGCATATCTTGGTCTTGACTGGTTGATTTGTGATCTGCAATTTCTAGCAATGTGTCCAGCTTTGTTGCATCTATAACATACTACACCATTTCTTATGTTCATATCTTTAGTAGGTCTCTTATCTACATGGTTAGTATTTCTAAACATTCTACTACTATTATTGTTCTCAACAAATTTAGGTTTTCTACATTCAATAGCTCTATGTCCAAAACCATGATAATTATAACAATAACCATTAAGAGGTTTAAATTGCTTACCAGTACAATCTTTCTTCATATGACCAAAAGTATTACAAGCAAAACATCTACCTTTAAATTCTCTTTGTGTACCTTTAGGTGATGCTTCTTGTTTAGGTGGTTCTTCTTCTTTAGGTGTATCTTCAGATTTGTTGACTTCATCAGACTTCTTTTCTTCTATGCTTTTAGAAAATTTCAGATCTGGTTCCTTGCTTTCTTTACTCTCTTTAGATGAGTTAAATCCAAGACCAGTTTTGTCATAGAATGGCTTTTGATAGGATAATTGTTCATCAATTTTCTCACTTGTTGAATATAGTCTCTCAAGTTGCTGCTTAGATTGAGTCAGTTCACCTTTCACAATTGTATTGTACTTCTCAAGTTTAGCATACTGCAATTTGGTTTTCTCAAGTTTAGATGTCACTACACAAAGTTTAGATTTCAGATCTTCTTTCTCAGATTTCAGATTTTCATTCTTAGATTTTAGATTTTCTTCGTTCTTTCTATTTCCATTTTTCAAATTCAACTTCAGATGTACTAACTTTAGTTCATGTTTAAGGATCTCATTTTCTTTTTCCAGGTTGTCATCACAATCTTCAATTTGAATTGTAGATTCCTTTTCTGATTCAGATTTTCCAACTTGTTTTTTAGTTTCTCAATGAGGTTCTTTGTATCATCATATTTTCTTTTCAGAGTGTCTCTTTCTTTAGTAAGCATATCAATCTATTCAAGATCTTCTTCAAGATTCTTCTGTAGCTGATCCATATCCATAGAGATCTTACTCAAGCTGCTAGGCTTTCCTTGAATGATTCTTTTATGAGTAAGTAAGCTATAATACCAATTGTTAGAAATAGGGAATACTGAGAGGGGGGGTGAATCAATATTCTACAAAATTTTACTTTTTCTCAATTATGGATATAAAAAATTAACTTGATACATGCATAACATGGTAAACTAAAGAATATGCGTAACAGTAAAGAAAATGAACTCATAACACATTATTTGTTCTCGAGGAAACCCTGGCCAAGGGAAAACCCTGGTAGGGATGGTACCCACAAAGATCCACTAATCAAAATTATCCTGTTAAGGATGCTGACCCTATTAGGAGCCTATTACATGCATATAGTGTCTCAGTCCTGATTAAGGGACTTTAGGCCTTGTTAGAAGCCTCAACCCTGCTAAGAGTTGGTAGTACAAAATATGATTACTAGATGAGCCCACTATCCAAAAAAGTAATGTAAAATGATTGCTGATTACAAAATATGGAAAGGTACATAACCTTATACTTCTTTCTTTCTTTCACAACTTCACATCAATATCTCTTCGCTATATGTTCACTATATCATCTATATCATTACAATTTCTTATCACTTTCGCATTTACAAATGCCTCATATTTATACAAGTTATTAAGGCTAATAACTCTTACAGTTGGCTTAACCAAAGCATTATAAAAAATACATATTTACCCAAGGGTTAACATCTAGGATGTCATCCCTTTATATTGTTAAGATATTATTTTGATAAACAAGATAATCCCTTAACTCTTTACCAATTCTGTCTTCATATACTATCCTGTCGGCTTAACACTATTTGTGGTAAAACTGTCATAACTTCTTTCGTACATGCTATACTAATTTTCACTCTCAGGTGAGTCTTCTATAGTCATCGTAGTATCTATGTTCAAGTGCGCAAGCACTGAACTTACTACAATCATCATTGCTGATCAAAACTATCTTCGGGTACACTGGAAAAATGTTGTCTCATACTTAGACAATTTTGCTTTCTGCTCTGACATACTTGCTCTCTGTCATATGTGATCTTCATGTAGATCATATGTTTCCATAATGAAAACATCTAAGTATCTTACTCAGCCAAATTTCCAACAGGATGATTATTTTTCTTTATTTTTTGTATTTTTTGTATTTTATCTAGATTTTTTCAATTTTTATGTATATATAAGAGATAATTCAAGCATAGAACCGATTCATATGTATGATATTGATAGGATGATTTAGGGGCTCCCCTTTTGGTGTTGATAATTGATAGGATCCTGAGCCAAAGCATGTTGTGACAACATAAGGACCCAACCAAGTAGGTTCAAACTTGCCCTTCTTTTCTTCATTTTCTTGCACTTTTTGATTTTCTTTGAGGACCATGTCACCCACGTGGAACTTTCTAGGATGGACCTTCTTGTTGTAGCTCCTTTTGAGTCAATTCTGGTAGAAAAAAAAGTGATCATATGCTTGCTGCCTCTTCTCATCTAATAGATCTAGCTGTGTGAGGCGTGCCACACGATAGTCTTCGTCAGTGGTATGGTTCTTCATGGACACAAAAAATGAAGGTAGCTCAACCTTGATTGGTAACATGGTTTTGACACCATAAAAAAGGGAGTATGGGGTGGTTCCTATTGGAGTGTGGAAGGAAGTGTGATAGGCCCAAAGGGGAGGATTTATTTGGAGATGCCAGTCATGACTAGAAGCAATGAGAACCTTCTTGAGGATTTTGAGGATAGTTTTATTGGTTGCCTTAGCTTGGTTTTTTCCTTGAGGGAAGTATGGGCTGGAGAAATGGTGATGGATGTGGAGTTTTGCACATAGATCATCCACATGCTAATTTTCAAAGGGTGTGCCATGATCTACAAAGATGGTCAAATGGATGCCAAAGGGATAGATGATATGAGAGAGGATGAACTTAGATATCTAAATTCTAGTAGTTAGGATGAGTGGGATCTCTTCAACCCACTTTGTGAAATATTTAGTGGTTGTTATGATATATTTGTGTCCATCTAAGGAAATGGGAGTTATCAAATCAATGAGGTCGAAGCCCCAACATGGAAAGGGCCATGGTGGCACATGGATCAGATTGACATGTTGTTGACATGGTAGGCATTTCTTTACAAATTCACAGACATCATGCTCCATTGTTGGCCAATAATACCCAAATTTGAGAAGATTCTTTGCTAGGACCATGCCACTTGTGTGGGAACCACAAATTCTAGTGTGAATCTCTTGTAAAGCTAGGATGACCTCATTCAAATCTAAACACCTAGAGATGATGTTGTGATATCCTCGATGATATAGGGTATTGGCTACAAGAGTGCAGTGGGAAGCTTTGCGAATAAGATTTTGGCGTTGGGTATTTGTGAGGTGGGGGGATATGATACCATTTTAAAGATAAGCATGAATGTCATGGTACCACGAGGACTAAGGATCAACCAAGATACACACCATTTCAAAATCAGTGTTCTCATAAGCAGGTGTGTGTAGCTGCTCAACTAGGAATTCATACTGTGTTGAATCTCAAGGGATCTCTAGTAAGGACTCGATGGTTTCCATTGCATCAACAAATTTGTTTTGTAGGCTTGGTATTTGTGTGAATTGTAGACTTGGGAAGTTCTCTTTCAATCTATCCAACAATTCCTTGTAGGGTAGAAGCTTTTCGTCCTTAGTTTGAAATTGGTCCAGGACTTACTTGATGATAAGTTGTGAATCTCCAAACACTTTTAGTTTTGTGATGTTCCATTGAGTAGCTTTTTTGAGGCCTGAGATGAGTGCATCATATTTTGCAATGTTGTTGGTACATGGGAATCCCAATTTGAATGATTTGGGGATGTAGTCACCTTGAGGGGTGACAAAGAGGATTCCTACCCTAGATCCATGTGATGTGTAGGAGCCATCAAAGTATAGCTTCCATGTTGGTTGTTCTTTGATCATGCATAGATGTTCATCAAGAAATTCTATAATTAGTGGGTATGCATCGATCAAGGGTGCTTGAGCTAGTTAGTCTGCAATGACTTCCCCTTTTATTTTTTTTCAATCTATGTATTGGATATCGAACTTTCTTAGCAGCATGATCAATTTTTCCATTCGACCCGTCAGTGTTGTCCTTGATAGCAGATATTTAAGCAGGTCTACCTTTGAGATGAGCTTGATGGTGTGGCTAAGCATATAATGCTGAATATTTTGAGTGGTGAAGACCACTGCAAGGCATGCCTTTTCCATTGGTGAGTAGTTTATCTCATAGCCGACAAGTGTTTGACTAATATAATAGATGGCTCTTTCTTTTCCATTATCATCAAGTTGTGCTAATAGTGCTCCTAGTGCTATAGTAGTTGCTAAAATATATAAGATTAGAGGGTATCTTGGTACTAATGGTACAAGAATGAGAGAGTTAGCCACATATTCTTTTAGCTTCTTAAAAATTCTTTGACAGATTGGATCCCATTTGAAGCTAGTGTCCTTATGGAGTAGATTCATGAAGGGTTGACATTTGTCTACTAGTTGTAATATTGGTGCAGGAGCACCCATTTCTAAAACTTGAAGTTTTTCATTTTCTTGTGACTCCTAAGGAGTCTTGTGGATGTCTAAGTCCTAAGTGTATTCTATTAGTCTTTTGATCAACTTATAGGGCCAGGTTCCAAGATTTGGCATTCATAAGCCACTTGGTCAACCATGGTAAAAGGGTTTCCAAATCTTAGGATTTAGGTTGTTAGATGTTTTAAGTCATTTCATGTTAATAATGAACCTTAGGTTCACATTTTATAATAAGATTGTGCACTTCGGGTGCATATTTGTAAATGTTGTCCAAAGTTGTCAAGCAACTTTTTGACAACTTTGCAATTTTGGTTGTTAAGTCTAAATGACTTTCCCAATGGATTTTTGGTTTGAAAATCTGTTGTAACAATTGGGGAATTCTTTCATATCCCTTTCAAGTGGGTGGAAAGCAATCATGATGTAATTTTCATTTTGAATCAATAAAATATAATTATTTTTCCTGCAATAGTCGACTTCCTGTTCCTTGTGAAGTTCCATACATTTAGTGTTGATGATGAAATTGGTTGGGATGTAAGAAGAAGTAAATTAGCTCTATATTTATTCCAGTTTGAAGTTCTTAAGTGATAAAAAATGAGAGTTTGAGTCATTTCTTTGCACATCATCCTGAAACCCTCAAGAACTAGGGTTTGCGCCTTAATTTTTGCTTTTTTCTAATGTCCATCCTTGGAAAATTATAATCCTTGGTGGAATGAGAGACTTGTATGTTGTATCAATAATTCTGGAGTTAGTTTGCAAGAAGGTGAGTGCTGGAATTGGTTTTCAATGATTTAAGGTCAACATCCCTATGTGGCGACCAATAAATAGAATGTTAAACTAATGAGAGTTATACTTTGGGGTTGAATCAAACCTTATGAACAAAGTTAGAGTAGTTTGGGATCATGCCTAATGAAATCCAAGCACTAATTTTTTCCTTCCATCAATCCTTGGGGTACTTCATTTTTTAAGGTGACCTAAGTGCCTAATTAGGTCTGTCTGATATTGTTAAGATACAGTTTGTACCTCAAGAATTTAGGACCCATGGCCTTGGGGATTTTTATTATTCCTAAAAGGGTATCTAGAGCTGTATTTGGTTCCTTGAGTCTAGTGAGAAGTTTGAGAGTTGTAACCTCATAACTCGATAGCTAGACCTACTAGGAATTGAAGGCTCATTTAAGGAATAGTCATAAAAGGAATGCCTTGGGTTTGATAAATGGTTGGAACATATTTCATTGAACCTATTGAGACCTTAGACAATATGGTTCGACCCCAAAAAGTTAAGATTGTTATTTTCCCCCCTTATGAATCAATTTGATATTGGTTACATAAGGATTAGTTGGAAGAAGTATATCACACATCTTGATCCAAGTATTACATTTATGTCAAGATATTGTGTGGAAGTTTTGTGAAGGTATTTTAAAGGTGTGAGTTTAGGCTTGGTGGGTTGGTGTTTGTAGCCCCTTTATAGAAGGTTTTGAAGAACTGATTTCCTTATTTCCTTGTCTAGCCTAGCACTTGCATCAGATATGAATCTCCAGACTTATTGTAATTTGACTTGTAGGCTTTTAAGATGCTTGAGCATTTAGGGTAGATGCATGTACGTTATGACTTTGACTTTCTTAGGGTCAATCTCAATGCCACGTCATGATACAATGAATCCCAACAACTTTCCTAATGTGACACCAAAGACACACTTCTTTGGATTTAACTTTAAGCCATAGTGATGTAGGTCATCGAACACACGCTCAAGGATGTCAAGGTGTTCCAACCATGTTTTTGATTTTGCAAGTATATCATCCACATAGTCTTCAAGGATCTTATCTATCATATCATGGGAGATTGATGTCATTTCTCGCTGATATGTAGCCCCTACATTATTTAGCCCAAATGGCATCATGTTGTAGTAGAAGGTGCCCCATGGTGTGGTGAATTCGATCTTGTGTTGGTCTTCTTCTGCTATCCAGATCTGATTGTACCCTGAAAAGACATCCATGCGTGATAAAATTTCATGGCCTGTTGTAAGATCAGCAATCATGTTGATGTTTGGTAAGGGGAAATCATATTTTGGGCATGCTTTGTTAAAATCTATTTAGTCTGTGCATATCCTAATTTCTTTTGATGGATTAGTGACTAGTACCATCTTAAATATCCACTCTGAATAGTCAATGGTTCAGATGATCTTTTCTTATAATAGTTTCTCAAGATCTTCTTCAACTAGCAAGGCTACCTTTGGATGCATCTTGCAAAGTTTTTTCTTGATTGGCTTTGTGTTTGGATCTACAAGAAGATGATGGAAATATAGATTTGGATCAAGCCTAGGAATGTGGCATATGACCATGTGAAATATATAGTCTCTTCTTGGAGAAGCACCACGAAGGCTACCTCCTCACCTTCGGTAAGTGACGCTGCAATATATGTGATCCTTGGGCATTCTTTAGTTCCTAAGTTGGCTGGTTTGGTGTCTTTAATGAGGATGGAATACTGCTCTGGTATGTAGTTTACGATGGGAGGAAGAGGCAATTTTTCATCTTCTAGTGCCTTAGAGAGGTTTTCACCAAATGATATGCCCTTTATTTTTACTATTTTGGAGTCATAATGTTCCCCAAAGGAGTTTTCACAAAAGGACTCATTCTTTTCTTTTTGATTTTTAATTTTGTGGCTAAAGACTTCCTCTTCCCCAAAGTATCCCGTAGGGTCAAGCTTGTAGACATATGCTGAGTTTTGTCCTTGATCTGACTGTTGACATAATGCTCCCATAAATCTTAGGAGTAATTTCATGCTTTGGAACTCATCAATGTGTGTTACGCTTGGTTGATCCTAGTCTATGAGTTTGGGATGGATGAGGGGAAGTTCGATGAGGTTTATGGAAAGTTGGTGAAGGAAAGAATTGCCCAGGAAGGTTTCATCATCAAAGATATCATCGTAGGATTTATTTTCTTCCTCTTAAGGGATGTCTTAAATTTCCACAAGGTCATCCTGGATATTCAAAATGGTGATTTTGGGTGAATTAGTGCCCCCAGTTGTGGTATTGGGTCCTTTCACATAGAGGTGAGGGGTATTAAAGCCAAGGCCTCGATGTTTTGGATTTTGTGAGGCTTCTAGTGGATATTTGTTGCCACCTTATTCTGGTCCTAGACCACCACCTTGATAATTCCATTATTTTGTGGCATATTTGTGTGATGTAGGATATTTGTCCTTGAAGTATCCAAGGAGCTCAGTGTCAAGAGGTGGGGGATCTTTGTATAACCACCTGTTGATATCAGGTTCCATCTCTTGATTGTTTAGGATTCTATGGGAGATGAATGTGGATGGCCCTAATTGCTTGATTTCAGGATCTGATTGAGGGAGTTTTCTTTGGTGGCTTGGGAGCCCTTGAGTATGTGGATCAAGTGGTAAGGCCCCTACTGCAAAGGAACCATTTAAGTTGTATTCACCATAGCCCACATTGTTGATCTTGATGGAGAAGAGGGTGGAGGGTAGGATTGTCTCTAGATCACAATGGGATCAGGATGAGCTAGTGGCTAAGTTTTGATCCATATTCTTTCTCTTCTTGGATCGTGTCTTGATAGGAATGAAATATAGACCTAAGGATGAAGATGCAATGATGGATGGATGCAAGATTATCCTAAGGAAACTTAAGGATGGTGGATAGGATAAGGTAATGAAAACCCAAGGATAGGTGCAAGGATTTGGAGGATTTTTTATGAGCTAAAGGATGTTTGGATGCTAATTAGATTTAGAATGCCGAATATTACTAAGTGTCAGAATGATTTGTTGCTTCCTAGTGTAGGATCAAAGTGGATAGGATTGTCAGCCTAGGATAGACTGCTAATCTTCAAAAGATGGGATCCTTTTTAGTGCACCCCAATCTCTTGATCAAGATGATGAGGCCTACAATGACAAGTATGAGCTTCCCTAGACAATTCTTAGTTGAAGGGTGGAGCTTTAGAATGATTTTGATTTTGGATGAGGATTAAGAAAATCAAATGATGTGACACTAAGAGAATGGTTTGGTAGATAGAAGTAGAAGGGTCTCATTGCAATGAATATTTCAAATGGGTTGTTGTTCCACCTAGATGGTTTGACCACACCCAGGAATATCTGGAACAAGTTTTCCACCTTGTTTGGCACAATGAATCAGTTTAGGGTTCTCCAGATAGATGCAGAGTTCACCTCCTTGGCGCCTGAATCATTCACCAACAGTAAGGACTTCTTGATGAAGTTCAAGTCTCTTCATTCTATTTTATAGGTTGTTGGAAAGATGAAGTCAGATGATAAGTGTATCTTTTTGATACTCTCAAAGCTTCATGGCCCTTATCAGATTTTCACTTCTACCTTCTACTCCATTATGGATGCACTGGGTGCATGACATGTTATGCCCTCTTTTGAGACTTTCTGTGATAGGTTGACTCATGAGCAATCCAAGTTCAATCAGATGGATTCACTTACAGGTTCACAGGCATAGGCATTGCTTGCCAAGACACCTCAAGATGCATAGAAGTAGAAGCTAAAGTAGATATCTGATTCCTCTTCTCAGCACTCTACTAGCTCACCATCTTCTTTTAAGAAGGAGAAATAAAAGACTAAGAGCCCTACATGTTCCTATTGTCAGAAGGGACCTCACGATGAGTCACATTGTTTTCAGAAGAGATTTGATGGGTATGAGAAATAGATTGTAGATTTGCAAGCTCTCCTTTAGAAGAGCACTATTTCCTCTCCATCCTCTTCCACCTCACAGGGGTCTAATTTTTAGTCTTCTACCTCATCTTCGACATCTGGATAGGATTTTGGACAAGGTCATGCATTACGGGCTTCCATTGCATCCCCTTCATAGGTCCATTGGATACTAGATTTTGGTGCTTCTCACCATATGACATCTTCTCCGAAGATCTTCTCATCTTTTGAGGCTTCTCCTATTCCTCACATTCCATGGGGAATAACACTGTTATGCTAGTCTGTGGGAAAGGCTCTATAGGCATTCAAGATGGTACATTCAATGATGTATTGTATGTTCCATCTCTATCTACAAACCTTCTCTTGATTTATCAGATTACACTCAGTGGGTCAGGGAAGACAGTTGAGTTCATGACAGATTTAGTCTTCATCCGGGATAGTGCAATAGGAGGCATTGTTGCTATAGGGACAGTTGATCATTCCATCCATCTCTACAACTTTTCACACTTTGGCCCACCATCTCCATTATCAAAGCACAAATCTCCTCTTCTATGAGAGCATCATGTGGGGCAGATAGGTCACTTGAACCTCTATGTTTTTCTTGAGACCACTTCTGTGACTGGCTCACCACATCTTGTTGAGGGTTCCTCTCTTCAGCAGGACTCTTTTTTAGCACTGCCAAACCCTCCATCTCCATTCATCGAGCCACTAGGTGTAGTTGTTGAGGATTCTATAGAGGACATTCATCTCCTCTTTCATGACAGTGTTAGTACACCTATCGCACCACCTACATTGGGGATTCCCTTTTAGGATCCTCGTGTCTACTCCTTTGAGCATCAGCTCGGCCTTCCAGTGACACCTCCTCTTTTGAGGTTACCTCTTCAATGTTCACTGCCTTTCACTCCTTTGTATTGGAGTCATGGTGGTTTGCTCATTGATCTAGAGGTTCTTTCATTCCGGGGGGGCTTTGGAGCCTTGACCCTCTCTCATGGGGGGGGTTGGCAGCACACATTGTACTTATGGCCTTGAGAGAGTCTCTTGAAGTCTTTTTTTTTTTTGTCTTTTTCTTGCTTTTATATCTCTTTTTGGAGAGGAGTTTTTCCCACTGGGTTTTCTCCTTTTATCTCCAGTTTACAGAGATTTCCTTGTATTGGGTACCTAATCAAGACTTGTTGTTGGGACCCATTTCCTACTTTCATAGCTGTGCTAGGTTAGCTTACCTCTTGAGCTTCACTTAAGGGGGGGTGTTAGAGTATCTATTTATCTTCACTTATTATTTAGATCATGTTGATTTAATTATTAAGTTGTCTATATACTCTATTTTCACTTAAGCTATCTCTTAGGTGCATATAATTAATATTTTATATTAATTATATTGTGCAACCTAGTTTTTTTTCCTTTTAGGGTTTTCATTCACCTTATAGGTTGAAATCTTGTAATTATTTCTCATTATCTTGGAATACATTTTTCTCTCACTCCGCTGAGATTTTCCAAGCCCTTGCTTTTTGTCTCTTTGGTTTCCTTTCAGCAACAGGTTATTTGCATGCAGGTGTTCTTGGCAATTTGTGAAGTTGGATTTCTCAACTTCTACATGGATTTGATTCAAGGATCTTGGGACTTGGATTTTGAATTTTTAATTTGAATTTTTTATTTGGATTTTGAATTTGGATTTCAGGTTCTGGATTTTGGATTTTGGATTGGATTTGGTTTTTCAGATTAAGGATGATGGTGTTAGAAAGTAAATTCCACCAAGATAATTGAGGGGGGGGGGGGGTTGAATTAGTTATCAGATAAAAGAAACTTATAATACTATTATTAGATTTCAACCATGTAACCAATATAAACAGTAACCATAGAAAGATAAATATATACAATGACAAAAGATATGTTGATAAAGGGAACCTTTTGATTAGAGAGTAAACCCTGGTGGGGATGGTACTCACAAAAGATGTACTGATATGAAAATTCCTTGTGATAGGATGGACCCTGTTAAGAGTCTATGAAATACATTTAGTACATATTAGTCCCTGTTAGGATACTTTGAATACTTGTTAAAAGATTCTAACCCGGTTAAGAGTTATACAAGGCAGAAGGACCCACTGTCCAAAAAAATTCAAGGGAAAGATCACTGAACTCACTATCCAACTAATCTTTTTATTATCTAAACAAAATAATACAAATAATTACTAATCTCAACAACTTATCTTCACTCCTTTGTCTGTGCCAAAATCGCACCAACTACTTTACCATATCTCAATACCAAATCTTCTTAATTCACATATTCTCTTACAACATCAATATCATCATATATCTCTCTACTCTATCTCAATCAAGGAAAACAATCCTTCCTTTATACCACACTCAAATAATTTACAATAGAGTCTGCCAACTAGGCTTAACCAATTACAAAATATAAATCATTACACATTACATAATATTTCATAACCACATAAAACTATTGGCTTCCAAACTAAATAAATCTTCACACATGTGATCTTTGACTATGCTATCTCATCCAAGTCACCTCCAAAATATCATCAACCTCTGTACAACTTCACATGTCTAGATTCTATCCTGGTTAGGAGATATAATTGAGTTATCACAAGACGCTTCTCAGGAACACTGTCAGAATATAGTTTCCACTAGATTACACATAACTATTATTAATAATTGAATTTCCATACACGCTCTTAACCATAATCTCAAGACACAATAGAGAACAAGTCCTCAACTCTGTATAGCTTGATTTGTAATTCTCCATGTGTGCTAATTTCAAACATTGTCTGCTTCTCTACTAATCTCTACTAGATTAATGTGTTGACATCAATAAAAAACAAGTCATGAATGCAACATAAAGATGCTACAAAAATAATTTGAATACTCCTCCATAGGACATATTCAAAATTCATTCCTAACAATCTCCCCCATTTGCATTGATGGAAACATAGATGGAAAACATTCAAGTTCCATGAATACCAAATTGCAACACTATTGTTTTGTATTATCTTTTCAAATCCTCTTCATCAATCATCAAGTCAATCAACATATGTTTTTCATGTATCCTTCTCCCCCATTGACATCAATGACAAAGTAAACACCAATATTTCAATCCAATACAAGCTTGAATGTCAAAAGACACTGTTCAAAAAATAATTTCACAAGAGTCCTTCATGACTCAGCTCAGAAACACACATACACCCCCATAGAGGAAGTATTAGCATATAGTCTAGAACAGATGGAGCTCTTATACAAATGGAAAGATGCAACTTTCTGCATCACTACTCAAAAGTAGGTTGGGGCATAACCCCACACATACCTCTCAAATACTCAAATGTATCTTTAGGTAAGGGCTTTGTAAATATATCTACAATTTTCTCTTTTGTACTGATATACTCAAGTCTGACTTCTTTTTTTGCAAATTTTTCTCTTACAACATGATATTTGATCTCTATACATTTTGTTTTAGAATGAAACATAGGGTTCCTAAACATACTTACTGTACTGGTGTTATCAGAGTGTATGATAACATGCTCATTGAACTTGATTCCAATATCCTTCAACATTTGTTTCATCCATATTATCTGATTACAATTATTTGTTGCTACTACATATTCTTCTTCTGTCATGCTCTATGAGATACAATTTTGTTTCTTTCTTAGCCAAGAAACCAATCTTTCTCCAAGAAAAATTTCTCCACCACTTGTACTCTTTTTTTTATCAACACTACCTCCCCAATCCATGTCTATATATGCACATCGGCTAAAGTCATCTAATTTATCATACCATAACCCATAGTCATCTGTACCTTTCAAATACCTAAATATTCTTTTTACTGCTACATAATGTGACTCTTTAGGATCATCTTGAAATCTTGTAATAATGCCAATTGTATGTGATATATCTAGCCTTGTATGAGTTAAATAATACAAACCTCCAATCATGGATCTGTATTTCTTTTGTTCAACTATAGGAGTTTCATCTATGCTAGATAACTTATGGCTAGTTACCATAGGTGTGTCAAAAGGCTTACAATTTTCCTGACCAAATCTCTACAATAAATCTTTTAGATATTTTGTTTGAGATAAGAAAACACCATCACTGTTTTGCATTATTTTTAATCCTAGAAAAAATTTCATTTCACCAATCATGCTCATTTCAAATTCCATCTTCATTTCATTAGCAAATTTATCACTAGCTTCATCTCCTCCTCCAAAGATAATATCATCAACACAAATAACTACAATCAATAAACCATTCTCAATCTTTTTCAGATACAAATTACTATCTGCAGTGCCTTTAGTAAATCCCAATTTTATCAAATATTTGTCTAATCTTGCATACCATGTTCTAGGTGCTTTTTTTAGTCCATATAGAGCTTTGTTCAATTTTCATACCATGTCTCCTTCTTGAGTCAAAGGAAAACCTTCATACTTCTCAATGTAGACCTCTTCTCCCAATTCTCCATTCAGTAATGCTGACTTCACATCCATCTGATACACTTTGAATTTTGTATAAGTTGCATAAGCCAAACATATTCTTACCGCTTCAAATCTTGCAATAGGTAAAAATGTTTCTTCATAATCAATTGCTTCTTGTTGTGAGTAACCTTTACATACTAATCTTGCTTTGTTTCTTACAAATTCACCTTGTTCATTCATCTTATTTACGAAAACCCATTTAGTTCCTATAACATTTTTATCTTTAGGTCTAGGGACCAATTCCCAAGTTTTGTTCTTCTCAATTTGATCGAGTTCTTCCTTCATTTATTGAGTCCAATTATCATCTTTACAGGCTTCCTCAATAGTTTTAGGTTCAATTTGATAAATCAAACATAATTCTTCTTGTATCTTATTTCTTGTCATAACTCCTTTTTCTATGCTCCCAATAATTTGATTAGCAAGATGATTCCTCACTAGATTCTTATTAGGTGTCACTGTTTCAGTTCTTGCTTCAACTGTGTTCTGGTCTCGATTCTTATCTTATTTCCTCAATGTAATTCTCATTCTGCAAATCATTGCTAGTTTCATAAAACAATTCAACATTTTCTTGATCAATTCTAGGGCGAACTTCTTCATCTAAATCATAATCAAGTATTCTTTCCTGAATTTTGAATTTCTCATCAACTTAAAAATTTACGCTCTAAAAGATTTTCTTAGTTCTTTTATTGAAACATCTATAATCTTTTCTTTTCAATGAATAACCACGAAATATACCTTCATCACTTCTGGGATCAAACTTACCAATGTCATTCATCTCTCTTAATATAACATTTTCTTCCAAAAATTCTAAAATACTTAACTGATGGTGCATGTCCAAACCATAATTCATAAGGTGTCTTGTCTACATCTCTGATTTGTACTTTGTTTATTGTATATACCATTCTATTCACTTCTTCTCTCCTGAATGTGTTCGCCAAATCATTCTCAAATAACATAGCTCTTGCTGCCTCGGGTACTGATTTGTTCCTTATTTCTGCAATTCCATTTTGTTCAGGTGTTCTAGGGGCTGAAAAATATCTCTTAATGCCATTCACTTCACAAAAAGTGTTAAATTCCTTTGAAGTAAATTCTCCACCTCTATGAGACCTTAAACATTTAATTTTTATTCTTGATTCATTCTTAACTTTTTTCTTAATCAATCTAAACTTGTCAAATGCTTCTGATTTTTCTTTAAGAAATGCTATCCACATCATTCTAGTGAAGTCATCAACAAAAATCATAAAATACCTTTCACCATAGAATCCTCTAGTCCTTGTGGGACCACTCAGATCTGTATGAACAATTTCCAATTTTGCTGCTGTGGTGAACTTCTTACTGGGAAAAGAACTTCTTTTCTGATTAGCCATAACACATTCTTTGCATATGATGTTAGTAGGTTTCATAATCTTAGGAAAATATCTTACTGCAAATGTAGTGCTTACTTTCACAATGTTATCAAAATTTATGTGACCAAACCTTTTGTGACATAACCACCTATCATCAATTTTAGTAATCAAACATGTCTTCTCAGCAGGATTCAACTGAAATACATTACCTCTAGTTCTTGATCCAGTTCCAATCATGTTACCATTCTTATCCTTGATCACACAAGTCTTCTTAGTAAACCAAACTTGATATCCCTTGTCAACTAATTGTCCAACACTTAGAAGATTATGTTTCAATCCATCCACAAAATAAACATCATCAGTGTTAGTCTTTCCATCAAGAGTAATAGATCCTACTCCCCTTATCAATCAAGGTGCATTGTTTCCAACTCTAACAATCCCTACATCATAGTTGTTAAACTTTATAAATTTTTTCATATCTCCAGTCATATGATGTGAACAACCATTGTCTATAATCCAATAAGTTTTCTTTTCTACTTGAGAAACTAAAACTTTTTCTTCTCTAACTTCAGTTTTAGAGTTTTCTTCTTTTATTGCTACAAATCCTATGTCATCACTTTCATTATCACTTTCACATAATATTTTATCAATGCTAGCCTCAAATTCTTCATCATTAGCATAATACCATTCTTTAGACCTTATAGGTTTAAATTTCTTATATTTCTTCACTCTCTTAGGGAATTTAGATGCAAAATGACCATATTCTTGACATACCCAACATTTAAAGATTTTCTTACCTTCTGATTCTCTTTTCACAAGCAAGGCAATTCCTTCGTCAATCTTCCTGTCTTCTTCAGTCTTAGATTTTCTACAATTGACATAATCTCCACGGACACTTGTACTTCTTGACAAAGTAGGGCGAACACTAAGTGTGCTGAATGTTGTTTCAATTCTAGGTAAATCTCCAGATTGTCTCAAGCCTATCTCTACTACTTCTAATCTTCCAAGAAGAGTTTCTTTGGTAAACTTTTTAGTATAAGGTATAACTTGTTCAATCATCTGCGATGTCTACTTAAACACAGGGGTCAGTGTCTTTAAGATCTTCCATATAATTTCACCTTCATTTTTGTTTCCTTCACAAGCTTTGATATCTGTAACAATCTCTGATATCCTACCAATATAACTTCTAACAGATTAATCTTCCATCATATTTGCATATTGAAATAAACATATCCAATTCTATAATATGATTCTCTTAGCATGCACACCACCTTCAAAAGTAGATTGTAAAGATAACCAAATTTCATGAGATGTCCTTAGAGTTTTTACTTGATTGTATTCATTCTCCGAAAGAGTGGACAAAAGTGCTTCTCCAGAAAGTATGTTACACATAAATAGATCTCTTTCCTTATTAGTGCAATCTTCAAGTTTGTCTTCTTCAATGATAGTCTTGTACTCATTATTTGTAATCAATCAATATCCTAGTCCTAAACATAGCAGACATGTCTTCATCTTTTCTTTCCAACTATCATATTTAACTCCATCAAACTTAGGACTTTCTTTCCTGAAATGACTCTCCATAGATCTCCTTAAGTTGTTAAACTTTTATTTCAAGGACCTGTCGCTCTGATACTAATTGTTAGAAAGTAAAGTCCACCAAGATAACTAAGAGGGGGGGTGAATCAGTTATCAGATAAAAGAAACTTATAATACACAATGACACAAGATATGTTGACTAGAGAACCTCTTGATCAGAGAGTAAACCTTGGTGGGGATGGTACCCACAAAAGATGTACTAATATGAAAATTCCTTGTGAGAGGATGGACCCTGGTAAGAGTCTATGAAATACATTCAGTACATATTAGTCCCTATTAGGAGACTTTGAATCCCTGTTAAAAGATTCTAACCCAGTTAAGAGTTATAGAAGGTAGAAGGACCCACTGTCCAAACAACTTCAAGGGAAAGATCACTGAACTCACTATCCAAATGATCTACATATTACCCAAAAAAAATAATACAAATAATTACTAATCTCAACAACTTATCTTCACTCCTTTGTCTGTGCCAATACTGCACCAACTATTTTACCAGATCTCAGTAGTAGATCTGCTTAAGTTGCATATCCTCTTACAACATCAATATCATCATATATCTCTCTACTCTATCTCAATCAAGGAAAACAATCCTTCCTTTATACCGCACTCAAATAATTTACAATAGAGTCGGCCAACTAGGCTTAACCAATTACAAAATATAAATCATTACACATTACATAATATTTCATAACCACATAAATATTTCGGCTTCCAAAATAAATAACTCTTCACACATGTGACCTTTGACTATGCTATCTCATCCAGGTCACTTCCAAAATATCATCAACCTCTGTATAACTTGGCATGTCTAGATTCTATCCCGGTTAGGATATATAATCCAGTTATCACAAGCTACTTCTTATGAACACTACCAAAATACAATTTCCACTAGATTACACATAACTGTTATTTATAATTTAATTTATGTACACTCTCTTAACCATAATCTCAAGACACAATATAGAACAAGTCCTCAACTCCGCATAGCTTGATCTGTAATTCTCCATGTGTGCTAATTCAAACTCTATCTTCTTCTTTGCTAATATCCTGTAGATCAATGCATTGACATCAATGACAAACAAGTCATGAATGAAACATAAATCTGCTATAGAAATACTTTGAATATTCCCCCATATGACATATTCAACATTTGTTCCTAACAGACGGTTTTGACTAAATGAGACTATTCCAAGGAGATGACCTAATATTAAAGGATGCAACTAAGGGGATGCTCTATGATGCAAGGATGCAACTAAAGGGATGATCTATGATGCAAGGATGCTGAGACAATCTTGTGAGATTCTGAAAGAATGTGGTGTGTGCTAGATGAACTAGTCTTCAATTTCTAAGCTAACAAAGTAGTGATTGACCTAGAAGCATGCTGCAATCTGTTTGATTTAGCTAGCGTTATAACCCATGTTGTCTAGCTTCTCTTGATACTTGTTCTCTTTTTGGATTATAGTTAGGGAAGATTGATGGTCTTTGAGATCTCTTTCTACAACTTTTATCTCCTGATAGATGCAGGAATTTGGCAATTTGGATTTTTTGTGTTTGGTTGGATCAGACATATCTTGAAAGGATAATGCTTTGGATTGGTTTGAGAAATGCTTACTAGGTAACTAATTTTGAGAGAACTTTTTTAGGTCCAAGGATGTTTCAAGGAAATCTGATCAAGTTTTCAGGCTTTCAGTTTTGATTTTTCTTCAATGGAAAAGGAAAAAACACTCAAAAGGTAATTACCAAGTGTTTTGAAGAAATTCCCAGCAAAGGACAAAGAAACTTTGGAGGATGCAAGCAATGGTGGTAGTGATTTTGATAATTCTCTTTTTGGAATGTCTATATTCAACAGATGTTTTTCACTGAGTCTGAAACTTTGAAGACACACACAAGAAATCTTACCCTAAGGAATTCTAGCTTGACAAAAAAACCTTTTCTCATTGACTTAGGCACACATCTAAGAGCTAATAAGAATATGGCCACCACCAAGCACGTAATGGATCTAGTCATGATGTCGTATTATCCAGTTCCAAGCACTCATGGATGGCACAATATGATGAGTGTTTTAAAGAGATTACTATTCTCCTTACTCAAAGATTAGAAATCCTTCGGGGGTAGATCAGATGGCTTTTGATTAATAAGTGTCTAGTTAGGTCCATGGTGTCCTCCCAATCAGTTTGTACACACATGAATCACTTAAGAGCCTAGTTGACCATGCCAAAATAGTAGGGATATTCACCTATCTCAGGTTACCATCAAAACACATTGCACAAGCTTGAGGGGATGAAGCAAGAGTTTTCTCAGTGCTTTGTTTATATACCAATCAAGGGAATACCGATTTGAGGTCATTCTCCAAAGAGGAAGTGTTTTTCTCTCGGGGCAGGCCTCGCTATAGTCAAGTAAGAAATCCAAACAATGATCTTTCATGCAAATTATGTTAAGGCATGGGGGAAGGGTACAAATTTCACTTGAATCACTTAGATTAATGGATTTTTTCAACAATTTGAAACAAAGCTCCTAACATCACATCATAGAGAGTTCATTCCAAAATTGATTTTTAAGTGTTATTTATTCTATGAGTTTCAATAAATTATGATTAGGATGCAAGGTTTATCTTTCCTCGAAAACAAAGCTTTTGGAACTTTTGAAAAAATGGCAAGTGTTTTATCTTTAAGAACTCAAGATTGAATGTGATTTTTTAGAATCCCAAATGAAGTTTGTTTGATTTTTTTACCTCAATTTTCCTTAGGCACTCAAGATTGGATGTTTTGTTTAAAAAGGCCAAGTGAAATGCTTGATTTTGTTTTGTTCATTCCTCTTTAGACATTCAAGATTAGTTTGAATTCATTTTAAGTTTAAAGAAGTTTTTGAGATGTTTTTTATTTTGCTTTTGTTCTTTTCTCTTTTAGCCACTCAAGAGTAGTTTTTAGGGTTCTTTTTAGGAAAAAAAATAGATGTGAAGTTTTGAACATTGAGACCTTTCAAGATTTTGTTTTCAAACCTTTACATAAGTATGTGATTTATTGTTTATTCTTCTTAGGCATTCAATATTAGTTTAAGGTTCTTTTTAGGACCAAAAAAAGGAGATGTGAAGATTTTTGAGATCCTTTTTACCTTCGAGCATTCAAGATTTGATGTGATTTTTTTTAAGCCCTAAAAAAAACAAAGTTGTTCATTTTAGATGTTTTAGGATTGCTTTTGATTGATTTTTTAAGTCTTTAGTGAAGATGTACAGATTAACTTAGGCATTCAAGATTGAGTGTAGTTCGTTTGAAGCATAAATGAAGGTTACCTTTGTTCCTCAAATAAAAAAATGAGTTATTAGGCTTTAGGACCTTGATGATTTTGACAACCAACCTATTCTCCAAGGATGACCTACAAAAACCAAGTTAGATCCTATAATTTTGAAGATTAGGAACAATATGGAGCCCAAATGAACCTCAAAAAACAAACAACTCAAGGATTGGGGCCCTTAACATGCCCTATGTTTCCCATACAAGTAAAAAGGGAAAGGGATTTTGAGGTGAATACTTGTATGAGTCAATACCATGCCCCATATGAGTATACATGGGTCACCATATGAGAAAACATGGTCAGATGAGAAGTAGACGACCAAAAATGACATGCAAAAGGCCCATACAAGTTAGTACATAGCATAGTATGAGAATATAGGGGTTACCATGTGAGTAAACTAGGCCAGAGGATTTTAATCGTACTAAGATTCTCACAAGGTTGTACAAGATCTTAAGAAAAGGTGTAAATTTTGATTAGAAACCCCTAGAAATAGAGTTGAAATGTGTGGTGGGTTTCCCATCGGGCATGCCAAAATGTAGATGATGTGAACCTAACCTATAGAGAGAATGCTAAGACATTGAAAATAGTCCTAATATATCATACAAGACATATAGTAAGACTATTCACGAAAACCACCTTAGATTGAGTCGAAACGGGAGCACTTGAGCCCTGTTTGATTTGCTCGTTTGAGAGGGATGTGAGTGTTCTCTCCAAGCATAAAGAGGGTATCCCAAATGTAGAGATAAGGTGATCAAGACCATATGAAATCCATGGATACCTCAAAAGTGGCACAAAACCTAGTGTAGGGAACCAATTTTTCCCCTAGGGTTCCAAGGATGCGAATGATGAAAATGCAGATTCTAAGCTATAGATGAAATGGAAGATTCATTTTACTTTTTGTATGGATGTGTTATGAATTGAAGATGATTTTAAATAGTAAAAATAAAATAGATTAATCCATTTAATCTATGCTATGATGAGTTATAAAACTAGAAACATGAAAGAAAACTAACACTCTTAACATATGCTATGAAATCCTAGATATAATTGAACATGATAACAATGCTTGGAAATGAAAGAGTGATTGCTTATTTTTTGCATGCAAGGAGGACTAATTATATATTTTGAGGAAGGGCTTGGGTTAGGAAGGATGGTTAGGGTTTAGGACCAAGGGTTAGGGCTTAGGGTCAAAGAGATAAGGATGGGCATTAATGGGTGAGGGGATCAAGGTTTCTCACACATGTGTGAGAAGCACTTGGGAAGTGCGAAGGGAAAAAGAGTGGAAGAAAGGGGATGGGTTTCCATTAAGAGGGTTGTAAGAGCCATTAAGGAGAGTGTAAGGTGTCATTAATGAGTTTGTAAGGCTCATTAATAAGGGTGTTGACTTTGGGTCGTAGGGAGATGGTTAGGCTAAGAGGGTTAGGAATCACCCCTTAAGCGGGGTTAGGGAATGATTTAGGGATGAGAGGATAGGTCTAGGGGATTCTAGAAGATATATAGGATTTGGGGATTTTAAATAAATAATTTATTTATTTAAAGAGGGTTTGGTTTGAGACAATTTATTAAATTTTTTAATAAATTAGGAGAGATAAATATTTATATTTGATTTAAATATTTTTGGTAGTGATGCTTTAATTAAATGAGCTTAATTAAAATAGGAGGGAATAATAACAATAGTAATTAATTAATTAATTAAATAATGATGATGTCATCATGACTTTTATTAATTAAAATTATTTTAATTAATAAGTTGGATTTTTAGGTGTCTACAACATGAAACTTAGAAAACTGAAATGAATGAGATATGATGAACTCTATTTTCTTGTGTGCTACCCGTTATTATTGATTTTCACTAGTTATGTCTTCTAAGGTTTCTCAATGATATCTACATGACTAGGGACTCACGACTAGGGGCATAAATTTTAAAAAAAAAATTATTCTTGAGGAATAGTTTTCAATGATCCTAAGTTGTCTAATAAACTAAGTGACTGTGGTAAGAGCCTCCATCATGATTGGAATATTAAACATACCTTGAACCACTTTATTTGGATGCTTATGTGAGGTTGGAACTATCTCCTTGCCTATTGTTTGTGTGTGCTATGTAAGATTAGACTCATGGTTATCTTGGCAACATGTGCCTTGGTACAAGTAGAATCTACAATATCAAGTTGGAAACAATGTTCAAGTCATCTAGACTCTTGTGTCTTGATGCTTACATATATTTCCTACATCTATCTGATAAGGTCATATTCATATCTTCATGGTTGCTCTTGCACCAGTGAAGGTTGTATCAACCCCGATGTCCCTAAATGCTCAAATGATGATAAACAAATGACTACAAGATTAGTGACTTGACTTGTGTCTTAGGCTGCATTTCATGCTAGGGATGCATTGTGGTCTTGCATCTTGATTTCCTTTGAGATACCCTTCGTTTTCTCCTCACCAAGGCAGTCAACTATGAATATTCTTTCATTGACTTCAACTAGTATATACAAGAATTAAGGTCAATATCATCATAAAAGAGGCCTAGAGTGCTAAGTTTTCATCATCACATGCATACCTGAGTATAGAAAAAAACAACATTATACAATAGATGTATATCAGAGCATGCATGACCTAAGAGATAAAAGTAAAAGCATCATCAAACATACACACACACACACACACACACACACATATGCAACATCAGTAACATATGCATAAGGTAAACATATTTAAACATGGGAACCAATAACACAAAGTGTGACATAAGATATATCAACATAAGCATAAAGAGAACCATCTATTAATAGTAGCATACATGAACATCTACTAGAATATATCATGATCCAGTAAAGATAGAAAAAAAGATATCAATGAAGAGATGAGACAACAATTGTAATAAAAAAAGTATATGTCATATATATCTCAAAAATATGGTATAAAAAATGTCACAATATAAAAATGTCTCGAGTACAAAACTGGTGCAACCTCAATGCAGATATAACAATAAGTACATACAAAATGGAAGAAGGGTGATAAGATGAGAGATGGGATATCAAGAATAGCTCCCTCCCTCCTCCTAATCTTGGGGTGGAGGAGGAGGGGAATCTTCTCTCATTGGCATTGGTGTTGGCATGGATCCCTCAAACTGTGCAACAAACTATGTGTATGAAGGTGCTCAAATTGCAGCTAGTACAACTCTGATATATAATGCATAATAATGTGAATTCCTTGAAGCCTAATAGGTACCCATCTACTAGAAATTTTCATGTGTACTCTAAAGCTCCCACTACTTCCTATCTCTATCTTCCAGCTGCACCTTCACCACTATCTCCCATGTCCTAGTGGCTACAAGATCTGTCCTCAACTATGCTATCTCATGTATACTAATGTCATGTACCACCTTCACTCATGGTGCCTCCACTGCCTCTTCTTTTGTAGGCTCCCCCCCACCCTCAATTGGTCTCCCCTACTAGTCTATCTTTAAGTGGTGTCCCCGGTCCATCCTCAGCCTCACCAATCTCTCCCCCTCCTTCTCTGGCTGGCCCTCCTCTATAGAAGCAATAATCCCTATAGATCCTAAAGATCCTCTCTCTCTATGTGGCCTATTACTACTTGATGGCCTCATCCCCCACCCCTCTTCTCTCTGCCAACCCCTCTCCCAACTCCTCTACCCCATAAGTCATCAATTGGATCCTCCTCATCAAGTCTAGGGACTTACTCACCTAGATTAGTGAACCTCAGGAAGAGATGGTTGAATGGATGTTGTCTATATGCAGGGGTGACACTGACATCTATAGTATCAGGAAGGTACTCCCAATCAAACCTAAGTAGATCTCTGAGATCCTACATGACCACTACATAAATAGGTCAAGGCCCTTAGTTTGCCTCCTCATTCAGAAACTAAGGGTATGTTGTGAACTTAGTCGGTGTGTCCTACCTCTGAAGGAACTGCCACTAGAATCTACTAATAAAAAAATGCTCAACTATGGGAGCACACCTAAAAATTCATGATGCATATAAGGACTAAGGGATTAAGAAAATAAAAATGATAAATTAAAGGAACAACAATACCTCAAACATAATAGAAGCATATGTTCCAATCAGTGGTTGACTGGAGAACATGTATGATAGCTCTCGAGAAGATCCCAACCACCTCTAGTAGCCTATGTATGGATGTCACACCACCAAAGATAGATCATCTAATTAATAGTGCTAGAAAGCCATCATGCCCAAATTGGGCCTTTGAATATAACTTGTGTATCAAAAAATATAAGGCATACCCTCTCCTTAGGTATCCTGTGTCATTGGGTGAGCTATGGGGATATGCTCACATGACCATATATGTAGTACTATAACTCTAGACACCATGATAGGTCCTCACTCATATACAATATCATGCAAATCTTTGTACATGTGGCACAATAGGTATTCTCCCCATCTGAATCTATGAGGCCTGCTGAGCATCTCATATAGTATTGGGCCCCAGCCACACTAAAATCCCTATTGACTATTATAAGGTGCAACGACACAACTGCCAACCCCGCAAGGACACAAGCCAATGGACGGTCCTGGTCATATTGTCTTAGCATATAATCCTAGGTAATATGTTGGTCTAGGATGGCATCATCTATGAATATGCACCTCAATGTTGTGATCCCCTCCATTAGATCTTGATCATAAAATATGAGCTCTCGAGCTATGGGTAATATAAGGATTTGATATACATCCTCAAGAGTGATGGTAATCTCACCAGTGGGAAAATGAAAGGTATTGTGCTTAGTATGGAAACTCTCAGCTAGCACAATTAGTAACTCATGACTAACATAGATGTTAGGCATGGTAATGAGATTCCTGAGCCTATATTGATCAAGTACAACCAACTCCTACTATGATAAATGCTAGACTAGTCTCAATTTTTGTGAGTAGGTGCATCAAAAGATAGGATTAGGTAATCACATCTGTAAAAGGAACACAATAAAACACATCAATAATCCATCTGAATCATGAGAAAAATCTATCTATATTAAGCATCAAAGTATCATAAGTTATCATCAAGCATATCTACAAGGCTACAAATGAGCTATGAAACTAAGATAATTTTTAAAGCAAGGCACAAAGTGAAAATTTAAGCTCATACGATGAAATAGGTAACTCTAGTTTATCGTACGATAAAACTTTATAAGTAATGCGATACAATTTTTCAATATGATACAGTTCTCTATATTGTACGATACAAGGGTACCCATCGTGCGATAAAATACAAAAAAAATATGATAAAATATATACTTACATATTATTGTACCATGGAACCTAACTAAGGGTGTGATGAAACCATTTCATCAAATGATAAACCAAGTTCTAGCCCTAAAAACACGTAAAATTTTTGTAAAATCAATAAAAAATTGTAAAATCACAAGTTAGGATTGAGTACTTATTGGTGCACCATAAGATCAAGGCTGGTTGTGCCACCTCTAGAGCTCAAATTGGTGATCATGTACTAGAATAAAAAATTTCACTCTCTAGAAGGCTCTGGGCTCTCAAAAGTCAAGTGTTGCAAATGATTTGTAAATGACCCCTTCGGACCCCTTTTATAGATTTTGACCTAAAATTCAAAGTTCTTGGAATGTCATGAAAATTGCACCCCTAGATGATTTTAACCTCCTGGATCGATTTTTGGGATCAAAATTGAAATCCAAGTTTATTTACCTAGTCAAATTATAAAGTCAACCCTCCTTAGTCAAACATAGTTGACTACTGATGCTATTGCTTTCTGCTTGCTTTTTCCCCCATTTATCAAACCTCTAAGGTCAATCTGATGTAAATATTTCTCATCCAAGTGACTTCATATTGGTCAAATTTGGTCAATGAGACCTCAAATCAGCTCAAACAAGGTCTAAATTATTATGAATTTGACGATAATCTATTATTATCAATTTGACATTAATTATAATTCTAATCAGTTCTCTTCATTAGGTGAATCTTACATTGGATCCCCTGCACCATTTCAAATTTGATCCTAAGGGGGCATGACACTATAACAAATCAATCCAAGTCTGTAAGTCAATCAAATCAACTTGGGATTCTCCTTATCTCTCATTGAAAGAGTGATCTCATAGCTTCATATTAGGTCACTCAAAAGGGGATCTATTTGATCTATAGGGGCATGTCAGGTTCATTAGGACCCATATCAATCTGACATCATTCCTAGGGCATATTAAGTTCATCAAGACTCATATCAATCTGGTATTGCCTCTCAATCAGGTGATTGGCTTCTTGAGAATCCTTGTTGAAGCATTTTATCTCAAGCTCTTTGATATTGATCAATTTCATTGCTTCATATCAAATTGGTTAGTTTTTGTTATCCTTGGATAGACATTCACTCTCATCGCATCATATTAGGTTGGATACTCTAGTCTCTCTCATCAGTGTTTTCTCAATCAATCTGAGGGCTGATATCTTTAATCTTCAATCAGTCTTCGCTCAATCAAGTTCAAAGTCTGTTTCTCCTTATTAGGAATAGTATCATCACTTCATGTCAGGTTGTTCTTTGATTTAGCTTCAATCTATTCTTTTAATCAATGTGCTACTCACACATCAATTCAAAGAGTGGACAATGTAATCACCTAAAATTTGTCTAGTAAAACCTAAACCCCTAATTTGATTATTTTTGCTTAAGCAGAATTCTAAATCTCAAAGGCATAATTTACTAGACATAATTATGTAAGAAACCTGGATAATCCCCCTTGCACAATTAAATCAATTCTAATATCAAGCACAAATCATTTCTAATATTAAAGCTTGAAAATCATTTTAATTGTCAAAACCTTAATTTTAATATAAAGTCCTAGCACTTTTATTAAAAGAGCACATAAGTGTGAAACTTAATCTTGATTAAATGACAATTAAAAGGGGATTTTCTATTTTGTCTTATTCTCCAATCA
This sequence comes from Chamaecyparis obtusa, assembly GCA_027943335.1. Lineage (NCBI taxonomy): Eukaryota > Viridiplantae > Streptophyta > Pinopsida > Cupressales > Cupressaceae > Chamaecyparis > Chamaecyparis obtusa. The sequence continues at coordinate 687,829 of BSBK01000494.1, read as the reverse complement.
AATCTTGACCAATCAACGTTCTTGGATCCTCTCACAAGGATTTATCTCTCATACCACTCATCTCTACCTAACATCTTTTTCCTCTTAATCTCCACCCTTCATTCTTTAGGCAATTTCTTTAAAAGGAAGCTCTTCCTTGGATCAAAGGGTTCCATGATCTTTCATTCTAAGTGTTATTTTGAGTCCTTAGTGTTTTTGAGTTCTTAGTTTCTTTCACCATAGTTGTCATAGCTCTCTTGCATTATTAGTTTTATCTCATCTTGCAGAGTAATCTTGCATTGTTAGCTAGTTTTCTTTCATAGTAGAATTAGTGTTGTTAGTTTAATCTTGCATCATGGCTTCATTCTAGTTTCACTTCATTTTTTCTCTCATAGTTTTGCATTTTCATATCTTGGAGTGGTTAATGCAAGTATTACATCTCACTCATATTTTGAATCTGCCATTTTGGAGTAGTCAAGTCACTAATCCTAAATGCACAATTTGATGAGCATTGTATAAAGGATTAAACTCTCTTTAATTAGGAAGAAATAAGCTAGTTTTGGGAATTTAGTTATTCATTATGGATTAATACTAGTAGTTGGATTCTTGAGTTAATGGTTTATTGAAGTGTTGGTTACATTCCAATTGAGTACCAATTTTATACAAAATAAATATTATCTCTATTTGTCTAGGTAAACACTAGTGACAACCTAGTTTATACCAATTTTATACCATGTTAGACCGAAGTGTCGCTAAGGTGCACTAAGAAACACTGGGAAATGGTCTTTTTTGGGCCCACATCTTAGATCTTGTTTGAGGTATCAGAAAAACATTAGGTGTTACGTGACCATGTTATGGAGGCCTACAATAACCTACCTCATTTTTTAGAGATTTGACTTCATTTTAATTTGGCAGTGCAATCTTAGTTTATGTCAAAACTTGCAAAGTTGCTTAGTTGAAAGGAGAAACACTACGTATCTTTCAAACCGTTCATCATGGCATCAAACTATCTATGCCATTAGCTTCGATTGGTTGGGTAACTTCTAGTGACAACCTCATTTCACCCATGGAGTTGCTCAAATGTTCATGACCATGTTGGACAGAAGTGTCCCTAAGGTGCACTAAGCAACATTGGGAAGCAATTTTTTGAGGCCCATATTTTAGAGCTCGTACAAGGTATCAAAAAATTGATAGATGTTATGGGACAATGATATGGAGGCCTATAATAATCTATCTCATTTTTGAGAGATTCAGGTTCATTTTAATTTTTCAACACAATCTCAATTTATGTAAAAACTTGTAATGTTGCTCATTTGAAAGGAGTAACATTTCATATCTTTCAAACCATTCGTCGTGACATCAAACTGTCTACGCCATTAGCTATGGCTAGCTGTGTAAACACTAGTGATAGCTTCATTTCTCCCATGGATTCACTCAAACATTCATGACCATGCTAGACTCAAGTGTCCCTAAGGTGCACTAAGCAACATTGGGCAGTGATCTTTTGAGGCCCATATCTTAGAGCTCGTACAAGTTATCAGTGAACTATCATGAGCTACAATACCATTTTATGGAGCCATTGATATGGAGGATCTTATCTTGAGTCATCTTGACTCTACCTTAGTTGAATTTCTAAACCTATTAAGTAGCTACTTCCCAGCCCTCACCTAGGAGAATACACTAGTTCTTTCCCCTAATCTCCAAGGGCCTCTCTACCAAAAATAGTACAAATTTTTCTTGAACGTAATATGTTAAGTTCACTCTACCCATCCTCAACACTTGTAGTCACTTTGTAGGGTTGAATTAACTCCAATATTATCTTAATATATCTATTCTTGAAGGTCTTGGTCTATGCTGCAACCAATTCTCCATCGGGTTCAACAATTCCTTATTGAAAGGATAGTAGCCTCTTGTAGTCCTAACTTGGATCCTAAACCTTAATAACTCAATAATTTTCTTAAGAAGCATACAAAATAATTGTTGATCTAGACACCCTTTTTGACAACCTTAAGGATTTTTAAGGTTAGGAACTACCAAGTTTTTCGTACATTACCTTTTCATGGACTGTGTCTCCAACCTTAAAATAGGACTAATAAGGCTAATGGCTTAGTTTTATAGCAAGAGTGATTGAGTTGGACTCCAAAATTCTTGCCACTATTTATAGGGATTTCTCAACACCCCAACACCTCTTCCTAATCATTACCTCTCCAATCCAATCCCACCTTCAAATTCTAACTGTCACCTTCTTGCACCTAGTCGGACATAGATTGTCTCACCTAGGGAAAGCCTACAAAATTAGGAACCACAAATTCTAACAACTATACAAGAAATAAAATAATGTATAGGGGATCTAATTTCCATTCTCCATGGCCATAAATATCCAATGGAGGAAAACTACTGGAGAGCCATATTTACAAGCCAAACCCTTACACTTGCAGGGAATGGTCCAAGAAGGTTGGATTTTGTCTAAGAACACCAAACTATATAAAAAAACACTAAAATTATATACAAAGTAAGGAAACAAGAAGAGGAAACTAAACTAATCAAAGGATACATTTTTTCAATCCATGTACAACTCCACATAAGAGAAACAAAAGAATGTGTAAAGGAACAACAAAATTGTCATTCAATCCTCCTCGTGAATTGCATCCACAAATTGTCCAACCTCTGTAAAATTCTTGAAAAGCCCTTAAATATGTCCCTTGGTATATAACAACCACCTAAGCCGGCCCATAACCACCATTAGGGAAATGATAACTTTTGTGCAAATGTTGTTGAGCAACTTTTGCAACTTTTTACATTTTTGTCATTTTCAAACCTTTGACCCAGTGAATGGGTTCCAAAAGGTCTCAAACCACTTCCTTGACCTAAATACACATCAAATTCATCTTTTCCAACAATTTCAGAGTCATTGGAATCACTAAGCCCCATTTGGCTAACTTGGCAATTAACTAGTGACACCCTAGTGCAAAACCAAAACTAGGCTATCCTACACACCTATTGGACCCTCTTGGAGTCCTTATTTATCCATGACTTGGCTAGAGTCATTACAAGACAAAATTTTAATAGGGTCAAAGCCAAAACCTAGGTGCTCTTGCACCATGCTCCCCTGGAACAAAGAAATAAAGGTACATGTGGAGACAACAAGGAAAGATCTATTCCCAACTTCTTGAAGTTAGCTTTTGCAACCCATGTGGCTTCTTCTTTAGGTAGGTATTTCCATTTGATTAGGTATTCCATATATTGGCCATGTCTAGTATTCTTCTTAACTCTAGAATCCAATATCCTCTTTTCTTGTGGCATGCTTTTAGATGGTAATGATTCATCACCAATAATTTTATCCTCTTTGGTAGAAGTGTTCTTAGTCTCCTCGGGCATTGGACATTTGTATTTGATTAGGTATTGCACATTGAACATAGGAGATAGTGTCAAATATGTGGGTAGTTCAAATTTGTAAGAATTTTCTCCGTAGTTGGATAGGATCTTACAAGGTCCTATCCTTCTCATCTTCAATTTGCTAGGTACACCTTTCTTCAATCTAGCTTTATTCAAATGCAACATCACTAAGTCTCCCACCTCAAACTACAATTCCTTCTTCCTTTCATCCATTTTGGCCTTCAATGTCTGAGTGGCTTCAGTGAGTGTCTTCTTGACTTGATCATGCAACTCTTTCATATATTGGGTAAAATATTTTGCATGTCCACTTGTACCCTCCAAGCTTCCTAATTATATGAGTTCACAAACACCCCTAGGATGAATACTATAGAAAACTGCAAATGGACTCTTACTAGTAGTCTTGTTCACAGTGTCATTGTAGGAAAATTCTTCCTGTGGTAATACTTGATCCTACACCTATCCAATTTCATTTCTCAAGCATCTTAAAAGGTTACCTAGGAATCTATTTACAACCTATGTTTGGCCATCAGTCCGTAGATGATAAGCTAACCCAAATGACTTATTAGTTCCTAGTCTTTTCCATAATGTCTTCCAAAAATGTCCCATGAATCTGGCATCCTTGTCTGAAACTACACTAAGGGAAAGTCCATGGAAACATGCAAATGTTAATGATAAAGAGCATATTCAAATCTATTTTAGCATGTTCATAAACTTATAAAAAACACTAATTTTCACCACAACCTCTGATGAGCAATAAGAAAGTGCACCCAAGACTTGCTTGATTTCAGCTCTTAGAGATATTTGTGGGTGTGCTCACCCAACACAAGTATAGATCCCACTAAAATGCAAGTATAATGAAGATTTGAGACTCTCAAGAAGAAGCTACAAAAGAAACTCTCAAGAACTCAAATGCAAGAGGCCAAGGAAGCTCAAGGAGGAGCTATGAAAGAAATCCTCAAGCTCTATGACATGCAAATGTGCAAAGAAAATGGATAAAAATAAATCACTAAGATGAAACTAAGTCTAAAAACTTGAAATAAATTTAGCAACTACCAAATTGATAGAAAACTCTATGAAAGAAATTCTAAGCATATACTAGCATAATAACTCTAATGCAAAAAGGAAAATGTGTTTTACTTGAGACAAGGGTCCTATTTATAGGATTTTGGAGGGCTGGGGTGAGGTGGCATCTATGTGGAATCCACATAGGTGCCACCAAGGAGACACATAAGCCATGAAAATTCCAAGACTTGCTCACACATCTATGAGCAACTTGGGATGTGAAAGGTCAATGTGTACTTCAAGTACATGTGTAAGTGTGTGTAAGAGATGTGTAAGTGAAAAAGTCCATTTTCACCATTTTAGAATGTGTAAGAAGTGTCATAAAATGTAAGAAGCCTTGTTTGTGCAAATTTTAGCAATTTTTGAAAAGGGTCATTTTTGGAAATTTTCTCACACATGTGTGAGCAAATAATTAGGACTAATGGATGTAGGAATCCAAAAATTTGCCTAATTAACCTTAGTTAATTAGTGAGTAGGCTTATTAGACAGAAAGTGATGTGTGTAGGATAGCATCTAGGTTGGTTTTAGGATTAAATAAAATAAAATTTAATTTAATCATGGTTTAGTAGAAATAAAGAATGTGAGGGGATTAAATAAATTAAAATTTATTTAAAATGGGACTATGGAGGAACATGTATTAAATTAAATTTAATACGTTATGAAAGGTAGTATTTAAATTTAATTCAAATACTATAAATTAGTGAATTTATTTAATTAAATAAATTTAATTAAATAAATAGATGAATTTAACAAATATAATTAATTAAAAAATTAACTATAATGTTATTTGGGATCATTAATTAAATTAAATTAAATTAATGTTAAAAGGATGAATTTAGGTGTCTACATTTTGCCCCTCTTTGAGGCGGTGTCAAAAATGACATCGCGTCAAAGAAAAGAAAATATAGATGCCCTAGAGGAAAAATGGGACCTAAGAGGTGCACACACGAAAAGTCAGTAGGAGGGTGTGCCCCCTTAGGAAAATAGGCCAAAAAGATAAAAATTTTGGTCAATTTTCACGAAAGGAGGGAAAAGGACTTTGCACTTTGATATAAAGGAAGGGTCGACCGACAGGCAACAGACAAGAGTGATCCAATGAGTTTAAAAAATCCACCGTCATTGTGGCTCCAGTTCGTTGTGTTGGGGGGGGGGAGATGTCAAGAGAAAAAGGGAGAAGGGGGCATATGAAAAAATAGGCGTCACCACTTGGTGAAGAGAAACATCCAATGGTGGAGGAGCCATCGACGATAGACAAGAATGGATGTGTGATGAATAAGGGGAGAGCCACCCATTTAGAGATAGGGTCCCCACTCAAGGTGGAGCCACCGAATAGGCATCTCCGCCTGGGGTGGAGCTTCCCATCTATCGATGGGTGTCTCCGCCTATGGATTGGTGTCTCAGATACAAAAGTCATTATTGATCTCACCCAAATTGTCAAATCAGATTCTAATCATCGCCATTGCAATCGTGGTTTCTTTGTGTTTCTGAAAACATATTATATGCCCATATTCAGGCAAAAATGGAGCACTAGACATCATTTTTCATCGATGGGTGTCTTTGCCCTAGCAGAGTCGCCCATCCCCACATGGGAGGCTCCACCAAAGTGGAGCTGCCCATCCCCACATGGGCATTTCCACCAAGGCAGAGCCGCCCATCCCAAGATAGGCATCTCCGCTTGGGGAGAGGGAGGGAGGGGGAGAGAGAGAGAGAGAGAGAGAGAGAGAGAGAGAGAGAGAGAGAGAGAGAGAGCCCATGGAAGAGCCTCCCATTGCTAGATTGGTGCTCCACCTTCTAGAAAAAATGAGGGTGAGGATAAGAAATCTACTTGCCAAGGGGGAGTTGTCTAGGGACAAGGTGGTAGGGACGAAGGAAAGGAGGAAAAAGAGAGGTGAGATTAGACAAAAAAATTGGGGGAGGGAAGGGTGTGTAAACATGACCCTTGTCTCAAGAAAAAATGCAAAAAAGAAGCTAACTAAGATGCAACTTGGCTACATGATTTAGTGGGATCACTTGTGTTCATGTTGGAGAGCACACCCGAGTTTGATATTGCAATAGGAAGTATGCATCATGTGTTATAAAAGCACATATGACATGGTTCCATTACATGGACTAGACTCTCAAATAGCTATAGAAATAGAGATGTAGATTTCCTGACTATGATAGAACCTATGACATATACTTATTGGAGAGATCTAGATACACTCAGGTCTTGTAAGGGACATAAGTATACTAACCCATTTCCCCCATTAAGATACACATAATCATAACTGAGAAACCAAAATTTTTTTCCTAAAGTATCCACACACAGATCAGACCATAATCGACACTTGCATCAAATTTCACCAGTCACAATATACCAAGATATGGAAGATTGAGATAATCATGAGTAGGATCTACTAATACAAAAAGGTAAAATCAATAAAGAAGGCCTCCTGACCATGTGGCCATTTGGTCCACAGTTCTTGCCATGAATGGGATAGGATTGATGAGATTGATTTGAGCCGACTGAGCAAGGATGCATCCTGCAAGGCAAAGATTGATTTTTTGAAATTGATATTCGCTGGAAATAGATGTGAAAGGAACAATAACTCAGAGATTTGATTTTGATATTAATTTTGATAAGCACTTTTGTGATCACTGTGTCTAGGAAAAGCTCAGTGTGATGGGGTTAAGCTCAACGTGTTGGGAATTGTGGGTGGATCCTTATGGCTATGCCGGAAGCGATGACCAAAAACTAGGGCTAGGATGAGAATGGATATGTATAGTGGATGGGGAGACAATGGATCTGAATCTACTATCATGGTGCCTAAGATAGGTTTTCACCATAATACTTGCCCAGAGTGCTTGTTTGCCAAGTTTTCACTGTTGGACAATTTTTTTTATTATTATTTTTTAAGTGGGGTGCCTGTTTACCAAGTGTTTACCAAACAATGATTTTTTTAGGAAAATTTTCTTCTTTTTAGGATTTTCTACTTTTTCTAATGTTTAGGATTTCTTCAGGACTTTTTCTTCTTTGTAGGATTTTTTCAAGATCTTTTCCGATTTTTAGGATTTTTTTTCGGATCTTTTCTGATTTTTTTGATTTTTGTTGAATAACAATGTACAGGAACTGAATGTTGAGCTATGCATAAAAGAAATTTAAATGTAGGATATTTATAGGATCAAGGAGCAGATCTCCCTCAGGTGTTACAATCTGATATGCCCCAAAACCAAATTTAGTAGTAATAACAAATGGGCCCAACCAATTGGGTTCAAACTTCCCTTTCTTTTCTCAGTTTTGGAGATTCTTCATGTTATCCTGTAGGACCAAATCACCTACATCAAACTCATGGGGTTTGATCTTCTTGTTGAAATGTAATCACAGGAGATTTTGATACACACAGAGGTGGTTAAGGGCATTAGGGCATCTCTCATCAAGGAGTTGCAGCTCTTGCAAGGAGGCAACCCTATATTTTTCTTTAAACATTAGGTACTTGAGAGAAATATTGAGGGAATGAAGCTCAATTTCAAGGGGTAAGACAACCTCATAACTATAGACAAGGGTGAATGGAGTGGCACCAGTGGGAGTATGAATGGAGGTGTGGTAGGCTTAGAGGGCAGGATTGAGTTGCAGGTGCCAATCATGACCAACGTCATCGACAATCTTTTTGAGGATTTTTAATATGGTTTTATTTGTAGCCTCAACTTGACCATTGCCTTGTGGGAAATACTTGGAGGAACAATGCTGGGTAATGCAAAATTTTTTACAAAGGTCAGAGACATCCTGATTCTTGAAAGATGTTGCATTATCAGTATGGAGATCTTTTGGGAATCCATAGTGGCAAATGATATAATTCAGGATAAACTTGGAAATTTTCTTACTAGTTGTATAGGTGAGGGGGATGGCTTTGACCTATTTGGTAAAGTATTTTGTGGTGGCTTGGATATACTTGTGACCACTGGTAGAGTTTGGAAATATTTTTCCTACAAGGTCAAAACCCTAGCGGGAGAAAGGCCAAGGTGTGATGGTGGGTTGGAGGGATTGAGCGGGAGTGTGTATCAAATCACCATGCTGCTGGCAAGGAACACATTTCTTCACATAATGATAGGCATCCTACTCCATTGTCAACCAATAGTATCCAGTCTAGGGAAACTTCTTTGCTAAAGTGAGACCACTAGAATGGGCTCCACATATTCCTTGATGCACCTCTTCCAAGGTTGTGTGTGCTTCCTCCAAATTTAGATTTTGAAGAAGAGTTCCATCAAAGTGTTTACAAAAAAGTTTGTCTCCAAGGATTGTGTAACGAGAAGTGCGATGGACAATTTTTTTTTGTTGGTTAGGCATAAACATGAGGGGAATGGTTTTATCATGAAGATAGGAAAGGATTTCCTGATACCAAGGTGATTTAGGACCAACAATTTCACACACCATCTCAGAATCTAGCTGGTCATAGGCAAGGACCATAAGATTCTCGACAAGAAATTCACATCGTGTGCTTGTTTCTGGCATATATATTAGTGAAGCAATGGTAGCCATGACATCTTCTTCTTTATTATTTTCTCTTGGGATTTGCTAGAAAATGAGGCTTGCAAAATGTTGTTTGAGATCTTCAACCATGCGTTGGTAAGGGAGAGACTTTTCATCCTTGGTGTGAAATTCATCATTGACTTGTTTGATAACTAAATGTGAGTCACCAAAAACAAGCAAACTTGTGATCATCAATCTGACAGCTTGGTGAAGCCTTGTGACCAAGGCCTCGTATTCTGCTATGTTGTTCGTGAAAGAAAATGTAAGTTTATAGGATTTAGGGATAAGATCCCCTTGAGGTGTCACAAATAGGATTCCTACCCTTGATCCTTTCTGAGTAAAAGATCCATCAAAATAAAGCTTTCATTGAATGTTGGGAGTGATAGTCATGATAGTTTCATCAAGAAAGTCTGTGACAATAGGATGATCTGTAGGAATGGGAGCCTTTGCAAGTTTATATGCTATTTCTTTTCCTTTGATGGCTTTGCATTCTATGTACACAATAGCATATTCAGTAAGGGTCACGACCCATTTTTTCGTGCGACCTGTCAGAGCAACTTTAGATAACAAGTACTTAAGTGGGTCAATCTTTGCTATCAACTATAGTTTGTGATTAAGCATATAATGGCATAGCTTCTTTGTACAAAAGACCATAGCTAGGAAAGCTCTTTCAATAGTGGTAGAGTTGAGCTCATAACCCACTAAAGTCCTGCTAAGATAATATATGGCACATTCTTTTCTATTGTCATCTAACTGTGCTAGGAGAGCACCTAGTGCTATTGTAGTTGTAGAGATGTAGAGAATCAAAGGTCTTCCTGGAATAAGTGGGACCAACACTAGTGGATTAGCTAGATATACCTTGAGTTGCTCAAAATCCTTTTGACACAAGCAGTCCCAAATGAATTTAATATATTTTCTTAGTAGGTGAGAGAAAGGATGCACCTTGTCTGCTAGTTGTGACACAAATCTTCGGATGGATTGAAGTCTTCCTTACAGGCTCCTTAATTGTTTCAAATTTTTAGGCGATGGCATCTCCAAAATGGCTTTCACCTTCTTAGGATATACTTCTATTCCTCTACGAGACACAATGTAGCCTAAGAGCTTACCTGATTGCACACCAAAGACACATTTTTTGGGATTCAATTGAAGCTTATACTTTTCCAGTCTGTCAAAGATTGTAGTAAGAATATCAATGTGTGATTCTCATGTCTTGGATTTTCCTAAGATATCATCCACATAATCTTCCATGATCACATGAAGGAGGTCATGAAATATGGTCGTCATGTCTCTCTGGTATGTGGCGCCTACATTCTTGAGACCAAAGGGGATGACCTGATAACAAAATGTACCCCACAGGGTAGTGAATGTAGTTTTATGATGGTCTTCCACTGCTATGCGAATCTGATTATATATAGAAAAACCATCCATGAGGGACAACATCTCATGCCCAGCAGTCAAATTCACTATGATGTCAATTTTTGGAAGTGGAAAATCATCCTTAGGGAAAGTGAGATTAAGATCTCTAAAATCAGTACAAATCCAGATGCCCCCAGAGGGTTTACCTATGGGTACAATGTTTGAGATCCACTCTGGATAGTCTATTGGTCTGATAAATTCTGCATCTAGTATCTTTTGCAATTCAGCTTTAACTAGAAGTGCTACTTGTGGATGCATTTTGCATAATTTTTTCTTGACAGGTTTGATTTTGGGATCCACAACAAGATGATGTACAACCAAGTCAGTGTCAAGTCCAGGCATATCCTTATATGTCCATGCAAAGTTAATGTATGATTTATTAAGGAATACAGTCATGGAGTCTTGTTCTATCTCATCAAGAGAGGCTGCAATGTAGGTGATCTTAGGATTTGCTTCTGTGCCCAGGTTAACTACAATTGTTTCTTCTATGAGGATAGAATATTTATCTGATGGTAATGACAAGAAGGGAAAGTCAACTTCCCCCTCCTTTAGTGCCTCAGAGAGGTTTTCACTAGAGGATGCATCCTTTATTTTATCTTTTTCTCCATCCAAAGGTGCCTCAGAAAGGTTTTCACCCAAGGATGTTTTATCATTTTTTTAATTTTCTTTTTCTTCATTTTTGTGACTAAGGGAGTTGACTTGGCTACTGAAGTAGGCTTTCTCACTATAGTGAATCTAATGTTCATTGTCTTGGAGATTTCTTAGTCTAAAAAGTGCTAGAACTGCCTCATTCGAATCACATATGTCTAAGGCGAGTGGTGAATCTTGTTGGTCCCAATCGATTAGTTCAGGATTGGTAAGGGGAAGTTTAGGTGAGGAAAGATTAGATTAGGTGATATGGAGGACATGGGTATCAAGGTCATTTTCAATATATTGGAAAGGGACTTCAAAGAACTCTTCCTCAGTGTCTGAATCAAATTCAATCAAACAATAGTCATTGGAAAAGGTTTTCTTAGTTTCTATGGAACCCAGTCCTCATCCTCAGGGGTATCCAGTTTCTTTTATGAGAGTTTTTCTTCTTGTTTCATTTTCTCCAAGGCCAGTGCTGTGATATCCCATACTTTCAACAATGGGTGTGGCCTTTATATACTTCCCTTTAGGAATGGTTGTAGGTTTATCTTCTTCTTCATCAAAAAGCTAGGAAAGAACATTATGTTCCATATGCTCATTTGAGAGAGACCCCCAATGTTGAAATGTAGTTTGTCTACATTTTGTAGTTTCTTTATTTTCCTTAGGAAAAAGTTGTGAAGCTTTTCCATAAGACCTGGGAGAGAGATGGAGCTGACCAATGCATAGGGCATTTTCAAACTTGTATTCCCCTGGGCCTTGATTACTGAACCTAACTTTCTTTTCAAACTCATTACTCTTTTCTTTGGTAACCTTTTCTTTTCCCTTGGCTTGCTTAGACAACTATTCTTTAGAGGAAGTGTGCTAAACGGGAATCTCCTATGAAACTGGGTGAACACATTCATTCAATGGGTAGTAGTTTGATTGTTTTCCTTCCAACCTTTTGTAATATTGGAAGGGTTCATGATCGCTAAGAATGGTTATTTCAGCTCTGTGATGTGGAAATTTCAAACATTGGTGAAATGTGGATGGGACACCTGAGATAGTGTGTATCCACGGCCTACCCAAAATGATATTGTAGGGTAGATCCAAGTCAAGCACTTGACAAGTAGTTTTAATAAGAGTTGGGCCCACTTATAAGGGGAGTGCAATGAGACCTTTACTCACCCTTTCTTTGTCATCATATGATTTTATTGTTATTCTCTTATTTACATCAATGAGGTCCTCAGAAAGACCGATATTGTGAATCATGCTTAAAGTACAAAGATTCAGACCAGATCCATCATCTATAAGGACTCTTTTGATTCAAGTGTTATGGATGGTGACTTGGATATGCAAGGGTTTATTATGATGAGGTTCAGGACCTCAAAAATATTTGTCAGTGAACAACAGGTGTTTTTGGGTAGCCAAATTTCTAATCATTTCTTGGAATTGAGAGGCATTGATATTTTGTGGGACGCGAGACTCAGTTAGGGAATTCTCAAGGACCTCTTTGTGAATGGGGGATGTATGCAAAAGCTCTAGTATAGATATTTGTGGAGGGGTCATCTTTAGTTGGGAAAGAAAGTCATAACATGATGCAGGTCATGTCAAGACAGATGGTGCAACAAGTGGACATGTGGATTGACAGTGGCTTGTACAATTATGTGAGGGTGGCAAGTAGTAACATTGCAATCTGCACTCTTTAAAGTTAACATGTTTACACGAGTGTCAGATTGTTCAATATGGCCACACAGTGAGTCAAAACTAAAGACATCATTTTCAGCTAATTTTCCACAAGTGCATTCATCCCCTGAGATTTTGTTTGTTGAATAATCATAAGAAAAGCCCTTGGATGTGGATGCATTGTTTTGATTATGTTCTGGAAAAGGTTTAGAATACATTTTTAACTGGGTGTTAGAAGTAGAGGCATTTTGTCCTTCTACTTCAGTTTTACCATCATCGATCAAATCTTGCACAAAATGATGAAACTTCATGCATTTTTTGAGCTCATGCCCTTTTATGTGATGATAATCACATTATTCATTATCCTTATACTAGTTGGGTTTAGGTTGATTTTCATCGAAAGGCCTAGTGTTAGGATAAACCATCATCCCTTGGTCGACTAGACATCAAAAGATCACATCAAGGGAATCTTCTAGCTATGTAAATTGTCATCGTGGTTGTTGTCGATAGTTGTTGTTATTATTGCCATTATATCGTGAGAATAGAGAGCCACGATAACCAGATCCTTGATTTTGATTCTAGTTATTTGAACTGTTCTGATTGTTTTGGTTATTCAAATTGGTTTGATTATTGTTTTTATTGCTCTGATCATTGTTATTACAATTGCCTTGGTTACTATTGTTGGATGCTTGAACATTTTGGACATGTTTAGCATCAGTCACTCCATCATTAACAACACCATTGTTCTTAGACCAGAACTTGGGTTTATCACTAGTATTGTTAGATGAATTAGGGGTGTAGTGTTTAATTTCTCCTTTCATCAAAAGTCCATCTTCAATAGACTTTCCCTTTTTAATGAGTGCCTCGAAGGAATCCGGGGTAGAAATCTTCATCTAAAATAACATTTTCGTAACCAGATTCTTAGTAAAGATGTCAACAAGATGTGAATCTGGGATTTTCCAAGGCATGTGGTTTGTGAGATGTTTCCACCTTTGGAGAAAATTGGCAAAGGTTTCTCCATTTCTTTGTTTCATGTTACACAAATCACTGAGGGATGCTTGATGTTCTATGTTATAAGAATATTGTGTAACAAATTTTTCTGCGAGATCATGGAACGTGGAGATGGAACCCAGAGGAAGGTTTAGTAGCCACTCTAAGGCTGGTCCTCCTAGACTTCTAGTGAAAAGTATTAGGAGAAGATAATCATTGTGGGAAACTTCTTGTGCTGCTACATAGAATTCCTTGATATGTTGTGCAGGGCATGAGTCTCCCTTGTATTTTTCAAACTTTGGCATTTCAAAATTGGTGGGGAATGACTGGAGAGTGGTTGATTTGTCAAAAGGATAAGGACATATTTATGCAAAAGAAAATTCCTTCTTCCTGCCTTTTTGCATAGCCAACATCATGCCTTTGAGCTCATCAATTTGTTGGACTAATTCAGGAGGATTAGTGGTGATCATCGTATGGTCTCTAAGTGTTCCTCCTCCTAATGATGCATTATGTCCCCCTGGAGGGGGAAGATTGGTTTTATGTCTCTGATTGGTGTTATTTGCTTGTGCAAAATTTTGATTTTTTAGGACTCCACTAGGCTTTGAGAAAATAGAAGCGGAGCGCCATCCTAAGGACCCTGGTTGTGGTTCAAGTACATGGCCCACATTTGAACCATCGTTACTCACCCCATTATTTGAGTTAGGCTTGTTTAGGAGTTTTTAGATTAACTGAAGCGTATTAGGGGAGGTTGATTTGTGTTATCAGATGTTGATGGTGCTACTTTTCTTTTGTTGGTTCGAATCAAGTTGTTCTCAAGCAAAGTTTCATCAAAATTATCAGAGAGGGTAACACCTCTTTGGACAAGATTCATGAAGATATTGGCACTGTTGGCTTGGATTAGGTCTTCCACGAAGCTTAAGTTGTAGGATCCTCAAAAAATTCTTTAGTTCATGGATTAGCATTGACACTTTCAGGTATTACTATGTTAGATTCTGTGTGAGGTTCTTCTTCATCATTAAAGTCTTCTTGATAGATAGTTTCTTGATCATTATCCATGATGAGAGATTCTTGCCTTAGCTTTTCTTGTGATCAAGTAAGTACCATGCACAAGTGACCTTAGGATGTTTGAATTGAAGAAGGGCGAATAGTTGATGAGGTATGGAAAGAAAAGGATTTGGTGAACTAGGAGCAACTTGGACTAATGATTAGGTCTTGATGATTAATTGGATTGATTAATTTGATTTAGGATTAAATTGATTGATGAGAGGAATTGAGCCTCAAGGATTGATTAGATTTAAAGGTTTGGAACAAACCTAGGTGAAACAAGCCCTTTTGATTATGAAAACATAGGATTGGTTTTGATTTAAAGTCTTCTTGTGTTTGGGTGATAAAGTGATGATCCCTAAACAAAATAGGACTGGATTAGGACTACTAGAGAAAGACTCAGTTCTCAAAGTAGTAAGGGATTAATGTTTTCTTTGGAATTAAGGTCTATGAGACACTATTGGAATGATTCTTTCATCCTATGGCTTGATGAAGGTGTGAAAGATGGATTGATCTGATTTTGATTTAAAGTCCAAGATTCTAATTAATGCTCCTAATGTTTTGGGATGTGGATGATGAAAGGGATGTTAAAAGATGAGAAAGGGATGAATGACTTGAAGAAGATGAGGAATGAAGGTCAAAGGTACTTAGTCATAGGATTCCCAAGTGACAAAGGCCATGTTCACTTTGTTCTTGGCAACAAAATTAGCAACTTGATTGTTGTAAATGATTTTATTTGATTTCTCAATAGCTTCTAGAAATTCTCGAATGGGTTTCAAATAAGATTGGTTGGCTTTAATCATTTGATTGGCGATTTTCTTCTCTCTATGGATTCGTGTAACTGGGAGTTTTTCTTTCTTATGTTTAACACTATCTATCATGACTTGAGGAAAATATCTTGATAGATCAAAGGATGTTCTTGGCAAGAACTGATTTCATACGTACATCAAACGTTTGGGTTACAAGCACATTTGTCAAAAATAGTCCTGCAAGGGACAAAACAACCTTGCAGGATTCAAGTGTATGGATTCATTTTTGCAATGAAAGTAACAAGCACACTCTTTATCCCTAAAAGGAAGTTGGCTGAGATTGAAAAACTTTGCTCATTGACTTAGGAACACACCCAACAACTCCTTAGAATATGACCATCACCAAGCACGTAATGGCTCCATGATGTCATATTATGAAAGTGTTAACGTTGAAGGGGGCTCAATATGGCAAGTGTCTTGGGGAGATTACTATTCTCCTCGCACGCATATTATCAAATTTTTAGAGGTGAACTGGGTGGCTTCTAACTAATGGTTTTTAGTAAGGATCTCTGTTCGAACACACTCTTTGTGTCCGCGCAAGTGCGACTAGGACATATAGCCCCACAAAGAACCATGACACAAGTAGTCATGTTAATGTGATCGAGACCATGAGGCCCTACTAAATGTTAGGTGAGAGATGTGTATAAGCCCAAATGTCATCTAGCTTCCGAGGCTTTAACCCCAAAAAGAAAATTTCATTAACGTGAGTTGGAGTGGTGGGCTTACACCTTTTTCTCACGTGGGTCATTCCCAGGAGCTTTTTACCTCAAGGGGAAAAGAGTATAATCTCCTATCCAATGAGGTTTTATCTCAAACACACCAAAAGAAATGATTAATTCCAAGTCTTTTCTTCAAGACAACAATTCAAAAGGTTCTGAGTTTCTATTTTTCTCACTTGGAGACAAGAGCATAATCCCCTAGCTAATGAATCATTATCTACAGAAAAAGACTTCCTATTTAATGCTAGGTGCCTAAGAAATCATTAAGAAAACACAATGTTTGATTGAATCTCCTTGGAAACCTATAAAACAACTTTGATAAGTAGTTTAGTGCGTTTGGTCTTCTAACAACGTCCTACAAAAAAAACAAGTTAGTAGTCTTAGAGTGGTCAAATCTTGGTCAACGTTCTACAAAATTATTGTTAGAAGTCACAAAATGTTAGTATCTTCCAAAAACCCAGATCAAAAAACTCAAAGTGCAAGATAATATAGAAACATGCAGAAATCAGGCAGAGACACCTATTTACAGGCAGAGACACATGTCTGTCAGAGACACCTATTTCCAAGTAGAGATGCCTGTGTACAAGTAGAGACACCTGTTTGTCAGAGATGCCTATTTACAGGAAGAGATGCTTGTTTGCATAAAACCAAAAGTTAAACACCAATGTTTGAAAGTTTTATCCTCTCATTAAGTCTTAAATGCATAGAAATGTTTCTAATGACAAAAATATAGTGGTTTTTAACCTTAATATGTCAATTTTTTTTACTTAATCAGCTTAGAAAACAACACAAAGGAAAAATCCCTCTTCTAGCAGAGACACCTATCTGCACAAAAACAAAGATTTCATTAGTTTCATGTATTTTTATTCATTTGCAGATATGGTTAGGTGTTTTACTAATGATCATTAGCCTTAATGTGATTTCCAAATAGAAGTTTTGCTGACTAAAACAAACTAAAATGAGAGAAAAACTCTTTCTAGCGGAGACACCTATCTGGAGGTGGAGAAGCATGTGTACAGGTAGAGACACCTGTGTGTAGAGATGCCTATTTACAGGCAGAGATGTCTCTAGTCGTGTGGAGACACCTATCAAAAAAATTCATGGGAAACCTTCACAAAATCAAGAGAAATAGTTAGTAAATGGGATTGTGGGTCCCATCGGGTGTGCCAAAATGTATATGATGAAAATCCACTTGTTAAGAACAAGTTCAAACATGAAAACATTAATGATAAAGAGCATATTTAAATCTATTTTAGCATGTTCATAAACTTATAAAAAACACTAATTTTCACCACAACCTCCGATGAGCAATAAGCAAGTGCACCCAAGACTTGCTTGATTTCAGCTCTTAGAGATATTTGTGGGTGTGTTCTCCCAACACAAGTATAGATCCCACTAAAATGCAAGTATAATGAAGATTTGAGATGCTCAAGAAGAAGCTACAAAAGCAACTCTCAAGCACTCAAATGCAAGAGGCCAAGGAAGCTCAAGGAGGAGCGATGAAAGAAATCCTCAAGCTCTATGGCATGCAAATGTGCAAAGAAAATGGATGAAAATAAATCACTAAGTTGAAACTAAGTTTACAAACTTGAAAGAAATTTAGCAACTACCAAATTGTTAGAAAACTCTATGAAAGCAATTCTAAGCATATAATAGCATAATAACACTAATGCAAAAAGGAAAATGTGTTTTTCTTGAGACAAGGGTCCTATTTATAGGATTTTGGAGGGCTGGGGTGAGGTCGCATCTATGTGGAATCCACATAGGTGCCACCAAGGAGACACATAAGCCATGCAAAGTCCAAGACTTGCTCACACATGTGTGAGCAACTTGGGATGTGAAAGGTCAATGTGTACTTCAAGTACATGTGTAAGTGTGTGTAAGAGATGTGTAAGTGAAAAAGTCCATTTTCACCATTTGTAAGTGTCATAAAATGTAAGAAGCCTTGTTTGTGCAAATTTTAGCAATTTTTGAAAAGGGTCATTTTTGGAAATTTGCTCACACGCATGCGAAAATAATTAGGACTAATGGATATAGGAATCCAAAATTTTTCCTAATTAACCTTAGTTAATTAGTGAGTAGGCTTATTAGATAGAAAGTGATGTGTGTAGGATAGCATCTAGGTTGGATTTAGGACTAAATTAAATTAAATTAAATTTAATCATGGTTTAGTAGAAATAAAGAATGTGAGGGGATTAAATACATTAAAAATTTATTTAAAATGGGACTATGGAGGAACATGTATTAAATTAAATTTAATACATTATGAAAGGTAGTATTTCAATTTAATTCAAATAGTATAAATTAGTGAATTTATTTAATTAAATAAATAGATGAATTTAACAAATATAATTAATTAAAAAATTAACTATAATGTTATTTGGGATCATTAATTAAATTAAATTAAATTAATGTTAAAAGGATGAATTTAGGTGTCTACACCTATAACCAAATACAAAGATACTATCAAATCCAAAAAAATTCTTTGGTATCCAACAATGAAGTCCATGCTGATACATTCCCATGGCCTATTGGGAATGGGTAAGGGCTGATAGAGACCATAATTGGTAGCACTACCTTTAGCTTTTTACATATAATGCATTATTCTATATACTTTTTGACATCTTTATACATCCTAGGTAAGTAGTATAATCTATGAACTAATTCAAGGGTCTTGTTGATCCCAAACTCTCCACTGAGACTTCCATTATGCTTTTCTTGTATAATATTTTCTCTCGTCGATCCCTTGGGCACACACAACTATCCTCCTCTGAACAATAACCCATTATGCAATGTGTAATCTACAAATTGACTATGGAAATAGTTCTTGAACTCTAAAAATACCTTGTATGCATCTGAGAAGTCTTCATCCTCCTGGTAAAGATCCTTAAAAATTTCCACCCCTATACTATGCAACTATATTTCCTAGACAGTGAGAAGTCTCTGGCTCAAAGCGTCATCAACCTTGTTCAAATGACCCTTTTTACGCTTGATATTGAAGGAATATGCTTACAAAAAGTCCATCCATTATAGATGCCTATTAATAAGCTTGTCTTGAGAGTTGATATAAATCAAAGCTTGGTTATCATCATATACTACAAATTCCTTGGGTAGGAGATAATATCTCCACTTTCTAAGGTCTTGGACTAATGCACAGAGTTCTAGGTCATATGAGGAATACCTCTTCTTGGAGTCATTCATCTTTTCACTATAGAAAGCTATTGGTCTACCCTCTTGGATCAAAATAGCCCCCACTGCTATGTTACTTGCATCACACTCTAGGGTAAATAGTCTATAAACACTTGGTAATACAAGGATATGTTTGGTGGCTACCTTTTGTTTCAACATTTCAAATTCCTTATTGGCTTCCTCAATCCACCTAAATTTAGTTTTCAACTCACCCTTTATAGTATCTAAGACTAGGGCATAGATTGCACTAAATCCCCTAATGAACTTTCTATAAAATTGGGCAAGCCCATGGAAACGTCTTACCTCAGTACCAGAAGTAGGAGTAGGCCAGTTGAGGATAGCTTTCACCTTGCTAGGATCCATCTTCAATGTCCCTTGTGAGACCACAAACCCAATATATACCAATTCTTTCTTCAAGAACTTACACTTTTCCAAATTGATGGCTAACTATTCCTCATGCAACCATTTCAATACAATCTCCAAGTGTTCTAAGTGTTCTTCCTTGGTCCTACTGAAAATGAGAATGTCATCAAGATAAACTACCAAAAATCTCCCAATGTAGTCCTTAAGCACTTCATTCATTAGGCTCATGAATGTGCTAAGGGAATTTGTAATCCAAATGGAATGACAAGCCATTCATACAAACCTTCTATGGTTTTGAAGGCTTTCTTCCATTCATCTCTCTCCTTTATCCAGATTCTATGGTACCCACTATTGAGATATAACTTTGTAAAGTACTCAGCTCCTCCAAGACAGTCCATTAGGTCCTCTACTCTTGGAATTGGAAACCTATATCTTATTGTGATTTGGTTGATTTCCCTTGAATTAGTGCACAACCTCCACTTACCTCCCTTCTTCGATGCTAACACCAATGGAACTACACATGGGTTTATGCTTCTTCTCACCAAGCCTTGATCAAGTAGTTCTTGCACTTGTCTAGCTACTTCCTTGTTTTGTTTAGGAGTTAGTTTGTATGAAACCTTGTTTGGTAGTGATGACCTAGGTATGAAATATATTTGATGGCTCACTTTTATTTGAGGAGCAAGGACTACAAGTGATCCATCACTCAAAATATCTTTTAAATTCTCCAAAAGTTGTTATATCTCCTTAGGTATAGGTGTTGATTCCTTTGTCTTCTCTTGTTTAGGCTTCATCATAACAACAAATATTTCTTCACCTTCTCTTTTATGGTCTTGTATAAATTATTTTCCCCCAACTACAAAAACATTAGGACTAGGCTTCACCCCTTCTTCCTCCACCAAAGATTGGATTTTTTATGTCACTCCATCCTTCTGAAATGAACAAGAGTCCCTCTCCCCATTGTGCATGACTTATATATCAAACTGTCATGGTCTTCCCAACAAGAGATGGAAGGCATCCATAGGTAATATATCAAAAAGAATCTTGTCATTATATACTCCAATTTAAAACTCAATCCATTCTTATTCATTGACTAGAACATGTTGTCCTTTTTTTAACCATGTCACCCTATAAGGATGGTCATGATGTATCCTAGACACTCCAAGTTTTTTCACCGCTTCCTCTAAGATAATGTTATCAGTTGACCTCAAGTCAATGACCACCTTACACACTTTGCTAAGAATCTTGAATTTTAACTTGAAGAGTGATCTTCTCTACCTAGGCTCTTCTCTAATCGGCTCTTTAATCAAGACTCTCCTTATCATCAAATTATCCCCTCTCTGAATCAAGATTGATCTCAAGAGATTTAACACAACTGGTGTCTTCTTGCACATAATTTACCTTTCTCTCTGATTGAGAAGATGTTTCTTTGTCAGAGAATCTATATGCAAGATGACCAAATTGGTGGCAATTGTAACACTTCATGTTTGCAAAAGAGGAGCCTATGCTAGAACCTCCAAATATTTCTCTACTACTATTACTACAAACCCTTCCTCTTCCATAATTACCCATGCCACTGGATTCACTACTCTACTCTATCAATTTGGTATTTGCTTATGTAGGTCTAGAGTCACTCCCTCTACCACCATAATTTCATCTATGGCCTCTAGAGTCTCTACCTCTTCCTCTACCCCTACTAGTAGCTTTATGTTTCTTTTATCTCTTTTTTTCAACCTTAAGAGCCAATTGGTAATATTTTTGCATTTTAGTAGGTGTCAATAAACTTATCTCCTCTTGTATACTCCATCTTAGCCCATTTAGGTAATGAGAAAATTTTATGCTCTCATCCTCTATCACCTTGGATCTTAAGCATAGTTTGTAAAACTCCTCTATGTAGGTATTCACATCTAACTCTCTTTGTCTAAGGTTCTATATTTTCTTGTGGAGTTGTATCTCATAATCCTCAGGGATATAGGTGTCCCTAATTTTAGCAAACATTCCCTTCCAAGTGGAGATAGGGTTATTTCCTTTATTTTGTCTTTCATCTTGCAAAAATTTCCATCATGTGAGGACACTCCCTCTCAATCTTGTCTTAGATACTTTTACCTTTTGTGCTTCGGTAACATTCTCACACTCAAAATGGTTTTCTAACCCCTCTATTCACTCCATAACTACCTCTAGCACCATTTTACCACTGAACAAGGGTGCACATTCCAATGAATTTCCACCCTTTGATTTTAAAGCTCTAAGAATGGCTCTTCTTGCAAAATAGGATCAGGCTTTGGGACTTCATCCTCTACTGCCACTGACTTACCTTTTTCTTCTATCTCTTTCACCCTTTCACTAAATTCTTCTATCTTGGATTCAACTTCACCAAGTTTACTTTCCATTTTAGCTAATCTTTGTCTCAGGAGTCTATTCTCCTCTTCTTGGTCATCAACCTTTCTTTCCAACTCTGCATTGGTCACCATCCTTGTCTCACCCTCTAATTCCAATTCAGACATATACTTCCTAGCCTAAATATTTTAGTTCTCTGATACCAATATGATAGGGAGTCTCTTACCTTAACTCACCTTGAATCTACCTTAGGTCACTTTATAGACCTATTAAGGGGTTCCTTTCCAACCCTCACGTAGTAGAATACACTAGTTCTTTCCCCTAATCTCCAAGGGCCTCTCTACCAAAGATAATACAACTATGTCTTGAACTTAATAGGTTTAGTTCACTCTACCCATCCTCAACACTTTCATTCACTTTTTAGGGTTAATTCAATCCAATCTAATCTTAAGACATCCATTCTTGAAGGTCTTGGTCCATGGTGCAACCAATTCTCCACCGGGCTCAACAATTCCTAGTTGAAAGGCTAGTAGACTCTTGTAGCCCTAGCTTGGCTCCTAAACCTTAATAACTAAATAATTTTCTTAAGAAGCCTCCAAAAATATTGTTGATCTAGACAACCTTTTTGACAAGCTTAAGGATTTTTAGGGTTAGGAACTACCAATTTTTCTATACAGTACCTTTTCATGGACTATGTCTCTGACCTTAAAAATAGGGCTAATAGGGCTAATGACTTAGTTTTCTAGCAAGAGTGACTGAGCAAGACTCCTCAATTCTTGCCACTGGTTCTAGGGATTCCTCAACACCCTAAAACCTATTTTAAATCATTACCTCTTCCAATCCAACCCCACCTTCAAATGCTAACTGTCACCTTTTTGCACCTAGCCAAGCACAGGCTGTCTCGCCGCCTAGGGTAATCTTGCAAAATTAGGAATCACAACTTCTAACAACTATACAAGAAATAAAATAATGTATATGGGCTCTACTTTCCATCCTCCATTGTCCATAAATATACAATGGAGGAAAACTACCATAGATCCATATTTACAAGCCAAACCTTTACACTGGTAGGGAACAGTCCAAGAAGGTTGAATTTTGTCTAAGAAAAAAACTATATAAACACACACTAAAAGTATATGCAAAGTAAGAAAACAAGAAGATGAAGCTAAAATACTCAAAAGATCAAGTTTTTCAATCCATGTACAAAGTGGAATGATTCCTAGGGTAAACCTGCCCAATGAGATGTGATGGAAGCGTCAGTTTGTGCCTACAATGAATATAAATGTTTTTAGTCAAACTCAGTTACACAAAGGATGTCATTGATAGGGTATGTCAACGAACATTCTAGCATGTCAAGAGCCAATGTGGGACCATACCTAGGGTAAACCTTCCCAACCAAACATGATGGAAACTTCTGTTCCAGCCCATAAAGAACAAAAACATTCCTTCCCTAAGTGCATCTGAAGGTTAATTAGGCACTTGTAATGAAAAAAGTGAATCATATTTAAATTTTAAATCTATACATTTCAAATTATGAATACATAGACACAATGAACAAGTATGATCATATTTAAATTGTAAATATGTACACTTCAAAGTATCAATACATACACATGATGAACAAGTTTGATCACATTTCAAATGTAAATAACTAAGTTTTTAAGTACAAATATATGCACACAATGAAGAAATAAGATCAAATATAAAGTTTCATGTTAGCAACTGAATGATGAGAGACCATACAAATGTTTTCATTGATGGAAACTCTCTGGTATGGGTGCCAATGATGGAGATAAGTTTTGGTGAGATGGTAAAGTGAAAAATGTCTAAGTCTAGGATAGAATTATAGGGAAGAGTCAGACAGTTTTGGTCAGCGATAATACAAATGATATCAGATATGGATACAAGTTTGGAAATATAGAATATGTAGTGTATATATGCTTTTGGTGTGATCTCCTATGCTTATATGATGATTGGTATGTGTTTTAATTGAGAGAAGTAAAACTAACATAGTATAACAATTATTCAGAATAGTTTTGAGTGATCGAGAAAATTGGCCTAAAAGATTGAATTGTTTGGAAACTTTAATTGCTTGGAAATGTAGAAACAAAATCCTATATGTTAACCCTTGGATAACATAGTATTATTTTTCTTATTAGAGTTTCTGCTACATGTTTTGTGGAATGATTTAAAAGCCAACTAAATAAAGAATATTCAAGGGTATAAATGAAAGATTTGTTTTGCATGTGAACATGTAAGGAATCGATATATGATATGTGTGGTGTATTATGTGCAAGATTTGATGCTAGATTAGATCATGTTTTAGCTTCATTGTGGACTAATCAGACATTGTGGTGTCATGCATAGTTCTATATTTTTGTAATACACTCTTTGTAATTGGATAGTGAGTCCAGAAGGTGGATTTAACCTTCATTCTCAAGCAAGTGTGCTACTTTTGTTCTTGAATCTTAACTGGGTCAAAGACCTCTAACAAGGTCTATTCCTTTAATAGAGATGTATGCACTAAATTCTATGGAATGCCTCCTAACAGGGTCAGACCTCTTAACAGAGAACTTTCAGATTAACACATTATCTTGTGGGTATCATCCCCACCGAGGTTTTCCCTTGGCCATGGTTTCCTCAAGAAAAAAATCATGGTGATATGAGTTATTTATTGTTTTATGCTTTACTTTACTATAAAGAAAATTCAAATAATGTAAGATTGAAAAGGAAGCTCAAATGTGTAGAAGATTACATCAAGAAGCTCAAAGAGCATATTGATATCTCAAGGACAAAGAGACATGAACTTGTTGAGAATATTAAAGAGCCTAAATAAGATGAAGATGAGTTGGATCTATTTGATAAAATTCATAAGGAAAACCAAGCACTTAGACATGAATTTGAGATCACATCACTTCAGATGGCCAAAGAGATTGAAGATAAAAAAATGCAAAAAGAAAAGATTGAAGCAGATCTAAGAAGGATGATAGATAAATGTCATGATCTGAACACTTAGCTTGGAAAATTAAATTGGAACTTACAGATTCAAAATACATTATCAGAAACTTGAGAAATATACAATTATTGTCAAGGGTGAACTTGTGGAAGAAAAGTAAAATATTGAGAAACTCCATTCAAGCAGTGAGAAGATTGATGAGCAACTTCAATTACATAAGTCTAAAGGAGACATGACTATTTTTTGATACAAAAGTGTTGAGAGTTCCAAAATATAAAAATAAAGGATGGTACCAAATAATGATCAAACATCTAATCAGAATGAAGCCTCCTAGAAGAAGATCAGACCATTTAAGGGAATATGTTTTGCATGCAACAAGTTTGGACACATGAAAAGAGATTGAAAATGCTATTCAAATTCCAAACCATTCACTGGTTATTATTTCAATTATTGGTTGTATGGGCACAAATAACATGAGTGCAAATCTAGATCTAATCAGAGAACACATACAAGATGCAATCTTGGAACTGATGCTAGAAGGCCACTTGGAGCAAGTAATGCCATATCTTCATGAGTTACATGTTATAAATGAAATAATTTTGGTCATATTGCAAGGGATTGTAGATTGTGGGTCAACCAAAATGGTCTAAGGTATTGTTAAAATTCTAAGGCACTGAGAGGAGGGGGTGAATCGGTGCAAAAATTTTATAGACTAATCCAACCAGTAATTTGAATAACTTCAATAATAACTTCCAAACCACAAAGAATATAACAGAAGTAAAAAAATAAAAGAAAACAATATGAAGCATCCATAAAATCATCACACATGACACAATAATTTTTGCATGGAAACCCTTGGTTAGAGGGAAAAAACATGGTGGGGATGACACCCACAAGCCCACTATTGTAGTAAATGTGTTTTCCCTGTTAGGAGCTTATAAGCCCATCTGGTAAAGGAATTTACAATGAAGAACCTATTAAAGTTCACCCTATTAAGGGATTTGCTTGTTGTAACTACTAGGGAACAACTAGTGAATGATCTGGATATAACACTGGTTGCCTATTAGATCTAATTTATTCTCTGCACTTTTTATCTTCTCAAAAATCTATCTCTATCAGATCTCTAATTGAAACCCTAATTGAAATTAAAAATCTTCTTCGCAACCTTCACATCAATTATAGCAACATAAAAACAACAACAACCTTTACAACATGAGAAGTACTACTTATATACACTCTTAGCACCTACTACATGAAATCCAAATGTTTTCCTGCACAAGATCCACAGGTCAAAATGATAATATTGATGTTAAACACATTTTCCTATGACCGCGTTGGCTTAGGATAAGATTTGCATGAAATATCTCCAAAGTAGTCAAACACATTTTGACTTCTCCAATGCATCTCCTTAAATATTCCTTGTAAGATAGCATCAATTCCAAGAATGGAAAATCATAAATTCTATAACCGTTATAACACATCATCAAAACACCAAATATCATCACAACCACTATACCACTTACTGATCTGGAATCTTCCATCGATGCTCAAGAACACAAGTGTTCTTACCTATCTGAAAGAATGTGTCAACAAAACCTCTTTTACAGATCAACCAAATGAGTTGTGGTTGAAACCACATTATAGTATGACCATGATGATACGATAGCTTTGACTGTACCTCATAATTCTTCATCTATCATTACCACTACCAATTTTTTAACCTCACTAACTAGTGATATATTGGATTTAGCCAATTTTCTTCATCACCTATTACATATCCTTCACAGTGAATGCATCCTGCACTTTACCGATTGTGATAAATGACTAAAATGAATTAGTTTCCATCAATGATATCCAAATCAATGAATTCCTATGACTGCAACCAATATACATCACAAATGTCAACAATCTCCCAATCTTATCACAATGCCAACAATATCCACCTTTGGCATTGATAGCAAACACATTATGCTCCCTGTCATATTCTCCACCTTTAACAATAATTCCAAAGGTGAAAAACTAAAATATGTACAATTATAGACAATTTTCTTACATCCTATCAAAGATTATCTTGAATTTTATCTTTTCTAACTCTAAGGATGTCTCCTATGCCTTCTTCATGTGACCCAAAGAAATAATTTTCTCAAGTAGGATAGATGCTAGTTCTTCCATACTGTCTAGATTTCTCATGTCTATTAAGACAAGACTCTCTTCGGCCTTCTTCACATTTTGTTGCATGACCTCCATTCTAGGCAATAAAAATGATTGTAGCTCAAGTAGACTAATCATCCTATCATCTTTTTCCTTTTGAATCTACTTTACCTTGTGAGATAGTTCTCTTGACTACTGTAACCAGCAACCAAGCTTGAAATAGGATCAAGCTGATCGATTAATCTCTCTAGCTCCTTTTGAAATTTAACTCTTTTCTATTCAAAGTCTTTTACCAACTCTGAATAGTTTGATACTTTAGTGAATAGTTATCTTTCCTTAGTTAATGAAGTCTTTACTTCTTTTACTAGATCTATCAATTTGTTTTTATCTTTAGTAATCATCGAATTAGTTTACCTCTCATCTTCTTCCCTAATTTCTATTTTGCCAATTTTACTGCTGCAGACTCCAAATCTAGGCCTTGATATGAAATAGCATTTATCAAGGTGGCCATTTGATCTATTAAAAAATCATCTTCATCATATACAACCTTAGGCACTAATTTAGTTAGGATAACTCTATCTTGTCTCATTACTCTAGCTTTTTTTTCTTTGATCTCATCTTATCTCTCTCAACTTTCTTGATCAACTGTGTTGAATACATCATCAACTCCTTATGTTTCAGTTTTGATATATCTACCAGTGTGGTGAATATTTCTTCCTCTTTTACTTCCTCTTATTTTTCTTCTTCTTCTATTAGCACCGATTTCTACTTCTTCTTCACACTTGACTCTCCAAGACTCAATTTCCTTTTTACATCATATTCTTCTTCAACCTCTTTCTAAATTTCTACCACTTTTTCTTCTATCCTCTCAGAAATCAATTTTTTTGAATGCTCCATATGGGATGATAAGGGTGAATTCTCTGTACCTGTTATGTCTTCTATTATAACCTCATCTTCACTGATTTGTTATGCTTCTACTTCTATTCCACCGATTCATGTTAAATCAACATTTTGTTTTTCAATGTTCTCCAATTCTTTAGGAATATCAGAAATAACACCACCTATTGTCTCTTCATTTGTATATGTGTCACTAATTATCTCAATCATAGGTTCTTTACCTTTTTGTTTCTCATCAACAACTTTTTCTTCCTTTTCTTCTTGTTCTGCATCCTGCATCTTTTTCCTCCATATCTCTATAGTTTCATTGTACACAATATGTGTCTTACCAACAAGTATTTTTTATGCTCTATTTTTTATTTTTAAGTCATGTCCGTAGGCTTCAATCATTATCTTTACATCTTTAGGATTCAACTCAATTTTCACTTGACTAAGTGCTCTCTCCATAATCTCTCTGTCCAGTTTTAGTGCATCTTTCCATCTAGCATGTATTAGATCATAAAGATCTTTTAGTAAGGTTTGTTAAATCTCACTAGGAGTCATACAAAATTTATGTAAGCTATATATGATAGCCTCTTCTATCTTATTCTTGTCTTCATCATTTAGTAATACATATCTTCTACCAATTCTTCCCATTCTTCCATTCTCCATTATGTCTTTGGAAATGAAATCAACACTAGGGGCTTTCCTCTTACCACTTTATTTTAACTCTTTGCATCCTTATTTGATTGAATCTAGTCTTCATCTTCTACAGTATCCTTCTAACCATTCTTCTCATTTGTGGATTTTCTCTTCCTCTTGAATGTCTTCTTTATTGGTTCAATATTAATTTCAACTTCCTTTGTTGTAGGCTTACTCTTCTTTCTCTTTACTTTTACAAATGCGGAAAGAATGTTGGATGATGGGTCTTCAATTGAAACTTTAGAAGTACCATATGTACCTACTTCATCACTAGAAAATTTATGTTTTAGATTAAATATCATCCTTCTACTTTTCCTTTCAATGACTGGTTTCTTTAGCTGTATATTGATTTTAGCAAATGATTCTTCATAAGTTCCAAATCTATGTGCTTGTTTATCCAAAGGTTTTGAAAGTAGCTCATCTACATGTAGGCCCAATATCTTACCTTCTACTTCATAACCCATATGTGGAACCCAATAGGTTCTAGATTTAACTACCAACATAATGCAAGAATCTATATCTATTAAAAAACATATACCATCCCTATATTTTTCTACTATGCTAGCTAGAATTTTTTTACGTTTATGCATCTTATCTTGGAAATATTTGAAATAACCCCACATAACATTGTTAAAATTATCACCCAATTCATTAATAAATTCACTTATCTATGTAAATATCAGTTTTTCCTTTGACCAAACAACATTTCCTCTACCGGGGAAGAAATTTTGGATGTAGAAAAACATACATACCAGTAGGGAACCACACTTTAAGGACTAGTTTTTGTTTATCAAAAATTGACTTCTTATCATCTCACATAGATCATACATTGAATCATCTTCACTATTGGATAATCGACATGGATAGAACCATCAGGCACAATGCTAACTCTGCTTGATTGATATACCATATAACCTATCACCATATATGAAAAACAAACTCCTCTATCTTCAATATAATATATATTCATAGCTCTACCATCTTGTCTAGATTTGGTTAACTTAGTAACCAAATGTGTTGCAACTGTTCTCAATGTGTACTCTAATCCTTATGCTCAAAATCTGGTAACTCTGTGAATCATTTTCTTGAAAATCTTGCAAGGATTGTCCAACCAAATAAATTGATCATGCACTCTAATTAGCACACATAGAATCCAATCAGGATGGATCTCAATGGGAATGTTCACCACATACTTTAAACATTTCTCCTATAGATGCTTGTGTTCATCTCTCAATACACCATTGGTAAACATATCCTCATATCCTTTCTTTATAGCTCCATCTCCCAATTCTTCAATCTTGCAATGGACATAGAACCACACATCCTCAATCAACAAAACTTGTAGAGGAATCATAGATAGGGTACCAGTCATATCTACCTCAGTCACTTTGATTAGATGAAGCTTTAAAATGGGTTGAGGCTTCTCAATAATGTTCATCAAAATAGGAGTATCGACTCTTCTTACCATTTCGACCAACTGCAATATCAAACAAATCCAACTATGAACTGGATAGTTAAATCATGATACATCGATTAGGACTCAAAAAAACTCGATAGTAATCTAGGTTCAAGTATCTTGGCTCAAATTCAACCTATGCACAATAATGCACATAATAGATCTCAAATGTTCAAATGAATGTAAAAGTAAAAATTAAAATCACTTCCCTCTATTTATCATTGAGCAATAGATATTACATGCTTCCAATAGTAATTTAGTTCTTTTAAAATTGTAGGAATAGTGTGTTATCATCGATTAATACATATCCACTACTAGGTACTCTGATAGTTATAACCGATATCAATGATAAACTCAATGAGATCGACACAAAATCATTAATCACTTCAAAAAATATTTATCAAAACCAAAATCATAGCATCTTACACCATAATGTCCATATATATTTTACTGCTCTTAGATCTAGGGGATCGGTAAAGGATTTTTCTCTAAGTTCTCCCCCTAAGAAAATAAATATACTTAATTTGAAGAAGAGTCCTCTGCACCAGAGGATGGTGAACTCTCTTCAAATGAATTTACCTTTTTCTATTTGTCTTCTTGTTTCTCTCCTACCTTCCTCTAGATCTTCTTCATCTCTCGACTAACTTCCTCAACATCAAAAATTCTTTTAGCTTTTCCATCTTCTAATCAATTGAGTGTTCGGTTCATGAACCAAAAATATTGATCAATATGATTGATCCTATGGAAATGGAAACATGTCATACCGATTGATCTCCAAGGTCCAACATTTCTTATTTTTATTCCCATTCTACAATTCACTGCTAGATGACCATAGTTACCATATATTAAACATGTAACATTGAATTGCATTTTGTTTTCATAAGGAATTACTATTTTTTTTGGAGACCTAGGAACATACACTTTAGACGAGTATGTGCAAGATCATGAGGGGCCAAACTATGCCCTTAAGTGGCAATGAAAAATCAGCAAATCAGGGTTAGTCAACTTGACGTGAAAATTTCAACTAGCTATCAACCTAATATCAAAAACTTGTAAGAATAGAGTCTATAGAAAATTGAATGTTGTCTCTAAAATACTAGGCCTTTTTTGAAAAAATGTTAGCATGATTGGTGAAAAATATAGATTTCAATGCAGCAGTACCAAAATTTTTGGAAAAAAATAAGTAGGTGTATGTCTGACCACCTTAATCATAATCAAATGATAATATTTTATTATAAGATTTTATATATAATTAGTAGACTCATGCCTAGATGTGACGCATATTTTTTTGTAATTTTATTCCAAAAAAATAATTAATTATGAATTTTATGCTAGAACATTTTCAGAATAAAAAAACTCTCGTGTCTGACCACCTTAACTCATTCAAAACTTTACAAAATTCAAAAAAAATAAAATTCCTTATTGTAGGCGAAGCATAGAATGTGACAAATTTTTTGGATTTCAAAAATGTTATACCGTCTGAAAGTTATAGTCATTTTTCAATCAGTATATAAATCAGCACTTTAGAGGTAACTCAATCAGAAAATAACTAATAATTACTTACCGAATTCAAAATTTGACAGCAATTATATCGATAGAAAGCTAATAATCTCCTTAAGATACCCCTTTCATTTCATCAAATTCAAGTGAAAAAAAAGTCGTCAGCTACATGGTCGAAGTCTACAACTCAGGGAAATAGGGGAAAAACATGTTTTTGAGACATTTCAATAGTTGACCATGTAGGTTTGGTGCAGTAAGCAATACTGAGCCTAATCGGGTACCCGATAATTTCATGTACCCAAAATGTTGGCATAATTTTGATTTTTCACTTTCCCTCCCCTTTCTCCTTCCCATTTCTCCATCCTTCATATGATATATTATATATCAAAAACTATATATTAGATTATATATTATATATATTAAATATTATATAATATACATTTTACATAAAGATGATTTAATATATATTAATATTAAATGTTACATTATATATTGTTTTATATGTATAATATATTAATATGTATTTTACAACTATGTACGAAAGGTTGGAAGATTGCAGAAAAATCATGGATGACCATTAAAGAAGCAAAGGAAATCAACCACCCATTTAAAAAATTCATGGGCATCCATTGAGGTAGAGAGAGAGAGAGAAAGAGAGAGAGAATATGAGTATGGGAGGGAGAGAGAGAGAGAGAGAGAGAGAGAGAGAGAGAGAGAGAGAGAGAGAGAGAGAGAAGGGGAAAGGGAGAGAGTAGGAGAGATAGAGAGAAGGGGAAGGGGAGAGAGTAGGAGAGGAGAGAGAGAGAGAGGAGAGAGAGAGAGAGAGAGAGAGAGAGAGAGAGAGAGAGAGAGAGAGAGAGAGAGAGAGAGTAGGGGAGGGGGAGGGAGGAGAGAGAGAGAGAGAGAGAGAGAGGAGAGAGAGAGAGAGAGAGAGAGAGAGAGAGAGAGAAGGGGAGAGAGTAGGGGAGGAGGAGAGAGAGAGAGAGTGAGAGAGAAGAGAGAGAGAGAGAGAGAGAGAGAGAGAGAGAGAGAGAGAGAAGGGGAAGGATAACCAATTTATTACAATATTAATCAGTAAGGAGCAAGGCAAACTTAAATAATATCATAGCAGCATTAAAAATCCAAATTCTAATTAGGAGTTTTAAGCAAAGTGAGTAAGGTCTTGGATAGGGACATTAGAGATCCACACATTGTTTAGTAGATACCTCCAAGAACCCACATACATGGGAGTAAGTTCAAAGTAAGACTAAGTTTGTTTATCGGCTAAAAAATATTACTATGTTGTACTTTTGATTAACATCAATGATTTGGATGTGAAATTCACAAATTTGATTATATTACCACTGGTTCTATTTCAAATTTGAAAAATGGATATTTGACATATGTTCATAAATTTCAGTCAGCACCATTTTAAAATAACACATCAGTTTATTTTTACACATTGAGAATATCATCAATAGGAAATTGAACTGAAATGACATAGGTCATAGGAAATAAATGCCCTAGCTATTTGCTATCTTCTGCATTTTGAGTTTCTTATTACAATCAAGAGAAGAATATTACTCTCCAAATGGTTTTGGACAGTAACATTTGTACTTCCTATTCACAAATATTTCTTCCCTCATCGTGCTGCCTATTGATACCGACAAAGTGAATCTAGGCATTTCTTCCATGTAATGGGAGAAAAATGGTTTCCTAATTGATATGTGTTAAATAATACATGCAAGAACCTTTTCTTTGATATTGCTCACTAACCCTTTACAATAGAAAATGTTTACAAAAAATGGCATGTACTTGCATGAGGACATTATATATTACATAAATCCTGCACAGAAGTAGTTGGAAAGCCACTCAAAAAGTAGTAACTGATAGCAAGTGGGATAATGCAGATGCTTTAATAAACCACTGTCTTCTTTACTCAAACAACATCTGGCTCATCTGCTCGACTGGGGCATGTTTGGGAATAGACAGTCTCCATTTAAACTCAAGTCTCTGGAAGCAGTTATATTTGTTAGTGGAGGAGATACACCCATTGGATCTACAATAACTTTATGCTCACTAGAATTTCCATTTCTCTTCAATTGGGATACTCTTTCCAAAATTGCATCTACCCTTTTTACCATTTGTGGAAATCAATGGGTCTATTTGTGGACCTCCAAGGAGTTGGTCACCTAAACGAGAACCTTGTGATGAATCAAGAACTTCTCTACAAAAGAGATTAGTACCTTGAGAAGCTCTCCACTTGTTAGGTGAATTAAAACCTTGGACCATAGATGGCTACCCTTTGTTGTAAAATGAGGAGTGAGACTGCCTTGCCAAAGGTGTCAATGAACTTATATTTGAGGGATAATGCCCAACATGAGTAACCTAGTTTCCCAAGTCCCGTCAATGCAAGGCCATTGGATGAATAGGCATTTCTAATAGAAATATTTGTGGTGCTAGAATGAAGTTCATGACCAAATTCTTTGTCTGCTAATGAACCAATTTGAGGCTTCATTTCACATTGCTTTGTGGGTAATTCCACAGCACTTGTTACTTCTCTATCTAAATTTTTTGTGTCAGTGTACATGTGCACTGAAGAGCTTCTGTCACTACTTGAGCTACTAGAAAATGATGAGTTAACATCATCATCATCATCTAACTTCTATCATGGGTCCAAGAAGCTCTTCCACTCTTTCCCATTAATATGCAAATATTTTTTGTTTGTAATAGTATTTTCTGCATTTATTATGATATTGATCCGATTTGATGCACCTTCACTATTTGATCCATACTTCCCTTTAATTTCACTTGCTTTGCTCATTTTGCACATCATAGGGTAGGATTTGACAATGGGTATCACCTTGGTACTGATGGCATTAATGATAAATTTTACCTTTTAGATATTAATTTTTTCATTTTCCTGTATGATGCTTTTGTATACAAATTGTGGATATTCTCTGGGAAACTTTTCATTTTTTCTTGTAGGATGCCTTTGTATAAAATTTTTGGAGAATCTCTATTAAAGAGTAGGTAAGGATGCCTAAGCTGAGTCCCCCTAGGAAGTCCTCATGACCCCTATGGACTCATTGGAACACTCAAGTGTGTCCTAAGGGTCCTATGACCCCTTCGAACACACTGAGAGTTCAAATGTGTCAAAAAGGGTCATGGGGACTTCCTAGGGGTCCTAGTACACCTTATCACATGTTAGGACCCCTAAGAAGTCCTCATGACCCCAATGACACATTGGATTGCTCAAGTGTGTCTAAAGGGGTCCTACGACCCCTTCAAATACACTTGACTATTCAAATGTGTCAAAAGGGATCATGGGGACTTTCTAGGGGTCCTAGTACGCCTTATCACATGTTAGGACCCCTAGAAAGTCCCTATGACCCCTATGGACACATTGAAATTCTAAAGTGTGTCTAAAGGGGTCCTACGACCCCTTCGAACACACTTAAGCATTCAAATGTGTCAAAATGGGTCCATGGGGACTTCCTAGGGGTCCTAGTATGCCTTATCACACATTAGGATGCCTAGGAAATCCCCATGACCCCTATGGACACATTGGAATCCTCAAGTGTGTCTTAAGGGGTACTCTAAACCCCTTCGAACACACTTGAGCATTCAAAGTGTCAAAAGGGGTTGTAGGGACTTCCTAGGGGTCCTAGTACGCCTTATCACGTGTTAGGACCCCTAGGAAGTCCCCATGACCCCTATGGGACACATTGGAACCCTCAGTGTGTCCTAAGGGGTCCTAGGACCCCTTTGGACACACTTGAGCATTCAAATGTGTCAAAAGGGGTCATGGGGACATCCTAGGGGTCCTAGTACACCTTATCATGCCTTAGGACCCCTAGGAAGTCCTCATGACCCCTATGGACACATTAAAATTTTCAAGTGTGTCTTAAGGGGTCCTACAACCCATTCGGACACACTTGAGCATTCAAATGTGTCAAAAGGGGTCATGGGGACTTCCTAGGGGCCTAGTATGCCTTATCATGCATTAAGGACCCCTAGGAAGTCCCCATGAACCCTATGGACACATTGGAACCCTCAAGTGTGTCTTAAGGGGTCCTACAACACCTTCAGACACACTTTATTGTTCAATGTGTCAAAAGGGGTTGCAGGGACTTCCTAGGGGTCCTAGTATGCCTATCACGCATTAGGACCCCTAGGAAGTCCCCATGACCCCTATGGAAACATTGGAACCCTCAAGTGTGTCCTAGGGGTCCTATGACCCCTTCGGATACACTTGAGCATTCAAATGTGTCAAAAAGAAGTCATGGGGACTTCCTAGGGGTCCTAGTATGCCTTAATCATGTGTTAGGACCCTAGGAAGTCCCCATGACCCCTTTTGACACATTTGAATGCTCAAGTATGTCAAAAGGGGTCATGGGGACTTCTTAGGGGTCCTAGTACACCTTATCATGTGTTAGGACCCCTAAGAAGTCCCCATGACCCCTATGGACACATTGGAACCCTCAAGTGTGTCCTAAGGGCTCCTACAACCCCTTCAGACACACTTGAGCATTCAAATGTGTCAAAAAGGGTCATGGGGACTTCTTAGGGGTCCTAGTATGCCTTATCACGTGTTAGGACCCCTAGGAAGTCCTCATGAACCCTATGGACACATTAGAATGCTTAAGTGTGTCGTAAGGGGTCCTACAACCCCTTCGAACACACTTGAGCATTCAAATGTGTCAAAAGGGGTCATGGGGACTTCCTAGGGGTCCTAGTATGCCTTATCACACATTAGGACCCCTAGGAAGTTCCCATGACCCCTATGGACACATTGGAATGCTCAAGTGTGTCTTAAGGGGTCCTACGACCCCTTCAGACACACTTGAGCATTCAAATGTGTCAAAATGGGTCATGGGACTTCCTAGGGGTCCTAGTATGCCTTATCACATGTTAGGACCCCTAGGAAGTCCCATGACCCCTATGAACACATTGGAACACTCAAGTGTGTCTTAAGGGTCCTACAATGCCTTTGAACATACTTGAGTGTTCAAATGTGTCAAAAGGGGTCATGGGGATTTCCTAGGGGTCCTAGTATGCCTTATCACATATTAGGACCCCTAGGAAGTCCTCATGACCCCTATGGACACATTGGTATGCTCAAGTGTGTCTTAAGGGGTCCTACAACCCCTTTGGACACACTTGAGTGTTCAAATGTGTCAAAAGGGGTCATGGGGACTTCATAAGGGTCCTAGTACGCCTTATCACGTGTTAGGACCCCTAGGAAATCGCCATGACCCATATGGACACATTGGAACCCTCAAGTGTGTCTTAAGGGGTCCTACAACCCCTTTAGACACACTTGAGTGTTCTGATGTGTCAAAAGAGGTCATGGGGAATTCCTAGGGGTCCTAGTATGCCTTATCACACATTAGGACCCCTAGGAAGTCCCCATGACCCCTATGGACACATTGGAACCCTCAAGTGTGTCCTAAGGGGTCCTACGACTCCTTCAAACACACTTGAGTGTTAAAAGGTGTCAAAAGGGGTCATGGGGACTTCCTAGGGGTCCTAGTATGCCGTATCACATGTTAGGACCTTTAAGAAATCCTCATGATCCCTATGGACACATTAGAATGCTCAAGTGTGTCTTAAGGGGTCCTACGACCCCATCGAACACACTTGAGCATTCAAATGTGTCAAAAGGGGTCATGGGGACTTCCTAGGGTTCCCAATACACCTTATCATGTGTTAGGACCCCTAGGAAGTCCTCATGACCCCTATGGACACATTAGATTGCTCAAGTGTGTCTTAAGGGGTCCTACAACCCCTTCGGACACACTTGAGCATTCAAATGTGTCAAAAGGGGTTGTGGGGACTTCTTAGGGGTCCTAGTATGCCTTATCATGCGTTAGGACCCCTAGGAAGTCCCCATGACCCCTATGGACACATTGGAACCCTAGAGTGTGTCCTAAGGGGTCCTACAACTCCTTTGAACACACTTGAGCATTCAAATGTGTCAAAAGGGGTCACGGGGACTTCCTAGGGGTCCTAGTATGCCTTATCACGTGTTAGGACCCCTAGGAAATCCTCATGACCCCTATGGACATATTGGAACCCTCAAGTGTGTCCTATGGGGTCCTACGACTCCTTCAGACATTCTTGAGCATTCAAATGTGTCAAAAGGGGTCATGTGGACTTCCTAGGGGTCTTAGTATGCCTTATCATCCATTAGAACCCCTAGGAAGTCCCCATGACCCCTATGGACACATTGGAACCTTATCTCTCTCTCTCTCTCTCCCCCCTATTATAGTACATATATAATACATATACATACATACATACATACATACATACATACATACATATATATATATATATATATATATATATAATATAATACATTATATATATTATATATATAATACATATTTAAACCTCTTTTTATATATAAAAGTTCAATTTTTCATTTACTCCCACCATTTTTTCATGTACCCGAAAATATCGGGTACCCGATTATGGACTGGTGTAACTTTGACCAAAATATTCGCTGTCCCCACAGACCAGAGAAGCATGAGATTTCAGACTTTTTTCACGAGTTGCAAAAAAAAACTGATTTGGGGCCCATTTTTTGTTTTTTGTCAACTTGTGGTCTCACCATGGGAAGCAGCAGTTGTCGAAAGGATAAACGGAAAAGGAAGGTGGTAGATGAATAAATTCAAGCATATAGGGAAAAAGATAGGGAAAATCACCAAAGAAGGAGAGAAGGTATGATAAACATTAATCAAGGTGACCTCGTAAATGTAGTTGCAAGTGAAGAGGATGTTGAATTTGAAAATAATATGGAAATTAATTTTGTGAATAACAATGTATGGAGTGAAGATGAAAATGTAGAGATGGAGAATGAAAATGTAGAATTGGGGAATGAAATTTAGATTTGGAGAATGACAATGAATGGAATGAAGATGAAAATATATAGATGGAGATTGAAAATGTAGACTTGGGGAATGAAAATATTTCACAAGAACCACATGAATGTTACACATCTCCAAATTATATGCGAAATGAAGTCCCTTGCAATAAAGATAATCAATCTTAAAATTTAGGGCTTTCAAGAACACCTAAATGGTTAATTGAAATTGAGGAGAACATTATTTATAATTGGGAAGGAAAGAGGTCACATAAAACTATTAGGTTGTGGGCTTCAAGAATTTATGATCAGTTTTTTGGAAACAAGACATTGGTTGAGCAATGTCAAATTTTTGTGCAGTTGTTAAAGATGCAAAAGATGAGACCCGTGCTTGTGAAATTGAAGATTTGTGTGAACAAGAAAATGGAGATAAATGCCATTGTTGTGAAGAATATTTTCAATGCTGTCAATAGCATTGGGAAGACTAGCACAGAAAAAGACAAGAGAGTTGCTTGAAGGGTTATTACAAACCTCACTACTACATTTGGGGCCAAATTTTGACAAAAGTTTTCGACGGGTAACTTTTTCTTACGAATTTGGTATTTTTTTTTTGTAATAAGGCCCGAT
The DNA here is from genome assembly GCA_027943335.1 of Chamaecyparis obtusa. Taxonomy (NCBI): domain Eukaryota; kingdom Viridiplantae; phylum Streptophyta; class Pinopsida; order Cupressales; family Cupressaceae; genus Chamaecyparis; species Chamaecyparis obtusa. The sequence goes on along the minus strand of BSBK01000494.1, from coordinate 648,611 downwards.
GATGTCAGTATTCTGATGGGTGTTTAATTGACCATCAAAACTTTGACAGATTCAGGGTATACATTTAAAAAAAAGTGAAACAACCTCATCATTTTTATTTCGATTGGAGAGTGGCAGAAAAGGAGCAAAAGCTGAGCGCGGGAGAAGGTATGTGATTTCTTCATCTTTCGAGCCTCTAGCATCATATTCGAATGCATTTCATTTTATTGTTGAGGGAGTTTCTCTCTGAAATGACAACATTCTACTAGTGTTGTGTCCTAGCCAGTGCTATATCTCTATTATTTGATGTTATTGGTGCTTGTGCTCAAGGATATCGAATCACTATATTCAAATGTTTGGATTCATGTTTGTTAATATTATTGGCATATGTGTTTAATGACGCCATTGTATATTATTGTCACTGAAATGGCCACATTCTACTGGTTTCATGCCCTAGCCCGTGCTTTAACTCCATTATTTGATGTTATTGGTGCTTGTGCTCAAGGATATCCATTTTTTTGAAATGTTGACTGTGTTTATCAAATGGACAGCCTGTGAGCTTCTAGCTAGGCATCATTTGTAGTGATAGCTTAGGGCATCAAATCTATTGTATCATTGATAGTTGAGAATTTGTTAAAAGGAAATAGGACAAAGAATGATTTTTTTTTAGTTTCTCTATTTTGATCCCTAAGTGGCTTACAACCCTAGAGAAGTATATGCAGATTTGCGGATCCAGTTGTAGGATACATAGCAGCTGATAACTCACAAGAAATCCATGCATCCAATTTGAATAGCAATTAATACAAAGAACTAGGGTCCTCCAATGGCCCAATCATCCAGACGTTGATTGTCCCCTCAACCAGTGACCCTTCAAAACCAGGTTATCATGCAATCAGTGAGTGATCCTTCATTCTCCTGGTTTGCCTTGCATCCAAACATATTGGAAATACACAATACAATGATAACAAGTCTTTCACAATCCCCCTTCCCCCAAGGAACACTATCAACCATCCCTTCCACATAGCATTTCACTATTTTATGAGTGGATTGTGCAGGAACAATTAACATTAAACAAGGAGAAAACTCCTCAACACATCTTGGAATCCATTGAATTCAATAATAAATGAAACCTAACACCAACACTATTCCTTTCATAGTTGCAAGATACATAGCAGTCAATAATTCACAAGAAATCCATGCATCAAATTTTTATAAGGATATCCTACTAATCAATAGGAATTTTCTTGATATGACCAATGATTATGCATTTTGATGGCAGTGTGCTAGTTCAAAAGGATAATATAAATCTGAAACAATTTTTTCTGATTTTCTCAAACTATAAATGTGGTTAAAGGGAAAATATTATGTGGAAAACCCACAAACCAAGCTAGCAAATGATTGTACATCAAATTATTCCTATATTCATTCAAGTATTGCTATGCTTCAGCTACCTGACCTTTGAGCTTCATCTAGAGGAATATGTAGCTTTAAGATAGAGTTACTTCTTGGGCCTTACAATAGGGTGGAATATGATCAAGATTTGTTTAGGCTGTATCTTTCTTAGTCCCATTGTTAGGTTCTTATGGTTCATGGTTTGAATCTATTATGGTTTTGTAAGGGATTTGTAGATGCTTCTTCTAACATAATTATTGGACACCATGATTGGAACAACTGGTTGTTGGCTATTGTACACATGAATCATAACTGTCAATGGTTCTTTGTGTTCAAGAATTCGTTGATCAATCTTTGAGATTTATTGTCCCAGCTTTAAAAGAGTGATAAAAGATATAGTGAATGCTGTCTTTTCCAAGTTTTTTGTGGGTGCCATTATCTTCTAGGAGTAATTGCTGGAACCAAATTATGTTCTTTGCCTCTAGTAAATATTGTAGACACAATCATCTTCTTGGTGAAGGGTTGCTTCCATCCCCATGAGGCACTATTGCATGGTTTCCATTCCCTTGTAGTATAGTGAACCTAATTTAATACAAGTGTGCACTATTTTGGGATCCATAATTTATGGCCCCTACACTGTGGTTTTTAGCCTAAGACAGGCCTACCTTTGCATATAATAAGAGGCCAACATGAAACAAACATCTAGAAGTTAGGGGGTTGTTCCCTGTCCATAATTTATTATTTAAGTGCTAAGTGATGATGGGTATATCATGTAATTCATACCTAGTGCATCTCTTTATTTCTCTCCACATTTCACATTAGGAGTATATGCTATAAAATACCAATGAAATCAACTATTGGTCAAATCTAATCAAAATTACAGTATAAAGATTAAAATAGATCTTTAAGAAATATGGGAACCATTTTTGACAGATATTGTAAAAGCGAAGAGAATACTCACAAGAGGAAATGCTTCAATGTGGAACAATTGAAGGACAATATTTTACTTTTATATGCACATCTGTAATGTTTTTGATATATTTATGAGATAACAAAACCATAGAAAGAATAGCATATAGAAGAAAGTAAAGAATAATGATCATATTTTGAGATATTGTGGAAACTTAAAGGAAAGAATGCTTGGTGGGGTTATCACGCAATCAGTGAGTGATCCTTCATTCCCCCCTCTTCCAGTGACCCTTCAAAACTAGGTTATCATGCAATCAGTGAGTGATCATTCATTCTCCTGGTCTGCCCTGCATCCAAACATATTGGAAATACACAATACAATGATAACAAGCCTTTCACAATCGCCCTTCCCTCAAGGAACACTATCAACATCTAGACCTTGACTGTCCCCTCAACCAGTGACCCTTCAAAACTAGGTTATCATGCAATCAATGAGTGATCCTTCATTCTCCTAGTCTGCCTTGAATCCAAACATATTGGAAATACATAATACAATGATAAAAATTCTTTTACAATCCCCCTTCCCTCAATGAATTACTATCAACATCCAGACCCTGACTATCCCCTCATCCAGTGACCCTTCAAAACTGGGTTATCATGCAATCAGTGAGTGATCCTTCATTCTCCTGGTTTGCCCTGCATCCAAACATATTGGAAATATACAATATAATGATAACAAGTCTTTCACAATCCCCCTTCCCTCAAGGAACACTATCGATTAGTGACCCTTCTTATTAGCCATATCCAATGTTTCATTGAAGTCATGACCAAGAATGAAGGTCACCTTACCCATACCATTCATGGATTTTGAAATACTGTTCCAAACTCCTGAAAACTTTTATATTGTTTCTTTAAATACTTCTTCTACCATAATGTCCTTCTGCCCCATCTTCTTGATCTTCCTGGCTAAATCAGATGAATCCACACCCAATAACCCAAAATGAAGGGTTTTGTATCCTTTAATGAATCTTAGTCACTAGTAACGCATGGACAGTCAAACCAATAGTCTCCAAAGCATTCAATAAGTGAATACGAATGTTTGAAAACTTTCCTCTCAACTTCCCCAACCACTCCTAATCGGTTAGAGTGATATTTCTAGAATCTCCACTATTCCTATCCTTACCAACAATTCTTAAACATAATTTATCTGATATGATAATAACATGCTAAATTGAACCCATGACATGTTCTTCATGTGGTACAAGGAAGATTTGGCTATAAAATCTTCCTTCATGCAAGCTGAGCGTGAGAGAAGGTATGTGATTTCTTCATCTTTGATTGGTATCTTTGACGGGCAATGTCTTTCGAGCCTCTGGCATCATATTCAACTACAAATTTCAAATGCTTCACATTTTATTTGATCATGAATGCTCACTGAAATGACCGCATTCTACTGGTGTTGTGCCCTAGCCCGTGCTTTATCTCCATTATTTGATGTTATTGGTGCTTGTGCTCAAGGATATCGATTCACTATTTTCAAATGTTTGGATTCACATTTGTTGATATTACAATTCATCATATCAGATAAAGTATGTTTAAGAATTTTTAGTATCTAAACACTCAACTAATCCCTCTAACTGATTAAGAGTGGTTGGGGAAGTTGAGAGGAAAGTTTGCAAATATTCATATTCACTTATTGAATGCTTTGGAGACTACTGGTTTGACTGTCCATGCGTTAATGTTTAGAAGAGATCAATGAAGTATTTAAAGACATTCTTACATGTTTGGAGAGGTTTAAGAGGCACTTATCATGAATGTACCCTCACAAATAGCGACATAGACTGGTTTTACTAAGTTTTCTTTCTCTATTTTGAGGTTTCCTTTCTCTACCGCAAGGGTATAGTTAGAGGGTTCATTGACAAAAATTTGAATGGTTACTATGAATATGAATGATTTGATATAGCATATTTCTCATTTTACTTGAAGTTTGGAATAGCTTATGCAAGGGTGAAAGTAGTTTTGATCATTTTGGTTGTGACTGTTCCTCTACACAGTCAGAAAATGTAACTGTCTAATGATTATATGTAATGTTGAATGGATTAAATGCTTTATTCTTGGTAGAAGTGAATGGAAGGAATAGTGTTGGTGTTAGGTTTCATTTATTGTTGAATTCAATGGTTTCCAAGATGTGTTGAGGAGTTTTCTCCTTGTTTAATGTTAACTGTTCCTGCACAATCCACTCATACAATAGTGGAATGCTATGTGATTGACAATTTCATACAACTAGTCCTTTGGCATGTATTAAATACAATCTAGTCACTTATTGAATGCTTTGGAGACTATTGGTTTGACTATCCATGCATTACCAGTGTCTGAGATTCATTAAAGGATACAAAACCCTTCATTTTGGGGTTATTGTGTGTGGATTCAAATGTAGGTTTGATTTGGTTAATGTTTAGAAGAGATCAATAAAGTACTTAAAGACAATCTTACATGTTTGGAGAGGTTTGAGAGGCACTTATCATGATTGTACCCTCACAAACAATGACATAGACTAGTTTTACTAAGTTTCCTTTCTCTATTTTGAGGTTTCCTTTCTCTGTCGCAGGGGTACAGTCAGAGGGTTCATTGACAAAATGATCTTTTGAATGGTTACTATGAATATGAATGATTTGATATAGCATATTTCTCATTTTACTTGAAGTTTGGAATAGCTTGTGCTTTTGCTAGAATTCTTGGTAGAAGTGAATGGAAGGAATAGTGTTGGTGTTAGGTTTCATTTATTATTGAATTCAATGGTTTCCAAGATGTGTTGTGGAGTTTTCTCCTTGTTTAATGTTAACTATTCCTGCACAACCCACTCATACAACAGTGAAGTCTATGTGATTGACAATTTCATACAACTGATCCTTTGGTGTGTATTAAACAAAATAGAATTTTCAGCATATTATTATAATTCTATTTCTTTGTTGTAAACATGCCACTGGTTCTGTTTTGTAAAAAAATTTCATGTACAATTTTTTTTTTCTATTTTTTCCATTTGATAACCATAGTCAACATTTCAAAATAGTGAATAACATCAAATAATGGAGATAAAGCATGGGCTAGGGCACAACACCAGTAGATTAAAACTGAACCAATGACATGTTTACAACAAAGAAATAGAATGATAATAATATGCTAAAAATTCTATTCTATTTAATACACGCCAAAGGACCAGTTGTATGAAATTGTCAATCACATAGCATTTCACTATTGTATGAGTGGATTGTGCAGGAACAGTTAACATTAAACATAGCCAGTGTTCTCTTTACTTTTTCAAATCTCTGCAAGTCAAGAACATTAGAGTTGTATAATACATTGTTAGTATCCTTTTTCCATGGGTCCTAGGTCTTTGGGTCCATGGAAAGGAAATAGATTACAAAATACACTTCAAAACAAAGGAAAAACTTAGCAAATTCAATCTAACTCACTGTAGATGAAGGAACAGTCATGCTAATAGTTCCTCTAAGTCTTCCAAAACATTTATTGAACTCCCCTAAAGTCCTATTGGATCCCCAAATTGCTTAATCCAATCAACTTAAATCAGGATCATGAGAAACTTCAAAGGATTAAAAACATTACTTGGAACAGTCAAATTATTATGCTTTCAAGTCAATTACCTATCGACATATACCTTGCGAGGGAGAGAAGCCAAACACACAAAGAACATGCACATAAACATGGCAACTGAAAAACTTAAATCGAATACACCAAGAAGTACCAAATGGTGAATGCTCAATTGTTGTAATGGAAAAGCATTAGAACCATCCATTTCTAGAACTTGATTTTATAGTCTAAATGATTTTTCTATAGTCGTAATGATTTTTCTAGAACTTGATTTTGTAGTCTTAATGATTTTTCTAGAACTTGATTTTGTAGTCTTAATGATTTTTCTAGAACTTGATTTTCTAGTCTTAATGATTTTTCTACAGTCCTAATGATTTTTCTATACTCTTAATGATTTTTCTTTCATCCTAATGTTTGTTGCTCTTGATAAATTAGGCCTTGAATTTGAATTTTTGTTCACTGTTTTATTTCAGCTTGATATTTTATTCATTTTTCATATACACAGAGACTACACATGCTGATAAAAAAATGAGCTATTTTATTAAGGTTAACTATTCATGATTGTAAATAGTCAATATTTCTGATGGTACTCCTTGGTGTATTTCATTTTAAAATAATCATGTTTCTATGGCTATGATAAATGTCCCTTTGTGTTGAGAAAATTAGAGTTGAAAAAATGGTTGCAAACAAATCATCCTTCTTCCACCAACATTCTAGTCAATGTACAAGTAACGAGTCATTCCATTCAAGAAAGACCATGTCTGACAATATCAACACAAAACAAAATAAGGATTATGCAGAATTTAGTGATTGTATCTTCCATTTGGGCCACTTCATATGCATAGGTGATGCACATGCATATTTGCCTGAGCGCTATTGGGAGCTTACCCAGCAACACATGTACTATTCTGAAAATCACCACAAATCTATTTGCTGTTGGGTCTACCATATACCTTCTATGATCAACTCTAATATGCATAGGTGATGAACATTCAAATTTGCCTAAGCAGTACTTTGAGTAGTCCTCCTACACGTACTATTGTGAGAATCATCACAAGTCTATTTGTTGGAGGGCTACTCAAAGTACACATGTTTGGAGGTCTGAAGGAAACAAGAGAATTTGAAGAGTCACGAGTCTTAAGATTGTACTTAATATAGCCAAGCTTCATTCAATGGTACATTCAAACATGAAACAAACCATTCTTAAGCCAGATTAAACTAGTAAACCAAAGGACATACTGATTATACGTAAACTAGTAAACCAAAGGACATGCTTTTACTACTAAGTCTCTATTTTTTGGGCATACTGATTATAAGTACTTGACATATATCACAAATGTTGCTAATTAAGGTTGGCGGGATGATTACGCCTATCCTAAAAAAAGACTGTCAAATCATTATGCTTTCAAATCAATTACCTATCGACGCATCCCTTGCGAGGGAGAGCAACCAAACACATAAAGAACATGCACATAAACACGACAACTAAAAAACTTAAATGGAATACACCAAGAAGTACCAAATGATGAATGCTCAATTGTTGTAATGGAAAAGCAATATCAGAACCGTCCATTTATAGAACTTGATTTTTCTATAGTCCTAATGATTTTTCTTATTTCTTGTCTGTGCTTGGTGATAGGATTTTGAACATTGTTGACATACTTAAATGGAATACACAATACCAAATGATGAATGCTCAATTTTTATAATGGCAAAGCATCAGAACCGTCCATTTCTAAAATTTGATTTTGTATAGTCTTAATTATTTTTCTATAGTCCTAATGACTTTAAAAATTGTTGACAAAGAGTGTTTCTTTTTTTTATTATAGTATAAATGATTTTTCTATAGTCGTAATGATTTTTCTTATTTCTTGTCTTTTGTCCCTTTTTTATTTCCTATGTCTGTGCTTCGTGACAGGATTTTGTCATCTTCTTTTGATGGTATATTTCATTCAATCTATGTGGAATACTATTTTGTTCACTATTTTATTTCAGCTTCATATTTCTTTCATTTTTCATATACACGGAGACTACACATGCTGATAAAAAAATGAGCTATTTGATTTAGGTTTACTTTTCATTATTGTAAGTGGTTAATATTTCTGATGGTACTCCTTGGTGTATTTCATATAAAAATAATCATATAAAAGTAATAAATGTACTAACGATGGTGCGGTGCATTATTGATATATAGGCTCAATGACTCTTGTCAATGTGCCAAACTGTCGATGTAGTGGTGGGCAGTGTGTGTTGAAGACTTCATGAACAACGAACAACCCTGGATGATAATTTTGGTGCTGCCCAAATAGAAAAAAGGTTGCTAATGTGTATATATTTAATGTTTCTAATGTAAATACTATTCATTATAAAATAAGAACTAATGTAGACTGGGCATCACAGGGAAATAATGGCTGCAGATACTTTAGTTGGGTCGATGAAAACTCATCTACATCTATCCACCCATCTCCACTTATCCGTGATGAAGGATTTGAGTGCAAAACATGTCAAGCTAGGGCAAATTTTGAAATTATATTTTTACGATGCCTTCTCTATATTGTAATCGCATATCTTTGTTGCGACCATATGCAGAGATGAACTCAAGAATTAGTTAGTTTAGTATTTTCATATTGTAACTAATATTTTAATATGGATATGATGTAACTTCTCTTTGCCTCAAGTGCACATATATATGGTTTACATATTTTTTTAGAATAATTCTTCATGTTTATGGCTCAGGTGAGCCCCAATCTGCTATCAATCACATGATTTAACATATAGTGTTTTCTTGGTTGCTCCATTTGTTCCTTGACCTTGACTATGGATTGACTATCATTTTCAAGCTTGAGCATGGCTTCGTACCATGCATCGTCCATAGATTTGTACGCAACGCTTATTTACGAATGTAAATAATGCATTGAACGTAATCTATGAATGTTGTGTGTATGAAGTCTTGCTAAAGTTTGAGGATCCTCCCTTTATTTCAGTGAGGGATTGGAATGAGTTCATTTTGGATGCAAAGGAGAAAGGGGATACTCAAAGAGGAATTACACCAGCAAATGGGAGAAGGTATAAACATTTTAATAGATTTTTATTATTAAATAATGAAATTTGCATATACTAGTGTTCTAAGTGTCCTCATTACATGATTTAAGGTCTTAGTCCATGGACAAATTAAATTAGACTTACTATCCAAAATGCATAAAAAACATGCACATAAACATGACAACTGAGAAACATAAATGTAGATTTCACAATAGCTGAGAAACATAATTGTAGGCATCATAGTCACAATCTTTTGGAGACAACGTAATTGAGTTGTGTACCCAAGCGGTGTAGAGCAACTTCTGCACCCCCAATTCCAAGTTGAATACATCTATTGGAGGACCTTGTATTCATGAGCAACAGATGTAGTCAACTTGGAATCGGAGGTGCAAGAGTTGCTCTCCACCATCTAGGTATACAACTCAATTACGTTGTCTCCAAAAAATTGTGACCACGATGCCTACAATTATGTTTCTCAGTTGTTGTGTCCCAGGACCCTTTATGACCCTTTACGACCGTTTACAATCCCGAAGAATACATCTTAGAGGTCTTAAAATTTTGTAAAGGGTCATAAGAGGCTCCTAGGAGGGGCCATATGAGCTTCCACCTTCATGTGGTTGGCCCTGTTAAGTAGAGAATGTTTAACTATTCTTGAAACAAAGAGAAGCTCGATAATTTAAGGTCTCAGTCCATCGAGATGCTGAGAAAATGACAGGAATCAATGATGGAGAGTTTTTAGATTTTGAGAAGACGTATATGGAGTGGAGGCCAGATTGAGTACCAGTGCAGAGTGTTAATAATTATAGCTTTTCAACCAAGATCAAACTGATCAAATAAATACCCTTGTGCAATTTATAATAATAAGGAGATTATTATTTCATTTATATATATGTGTTGGTTGAATTAGTTAAGGGCCCAAGGTCGGCATCTTGGCTTTAACATTAACTATATTTAATAAGACCAGGTCGGCCCTCTTGAAGATAATTCAATTCATATATATACGATGTTGGATTCTAGGGAGAGAAGCACCAAAAACATAACGTGCTTCCCTCCCCCAAAACCTTGATTCTCTGCCTTAAGCAAACTTAGATCAGCATATATTGGTGTGAAAGATAAGCAGCTTCAGCTAATAGATAAGAACAAGTTTGAGCATGAATAAAGATCAGATTATGATCTAATCCATACAACCAGCAATTATTGGCAATGTTAACTGTGAGTTGATTAGGGCTGGAAGCCTCTGTTAGGACTGGACTCTTCCTCAATACACTAACACTAAGGTACTAATCAGGTTCTCCTCAACACCTTTGTTAGTACAGTTTGGAGGCATATAGACTGGAGTATACTTGGTTGATATACGGGTATCTTCTATCCCTTCTTGTTTACTTTATTCTATGTTAAGCTATGTTAGATCTCTATAGTTTGTTCATTCCAGAGTAGAATCTAAAATATATCAACAAGAGATGATGATTCAGTAACCTACATCTAGAAAACCTTCACAATTATCCCTTCTTTGGCCTCCTCTTTTTCTTCTTCTCAAAAATGGTTAGCTAGAAACTTTGGAGCCTACCGATTCTTGCTGTACACAACCTGTGCGTGTTGATGAAAATGAGGATGTGCATCATAGTAATACAAGTAAACATCTTAAATTGATTGGTGTAGTAATAAAAATTTAATTGCAATTGGTGTTTGGATTAATGTAACAATTTGTATTGCAACTGTAGAGTGTAGAGGTCATTGTTAATGAGCAGGTTGAGGTTGAGGCCGAGGCCAAACAAACTGACCTCGATGTTGATGATGTAACTAGATCAAGTAAAGAGCTATATGATTATGAATGTTGTTAATGCCTTTATTACCAAGGAATCACCGCCCGCCATTAATGAATATTAATGAACACTTACACCATGAAGAAGACAAATGATTAAATAGAAAGAGAGGACCAACTGAACCATCTTGTGGTCAGTCTATATCACATTGAGAAACAACGTCAATACTTGAGAATCAAAATAATAAAAATTTTCTTCAAGACCATGAATCATCAACAACATTCCATCAGAAAACAAAACACTAATCTATATTATCATTAAGCCATAAAATATGTCTTTAAAGTTTAGAAGCATCACAAAAACTTTCAAGAAACATAGTACTATATCCAAAATATGTCTTTAAAGTTTATTTCTAATGATTATGATGATGTTGATGTTGATGTCTATAATTTATTTCACTTACTGATGCTTGCCTAGATTAAATTTTGAATTGCCAGGTTGGAGAACGCTTTCAAAGTTTAGGGTCTGTTCCACATGATACTCTTAGTTACAGCTCAAATGCAACTCAACATATTTTTGATGCTGGGCAACCCACTGTAGAAACTCATCCGCAAGTGAAATTTAATGCTGTGAATCTTAGAATTGTTAATGTTACTACTTTTCCTCACGTTTCATATCTGTGAAAATATTTCTTGGCACTATCTTCTTTTTCAATTCCTATATTTGCATCTTTTTAGATCATTAACTTAAGCATTACATGTCTTTGTTCAAAGTTTATTCTAACACTATATTATATCTTATTCTTATTACAATGTTCTTTGTTGTGGGGCAAGAGGTCAATCTTCATTGTCTTCATTGTGGGGGACAGTGAAGATTTCTCTGACAAATAGTAGGTCTTCTTTAGTATCTTATAATAACATGCTAAACTGATAAAGGTGTTATGGGCATTTAATCTGCAGTCTTCTAGCTATGCATCATCGAAAACTTCTCAGGGAGAGACCACTCATCAAAAGAAATCCTCATAGACAGCACGCAAAGAAAAATAAAGTCATCATATCATCATCGAGTGGATTGTTTAAGTGCGTGTGTGTTGGTCATAGAGTCAAATTCTGAGTATCATATCTACAAAATGAGAAATATCGGGTCATACAAGACTGTTGGGTAAGACACCTGATAAGTGTTAAGAAACACTCGACGCAAGGGTAGTGTTGAAAAACACTGTTTGGGGTGGTGTTGAAAAACACCTATTGTGAAATGCCCCAAGAGACAAACGCACCTAAAAGACCTATGCAAATAGTTATGCCCCCTAGACAAAGACAAAGACCAATTCCAGACTAAGCCAAATAAGGTCAAGGCATGATGGAAAGTGGTTAAGTGTCGAGGACGCATGCTAACAAATAGGGGTACAAAGGCCTCAAGTAGCACCTGTTTCCAGGTTTTCACCACTTGGAATCTTTTTTCATTTTTTCATTTTTTTGGATTTTTGTATTTTTGAATTTTTTTGTATTTTTTCAGGACTTTTTATGCTTTTTAGGATTTTTGACAATATATCTTTTTTTTTGGAATATTTTTCAGGACCAATAAGATATGTACAAAGGATGCCCCCAGATAGAAATGGGCATCAAAATCCGAAGCAAGATCACATCATGTAGTCCCAATGTCTAGGAAGGTGAGGGACAAGAGGGATCACCAAGCTGGTGAAAGAGATGGAAGACATGAGAATGAAGGAGAGTGAAGGGAAGAAATCCTCAAAGACAAACTCCTCAAGAGTACCCAGGCTAGGGAAAAAATTATCATGCAAAGCACATTTGGATAAGCAATGAAAGGTCGGCATAGGATAAGTCACAAAAGCGCACTGCAAAAGAAGGAAAGGATGCAGTCCAAAGGAGTAGACATGTCAAGAGACTTCCTAGTATCATATTTTACTCTTTTTATTAGATCAAGATCAAAGGGGAAAAAGATAGCGAAAGGCTAGAATGAATGGAGGAAAATGAATATGAAGGCTAAACATGAATGGAATGAAAGCAAGATCATCGTAAGATAGCTCACAAAATAGCTAAATGTTCGTGTATAGATCAACATTGTCAAGATCAAAGAGAGAAGATGTAATGGATGAAATATGTAGAAGAACTACGCATGATGCCTGATTGTCAGGTTTTCATCACGGTACTTATCCAAGGCACCACAAGAGAGTGGTTTTCACCATAGGACGAATTTATTTCTCTTTACTTTTGCTACCAAGGTGCCTGTTTCTAGGTTTTCACCAAGGTACTTTTTCAATTTTATTTTTTTTCAATTTTTTTGCTATTTTTTGAATTTTTGAATTTTTATTTTTTTTGAATTTTTTGGAAGAAGGCAAGCTTTTAGATAATGCTCCTTGAAAGGATAAACCATGATATGTCAAGGATTCAAAATGATATGCTCAAAGATGCTGAAGAGGAAAGGAAGACGCAGAAGGAATAGGCAAATGAGGAAAAATGAGAGAAGGTAGAAGGATAATGAATGGAAGGAATGTGAAAAGGATAGCTGGAAAGAAGGCAAGATCAACATCGATACACACACCTTGAAGGGTGGCGGGAAAAATGGAGGAAACGTAAACCATATTCTAGTCCAAATGTGAACCATATTCTGGTTCATTATTGCTATTTGACTCCTCAAAGAGTGGATTGGTGTACTTGTTATAATTCTCAAATGTGAATGGAGGAATACGAGAAGGAATATGATGAATGTTTAGCAGAGGTTGCGGTTTAGGCACATGGAATGGAAGAATATTTTTGGAAAAAGATGAAGTGGAAGTCTTTGGAAGCTTGAATGTCAACTTCACTTTTTGCTCAACATAAGACTCTTTAAAGAGAGACTTTGGAATCCATATAGCCTTAGGCTTTTCATTTCCTTTTGATGACTGAGATAGAATATCTTCAATGATGGATTTTGGAACCCATACTTGTCTTGTATTTTTCTTCTTAGATATCTCTTTCGACTTTATATATCCATGTCGATTAGAGGGGACATGACGATCTTCTTTTTTTGATGGATTCTTGTATTGCTTCTTTTTCTTGTATTGAACATTCAAGTTTTTTCCAAAAGACTTGGGACTTGTGGAAGAAGAAGGAAAATATGACTGGTATAGATGGGTGGATGGATGAAAATGATTCAAGGGTATGCATCTATGTTGATCTTGAGGAAAGATAGGAGATAGAGGGATGTAAGGACCCAAAATGGATGATGAATTAGGATAATTAGGAGGGAAAAGTGAAGGGACATAAGGACCCAAGATGGAAGGAAGACGTGAAGCCCTTAGTATTGGTGGAGGAGGTCCAAGGATGGACGTGGAAGATGCAAAAGGATAATTAATAAGTTCATCTGCATCTATATGACAACCAAGGATACCAGCATCTTTAGAATGAGCATTAGGATTTTCAACAGGATTGTGCACATCTTGAGTAGGAGCAACTTCGTTGATAGAATCGTTCAGAGCTTGCAAAGACTTAGGAAGAGTAGAAAGCGGAAATGAACATGGAATGGTAGAACAAGAAGATGGAAGACTTTGATCTTGACAATGATTGTTGGGTAGCATAAGCATATCAATTTTTTCTAGATTTTCAATAGGCTCAACATTGGAAGTAACAACACCATTTTTAATAACCTTAATGGAAGTATCATCTTTAGAAAGCGCAAGTGTAGTAAGGTTATTTTGATTGTCAATAAGCTCAATAGTGTAAGTAGTAGCTTGATCTTGCTTAGGAGATGGTGGAATGAATGCGGAAGGGCATAGAGGATCAAAAGAACCATGAAATAAAGGAGATACATCATGAAGAGAATTGGATGACATGGAGGGTTCTTGATCTTGATCTTTATTTATATTTTTTTCTTTATCATTTTTAGAGTCCTCTTGACATGGAGCCACTTCTAAGGACAAGGAAGCAGGTTGGGATTGTATAGAAGACTTTGGAAGAGATGGTGAAGGACTAGCTGAAATAGGCATTATAGCGGATGAAGGCTTAGGCTCTTTAGGTTCGACATTATTAAAAGTATTTGCAGCCAAGTGAAGGTTATCTTGAGTATCTTTAAGAGGTGGCCCTTGAGGATAACTATATGGAACCGCATGGAAAGCCTTAGGATATTTGTTGGATGAAAGATTTGTGATAGATTTGGATGACTCATAAGCTTTAGGAAGTGTGTGGGTATTGGAGGAAGTGGCGGATGGAAGGGGACCATCACAAGACAAAGGTTCAGCATTAACATGATCTTGTTGGAGAGTGTAATCTTTATTTTTAGCATGAGAGTTTTTAGACAAGACATGCTCATAGTATCTTCGTTTATAATCAGCACGAAAAGCTTTCTCTTCCTCAATAGAAGCAGATGTATCATATTGTTCACAACAAATATCATAATTTCTCTCAAAATCAGAATCATATGGATCACCATCACAATCTATCCAATAGGATGACCCTTTAGTAAGCCTAAGCACACGACGAGGAGGACTCTTAGGAACATAGGTGCCATAAGTATTGCTACATTGTCCATCATCATAGTCATCAAAGGTAGGTGTGTCACTCTTTGTGGAAGAGACATCACAAGGACTATCATGTTGCTCTTTATGGTATGTCTTCTGAAGAGAAGTAAGACTCTTGGGAGAAGTAGAAGAAGAATGAGATCGTGAAGAAGAGGAAATTGAAGACTTAGTGGAAGAAGAAGACTTGGATAATGAGGAATTCGAATAATGTTTAGAAGAGTCATGATAAGATTTGGAAGATGAAGAATGTGAATAGTGTTTAGAAGAATCATGATAAGACTTAGAAGATGAAGAATGAGAATGATGTCTGGAAGAGTCATGATAAGACTTGGAAGGTGAAGAAGAATGAGAAGATTTAGATGATGAAGAATGTTTGGAAGAAGATCGTGATATGATCATGTTTATGATTCTAGCAAAGGCATCTGATTTAATCATCTTTTCTTTTATTTTTGCTATAAATTCATCACTCATGAGAATTTTGGAGGAACAACACTTTTCGAATATGTCAATGAGCTCAAGATCATCTATTCTTAAGAGAGGTTCCTTAACAAGATAGTCAAGATTCATGGTTATAGAAGAGGAGGAATCAAGCATGGAAGAAATGAATAGGAGAGATGAATAGAAGAGTGTAGACTAGATAATAAGAGGAAAATAATCAAGAAAAAGAGGAAGAATTTCCCATGGGAATAGAAGACTTTAGAAGAACATGGGAAATGGAGAAGAAAGAAGAAGACTAAGAGTCATCTTGTGCAATTGATACCATAACGTTCATTGAGATGTTGAGCAACATGACAACACCTAGGATCTAAGATCTGGACTGACCAAGGAAGACTGAAAATAGAAGACCCTTGATAATAGGATGACCTCACAAAATGTCAACACCAAACTAGGATAATCAAAGTTCTCTATTGTCCAAAGAGAAATGAAAAGATAGAAGAAGGGGCTTTACCAACACTGTCAAAGAGGTGCTTCAAATCAAAGGGTGACTACCCTTGCACTTTTGAACCAGGAGGTTGGGCTAGGCCAAAATATAATTAAAATTGAGATTAAATGAAAATTATTTGGACAATAAGAGTACAAGAATTTCCCAAGAATGTAGCTCACAATTTTAGAGATAAACTTTCTCACCAAGAACAACCTTCTAATGCGATATTTCTCTTTGGCTAATGTGATACTGATGTTGATCTTGACCAATTTGTGCAAAATTTTGATTTTTTAAGGTCTAATTTCAAGTTTTCAAATGTGAGGGTGAAAATGTCTGATTTCTATCACAAATTCAATAGCAATTAGACAGGTTTGCAAATAGTATGGGATCAAACATGTCTTCAAACACTTGAAACAAGGGCAAAAGCAACCTTGCCAAGATAAACACTTGTGATATCAAAAATAAAATTGCACCCTATGAATGCTACCGATTGTTTATATATTGAGAATGTTTACACTGGTATCACACAATCGAAGACACTTCAAGCAATATCTACCTACAAGACAAGGCTCAATACTTACCAACTTAGCCCACAACTTGATGCCCCCTTGCCTCACACCAAGTGGTTGCCCACAAGAGATATTGGCTTTGTCATGGAAGTGTCAAACAACACAACCAAAGGGACACATATGGTGAGTATCTTGAGGTGATCCGGGTTAGTCCACTTGGATCAATCCTTGCACTAAGAAGATAAGCGGCTAAAAGAGGGTGGCTTCTATCTAATGGTTCTTAATAAGGATTTCCGTTCACAACACCCCTCTTGCTCCTCATAAAGGACTAGGACCTCGCGGCCTCAAGAGTACCTTAAGCATTCTTGTTCAATGTTTTCCTCATGGTCGTAATCCCATGAGCTACTCACATCAAACAAAGACAAGTGTTATGTCTACCAAGGTTTTGTGTCCTCGATAGCCTTGAGATTATAGTGAGTTGGAATTACTCGCCACCAAGGAAAATGATGACAAGGTTGTCCCCACTTGGGTCGTTCCTCTTGATTGCTCAAGAGCAGGCCCGCTAAAGGATTTCTAAACTAAACAAAAAAGTGGATCAACTCTTGAGGTTCAAGGTTTTTGATTCACCACAAGGGTGAAGAGCATACTCCCCTATCTCAAGAATCTCTCCCAAACACACCAAGCAAAGAGTTCAATTACCCCCTTGCTTCCAAAACCTTAAGATGGGTCAAGATTTTCTGATTCACCTAAAGGTGAAGAGCATACTTCTCCTACCACCTCAAAATCCCTTTCACAAGGTATTAAGATTCCTAACACAATTAGTGAATGCCACACTTGAAAGGAAAGCAAATAAACAAGCAAGAATTTTTTTTGTTTTTATGCTTTGGCAGCCCTACAAAAACCATTAGTAGCCCTCTTTGACATGCGTTCTTTTGACAAATTTCAAGTAATGAGAGCACCTACAACCACAACTTGTTAGACCAACAAGAGTTAGGAGAATCAAAATCCAAAATCTACCAATGATTAGTACATGAAAAATTAGATAATCTGCAAAAATATCTAATCAAATGATAAAATCTAAAAATGAAACCATCATGGTTGGATTAGGCTCGGAAAGACCTTTCCAACGATATATCACACTTAAACTTTTGATACCATTTGCAAAATTTCAAAAAAAATGGGCACCCGTTTTCCAGAGTGCCACGGATTTGAAAACGCTGGAAATTTCAGAAAATTTCAAAAAGATAGCTAAGAACCCGAAACTTGCAAGATACAAAATAGTTCACTATTAGATCAGGCGATATACCTCAGACTTCACCAGTATCGTGCGATACTTCTTCCTATAGCCAGGTGATACTTCCCCAGTCGAGCGATACTTCGCACGATGCCAGGCGATACTTCGCCCGATGCCAGGCGATAGACTTCAATATAGGCGTGCGATACTTTTTTCGCGCGAACTATCGCACCAAGACAGAAAGTATATCGCGCGATATTTCTGAGAAGTGTCGCGCGATAATCTGAGACAGAAAACCAGAGACGCAGATTTTTCTGAAAATTAATCCGAAAATGACAAAAAATGCAAAATTAAAAGGGACAAAGCTAATCTAGCCTGCCCCACGGTGGGCGCCAGAAATGTACACACTAAAATATGCACTTCTATGAACCATTACTTGCAAAGTTGCTCAAGAATGAGGCCTCACAAAGCGGCTCATAGCTCTCTATGCATGGAGTTGCAAGATTTGTACAATTGCTCTCAGCTAGAGCTATAAACTCATGACCTTGCTAGTCAACCACACAATGAGAGATTCAAGTGAAGACAAGGGCAACAATGCCAATATCTCCAAGAATCTAATATGAAATGCAATGCAATGCAACTAAGATGAAGATGCAAATGTGCAAGCTATGCTATGAAAATGGAAGTACAAACTAAGCTATGAAGGGAAGTAACAATGGATTACAATACCTCCTATTTAAATTAGATGAATTAATCTAAAGCATAAAGGAAATCTAAACTAAGAATTCCATGAAAATGAAGCTACTATGCAAGAAATGAAATCTAACTATGAAGCAAGAAAGCCATGATGATGCAAGAATGAAGACAAGAAGATAGAGTGTTGATGAAGATCTAAGATGAATGCCAACAATGCTCCAAATCTTCAAACCCTAGATGCAAGAATGTCTCCAAAAGCTCCAAGATGACCTAAAAAACCTGTAGCATAACAATAGCATAAAATATGGATATATCTATAAAAGAGAATGGATATCCAAATGAAGGAGAGAGCTCTCCTTTTATAAGAAATGAGGTGAAATGGACCATTGAGATTAAGAGGCAAAAGTCTTAATCAGCGGTGGAGCTTGAAAGAGGAGCAATCCATGTGCACAAGTATCCTCCAATGAGAGTGAAGTGTTGACTTTTGAGCCTCATGTGAGACAAAAAGTGCTTTTTCCCTTTTTATAAAATAGGAATAATGCTTTATTTGTGCAACTTAGGATAAGAGGAAAAGTGGGGGCTTTTTATTTATTAAAAGGGGAGGAAATATTCCTTTTAAATAAATAAAGACTTAGGATAAATGGTTAGCCCAAGGATAAAAATCCAATATATGATCGAATTTAGGATTTGATCAAGAAATTGATAATGTTCAAAATATTAATTATTGATCAAAATGATTCAGGATTGATAAATCAAATAAATGGGGCCCAAAGTCTAGGCGACCATTTTAGGGTGCATACACCAGTAATATCAACAAATGTGAATCCAAACATTTGAAAACCAATGACATGTTTACAACAAAGGTCTAATAGAACTCCTAGCAATTCTTAAACATACTTTATCTGATATGATGAATTCTTAAACAATTAAGGTTGGAGTAGACATAGTTATCACACATTTTTTTCTGTGGTACAAAGAAAATTTGGCTAGGTCAAATCTTCCTTTGTACTAGCAGTCTACAGAATTAGACCTTTATTAACAATTGATCATATCAGATAACTAGTATGTTTAAGAATTGTTGGGATTGGTCCTTTGGCATGTATTAAATAGAATATATAGAATTTTTAGCATATTATTATCATTCTATTTCTTTGTTGTAAACATGCCATTGGTTCAGCTTTGTAACTTCACTGTTGTATGAGTGGATTGTGCATGAATAATTAACATTAAACAAGGAGCAAACTCCTCAACACATCTTGGAAACTCCATTCACTTCTACCAAGAATAAAGCATTTAATCCATTCAACATTACATATAATCATTAGATAGTTACATTTTCTAACTATGTAGAGGAACAGTCATGACCAAAATGACCAAAACTACTTTCACCCTTGCACAAGCTATTCCAAACTTCAAGTAAAATGAGCAATATGCTATATCAAATCATTCATATTCATAGTAACCATTCAAAGGATCATTTTGTTAATGAACCCTCTGACTGTACCTCTGTGGCTGAGAGAGGAAACCTCAAAATAGAGAAAGGAAACTTAGTAAAACTAGTCTATGCCAATGTTTGTGAGGGTACAATCATTATAAGTGCCTCTCAAACCTCTCCAAACATGTAAGATTGTTTTTAAATACTTTATTGATCTCTTCTAAACATTAACATTCAAAGCATTCAATAAGTGACTGGATTGTATTTAATAAAAGCCAAAGGACCAGTTGTATGAAATTTTCAATCACATAGCATTTCACTTTTGTATGAGTGGATTGTGCAGGAATAGTTAACATTAAACAAGCAGCAAACTCCTCAACAAATCTTGGAAACCGTTGAATTCAATAATAAATAAAACCTAACACCAACACTATTCCTTCCATTCACTTCTACCAAGAATAAAGCATTTAATCCATTCAACATTACATATAATCATTAGACAGTTACATTTCTTGACTGTGTACTAGAGGAATAGTCATGACCAAAATGATCCAAACATTTGAAAACAGTGAATCGATATCCTTGAGCACAAGCACCAATAACATCAAATAATGGAGATAAAGCATGGGCTAGGGCACAACACCAGTAGAATGTGGTCATTTCAGAGAGCATTTATGATCAAATAAAATGCAATGCATTTGAAATTTGCAGTCGAATATGATGCCAGGGGCTCAAAAGATGAAGAAATCACATACGAAGAACATGCCATTGGTTCAGTTTTGTAAATTTGTTTTTTGTGTAATTAGTAATTGGCAGATTAAATGCAGATAACACCTTTATTAGTTTAATTAGCATGTTATTATCATATCAGATAAAGTATGTTTAAGCATTGTTGGGACTTGTCCTTTTGTGTGTATTAAACATAATAGAATTTTCAGCATATTATTATCAATCTATTTCTTTGTTCTAAACATGCCATTAGTTCAGTTTTGTAGATTTGTTTTTTGTGTTAAATGCATTTTTCATGAGGGGTCTTGTTCTGAGGAGATTGATGAAGATTGTGCACCTCAAAAACCAATTCATAAGGTACAAAACAATGTTTCCTATTCACTTATATTTTTGGTTTGGTAAATCTCCTTATAAGTTTCATGTCCTTTCTTTTGATTACTGTGGATGAGATATATATCTTACATTTAACATTCAACTTCTTTACATTTTAGAACATGTAGTGTGTTTTTTGAGGATTTTACCAAATCAATTTTTAACATAAACCAAAAACACCAAACTGATATCTTGCCCTTGCAACGTGACAAAATAATTGCATTTGACCAATAATTGCAAGCAATGGAATGATAAATCCACATACCTATATCTTTGTAAAATACCCAGAACATCAAAAAGATGGCTAAGTGGCTGCCGCCATGATTTTTATCTACTGAATATGGGAAAAAAAAACACCAAAAAGAATCAAATATAAAACATGATTGGTCATTTCAGAGAGCATTTATGATCAAATAAAATGCAATGCCTTCTCTCGCTCTCGATCAACTTTCACTCGCTCATTTTCTCCCACTCCTTTTCTCCCACTCCTTTTCTCTACAATCGAAATAAAAATGATTTGGCCATTTCAAAATAGTGAATTGATATCCTTGAGCACAAGCACCAATAACATCAACTATTTTGATTTGTGGGTACCCTAATGTTGGCAAGAGTTCTTTTATTAATAAGATTACTCTGCAAGCTTGAAGAAGCGATATATTTTGGCAAATGAAGAGTGGAAAGATGATGATGTTCTTGAGATCATGGATGGACACAATGTTGCAGATAGAATGGGAAGACATCTTTTGAGCCTAGCCTTGGATCCTTTGACAATTAGGGCAGGATCGAGACCCAGGCTAAAAAGATGTCTTCCTTTTTGTTGTGGAATATAGGCTCTGCTGCTGCAACAATGAGAGACTGCGATGTACATATCACAATAGTTGAGAAACATAAATGTAGGCATCATGGTCACAATTTTTTGGAGACACAACATAATTGAGTGCTATTCCTAGATGATGCAAAGTAACCACTACTTTGCATCATCTTGAAAAACCACTCAAATATGTTGTGTCTCCAAAAAATTGTGACCATGATGCCTACATTTATGTTTCTTAGTTGTTGTGTCCCAGGACCCCTTATGACCCTTTACGATCCCTAAGAATACATCGTAGAGGTCTTAAAATGTTGTAAAGGGTCATAAGAGGCTCCTAGGAGGGGCTAGGTGAGCTTCCACCTTCACGTGGTTGGCCTTGTTAAGTAGAGAATGTTAAACTATTCTTGAAATAAAGAGAAGCTCAATAATTTAAGGTCTTAGTCCACAGAGATGCTGAAAAAATGATGAGAATCAATGATTGAGAATTTTTAGATTATGAGAAGACATATATGGAGTGGAGGCCAGATTGAGTACCAGTGTAGAGATGATGATTTAGTAACCTACATCTATAAAACCTTCACAATTATCCCTTCTTTGGCCTCCACTCATTCCTCTTCTCAAAAATGGTTATCTAGAAACTTTGGATAGTGTTTTCTCATCCATGCATGAAATGTACTACTGATCATATAAAATTACTTTAGGCCTCCAATATTGATGAGATGTACAAGTGTAAAATGTTTTTGTGAGACTGTGATCAATTTGTGTAGTGTACATAAATGCAAGGCGGTGATTATTCTCGACAATCGATAGGTAGCTAGGACTAAAGATAACACAGCTCAAGAGACCATCATAGGTTGTCTCTTTCTTCGGTCTATATTATTGACAAAATGTTTTACCTTTCATTAGCTCATCAAATCTGGGGATTTGAAAGAATTTAATAGAATATTTTCATGACAACGTATATTATTTAAGTTTATGTTGCACGAATTTATCTACTTCGCACACTTGTATACTATGAAGATGGTGATAAAGAAGCATCTCCTCCCATGGCAATGCTTCTTTATCGCTGTCCTCATAGTCTACAAGTGCGTGAAGTAGATAAATTCATGCAACATCAACTTAAATAATATATGTTGTCATGAAAATATTCTATTAAATTCTTTCAAATCCCCGAATTTGATGAGCTAATGAAAGGTAAAACATTCTGTCAATAATATAGACCGAAGAAAGAGACAACCTATGATGGTCTCTTGAGCTGTGTTAACTTTAATGTGCCTATCCATCAGTTTTTCAACACTTTAGCCTTAATTTTGACAGAAGTGCTATGCATTCAATAGACAAAATGTCAGAAAAAAACAATTTATGATATTTCCTGTGATAGTAATGCTATATGTTTGACAGGGTAACCTATCAGAGAATACTGCAGAACTGTCGCTATTCCGACAGTTAAAGTGTCGTAAATAGAAAATATTCAACAGTACTTTCAACAAAATTTTTGATAGTGAGGTCATATCACCGACAGGTAGATCTATCAGAATTTGATGAAAACTGTCGGTATTCCAACAGTTCTAATGTCAGAAAGAATATGGTTTTGACAGTTAGTTCCGACAGAGATTGTATATTTCTGATAGGTCTTTTTATCAAAATTTTGATGGATGAACCGTAGGAAATGCCATAATGAAGTTGTTGTCATGTGCAAGTTTTTGACGTGACATGGTGTCGGTAAACTGATAGATAGGTCTTCTTTCGCAATCTTCTACTCAAAAATGGCGACAGACTTAGGTGTCGAAAGTCTGACAAATGAGCGTTGCAAATCTGACAAATGGCCATCAAAATTTGGCCCCAAATGTAGTAGTGCCTCCTTAGTAAGTCATCAGTTGAGAAAGGTTTTTTTTGATGAGACAAACTTGTGTTGACTTCAATATAGACCATAAAACTTTGGGTAGAGTACTTGCAAGAAGAGAAAGACTTGATGATCTGCTTCAAATTGATACATGGGCTTATGGTGGGAGACTTCCATATTTCGATAAGAAGCTAACAGATGTTGTCAAGGATGAAATTCAACAATTTTGGGATGCTAACTCAAGAGTATCACCAAATGTGAAGGATGTCTTGAAGTTGAGAGTTGGCAATCAAGACCGCACTCCACATCCTAAACATTATGTGGAGGTAAGTCAAACAATGTTGTATAAAAAATTTTGTGACACATCCAACATTGAAAATATCACAAAGGTCTTTTGAATCCGTGAAGTCATTTTATTGTGGACCCCTTAAGATTCGGAATACATGTTGCAAATATCATGTTGAGTTTTCAATGCATCATGAATTATTATGGTCCATTTGTTCTACTTTGCATACTAATGAAATGCTAGAGGATTGTGGTGCAAGTGGTCTTCCCAAATCATCAAGAGACTCGCTAGATCAATTTTTATGTCATAGAGATGATGGTTGTTTATTTTATAAAAAAGATTGCTTAAATGCAAAGTGCTCAGAATGTGGTGGCTTGTCCAAGTTTAGGACATGTTTTCATGAGGGTTTGGAACACAATTTTGGAAAGACACTCATCCAAAAAAAGGTATATGAAATAGTGAAATATACATTAAAGAGTGGAGGTGAAGGCTCTAGATGTGAGTTAGTTGCAAAAGAATACAATGTTGCTGATTTTATCTCAGATTTCAAGACAAATCTTTTTTACAAGTATGCAAGGCATAGTCACAGGTCTCAATGGTTGGATAAAAAATTTAGGACATGTAAGGACACTTTCCCCATTGGAACTATTATATCCATTGTAGACATTGCGGAGAACTATACATTGCAGCCCCAAAATGAGGCTCAAGCTCAATATTACAATTCCATTCAGGTTGCTATTTTTGTACACATCACATATAGACATTCCCCTGATAGCACAAAAGATGAGTGAAAGATAATTAGAGAGTACCATTTTTATATGAGAAATGATAGGTCTCATTCTCATGAGATTGTTCAACATTATTTCCAGAACTATTTTGACTTCTTGCAGGAAAATGGTATTGCTATGGATAGCCATCTCATTTGGTCAGATAATTGCACTGGTCAATTTAAGAATACCAGAATGTTTTATTGGTTGTGTCGAATGCATGTGGAGAGAGGTGTACCTCATATTTGGAGTTTTTTTGAGTCAGGGAATGGGAAATGGGAGCATGATGGAGTGGGTGTGTGTGTGAAGAGAGCTCTAGTTAAGGAGCAATTGAGCATTTTAGGTGTTGTACTTCTTGATGCTCATTCTATTGTTGATTGGTGTACTTTAGCATTGTCATAGGGGGGGACTCTTGATTCTACAGTGCGTAGATTAGTTTTGTTGGTTGAGGAGGGAACTATAGGAAATAGATTGGATTGTTAAACAGTGAAAGACTCTTCAAAAATGCATTCATTATGAAGCTCCAATAGTAGTACATGGACCATTTGGACACAAGAGTTGGCTTATTTTTGCCCCATATGTTTTTTAGTATGATTGAGATCATTGTGAGTCAAGTGAGTGGGTGGATACATGGGTTCCACAGTATCTAACTCCTTTCTCTTTGACTCTCTCTATAAGAAATGATGACATGGACACTTCAGTTGAGTATGACCATCTTTCAGATCTTCTACAGCTAGGAAATTTTTTTGCATTGGTTGCACCGCAGGGGAATGATGAGAGGTCAGATTATTGGTTAGCACGTTGTGTATGAGATAAACAAAAGTTGGTACAATCGATGCCAAATGGTGATGGGTTCACATATCGTACTGGTTCAGTTGTTTGTGTAGGAACA
Source organism: Chamaecyparis obtusa (assembly GCA_027943335.1). Lineage (NCBI taxonomy): Eukaryota > Viridiplantae > Streptophyta > Pinopsida > Cupressales > Cupressaceae > Chamaecyparis > Chamaecyparis obtusa. Next base: position 622,902 of record BSBK01000494.1, on the reverse strand, counting down.
CGGTTTCCAACATACATGATTATAAAGAATGGAATTCTTGCATTTGAGGACTATGAGAAGCACAAAACTATTCTCATGTATTCACACCTTGTTATAGCAACAAATGTCAAGTTGTCAAAGCATCAAGGAAGACCAAAGACAAAAGAACTTTAATCTATTAGTACTGCTAATCATGAAGCACTATTGGAGACCTTGAAGCAAAGAGATGACCCTTCAGGAACACTTGACTAGGTAATAAGTTAACTTAGTGCATTTTTTTCTAAGTTTGTTAAGCTTAATTTCAATATATTAATTTTACCTTTCTTAGATTGTATTTTGAGTCAATAAACTTGGTTTTGTATGTAGATTGTAACTTGTGCAGGAGCATCTATGAAGACACCTATGATCACCATGGATACAATCAGAGATAGAAGGACAAAAGGATCCTTAATGGTTAATTGAGATCTTTTGAAGCCTATAATGGCAATTTGTAACAATCAATTTGATTTAAAAGTTAAATGTCGTAGAAGTCTTGATAAGGACTTATGACCAAAATCATGTATGGGTGGCCAATAGTGCCAACAAGGGATCTAAGTGTACATTTTCTCAGAAAAAGGCAATGAAAACACATAATTGTTTTATTATTTACTTATGTCATTTGCATGGTTTGAATTCTTACATGTTTGATTATTGTTTTAATTCTTTAAGGATGTTATTTTTTATCATTTCAAACAATCTTTGATGCTTTGAAAGTTCATTTGAATCAAATGGATACATACATGATAGATGTAAATGATTCATTGTGCAGTGAGGGTCAGTTGAAAGTAGCACCACAATGTATCTTTCAAACCGTCTACTCCATCGGCTTCGATTGGCTAGGTAAACACTAGTGAAAACCCTATTCCACCCATGGAGTCACTGGGATGCTCGCAACCACACTCGACCCAAGTGACCCCAAGGTGCACTAAGCACAATTAGGCAGCAATCTTCTGATGCTCATACTCGGACCTCATGAGAGGTATCAACAAAATGTTAGGGGCTACGAGATCATGATTTCAAGGTCTACAATAACCTCTCTCAATTTTGGGCGATTTGAATTCATTTGCATTTGGCAAGGCAATCTCAGTAGATGCCAAAACTTGCAATGAGGGTCAGTTGAAAGTAGCTCTGAAGTGTATCTTTCAAACCGTCTATCCTAGCATCAAACCATTTGCTTCATTGGCTCTGGTTGGCCAGGTAAATGCCAGTGAAAACCTCATTCTACCCATGGAGTCACTAGAATTCTCATGACCACGCTTGACCCAAGTGACCCCAAGGTACACTAAGCACGATTGGGAAAAGATCTTATGAGGCTGATATCTCAAACCTTGTGAGAGGTATTGAAAAACCATCAGGGGCTATAGGATCATGTTTCTGAGGTCTAAAATAACCTCTCTTAGTTTTGGGCGATTCAACTTTGTTTATATTTGGCAAGGTGATCTCAGTCAATGCCAAAACTTGCAATGTTGGTCAGTTGAAAGTAGCTCTAAAGTGTGTCTTTCAAACCATCCAGTTTGGCATTGAACCATCTACTCCATCAGCTCCAATTGGCTAGGTAAATTCTAGTGACAACCTTGTTCCACCCATGGAGTCACTGGAATGCTCACCACCACGCTCGGCCCAAGTGACCCCAAGGTGCATTAAGCATGATTGGGCAGTGATCTTCTAAGGCTCATATTTTAGACCTCGTGAGAGGTATCAACAAATCCTTAGGGGCTATGGGATCATGTTTCCAAGGTGTACAATAACCTCTCTCAGTTTTGGGCTATTCGACTTCATTTTCATTTGGCAAGGCGATCTCAGTCGATGCCAAAACTTGCAGTGAGGGTTAGTTGAAAGTAGCTCTGAAGTGTATCTTTCAAACCATCCATCCTGGCATTAGACCATCTACTCCATTGGCTCTAGTTGGTCAGGTAAACACCAATGACAACCCTGTTCCACCCACGGAGTCACTGGAATGCTCGCGACCACTCTCGAGCCAAGTGACCCCAAGGTGCACTAAGCATGATTGGGAAGTGATCTTCTGAGGCTCGTATCTTGGACCTCATGAGAGGTATCGACAAACCATCAAGGGCTACAAGATCATGTTTCCAAGGTCTACAATAACCTCTCTCAGTTTTGTGTGATTTGAATTCATTTGCATTTGGCAAGGCGATGTCAGTCGATGCCAAAACTTGCAGTGAGGGTCAGTTGAAAGTAGCTCAGCAGTGTATCTTTCAAACTATCTATCCTAGCATTGAACCATCTACTCCATTAGCTCCAGTTGACTAGGTAAATGCCAATAACAACCCCTTTCCACCCATGAAGTCACTGGAATGCTTGCGACCACGCTCAACCCAAGTGACCCCAAGGTGGACTAAGCATGATTGGGAAGTGATCTTTCGAGGCTCGTATCTCAGACCTCATGAGAGGTATCAAAAAACTGTCAGGGGCTACATGATCATGTTTCTGAGGTCTACAATAACCTCTCTCAATTTTGGGCAATTTAACTTTATTTACATTTGGCAAGGCGATCTCAGTCGATGCCAAAACTTGCAATGAGGGTCAATTGAAAGTAGCTCAGCAGTGTATCTTTCAAACCATCTATCTTGGTTCAAACCATCTACTCCATCAGCTCTGGTTGGCTGGGTAAATGCCAGTGATAACCCTATTCCACCCACGGAGTTAATGGAATGCTCACGACCACGCTCGACCTAAGTGACCTAACAACACAAGTGCTACATTTCTCTATGGATTTAGTAAACCCCAATATGATGAGTTATATACATAGTGAGTATATACATAGTATTGAAATAATGTAGTACTAAGTGGCTCAAGTATGATTACAAGTTGGGTTAAGGGTTGTGGGATCTATGATGTAGTAGAGTGGGTATATAGAGTATAATATCAACACTTGTCTTTGTAATGTAGTAGATGGAGATATAAAATGTTATGTTAGGTGATGTTTAATGGTAATCAAGAAATATGGTTCATGGTTTTGCATGCTGGAGTTAGGATGTATATGGAAAAGATATATAGCTGGTTGAGAAGTTTGGGATGTTATAAGATGTGCATGCGTGGCTTTGAGGACATGAAACATGTGATGTGTATGGTAATGGAGTTGGGTTGTCCACAGACTTAAAAAGATTGATTTTTTGGGTAGTTGGCAGATATGGGCTATCACTGGAGCATGCCTTAAATGCAAAATTGTGGTTTTTATATGTGAGTCCATTTGTGTTCTGATTGAGGAAGTTAACATTTACAGAGGTGGTTTGTAAATCTGAAGAGACTAACTATCCCTTTCGGTGGGAGGTATAATTGTATGAAACATATGAACATAGGAAATCTATAGAAGTTAAACCTCAAACATAATAAGCTCCATGAACAGGGTATTCCAGAGTAAAGAATAACAAATGTAACTTCAACACGATATAATTTAAATCATAATGATAATCATAGTCAAGATATAACTTCACCATTCAATTCCATAAACATGAATAATAAATATATATACAAAAGATGATGCAAATATAACATAAAAATGAATATGTTCTATATATAGAAAGTATCAAATGTATCTCCATATACAAATATGGCACATGCCATTTCAAAATGTCTACAAAATCAATGTTTCAAGGTGTACAATGTGGCATATATGCCATCTCGAAATGTGCCAAGTGGCATCTCTAAATGACCACAAAACTAAAACTACATCCTATGTTGTAGGGTGATTATCAAAATGTAGCCTCTTTGAAGAAGTGTTTGGCTCTTATTGATCCTACATCAAAAATGAGTTCAAATCCAAGTTAGATTGCTTAGTTTATATGATTTGTACATATATATATAATTCATAGTTCAAACACTAATTTAATTAAAATTATAACTGAATACAAATATTTTTACCTGGCCTCTCACTCACCTACCACGATCAGGTGTCCTACCATAAGTCTTTTGTAGTGAAGGGACCATGCCAACAATACCAACTCCGACCTATACATATATATTTGCAATAATGAGATTAGTAGAGTGGTGCAACGTAGAGTAATAAATCTACAAAATAGGATGATAGCATAATAAAATTACAAATTGATTAAACTAAAATTAAAAATTACATTTGTTGATCCCTCCTCTGGAATAGTGGGCTGGGTCAACAAAGATATGAAAGATTCTCGTGGGCCCTCCCTCACACTGGGAGTAACCTATGAGAGTAAAAATATTGTCAATTATATATAAATGTACTTCATCATAACAACCCTGGTTACAAAATACAAATAACAATATGTAAAAGTCTACGTACAACTGGGTTATCACTCTGAATCGAGATGCCTGTCAGCCTAGGCTCTTGAACCCATGTCAGGACATCATCAAGAGCCACACCCTATACAATAAAGTGCAAGTAAAATATTTATTACTACACACAAGTGGCATACATATGCATGCATAATTAATCTTAAATAATTAATTACCTTTCCTTTGTCGACACATGAAGAAGGAACCCCCTCGTGCCCCCCATTGACATCAGTTGTAGCCTGTAAGAGTACAATAAGATGACAATATATTAGTAAATGTATGAATTTTATTGCTCTAATTGATAAAGATTTAAGCATGTACACCAAATGATATAAAAAAACTAATGGGTACATAATTTATGATATACCGTATAGGTGTCAAGGCCAAATGAAATGGCTGAAAGTGTGGAGTCATCCACTTGTCTCAACTCCTCCTCTATCATCGAATGAACATAAATGGAATATATATATATATATAAGTGCATGCAATCATTAAAACTAATCTAAATAAATAAATTATTTTTAAATTAAATAAGTCATGTGAAAAATTTATTTATAATGTTCTCTTACCGTATCAATAGGAGTCCATGGCTCTGCGTACCCCTCCTGAGCACTCTCATGAGATGTAGATGCTCCATGAGGTGTTGCAGACTCTACAGATGTGTCTCCTATATCTTCCTCATCAATAAAATACTGATATGTATCAGCATTAGTAAGCAGTCCGAGGCACATATTCTTGCATATAATGAAAATATGGGGCTCGCATACATGTGAACTCTGACCAGATGTCGATGCGCCAACATCATCCACACCAGGAGGCAACAATGACCTGCTCTGCATGATCAACTAATCACTCAGCAAATGAATGGCCCTAATACTCTGTGAGGAAGCCTCTGCAATGATATCAGGATGCTACACTAGAGGAGGGGGTGTGACATCAGGGGGGACAAAGGAAGTGGCCTTTTTGCACTAGGAAAATGGCCTAGTTTGAGGAGCTCCTCCGCCTACGCCCATGTTGGGCCTCATACTCCAATAATTAACATTGTGACCAAGAACAAACTCATCATACAAGTTTTTTATGAAATAAAAAGGGAGCTCTAAATTGCTATGGGATGGTTTATCAAAAACCATCCACCAACGATCCCAAAAGTGTGTGCGCATTGCTTCATTTGTGCACCATTTTATTGATAATTTGGGCTTTTTAGGGTCAAATTTTAATCCGGTTTTAGGATTAACAAAAAGGGAGGCCATATCTTCCTTAGTTATATTAAGGGTCGCAACCCCATCATGGTCAAGCCCATCATCAAATTAGGTGTCCATATCATCACACCAATGAAGAGTAGCATTATGTTGCTGCGTAAGGGTGTCAATGTTTTCAACAATGGTATTTAGGGTGGCAAGCATAGGAGCTAATGTAGGTATATTTTGATACGTATTTTTGAAGCCCCGTATAGTGTTCAAGTTCTCCTGTATCAAATCCTCTAAAGATTGAGGGTTTTGAAGTGGTTATGGATTGTTTTGGGGATCATTATTTGGTGGGGGAGGGTTATTATCTTCATTGTTGTCATCCATGCTTGATTAAATAATAAACAAATATAAATTTCAAATTGATTTCATATATTATTAAAAAAATCAATACAAAACCCTATTTTAACCAAAAAAACTACATTTAACATGAAAATGAAAGAAATTAATCAAGATATAGCAAGAATTTACTTACCGGATCAACTGTGGAGTCAAATTTGTTGTTGGCACAATCAGGTACCTGAAAATATCATGTATATGATATTTGGAGCCGTTTTCCAAACCCAAAACGTGAGGAGAAATGAGGAAAATGGCTCGCAAGTTTTGATTTATGCCATAGGTTTCAGATACCTGAATATATCGGGTACCCGAATATATTGGGTACCCAAATATATCAGGTACCTGATAAGGCTTGTGCTTTAGTGTCAGGTTTTCCCAGGTGTACTAACACCCATGCCTACTAAAAAGTCAACATACATTTTCATGCACTTTTGGATGACTGAAAAGTGGATTTTTTTACATCGCCACTTTTTGGCCCCTCATGATCTTGCACATACCCAGACCTGTAATTTTCATCTTTATGTCCATAATTATTGCATGTGAAACAATATCCATCAAATCTCTCACTACTAGATCTATTTCTAGATCTACTGCTAGATCTAGATCTACACTCGTAAGTACTGTGACCATACTTATGAAAATTTTAGTAATAACCATCAAAAGTATAAGGCTTATTCACTGATTTTCTCCTACACACATTTGTAGTATGGTTGGGCTTTCCATAGTTATAACTAGTAGGTATGTTAGGTTTCTTACCTAAATTTTTTGTATCTACCTTTTGATATGTTTATGGCTTCTTAGGTTCATATTTTGATGACTCGCTAGATTCAAATGTCCGTTGACTAGTGTAACCAAGAATGGTAGGGTCTTTGTGTATTATTTGTCTCTTCAATTGTTCATCAATATTTTTCATTTTTTCATTGTATTGTTTCAAATTTTCATTTGCTTCTTTTTGAGATTTCAATTCATTCTTCAATTTCTCATTCTCTTCTCCGAGTCTTTCATTTTCACTTATAACTTGCAAATTTTATTCAATTGTATCTCGCATTTGGCTTCTATACATAGCATATTCCTATCTCAGTCTATAGATTTCTTCATCTCTTTCCTTTAGAGCATCATCAACAACTTTCTTAGAATCTTCAGTTATCTTCCTTGCATTTTCAACTATTCTCTTTCCTTCAAGATCGTCACACATCCTGATAGATTGAATTTCAAGGTATCTTTTTAGATTTTCCACTTCTTCTTTAAGTCCTTTTTCTTATCCATCAGATCTACAATTTATTCTTCATAATCTTTAGACATATTACCTTTAGATAGTTTCTCAATGTAATCCTCACTCTCATTCAACTATTCAGTAAGTTTTCTTCTTATGTCAAGTGACTTCTTCATTTTCTCCTTCAACTCATTGATCATCTTTTGTGCACTCTCAAGTTGTGTTTCATGCCTATAATTCTCCATAGTTGTAGATCATTTCCTCAAGTTGTTAGCCTCATCACCAAGAGGACCAATGCTTACAATTACCCTTTGTGAGGGTTCACCCTGTTAGGAGTGATTAGTACCTTGTTAGAAGTACAATTAGATATGCTAAGATCTACCTTGTAAGAGAATTTCAAGACTATGTTAAGAGCTCACCCGGTTAAGGGATTTACAGTGAGGAACTTGTTAAAGTTTACCCTGTTAATGAATTTTCTTGTTGTAACTGCTAGGGAATAACAAGTGAATGATCTAGATATAGCATTGATTTCTTATCAGATCCAATCTGTTCTCTACACTTTATATCTTCTCACAACTCCATCTTTATTTGATCTCTGATCGCAACCCTAATTAAGATTACAAATATTCTTAGAAACCTTCCATCAATTATAGAAATATAAAACATCAAAAACAACCTGTACAATATAAGAAGTACAACTTATATACACTCTTATCACTGAATAAATAAAATCTAAATATTTTATCGAACAACATCCACATGCCAAAATGATAATCTTAATGCTAAACACATTTTCCTATCACCGCATCAGCTTAGAATAAGATTTGCATGAAATATCTCCAAAGTAGTCAAACATGTTTTGACTTCTCCAATGCACCACCTTAAATCTTCCTTATAAGATAGCGTCAATTCAAAGAATGCCAACTCATCAAATCTATAACCCTTATAACATGTCATCATAAAACCAAATATCATTGCAACCGCTATACCACTTACCAATATAGAATCTTCCAACTGATGCTCAAGAACACAAGTATTCTTACCTATCTGAAAGGTTGTGTCAACAAAATCTCTCTTATTGATCAACCAAATGAGTTGTGAGCGGAACTACACTATAGTTTGACCATGTTGATTCAGTAGCTTTGACCACTCCTCATAATTCTCTATCTATCATGACCACTACCATATTGTTGACCTCACTGACTATCGATCTTATGAACTTAGCCAATTTCCCGCATCACTGATTACATATCCTTCAAACTCATTGTATCCTGCACTTCACCAATTGTGATTCATGACTAAACTAACTTAGTTCCCATAAATGAAAACCAAATCAATGACTTCCTATTACTACAACCAATATACATCACAAATTTCAACAATCTCCCAATCTTATCACATTGCAACAAGTATGGTAATTCAATTGTTACTTGTTTCAAATGCAATAACCTAAGGCATAAAACTAGATATTGTAGATTCAAGGATGGTAATACTAATGAAAGAAGGAACAATAAACCTAACCTATATGAGTATAATGATAGTTTCTATAACACCTTTATGAAGGAAAATAAGAATGAAAGTGGTCGGATTTTATCAGATTATATGGATGAGTATAACCATCTTTTTGTGAAAGGTGAAAATACTAGAAATGGAAAAGTGTGGAAGGAGAAGATTCAGAGCGATTCGGTAGGAAAAGAGGAATCAGGAAAGTTGGTTGATCCGTTGCCTAGTGTTGAACCCTCTGCATCATCTTGATTTGCCAAGAATGGCCTTAGGGGGAGCATTTTTATAGAGATTATCCATCCCCTAAAATTGCAAAGTTAAGCAGTGTGGGCTTATAGTAAGGTGTGTCAAGGTAGAGAGACTTGATATCTCTGATCGCAGACCTTGATGTGATGATATGAGATATCACAAAGATATTTCATAGCTAATACATGTGTAACCACTTTTTTTCTTTAATGTGACCTAGCACATTTATTGCAGATGAAATTGCAAGGATTTAACAGGTAAAATAGATTCATTATTCACCATTTATATCGCTAAAGATAGAGCAGAGAAAGCTATCTCAAAGGTTCTTAAGGATGATAACTACAAATGGAAACCTATGCCAACTTCAAATGGGATTTCAATAAAAGAACCATCAGATAAATTGCACAAAGAAGAGCTACCCAAGGAAGATGATGACACTAATAATTTTTTAAGTATAGTGCAACAACCAGTTTTCGTTGTTGTTGGTGTGCCAATTACCTTTGATGCTTTGCAAGACGAGTTAGATCCTTTTAGAGGAAATTTTATATCCATAGATGAAATTTAGGATATTTCTTTGGAAGCAACAAAGGAGATAGTGAAATAGAAGGAAAATGAGAAATATTTAGATATAATGACTGCTGAAGAAATTAGAGAAATCATTGAGGAAAGGAAAAGGGAAGATGTAGGTGAGCCATGTATTGATAAAGTAGCATATAAGGTGATAGAGAAAAGGGAAAGTGTAGATTAGAATCCTGGTGTGAAGTTACTTGCAAAACCATTGTTGGCAAGTGACTTAGGAAAAACATTAGCTCGCAAAGGTGATTTAGAAACATATGATGAAGATCAGTTGATGAAACTGTCATTGATGGCCTTTGCCAAGGCAAAAGAAATATGTGAAGAAAACTAGGATTTTGGGAAGGACCTTGGATACTTCAATAAATTACTACCTATTCCTTATGTGTTCCAAGGGGGGGATACAATAGATAATATTGAAAAAATTATTGATGATTTTGATACTCATTTTAAATCATTGAGCTTGTGGTAAAAGTGAAGGTAATAAAAGAGTACAAGATGAAGAGATTTATTGAAGTATGCAAGTCTATTGACAAAGATCATAAGCTACTATATGGGTACATAAAGAATGAAAATGGCTACATAGAGTAGGGAAAGAAGATATATATTCAGTATGTGCAATCAGCCAAACATGTGGCAAACTTGGAGAAAACATTAAAAGAAAGTGAACAAAGCTTGGAGAAGCTATCTAATGACTATGTCTCATCTAGCCAAGTTATATTAGATGTTGATAAGGAAGTGTCTTGGTTAATGAACAATATCAAATCACTCCATACTGAGAAAGGAAGAAGGAAAAAGATATTTACAGAGTTAAGGAGTATCCTTACCCCTAAAATTAAAGTTATACAGAATAATATTGAAGTGTTAGATATGGGAAATAACTAATATGCATTTTTTGGTCCAACTAACTTGGAGGCAGCAGAGACTACAACTTATGCTTTATGTGGAGAAATCCAAGTGGAAGAATCATTGAAGAAGATTTAGGACACAAACCTTCAGACCTTGAAGGTAAATTTTGCAGACATTCTTCACCTGGTATAGATGAGTTTGTTGTCATGCAAATTTTTTGGCATGTATATATATAGTTATTTTCTTTTTGTACCTCAACTTTTCCATTGATGTAAAAGGGGGAGAGATAGATTTAAAAATGTATTAGAAGTCTATGTATATAGAATATATGCTAAGGGGGATAATTGTGAAGATCATTTGTATAGAGAGTTTTATTTTTGGCATTGGACACTTAGCCATTTTTCACTAAGTGTTTCCATCAATGCCAAAGGGGGAGATTGTTGGAAAGCAGATGATGAGAGACCATATAGATGTTTTTATTGATGGAACATACCTCTCTAGTTTGGGCACCAATATTGGAGATAATTTTTGTTTTCTGGTATGATCTCCTATGCTTATATGATTATTGGTATGTGTTTTGATTGAGTGAAGTGAAACTAACATAGTATAACAGTTGTTCAAAACAATTTTGAGTGATCGGGCAAATTGGCCTAGAAAATTTCTTTTTTTGAACAATTCAATTTCTTTGCAATGTAGGGACAACATCCTATATTATAACCCTTGGATAAAATGGTATTATTTTTCTTATTAGAGTTTGTGATATACATTTTGTGGAAGGATTTGCAAGCTGACTGAATAAAGAATATTGAGGGTATAAAGGAAATATTTCTTTTGCATGCAAGTATTTAAGGAAGTGATATATGATATGTGTGGTGTATGATTTGTGATATTTGATGTTGGATTAGATCAGATTCAAGCTCCATTGTGTACTAATCAGACATTTTGATGTCATGAATAGTTCTATATTTTTGTAATACACTCTTTGTAATTGGGTAGTAAGTCCAGAAGGTGGATTTAACCTTCGTTCTCAAGCAAGTGTGATACTTTTATTCTTGACTCTTAATTAGGTCAAATACCTCTAACAAGGTCTAGTACTTTAACAGGTACATGTACTAAATTCTATGTAACAAATCCTAACAGGGTTAGACCTCTTAAAAAAGAACTTTCAAATTAGTGAATTATCTTGTGGGTATCATCCCCACCAAGGTTTACCCTTGGCCATGGTTTCATCGAGAAATAAATCACGGTGTTATGAGTTCTTTATTATTTTATGCTTTAATTTCTTGTATTTCTATATGTGGATTCTTATGGTAAAGTTGCAAATTAATCAATTGGTTTAAAAGTGTTTCAACATTGATTCACCCCCCACCTCGAGCAGTGTTGCTTGATCCTAATATTTCATATATATCAAAATGAGAAATAATCATGTACATATCAAAAAATGACATGGATGCCAAGTCAATAATAGTTACAAAAATGTGGCATGTGCCATGTCAAGGTCAATATATATAATACAAATGTCAAATATATAGATAAATTGGTCCTTCAATGATCACAACTAAAACTATATGTCTATATCGATATCTATGACTATGGTGGATCATCAATATTGAGCCTCTTCAAAGAAGTTCATGGATATATAGGTGGCTACACAATAATAATTCAAATGCTAAATCATATATCTTTTCTCAAAATAATATCAAAATAACTAAATATTGGACTCCAATTTGTTGGCAGTTGAATTGTTAATTACCTAATCTCTTTCTTTTGTACTTGGGCTGTACAGTAAAGAAGATGGTCTCCTTTGTGGGTGAATGAGACTCCTTATGAGGAAAGGTAGATGATCCATAGGAAATTGTGAAGGGGGTTGTAACTGGTAAAACAAAATCAATACAAGTTAATAACATACATGTCAAGAAACACTAAAAAACTAAAAATGCATGGACTAAAAAAAATGCATACTAAAGCTTCAGATGGATCTCCTATGCTGGTAGGAGGCACAACCATTGATGAATCTGCTATGATCTTTTCATGTATGGTAAGTGATGAAATATATTATAGTCATAGAGGGAGGAGTTAAAACTTTCTAATAAACAAGAAAGCAATCCAAAATGAGTTGACAAGATGGTTTCAACTAAGAAGACATGAATACCTCTTTCCTATGTTGTATTGGATCTCCTCTTCGAGGATCAAGACTCCTTATGAGGAAAGGTAGAGGATACATGGGAATTCATGAAGGTGTTTGTAATAGGTAAAAAAAAATTAATACAAGTTAATAACATATATGTCAAGAAACACTTAAAACCTAAAAAATGCATGGACTAAAAAAAATCTGAGGCTCTGGTATGCATTAATGCATACTAGAGCCTCAGATGGATCTTCTATTCTCATAGGAGGCAAAGTCACCGATGAATCAATTATGATCATTTCCAATATGGTAAGTGATAAAAGATATTATATTCATACAGGAAGGGAGTAGGGCTTTCAAAAAATCAAGAAATTGACCCAAAAGAAGTTAACAAGAGGGTTTCAACTCCATTTTTCACTTACTAAAAAGGAGTTAAGAAGAAAAGCATATGTCTTCCCTCTGTTGTGCTGGAACTCATATTTGATGAGTAGGACTTCTAACAAGATGGGATGGTAGAGAATCAATAGGAAATTTTGAAGGGGGTTGTAATAGGTAAAATAATTAATACAAGTTAATAACCTAGAGTTGTTGACAAACTCTAAAAAACTAAAAATGAGTGTACTTATATCTAAAGATATATGTTTAACATATGTAGAAAAAATGTACACCAGAGCCTCAGATAGTTCTCATGTACTCTTGGGAGATATCATTGAATCTAAGGCAACTATTACCATTTCCTATATGAAAAATGATAACATATGTTATAACTTTATAGAAGTATTTAGAGATTTTGAACAAGCAAGAATGTAATCCAAAGTGAATATGATTATGTTACCTCTTCCCTCTCCTAAACCTCATTGACATTAGATGCATTCATTAATTCCATAAATCCCATTTGTTTCTGTATATAAAAAAAATAAATTAGGTGCATTTATCAATATCAACATATACATGTTTAATCATAACACATTTCAACATATTAATTTAAATTGTACTAAATTATCTTCTATTGTTTGGGTGTCTAGGAGGATTTCTTTTTCCACCTCAGAGTGCTAGAGGATGGATTTCTCACACGAGATGTCCTCAAGGTAGGTGGGGTAGACTAATGGAAACAAAATTGGTGTAGGGGCACCTAGAGAATAGGGCCCTCACCATTTCTTGCAATTTTGTTGTGTGGTGCTCTGAATGAGCCTTGTAAGTAAAATAAAGGTTCGAGGACCATCTTTCATAAGTGGAAATGTTAGTTAAGGGTCTAAAGGTCTTAGGAGTTCCTTGGTTGGCCTTAGAAGCTGATAGGTACCTCTTAGAGTGAGGTCATTTGAAGATGTCAGTGGTCCATTTTAGGATTTTTTAAGTTATTTTACATTGGAATCAATGATCCAACACTTAGATTTCCACTAAGAGGAATCACAAGCTTTAGAAAGCCTAGATTTAGCCTATTGGACAAGAAATTGCAAAAGTTGTAAAAGTTGCAAAGTGCAACTTTGTAACTTTGAAAATGTTGCTTGACAACATTTAGTCATGATATCCTATAATGGTGGATTTCACTTCTAGTGCGATGGGAACCCTAGACATGTTAGGAAAAGACCTAAGAGACCATATATGAACTCAAGAAACCCTAATATTACCAGTACGTGTGTGACAGAGTATGGATAGGAGACTATTGTAACTATTCTGTGCATGAGAAAGGATCACAGTGAATGAATGAAAGCTTTGGAGTGCTAAGTTTGTGTTGTTTAGAGTAGATTTTAATTCATTAGATTAGGTGTATATAGTTTTTCATTTGCAAGTTTGTAAATAGCTTTTTTAGCCAGTCCACTGTCCTAAACTAGACAGTTGGTCTTGTGAGCAATGTAACTCACTATCCCACCGTAGAATTAGTATAGAAATTTGGGGATAGTGAGTAGGTTCAATGTAATTTGTTCTTGTAGGAGGAGGGCCCTTCAAAAACTATGGAGGCATTTCTAAACTCTTTCCCTAGGTGAGCGTGAGCAAGCCTGGTTAGGGAAGAGTGTTGTTGCAGAGCTTATAACTTGCAGGGTTGTGAAGATAATGAAGAAAGAAAGCATGGAATAGTTAGGGGAGTAAGTTAAGGTCCCTTTACAAGAAGGAGAGGTTTTTGGAAATTCCACAAAGCATCAAACCAAGCTAAGGAACAAACAAGCCTAGAAAAGGCTTAAAACCCTCCAAACCCTCACTTTGTGCAAAGGTACAGTACGACCTTCCTGAGACCCAAAACCTAGAAAATATTTAGGGGTTAGCTAAATGATTGAGAGTCTCTGAAGGAAGTTTTTTATGGTCAATGGAGGAAATTGGAAGAATAGCCCGATTTCTCAAAGCAGGAGGGCTAATTGGGGCTCCCTTCTAGTAGCCTTGTTTTGGTGGAAAAGTGAAGAATTGGTAAAGAAGCTCAATGTTTGGGGTTGACCTAGGCATTGAAAAAATTAATTTGGGAGGTCTTGAAGCATCTCCATGACCCTGCAAGATGTGTGCAAATATTTGTGAAGAAAGACCCTAGGAGAACTTAAGAACTTTGGGTGTTCCTCACCTAGCATGAAAGCCTAGTAGTTGGCAAGAGAAAGATTTTGTTCAAGATAGAAGGGTGGGGTTTAGGCTCAGGGGATCATAGATTGAAGAAGGTCCTATAGATCCATTTGGTGGACTTGAAATTCACCAAGGTCTTAGTGGTAGACAAGAAGCATGAACTAGTGATTAGTTCATCCCATCTCCCTATCAAGTGGTATTAGAGCCTTATAAAGGTGTGGGTAAAGAAATTGAAGATCAAGGTGAATGTTCTCACCTACTAAATCCAGCAGATCAAGCAAGATGGTGACCAATGCAAAATTGGCCAAGAAAGGTGAAGAGCAAGAGGAAGACAACAAGTTGTTGAGAGAAAGACTAGCACAATTAGAACAATTGTTAGGTGATGTCCAAGACAAGGCAGATAGAGTCAAAGACAAGATGGAGTAGAAGGAAGCTAAAGAGAAGGATATTGAGTTGAAGGAAGAAGCCCCAACACCAAACCCTACTATACCAGAAGAGCCTTTCTTTAAGGCACTAAAAGAAATGAACAGCAAAGCTTTGGAAGGCATTCCCTTGTTCAGTGGCAAGATGGATCCAGATCTTATCATGGATTGGATTGATGGAATGGAGAACCATTTTGAATGTGATGGTGTCTCTGATGCTCAAAAGGTCAAAGTAGCAAAGTCAAGGTTAAGAGGCTCTACCTTAACCTGGTGGAAATTTGTCCAAACAGAAAGAGAGAAGGAAGGGAAGAGCCCCATAGTTACTTGGAAAGGAATGGTGACTAAAATTAGGCAGGCTTATATTCCTGATGATTATGAGATACAGTTACATAGAAGAAGGTAGAACCTTAGACAAAAGGAGATGGATGTACACTCCTATACCAAAGAGTTTCAAAAACTATGCTTAAGGTCCAAGGTGGTGGAAGATGAAAGCATTAGGTTGGAAAGATATTTGAATGGTCTTAAGTGGTCCATCCAAGAAGATATGAGCCTTGTCACTCCTAAAATAGTTCATCAATGCTACCAAATTTCTTTGAAGGTGGAAGAGAAAGGAAAGAGGAAGCAGGACCAGACCTCAAAGAATAGAGGAAGGGGCAGAGATGGCAGAGGACATAGGGGAAGCTATGGAGGTAGAAGCAATGATAGTAGACCTCAAGGTGAGTGCAAGCTGACTAAACAAAGTGGAGAGACCAGCCAAAGGGGTGGTTCAAGCATAGGTAGAGGATTTGGAGGAAGAGGTAGATCACCAGGAGGAAGAGGACCATCTTATTTTTCCACCATGAAATGTTACCACTGTCAGCAATTGGGGCATCTTGCCTATAGGTGTCCTGAAAAGGGATCATCTTCACAAGGTGACAAGAAAGTGACATATGTACATTAAGATAATTCAAGTGTGAAGTCTCCTGATATTCAATTGGATTTAGAGAGTGGTAAGAATTTGATGATAAAGAGGGTCCTAATAAGAGAACCAGTCAAGGAGGAGCCCAAAAAAAGAAGGTCACTCTTCAAGGTAAGGTGCAAGATAATGGGAAAAGTCTGCAAAGTTATCATAGACTTAGGGTCTACTGATAACATAATATTTGAGGAGGCCATTACCAAGCTCAAGATTCCTAAAATACCTCATAGCACTCCTTATAAGGTCACATGGTTAAATAAAGGGTAGCATGTCTTGGTTAATGAGCAGGCGTGGATTGAGTTCACCATAGCAGGGTATAAGGACAAGCTCTTATGTGATGTTTTGCCAATGGATGCATGTCACCTATTACTAGGTAGGCCATGACAGTTTGATAGAAAGGCCATGCACAATGGTGAGCTCAACTCATACACTTTTATGAAGGATGGAGTGAGCTATAAAATTTAGTCATTACTTGAACAAGACAGCCAAGGAAGTGGACCTAATGTACTGATGTTGAAGCGGAAATATTTCACGAAGACTCTTGAGAAAGAAGAAGGATTGGGTTATGCTATTGTAGTGAAACCCAAGGAGGACATAGAGATTAAGAAAGAGGGCATACCTCATGAAGTGCAATAGATTTTGAAGGATTTCAAGGGCATTATATCAGATGGAGCACCTACAACCTTTCCACCTAAGAGAGCAATCAACCATCAAATGGATTTGATTCCAGGGGTATCATTGCCAAATAAGGAACCTTACAAGCTAACTCCTAAACATAATAGGGAAGTTGCAAAGCAAGTACAATAATTGATGGACCAAGGGCTAATAAGAAAGAGCATCAGCCCATGTGTTGTTCCTACTATTTTGGCACCCAAGAAAGGAGGAACATGGAGATTGTGTACAGACTCCAGAGCCATTAACAAGATTACAATCCGATATAGGTTTCCCATACCTAGGATTGAAGATCTAATGGATTGTCTAGGAGGGGCTAAGTATTACACAAAGATAGACCTTAAAAGTGGCTATCATCAAATAAGAATAAAAGAGGGAGATGAGTGGAAAATAGCCTTCAAAACCACTGAAGGACTCTATGAATGACTAGTCATGCCATTTGGCCTCTCCAATGCTCCAAGCACATTCATGAGGCTCATGAATGAGGTGTTGAAAGACTTCACAGGTAAGTTTGTGGTAGTCTATTTAGATGACATATTAATTTTCAGCATGAGTAAAGAGGAACATTTAAAGCATCTCAAGATTGTGTTGTCTAAATTGAAAGAAGAACACCTAACCATCAATCTAGATAAGTGTGACTTTATGAAGAAAGAACTAGTCTATTTAGGCTTTGTTCTATTCCAAGGAGATCTAAAGATGGATGACACTAAAGTTGCAGTAATATTAAGTTGGCCAACTCCCAAGAATGCCAGTGAAGTGAGGAGTTTCCATGGCCTAGCTTAGTACTATAGAAAGTTCATCAGGAACTTCAGTGGGATATGTGCTCCAATGATGGAAACCATCAGGGGTGGATTGAAAACTAAATTTGTGTGGACACCTACAGCAACTAAGGGTTTTGAGATATTAAAGAAAGAGGTAGCTACTAAGCCTATTCTAAGGTTGCCAACCTTTGATGAACCCTTTGTCATAGAATGTGATGCTAGTAACATAACAATAGGAGGAGTTTTGAGTCAAAGCAATAGACCAGTGGTTGTCTTTAGTGAAAAGCTAAATGCAGTAAAGAAAAAGTACTCTTCCTATGATCTAGAACTTTATGCACTTGTTCAATCCCTTAGAAAGTGGAGGCATTATCTTTTGCACAAAGAGTTTGTAGTGTTCACTAACAATCAGGCTTTGAGCTCTCTCAACTCCCAAGACAAGTTGAGTCATATACATGTCAAGTGGGTAGAGTATTTGTACTCTTATACCTTCACCATAAAGCACAAGAAGGGGTAGCTCAATAAAGTAGCAGATGCCTTGAGTAGAAGGTTGCTCACTGTTCAAGAAGTCCAAATGAAAAGCATAGGATTGGATAACTTCAAGGAGTTGTACCAAACTGATGAAGACTTTGCAGCAGCATATAAGGTGTGTCAAGAACATTTGAATCACTTCCATGGTGAGTTTGCAGAGTATACATTGCAGAATGGACTCTTATTTAAAGGAGGGAAATTGTGTGTTCCAAGAGGATCCATGAGGGAGAACCTCATTCAAGAAAAATACAATGGGAATTTGAGTGGCCACTTTGGCCTCAACAAGACCTTGGAATTGGTCCAAAGGTACTAATATTGGCCTAAAATGCAAAGAGATGTCAGGACCTATGTTGAGAAATGCATCATATGTTAAAGAGCCAAGGGTGCTTCTACAAATGCATGACTTTATCAACCTCTCCCCATACCAAGAAAACCATGAGAATGTGTAAGTATGGATTTTGTGGTTGGTTTACCTAGGACAAAGAGTGGCTTTGATAGTATATATGTTGTAGTGGATAGATTTAGCAAAATGAGTCATTTTATTCCATGTAAAGTCACTCATGATGCAAGTCATATTGCTTATTTTTTTTTCAAAGAAGTTGTAAGAATTCATGGCTTGCCAAGTAGTATTGTATCTGATAGAGATAGAAAATTCATGGGACACTTTTGGAGGTCCTTATGGCAAAGACTAGGTACCAATCTAGCATTTAGTTTAGCTTACCATCCTCAAACTGATGGTTAAACTGAGGTGGTCAATAGGACACTTGGAAATTTGTTGAGATTCTTAACCAAAGAATATGGTTTGACATGGGATTTAGTCCTTCACCAAGTAGAGATTTCCTATAATGATAGCATCAATAGGACTACCAGCAAGAGTCCCTTTGAGATTGTCTATGGGATACATCCTAGGGGTGTATGTGAACTAAGAAATCTAGAAAACCAAGTCCCTAATAGTGGCTATGCTGAAGATTTTAGTCAATCCATGAAAGAAGTACACGACCAAGTGAAACAGTCCCTCATTGACAACACCAAGAAGATCAAAGACAAGGTTGATCTCAAGAGAAGAGAGGTTTAGTTTGGTGTAGGTGACTTATTCATGGTCCACCTAAACAAAGCAAGAATGGCAAAAGGAGTTCCTACAAAGCTGCAGATGAAGAGAGTTGGTCCATGTCCCATATTGGCCAAGTATGGACAGAATGCTTACAAAGTTGGTCTACCAAATGATCTAGCTATCTCTCCCATCTTCAATGTTGTAGACCTGGTTAGGTAAAGAGGACCTCTTATTGAGGTAAATTAGAATGTGGAGGAAGCTAAGAAGGAAGTTCATGCAGAAGCCTTGCCTCCCACAACAAAGCTAAGAACAGAGAAGATATTGGACTCCCGAGTGCATACAAAGACCAGGCATGGAATCTATAAGGAACGCCTTATCAAGTGGCAGGGTAAACCAGATTTAGAAGCAACTTGGGTCCCTGAGAATTATTTTCACCTTCAGGGCATAGATCTCCACCTATTGTCTCCAGTAGGGACTTAGCTTCTTTGGTGGGGAGTATGGTGCAAGGGCACCTAGAGAACAGGGCCCTCCCCATTTCTTGCAATTTTTTTGTGTGGTGCTCTGAATGAGCCTTGTAAGTAAAACAAAGGTCTAAGGACCATCTTTTGTAAGTGGCAATGTTAGTTAAGGGTCTAAAGGTCTTAGGAGTTCCTTGGTTGGCCTTAGAAGCTGATAGGTACCTCTTAGAGTGAGGTCATTTGAAGATGTCAGTGGTCCATTTTAGGATTTTTTAAGTTATTTTACATTGGAATCAATGATCCAACACTTAGATTTCCACTAAGAGGAGTCACAAGCTTTACAAAGCCTAGATTTAGCCTATTGGACAAGAAATTGCAAAAGTTGTAAAAGTTGCAAAGTGCAACTTTGTAACTTTGAAAATGTTGCTTGACAACATTTAGTCATGATATCCTATAATGGTGGATTTCACTTCTAGTGCAATGGGAACCCTATACATGTTAGGAAAAGACCTAAGAGACCATATATGAACTCAAGAAACCCTAATATTGCTAGTACATGTGTGACAGAGTACAGACAAGAGACTGTTGTAACTGTTCTGTGCATGAGAAAGGATCACAATGAGTGAATGAAAGCTTTGGAGTGCTAAGTTTGCTACTGTAATACTTTGGAATAATAGTTTGTGTTGTTTAGAGTAGATTTTAATTCATTAGATTAGGTGTATATATTTTTTCATTTGCAAGTTTGTAAATAGCTTGTTTAGCCAATCCACTGTCCTGAACTAGATAGTTGGTCTTGTGAGCAATGTAACTCACTATCCCACCGTAGACTTAGTACGATCATTTGGGGATAGTGAGTAGGTTCAATTTAATTTGTTCTTACAGGAGGAGGGCCCTTCAAAAGCTATGGAGACATTTCAAAACTCTTGCCCTAGGTGAGCCTGAGCAAGCCCGGTTAGGGAAGAGTGTTGTTGCAGAGCTTATAAATTGTAGGGTTGTGAAGATAATGAAGAAAGAAAGCATGGAATAGTTAGGGGAGTAAGTTAAGGTCCCTTGATAAGAAGGATAGGTTTGTGGCAATCCAAAAAAGCATCAAACCAAGTTAAGGAACCGACAGGCCTAGAAAAGGCTTAGAAACCCTCCAAACCCTCACTTTGTGCAGAGGTACAGTACGGCCTTCCTGAGACCCAAAGCCTAGAAAATCTTTAGGGGTTAGCCAAATGATTGAGAGTCTCTAAAGGAAGTTTTTGATGGTGTTGGTTCCTGGAATCACTGGACTCGATCCTAGTGATTTTGGGATGCCAATTGACGGATTCTAAGCCTTTGCTCTAACTTGAATCCCTGTACTTTAGGTTAGAAACCAGGGTGGGTGTACCCAATAACAAACAACTTGAAATAACTTAAGGACTAAATATTTTAACAACTAATGAATCTAGGTTAGGATTCTAACTTAAAAATTGAAACAACTGAATTACAACTAACAAAACTAAAATCTATGCATTAATACTAGTTAGGGTTAGAAAGTTAGAATATCAATGTAATTACTGATCAATGAAATACAAACTGAAAACTTGCAAACTAAGTCATAAAGATTGATTGAAATACTTTGAAATTGAAATGGGCAAAACCTAGAAACCAATAAATGAAAATGACACATATGTAAATACAATACTGAATATGAGACCAGTGCCTATAACATTAGGCATCAGTATCCTGACAATTGAAAAGTGTTAGGAGACAGCAATGAATTCCAAATCATCAATATAGACAACTTTATTGAATTTAACTCCGATGTTTATAGACCAACCAATTGCGCAATTTGGAAGAATTTAACTAAAAACATATCCTAGGAGACCAATAGTTTCATCAAATATACTGATAACAGAATTCAAATCAATCACATTAAAGGAACTCGAAAGAATTCATCCACACATAAATATCATCAAAATTACTAAATTATAACATTAAAGAATTTAAACTTATCTCATTCCGGCAGCATTACGGTACTGATCAAATTTCATATCCCTCCAGATTCGCCCATAAAAAATTTAATCCATAATAGATGTATATGCCATAAAATATTTTCAATAATTTTGCCTCATAAGAGTATTATAATTGTTCTTAGAATTGTGTCTCTTCCCTTTACAATTTAGTAGGTATAAATATAAATTTCTACGGTTTCCTGTGAAAGGACATGCCCTTTCACAGGATCTAATCACACAACTAACCCTAAAATATGTACAATAAACTATTACAATGATTTATCGTATAATTTATCTTAATTCTAGTATCCCGTACATAATAATATTGATATTTCCTGCACACACAAAAAATACTTATTATTAGTTTATCTTAAATAAATAATATATATATGATGTTGATCTTATAAGAACCACTTATTATTTATTAATAATTAATTTAAATTAAGTATCATAAAATAAAATATAATTATATTTTATGTCCCAAAAATAATCAAACTATATAGGATCATAATAAGATAAATAAATCATTATGCTCATAATTATCATTTTATTTTGAAAATAAAAAATAAAAATTAATGATCCTACTAAAGAGTAAAACCCATTTAATGCAAAATAGATTTAGCCCTAAAATAAAACCTATCCACTAGTGGGCTAACACATTAAGAGAAAAATAATTACCCTAAAACTATTTAAAAAATAACATGATAATATAATTATAAAAATATGTATGATTAGGGAAACCTAAAATTTAACTTTATAAAGCAACCCTACAACATACATATAAAAAGATTATCTAAAGAATGGTAAAAGCTCTAAAATCTTTTCACCTTGAAAGAAGTAAACATAACCTAGGTGAAAATATTTAATCACATATAAAAATATGAAAATTAGAAGGTAATATGAAAATACATCCAAACCCTAAGAAAATTAATATTTATCAAAAATACATTTACCTCATCCTATATTTTTAACCTTTTAGGGTTTTGGGGGGAAATAAAATAATTACAAGAAATCAAGCCACATGAAGCTTTTACCATAATTTATTTGATTCAAATTTAAAAAAAAGGTAACCTTTTCTTTAATTTATATATTTATTCACACACATGTTATCGAAGAATAACGTAGAGTAGCTGGTTAAGGGTAGAGTCGGGTAGATAGGTAGAAAGAGGAACAGGTTGAGAGGTCGAGTGTTCAACTCCCTCTCCCCGTTCTTTTTCCTAAAATTTAGAAAATATATAAATACAAAATAACACAATAATCATATTATTAAATTATAAAGATAATTAGGGAAGAGGTAACTCCCTGTGTGAAAAGTGATTTTGATCTCTCACCTGCACATACAATTAAAATAAGTAAATACTTTTCCCCTATTCCTCTCGAAGAATAATGTAGACTAATTGGTTAGGGGTGAGGGATTAGGTAGGTAGGAAAAGGGGATTGGCTTGAGAGGTTGAGTGTTCAACTCCCGATCGCCGCCCCTTTTACGTAATTTTTAATAATTATTTTATTCCAAAAAAAAATATAAATGCTTTTAAAACTTGGAAATAAAATAATTAACTTTTGCTTCGAAAATCAAACCATATAAACATTATGGATCCCTTTTTAATTATTTAATTTTTTAGAAAATAGGGAAATAATAAAAATAAAATACCATACTTCCCTGACGCATTTGCAATTTTAAGACCTGAATTTTCAGGTGTCAACAGATGGTCAATGGATGAAATTGGAGAAATACCCTGATTTCTCAAAGCAGGAGGGCTAATTGGGGCTCCCTTCTAATAGCCCTGTTTTGGTGGAAAAGTGAAGAATTAGTAAATAAGCTCAATGTTTGGGGTTGACCTAGGCATTGAAATAGGTAATTTGGGAGGTCTTGAAGCATCTCCATGACCCTGCAAGATGTGTGCAAATATTTGTGAAGAAAGACCCTAGGAGAACTTAAGAACTTTGGGTGTTCCTCACCTAGCATGAAAGCCTAGTAGTTGGCAAGAGAAAGATTTTGTTCAAGATAGAAGAGTGGGGTTTAGGATCAGGGGATCATAGATTGAAGGTCCTATAGATCCATTTGGTGGACTTTCAAGTCACCTAGGTCTCAGTGGTAGACAAGAAGCATGAACTAGTGATTAGTTCATCCCCTCTCCCTATCAAAAATTAACTTAAGGGAAAAGAACATGTATTTAATATTAAATCTAAATAAAAAATATCTAAATCTAAATGGTACCGCAAAACTATCTAGGCCAAAGTCAATGGCCAAAAGCATGACATCATCAAGTTGGGACATCTCAGCCCCTAATAAGCCTATAAAACACCATGTAATGATACATATATATTCAAAAAAAATATTTTGAAACTAACATATTATTATATTTTTGAAAAATTTACAAATCTTTACCTTGGGTGGTGAAACTACTCGTGACTGTGGAGTCGAATGAAAAGTACATGGTGTACTCTTACCACCGATTGGTCCCTGCAATATATATTATTTATATGTCACTTTAAATTTTTCTAAAAAACAAAATTATTTACTTTTATATGATTTAGGTTTTTAATTGATAACATGTCATAAATAGAAATAAAAACACCTATGTTTTCTCATCAAAAAATCAGGTCGTCGATGAGGGCCATATCATTTGGAGTGGAAGCATGGCATCTACTCCTGTGACATGTACACGAATGTGATGTCAAACCATCCTAATTCGCATTAGTGTCTACACCAAAATATACATGTTGGTAGGTGGCACACATATGCTTAATGGGCTAGCCTGTGCCAAATGATGCATATATTGATGATGGAGGTGCCACGGGTGCTGATCTATCCTTTTCTCTAACTAAGTGTGTTCCATGCTCAATAATGACATCAGTCAATGATGCAGCTTCCTGAAGAGTCTGTAACTCCATAGACTCCTTCAGGGCTATTGGGATAGTGACATGAACCATAGGTTTAGGAGATACTCACCTCCTATGCTATGGTTCTACCACCCTATAGGCCCCAAGTCTATCCTACACATGGCCTCTCCCTGTACCCTAGAACTGTCAGATGTCAAAGTAAATTTAACTTCAAGATGAGGATAAACTCAAACTAAAGCTTTCTCAAAAAATTCAATGGCACCTCCTAATTTTTACAAGGTGGCTAGTCAAAGACCATATACCACCTATCCGAAAAAGTTACTTTCATCCTAGCGTGAACACACCAATGTATAGGAAACTGATTTGTAGTAGTAAGTGGGATGTTACTAGTGTTAGGATTGGTGAAAAGAGAATATATATCATCTTTAAGTATTGTCTTTCTTTTCCCCTCGTCATATGACAGCCCATCTGTATAAAATGCACGACATATATCCCTCCATGAACCCCATTTTGTAACCTCAATAGATAACTCATTTTCATTATTGGCCATTGTTTATAGGGTTTTCGTGAGGAATGAGTGGTGCTCTTGATTAGAGGACCTCAACCTATTCACTAATATAGAAATTTGAGCAGTGTTTTGTATCAGGAAATTGATAAGATCATCTTCTGTGGCCTGTACATAATCTACTGGAGGATGCAGAGGGTTTAGGAGTGGTGGTGGTTGTTCATGAGTAATATTTTGAGGATTTTGTAGGTGGAGAAACTCCTTGAGGGTTTTCTTATTCCTCATGTTCATTTTTTTTAGGGTTTTCTTATGTTGGTTGTACATGAAGAGGTCTTTGTTGTCTCTTTCATTTTTGGGTATTGTTTGTAGAATCTGACATCAAATTAAGGGTTTATGCACAAAGATGGGAGACCAAAAAGGTGCCAAATTCTTTTTTGGTTCCCCCATAGGTGTAGTGTGTACACACTAAAGCGTGTGCCCTCTATAGTGCACATGCATTATGGCTTGGGAAACCCAATACATAGTGTGTGTCCGCTATTTACAATTTGAATTTTAAAAATAGCATGAATGCACTATGGTGCATGCGCGCTATGCAAAATTTTATATAAATAAAAAATGGAAAAAGTCTTATTTTCTTGGCTTCAATTGTGTGGCTAGAGAAGATAGGATCCCTTCCAAAGTGCATACACAATTTTATTTTGCTAGTATCTTCACCAAATCACACCAAAAATGCCTCCACGATGTTAACAAGTTCAAACCAGAAGAAGTGATTTTATAGCCTATGCCTCTCTTTTTTTGAAATATAAGTTTATTTTTAGTTCTAAATCAAATTTAATTGTCAAGGTTTCTTTTATTAAATTTAAATTTAAATTTGGCTTTTAAAATAGAATTTATTTTAATTTACAGGTAGGAATGATCTCCCTGAAGAAAACCCTCAACCAAACCCTCCATCTTCTCCTGATGAACAAATGAATGAAGAAAATAAACCCCAAATACCTTCACCAATCAAGAAACCTCCTCCTGGAACACAAGAAATTTTGATAAACCGAATAGAAACTGGGAAAAAAAATTAGAATCTTTAATTAGGAGGTTAAAGGATTCTATTGGTACAAATCTAGAAAGGGAAACACTTGCCAAATCATTAGAATCAATTTTGACCCATGTATGCTCAATTAGTGAGCAAATTAATTTATGGCATGACAAAAGAGAAGAACAAAAATGATATTATGTAGATAAATTGCCATACGAGGACATAAAAAAGAAATAAATCACAAAAGCCGACATTTGCAAAATCTTTAAAATGCCAAGAGAAACTGATACTCTTAGAACTATAGAAAAGAGGTTCCCAATTCATTAGTGCTTGAACGAAGGCATAAAGAAATTTTTTTAGGACAAATGGTGGATGGTTTTTGATACCCCTCCCTGTAACAATCATGAGGTTCCTATATATTTCTCAAGGAAACTCTATTGCAAGTTTGTCCTCAAGGAGGTGCCAAATTATTTTGACTTTCTAGATTCTCAAGGTAGAGGCGAGGGGTCATCATATGATAGACTAGGGGCACATTGTGACCCTAATGCACCTAGGGCACCCATTGGCAAGCCAAAGATCAATCATGTTAGTATTCATTCCGTAGTGACAGAACATGTGGAGGTGGACACACTAAACACAATTAGTGCTCTCATCCAAACTCTCAAACAATGTGTCAATCTATTAGTTGAGAGTGAGCATGGTCAGACTTCGAGGGGCCATATTTGTCAGTCCTATGGGTCTTGGTGCACATTTGGTACTTCTGAAAGAGAGGAAGAGGATGATAGAATGATGCCCAATGATTTTCTCAATACGACATTCAAAATTGATATATAGGTAAATATTTGCAAGTTCATTAAATATTTTTTGGTCATATTTCATTTATAACTGAATGAATAACTAAATTAGTATCTATTGATTATGATAAATACGAAGGGTGTGAGTGTCAGTGGTAGGGGAAGTGTTATCTCAACCCCTTTTACACCACGTCTTCAAATACACAAGTATATATCAAATAAATCATTTTAATTAATGCATTAAATCATTATGTAATTTTATGAATGGTTGTCTCATAACTTATTATTCTTATGTATTAGTTCATTGTTGGACCTTCGATGCTCACAGTAGATAGCGAGGGGCATCATGCCACCTTCATTGAGGTATCTTTATTTACATGTTAATTTTATTTACTTGATTATATTAAGTTAATAAATGAATGAATAACTAAATTACTAGACAAATTATGATTAAAATACAAAGTCAAAGTGGTCATGGCAGTAATCACATTCCTTCCCATGGCTTTGTGTCGACATCATTGAGTCCACGTGTATATATTTAATAAATCATTATAATTAACACATTAGTAGTATGTTCTTATATGAATGGTTATCTTATAAATTACCATACATGTGAACTAGGTTACTGTCAAAGTTTCCACATCAACACCGCACACTACAGTATGTGGTGGAACCTTCACATAGGTACCATTTATTCATTAGTCATATTGCAAAAAATTATAGGTATTCTTGATAGATACACAATAATCTTGTTTATATATTTTCGGTTGTTGACATTGAATACTCCTCCTATTGGTGACTCTTTGGATTTTGGAGTTGTTTCATCTGAAGCTAGTTCTGAAGCACTGATTGAGGTATGAAACATACTACTTAATGTTAATTGTCATCTTAATAGTTTGTATTAAATTTTTTAATGATTTTTATATATGTATTTGAATTAATATTTTGATCATCTTTATAGGGAATTTTTATTTTTGATAATCAATGTGCCCCTCTGATGGATATACAGAGTGACTATTTGTTTGCGGTAAGAAAATATTCTATTGTATGTCATCGTATATTTCAATTTTGTTGTATATTATTCATTGATGTTTATACTTTTTATTTTATCAGTTTTTGCTACAGAAGAGTCTAGATAGGAGGACAAGTGAGCACACATGAAAGACTCCAACATCTATTACGTCTCCATCCATGTAGAGATCAAAGACACCCTAAGATTTATTTTCTTCCCCTAATGGGAAAGGACTAGATTAGGGACATATTTTTTGTACACCTATATTTTGTATTCCTATATGGCATTATTCTGCACTTTGATTTGGCATGGACATGAGCGTTCAAGCAAATCCATGGGTGAAACAAGGTTGTCACTAGTGTTTACTCAAACAACCATAGCTAATGGTGTAGATAGTTTAGTGCTAGGATGAATGTTTTGAAAGATACAAAATGTTTCTCCTTTCAACTGAGCAACATTGTAAGTTTTACATAAACCAAGACTGGATTACCAATTTCAAATAAAGTTGAATCTCCCAGAACTATCATAGGTGGTTGTAGGCCTTAGTAGAGTGGTCTTATAAAACCTAACAATTCGACGATACCTCCCACCAGCTCTCAGATATGAGCCTCCAAAGATCGTTGTCCAATGTTTCTTAGTGCACCTTGGGAACACTTCAGTCTGGTGTGGTCGTGAGAGTTTGAGAGAATCCATGGGACAGTGAGGTTGTCACAAGTATTTACTTGATGAACTAGAGCTAAAGGCATAGACAGTTTGATGCTAGGACAAACGGTTTGAAAGAATATAATTGTTTCTCCTTTCAATTGAGCAACATTGCAAGTTTTTACATAAATAGAGATTGGGTTGGCCATTTCAAACAAAGTTCAATCTCCCAAAACTATCATAGGTGGTTCTAGGCCCCAATAGAATAGTCCTATAACACCTAGCATTTTGGTGATACCTCACATGAGCTCTGAGATATGGGCCTCCAAATATTGTTTCCCAATGTTTCTTAGTGTACCTTGGGAACACTTCAGTTTTGCATGCTCCTGAGCATTTGAGTGACTCTATAGGAAAAACAAGGTTGTCACTAGCATTTACCTATCTAACTGGAGCTAACGTCATAGACGATTTGGTGCCAGGACAAATGATTTGAAAGATATGAACTATTGCTCCTTTTAATTGAGCAACATTATAAATTTTACATAAATCTAGATTGGGTTTTAAATTTAAAACAAAGTTCAATCTCGCAAAACCACCATAGGTGGTTGTAGGCCTTAGTAGCATGATCCTATAGAACCTGACGGTTTGATGATGCCTCACATGAGCTCATAGATATGGGCCTCCAAATCTCATTTCCTAATGTTTCTTAGTGCACCTTCAGAACACTTTGGTTCAGCATGGTCATGAGAATTCGAGCGATTCCATGGTAAAAATGAGGTTGTTAGTAGCATTTACCAGACTAATTGGAGCTAATGATGCAAATGATTTGGTGCCAGGATGAATGGTTTGAAAGATACAGACTGTTTCTCCTTTCAACTAAGCAACATTGCAAATTTTTACATAAACTGAGACTGGGTTTCCAATTCCAAATGAAATTGAATCTCCCAAAACTACCATAGGTGGTTATAGGCCTCCGTAGAATAGTCCTATTAAACCTGGTGGGTTGGCGATACCTCGAATGAGCTCTAAGATATGGGCCTCCAAATATCATTGCCTAATGTTTCTTAGTGAGAGATATAGGCCTCCAAAGAGAGAGAGAGAGAGAGAGAGAGAGAGAGAGAGAGAGAGAGAGACTAGAATGAGAGTGAGAGATAGGGTTGGAGAGAGATATGGTTCTAATATGTCCTAATGGGTCATAATGGGTCCTAATACCCCTTTAGGACACATCAGGACATCTTAAACCACAATATGACCCCTTTTGACACATTAGAACCAATAAAGTGTGTTCTAAGGGGTCATAGGACACCTTAGGACACATTAAGATCCCTTAGGACACACTTTATGGTTCTAAAGTGTCTTAATGGGTCATAACACGTCGTAAGGGGTCCTAATACCCCTTAGGACCCATTAGGACCCCTTGCGATCCATTGTGACCCCTTTCGACATATTAAAACCATAAAATATGTCCTAAGGGGTTGTAGGACCCCTTAGGACACATTAAGGCCCCTTAGGAAACACTTTATGGTTCTAATGTGTCCTAGTGTTTCATAATGGGTTATAAGGGGTACTAATACCCCTTATAACCTATTATGAAACACTAGGACACATTAGAACCATAAAGTGTTTCCTAAGGGACCTTAATATGTCCTAAGGGGTTGTAGGACCCCTTAGGACACATTAAGGCCCCTTAGGAAACACTTTATGGTTCTAATGTGTACTAGTGTTTCATAATGGGTTATAAGGGGTCCTAATACCCCTTAGAGCCCATTAGGACCCCTTATGCCCTATTATGACCCCTTTCGACACATTAGAACCATAAACTATGTCCTAAGGGATTGTAGGATCCCTTAGGACACATTACAACCCCTTAGGTAACACTTTGTGGCTCTACAATGTCGTAATGGGTCACAATGAGTCCTAATAACCCTTAGGACCTGTTATGATCCCTTTCGACACATTAGAACCATAAATCATGTCCTAAGGGGTTGTAGGACACATTATGATCCCTTAGGACACATTAGGACCCATTATGACCCCTTTCAACACATTAGAACCATAAAGTGTGTTCGAACGGGTTGTATGACACCTTAGTACACATTACGCCCCCTTAGAACACACTTTATGATTCTAATGTGTCCTACTGGGTCATAATGGGTTGTAAGGGATCCTACTACCCCTTAGGACCCATTAGGATCCCTTACAAATCATTATGACCCCTTTCAACACATTAGAACCATAAATTGTGTCCTAAGGGGTCGTCAGACCCCTTAAGACACATTACAACCCCTTAGAACATACTTTATGGTTCTAATGTGTCATAATGGGTCACAAGGGGTCCTAATGGGTTGTAAGGGGGCCTTATACCCCTTAGGACCCATTATGACCCCTTTTGACACATTAAAACTATAAAGTGTGTTCTAAGGGGTCATAGGAAAACTTAATCCACATTACGACCCCTTAGGATACACTTTATGCTTCTAATGTGTCCTAATGGGTTATAATGGGTCATGATGAGTCGTAAGGGGTCCTAATATTCCTTAGGACCCCTTACAACCCATTATAGCTCATTTCGACACATTAAAACCATAAAGTGTGTCCTAAGGTGTCATATGACCCGTTAGGACACATTACGACCCCTTAGAACATACTTTATGGTTCTAATGTTTCCTACTGGGTCATAATGTGACGTAAGGGGTCCTAATACCCCTTAGGCATTAAATTTGAATTACATGCATGCACTATAGTGCGTACACTCTTTAGTGCGCGCGCGCTTTGGCCTATTTTGGAATCCACCAAGCCTAAGGCTTGGAGGATTCAAATAGGTCTGAGACATGTTTTACAACAAACATACAAATAATTTAGAACATTTTTGTGTGCCCTCCGTCAGGTTTTCTCGTGGTTCAATAATAATAAAATCAGATGACATGATATTGTAGATCTCTATGTTATCTATCTAACCAAAATAATTTATTTTAAATTTTGATTATGTTAAGCCTTTGATCTCTAATTTCTTTTAAATGTATGTTTGATTTTTGTCAAAACCAAAGTGTAGTATTTTGGGCTTAGATTTTGGCTCGTTTGTTGAACTTTGCAACAAGTTAGTTTTTTAGAAACTAGAGTCCATTCTACACACTTTAAAAAAGAGATATTTTTATTTTCAATTAGTTTTCAATGGTTTCTAGGGGGCACACAAAAATTTCATATTTTCAAGATGTGTCCTCTTACAAAACTTGTAAAAAACTAAATATACATTAAAAAATTAGCATAAAAAGCAGAGATAAACTACATGGTGTTAGCTAACTTCTCACCATAGTGATAAAATTTTTTTTTTAAAGTTAACATTTTAGGGGGAGCACACCAGACACTAGATTATATTTTTTTCTCAAAAGAGGACCATTTTCTGTGCTCCCCCTTTTTGATGGCTAATTTCTCATCGAATTCAAAAAATGCTGATTTTAGGAAAAAAAAAGTGGCATCTTATTCCCCCTTTTTGGCCCTCAATATTTGTGCACTTACCCAAAATAATGAAGTCTTATATGTTTGATGAGGTGGCATTGTTGGAAATTGCTCTAAACGTCGATAAAATGCAATTTCAAGCAGAACACACACATGTTATTGAGGTTTTTGCTTCCTCCAAGTCGTTGTTTCAACGTTTTTGGCATTGAAAGTGGCCCAAATATGCGGGCTTTGAAAATATGTAATGTTCTCATAACTGGTACGGGTTATGAGAAACTTTTTGTTCCTCAAAACCCGCATGGGTTTTGAGAAAAAAAAATTTATATGTTTTTTATTAGGCTTGGTGTTACCAAGCTAAGGACATTTCTGAATTTAAGGAACCCAATCGGGTTATGAAAAAAATAGTTTTTTTTACATGTGGACACTTTTCTGACCAACATATTGGTGCACTTACCCAACTACAAGTTCAAATCTTGGCATCAATAGATGATGGTAAGAGGCATTGCACTATAGGGGTGGCATTTGTAACATCTCTACAAATCACTACATGTTTGCAAATTCTTGGGATGAATGTGTGTTGCCTAGACATCTTTTCTTCATGCACGCGTCTTGTGACAACCAAGTTGTATGGCAACAAAATCAAATAGAAAAAGGACAAGTAAAAGCAGAGGGACATGGAGGCTTACATGGAATTTTATCTTTCAGTTAACGTAGGAGCATTACATAATGGTAATTTACACAAGGGTGCAAATTTTTGACATTACACTTCTCTTTTAGTTGATCAAGCTTTTTGTGTTAATGATCTTGGGTTGTAAGAAATGCAATCATGTCATGAGCTCCTTCATCTCTTATTGTCTTATAGTCATGAACACATTATGCTTTCTTATGGAATGAATTTTGAAGTGTTGTAAAATCTTTACATTTGTTGCTTCGCCTTAGCTTAAATCCCAAGTCCAAGGATGTCATCTATCATCCTATGTGAATGCAATGTGTACCAATCCTCACAAGGAGGAAAACTAAATTCCAAATATTTAGAATAAAGAAAATGAGTTGTGAAAACTCAAAAGAGGACAAACGACTTGAAGGGATTCCTTAAGAATATTCCTACAAGAGATAAAAGAGGAAATTAAGTTTACCATGTAAAGATTAATTCCTAATAGTGGCCACTTTTTTGTTTAACATCTTGGTGCACATGCCCTAATGCTAGTTGGTTGTACGTATGTTGCGTAAGTTTCCTATAACTAATAGTAAAAATATATGGATGCTTATGCCTTATAACTCATCCCAGTAGTTAGTTAGAATAAAGTATTTATCCTACTTGTATGGGATGATAATTGTTATATTTAGTTAAACTCTTTATATTCTAATAACTTCCCAAGTGGAAGGTACCGAGGATATTTGTATTTGGAGTATATGCTATGTTGGGGGCTTGCTCCCTTGAAGTGATATTGTGAAGGTAACATAAAGCATTGTATATCTCTATACTCCATGCATTTTGTGTGCATTGATTTATTTCCCTTATATATTGATTTTATGTGTAAGTTACGATTGTTTGGTGATCTTTCAATTAACAAAATAAAAGTTTGTTGAGAGTTGTAAATGTTGATTAGTTCATTAATTTATTTGATGCCTAGTGAGACAAATGCAAGCCAAGTTTGATGTCAACTAAAACCTATAAGTGTGATATTCATTTTTGTGTGACAATAGAATAATTGAAAGTGTCTTAGCATGATGATCTTAAATAATCAACCCTAAACATTTAATTTCAACATTTTGGAACCTACACTAAAAGGAAACGACTATATCTTGATGTTGTTGCCCTTACAAATAAAGATTTTTAGATTTTGGAATTGAGTGAGTAGATAGTGTGTGTGATCAAATGATGGATGCGAAATGTTCTGGGGAACTAAGTTCAATACACTCTTAATTAGATAATCTGAAATGATATAATAATAACTTGAGGTTTGAAATTAATATTTAAAATAATCAAAATGTATTTTAGAAATGACTCATCTATAATATAAATAAAAGGTGAGCTTGAAACAAAAAGTAAGATAAAACAAAACAAAAGAAGAATATAATTGAATATTTTTAAATAATAAATTAGAATATAATTAATTAATTCATTTTCATTCATTTAGTGCAACTTTGAAAAAATCCCATACCTAATATTACAATTTAAAAGTAAATTAGAAATATGATTAGAAATGTGCGTGTAAAATACAAATGAAAAAACAGAAAAAACAAAAAGAGAGAACATGCACCTTTTTGTGTACAATATTATTAAAAATAATTAAAATTTTCAAATATAATTAATTAATTTATTTTTCAAATCTAACGCTTACCGTTTGGTTGCTAGAATTGACCTAGAATTGAAAAACGGGAATTGGTGAATTGGTATAGGCCAATTCTAATTTTGGTCCAAAATGAGCATTCAGCCAATTCTCCTCAAAAACTTCGAATTAGAATTGAGACATGAGATTAGAATTGAAAATTTAATTTTGAAAAGAAAAACCAATTCCTATTTTCCAATTCAAGATTAATTCCAGCAACCTCACCGGTTCCCTATCATTAAATTAAAAGCATGTGGCTGAAGGAAAATTTAGGTCAAATGCTTACCATAATGACTGCTGCGAAATTCAGACCTAAAACTTTGCTTGGGAAGCAAGAGAAACCACGTTTCTTCACGGAATGCCGCACGGTCTGAACAAACGGGGAGATTAAGGGAATTGCCCAAGGGACTCTGTCGTTATGGTACGGTATTGTCTCTACGCTGTCCAAGATCGCTGGAATGAATTTGAGCCTCACAAATCCGCAACGACGTATAATTCATAAATAATAAAAAAGGCAACTTTACGCAGTTGAAGAGCATTTGACTGGGTAAACCCTTTGAGCGTTCTGGAAGATGCAGCAAATATGTCAAAAGCGGATCTCAGCAGTATGTGGGAGAGAAGTCTGTGCTCGCCAATCGAGACCAAACTACTCGGCACCAACTTCTAGAAGGAAAACTAAAGAAGCAGACAGGAATGTGAAATTCAGGATGAGGTTGGTGTCCGCCTCTCTATTGTTTATATAGTTAGCCCGTAAGGCTATGAATTTTCTATGTTTTTCCTTGGATATAGATTAAACTTTGTGTTAATATAGTATTCTATGATAATTCCCTATCAAGAATGGTTTTTATACGTTCATGTGAGAAAGATTTGTGTTTCTATTTAGTAAATAATCTCCGTCTCTTCTTGTTCTTTGAAATTATATTATGGATGAATTGGACTTTGTGTCAAGACATCTCTTTTTACTTTACTTCAATCTCTTATGTCACATCTATACCATAGCTATGAGAAGATGTTAGTTGCTTTTATTTTCTTTTTGGTTAAAAGTATACCCAAAAAATTCGAACCTTATCATACGAAGGTAGTTGCGCCTTCTGAAACAAACATAAATTTAGTATAGAAAATTATCATACCCAACTCAAATTGTTAGTTTGTTTGTCTTTCATTTTGGGCATTTAAGGAGTCATTTTTAGAGGTTATTTGTGAACGGAAAAATCTGAACTAACACAACGATAGTGGGGAGATTGCTTATCTGTGTACATAAAAAAGAGTTGATAGTTACAAAATGGGGTTGGTTATAACCGAAAGTCATGCAGAATTAAAAACATATAATAGTAGAGAATGAAAATATCATTTGAAAACACAGGTTGGCAAAGAGTCAGGTTGGTGTTTATAAAACAAAGAAAAATCACTAGATTTGGGATAGAGAAAATTGCATTTGTACAATGAAAAATTATGTATGATGTAAGTGAACAGATTTTCCTTCTATGACAGTAAATTAATAAATGACTCTTATAGCCCAAAGCAGAAAGAAACACCACACTAACATTTGAGTTAGTCTTTCACGACTACATTCTCTGCTTCAAAGGAGCAGCTACCTTCTACAAAGATCTATCTTTAATAACTTTTATTGTCAAAGAATCAAATTCAAGAAACACTTTTAACCAGAAAGCATGAAAGGCTTTACCAACATTTCATCATGAATCAATAACGAAATGCTTTGGATTTTCAGAAATAGTTTCAGATACTTTGAGCCAACTGACTCAGAGTATGAAAGAAAAATTGTTTAAGAATGGTCGATTCAAAAGATACTGAATTCTTGAAAAAGATAATTGATTAAACATCAAAATATACGCACAAATTAAAGTAGTATAATCATTCAATTCCAACTGAAATCAAAATCATACATTCACCAGACCAACTAATCAATGAAAATACCAGAATCTACTATAAAACCAACCGATGATATATTTGCATATCCAGAGTTCAACAATATAACCACCACTAAAATAACTAAAAAAAATAGAAAATAATGTAAAGTTTTTCACCAGAGAACTGACCCTCACTTGGCCGTCTGAAATAAAATATATAGCCACGCAGGGCTAATTCAGTTCTAAAAACTAATTGTCCATGGAAAATAGCATAAAATTCAAGAAAAACTTTGTGGAAATAGAACTATCTTCTAAAAGAACTAATTGACCAATTGGTCATTCCCAGCTCCATCATCTTTAGCAGCTTTGGTGGCCTCTCATGCTGTGTTCCACTCCTCGAAAGCTGCTAAAAAGCTCGTGAGTAACTCATGATTCGGTATTGTAACGACCTCAAATTTCTATACCCAGATGCTTCTAAAATTCTGCGCTTGCTGTAATTTTTCTCTCTGTGCTTTTATCTGTTCACATCCGAAGAATGCCAATGAATCCACTTGAGCAAAGATTAAAAAGTCATCGATTTCTATACTTTTGGTTTATTTCAAGTTCTTTACCTTTTCCTTGAAATAGGTGAGTAACCTAGCCACGTCGATTCCAGTTTCGCCCACAGGCTTGATCAACTTTCCTAAGCACTCATTATGGGTATTCATGAACTCTTTAACGCCATTCAGTGTTTCCATGATTTGGGATGACTCATCAACAGCTCTAGTAGCCATACCCATGTTCATTTTTTCCACACTGAAATCTTGCTATGTCACTTCATCACTGGTTTTGTCAAACTTCAGCTTAAAAATCTCTACAATCCAGTGGCCTATTTTAGAATCCACATCCAACGTAGCCTCTACTTTTGGATTCTTTATTCTAGGTGTTTTTCCCAGGTATTTACTAACTAAATACCCAATGGGAGTTGAGATAGGTACAATGCTCCTTTTTTTACTTATTGATAACTCTAGCCAGTTCGGGGTCTTTGGGATGGAAGCACCTGTAGGAGTTTGTGTTACATGACTATTCAATATCGTTAGGTCTTCTAACCTGCCCGTACTAGTTTAGCTCCTGAAGAGTTAACCGTTGTGTTATCCATCCTGAGTTGCCTTTGAGGTTGTGAATCACCTTCGTCTGTGTCTAGATCTATCACAATGTAAGGGATCTTATCTTTCTTTTCCTTCCTCCTACTCCTGGTTCTCATGACTCTCACAAGCTGTTCAATGATTGGCTTTTTCTCCTCAGGATGGGTTTCTACTCTAGATTTTAGTTCACCTATAGGAAGCAATTTTTCAATTTTGTCAGTATGAACAAGAGAAGCTATGAGTTTCGAAATCCTTGAACTCTTTCTAGTCATTGGACCAGAAGTCTCTTGCTTCTTCTTTTTACTCATTCCTTTTAACCATTTATTTGTTCTCTTGAACACATCCAGAGACAAAGAGTTCACATCTTCCTCCTCCTTTCTCTTCCAATCTATTTTCCTGGCCACTACATCATCATTTAGTTCTACATATCCATACTCTAGTACATTTTCATCATCTTCAACTTCGAAACCCTTGATTTTAAAAGGTAGACGTAGTAACACAATTTGTCTCAAGGTAAACCTGGAGTGAAGTCTCCTTTCAACTTCAATCTCATCAATATTGTCGACCCAATAGTATTCCAATTATGGTTGATGAAGAAAAGTAGTGTCAATCTTGAAATGATTTGCTACAAACTGCTTACTCTCAAAGTAACTTCTTTTCTGGAAAGAGGGGAGGTTCATTATTTTTAATTCTGCATCCAGGGATGATATAGAATGAATCAACCTACAATGGTAATGACCTAAGTCAATAGGGAACAAAGAGCCCACACCTCTCTTGATCTTAATTTTCACCTCTACTTGGAGTAGTTGTCTACAAACTTCTAATAGGACAAACTTGTCTAGACAATACCTTGGAAGCTTCAAGGGTTCACTGCTAAAACCTCCCACTCTTAAATAGCTGAAGGTTGGGAAATTAGAAATAAAAGCTACCACAAATTTTAACCAATTCTATAGCTTCCTCAGATACTCTACAGTTAATTTTTCCTCTTAGCTTGAAAATGAGCTTAGCCAAGAATGTGTCCTAAACTCTTCAGAAATCCTATGAATTTATATTTTTCTGAAGTAAAGGGTGGTATTCATAAATTGTCATATCCTCTTTCCATGACTCATGTGGCAAACCATCCCAAATTCTACAAATGGCAAGGGCATAAAATAGGTAGGAAGACAAATAGAAACTTGATTCTTATGCGGACTGAGATAATTCTTCATGAAGCTTTTTCGCTATTATCTCCACCCAATCAACATACTGTCCTTCACCCATAATAGCTTGGATAAAAAATGTACATCCAATCCTCCTAGAGGATATCATTAGGTTTACCTTTCAGTCTTCTTAGCATGACAACTATGTCACATACCTCTCTAATCAAATGATCATTTTTCAATGGTTTAGGTAACCTAGAACCACCCTTTTGGGGTTTAACAACCAGTCTCTAGCAATGTTATTGCTATAATCTTTCCTATTTTGAGTAAATTCCTATTGGGCCTTCTCAAAACTCCAATCGCCATAGGTTTCTGCTGGACGAATCCTCAAAGCCGCCATGACTATTTGCATGTTAATAGATATCAGTATTCCTCTAGAAGGAACACGAATGTGCCTATCACTCCTATCATATCTATTTTTGCACTCCATCACCAATTCTAGGTACAAAGTCACTTCAGGAAAGCCGGTTGCTTCCAACAACCCACTCTCTGCAATTTTGGCGGCAATGGTTCGATTCTTTGCACTTTTTAACCTATGAACAATTTCCTCTATATCTTCATCCATAAGGGTTGTGTCTTGCATTTCAGGAAGACAACTACTTACATGAGAAAACTTGTTCTCTTTTACAAACTTGACCTTTGAGGCCGAGACACTAGGAGTAGACATGACAATACTTAACAAATAATCTCAAGAAAATGCAACGGGAAAGGTCTAATTTTCCTTTCTTACTATAGATAAATCTCAAACTAGAAACAAAATCGAAGGAGATTTCTTGAAACTCACCGATGCGCTTCTCTTGCCCTTGTGTGACTACCTTCATTGTGCTT
The DNA here is from genome assembly GCA_027943335.1 of Chamaecyparis obtusa. NCBI lineage: Eukaryota > Viridiplantae > Streptophyta > Pinopsida > Cupressales > Cupressaceae > Chamaecyparis > Chamaecyparis obtusa. The sequence continues at coordinate 583,515 of BSBK01000494.1, read as the reverse complement.
CGCTTTTGGTTATGCTACCAAGGATTTCTTGTAAACAGAAATGGCAAGAAAGGAGAGAATTTAATACATACATTTGAGTTGCCTTTTCAGTAATCATGACAACCTTCCATGAATTGATTATTCTCATTGTTATTCGCTAAGCACATCCAATCATATTTATTCCATCTCTGCATAACTTGTACTTTTGCTGAGCTAGTCTTTACTCCAATGTCTTTTCAATCTGTTTTCACAATGAAGGTGATATTTGGCACGAGTCTCAAATATTTGGTCATTATTGCATTTCAAATTTTGAACCTTGAACTATTTGGAGTGAAGTTCAAAGTTCATAATCCACAATGCTTTGGTTACTTGACAAACACAAAGCTGAGATATGACTAATGCACAATGTGTGAAGACTATTGAATTATGAATTGAAAAGTAGGAGTTCAATATTCAAGATGATAAAAGCTGATGATGCCAGAGAAAATGAAGACACAAGACACGAGAGCACGGGGAAGCAAGCACATTTTGAAAATTGAACTTTGAACCACCAAAGGACGATTCAAGATTCATAATTCAATATTACGAAGACAAAAACATACATTACTTTCAAAAACTTTTTGCTGCCCGAAAGAAAAGAACACACGTAATAACATTGGGGGAATGTGATTTGAACTTTGAACTTTGAACTTTGAACCGCGAGGTTCAAGATTCAAAATTCAATATGCACTTGATAAAATGCATGCCTCTTAGAAAATTTTACAAGGGGATCCTTTTTGACTGGAAACATATGATATGTGATAACAGTTGGAGGCAAAAAAGTTCATGCAAAAAGAAACATATTCTTCTATGCTAAGAGATCCCTTTCTATGATATTTTTGGAGGTTTTCAGTTGAGTTTGAATTTTTACCCAGCTTGGAAGGTCATCCATATTTCTTAAGGCTGATGTGTGGATGTGGGGAAGTTGGCATTAGGATTTTAGGAGGTTAGAACCCTTCCATCTCTAGTTTAATAAGTATGTCAAACTTTTGTAGGCTTTAAAAAATATTTTGAGGTTTATTTTTGGAAGTTTTAGAGGGTTATCTTCCCTGCCTCCCTTTCTGTAGTGCCTAGAAACCAATTTTTGCTTTGCTTGGTGTGCTTAGATCTATTTTTAGGTCTCACATCTTTTACTTGCGTAGGTTTAATTGGAAGTTCATTTTTTGTTGGGAGTCCATTGGAGCAACTTATAGTAGACTTCTTATAGGGTTGTCCATTGTCATTTTTAAGATTTTGGCCCTTGGTACTTCATTCCAACCTCCATACTAAGTTATTTTGTAATGTTTACTGACTTTATGCATGATATGTAATTTTTTTTCTCTATTTCAAAAGGAATGCATCAAAACTCACAATTTACAACATTATTTATTGAATCGTGATTTAGAAATTAATGTGACAATAGTATAATTCTATTTCTAAACCAAATAAAGGTTTAGATACACTTTGAAGGATCCCAAAGCTAATGTTGGTTGTTGGAAGGACACAATATCTCTTCTTTGCTATCAAATAAGTATAGAATGTGAGATTGTATCATCTATTCTAGTTTTTGCTTTAGTTTAGTCTAGGTGTATTTTGGAGAAATAGTGTGGCTTGGTGCCCATATGGTTTAAAATGAGCTCTTCAGGTTTAAATATTGGGCTCATCTTTCTATTTGGAGGTGCATGCATTACTGCAAAATTGAAATTCTTCTTTGGTAGATTTTGGAGATAAATGCAAATGCTGGATTAAGTGTTGAAGTAGCATATTTTTTTTCATATTTTGATAGATTTAGTTGTGTTGATACTGGTGTATTTTTATGGAATTTTAATGGTTCATAGTGTGATATATTTCATTCTTATTTAGAAGAATACTTTTAGTACATTATATTTTTATAGATAAATTTGTTAAAAAATCATCAGCTCTATATAATTCTTATGTTCATTATTATTTTCTATTCTTCATTTATCTAAAAGGTAGATTTTAAATTCATTGATTACTTGGAACATTTGAGTGCTTAAATTGGGTATTCTTTTCAGGGCTTGGATCAAACCACCATTGTAAGCATGTTTGGTGGATACAAGACGTATTGGGGGTAAATAAATGGAAAGGAGACTAATTTTGATTGATGAATTTCATAATGAAGATTGAGATTAATAGATTGAATAGGAATGAGATGGTTGTTATTAATCAGTCACCATGATTAATAATTAATTTAAATTATTCATTTATTTTTCTCAATGAGTTACTGTTTATATTTCTTATTTATTTATTAGATAAACTTGGTTTCAATCTTTACCACTAAAATAGTGTTTTACGCTTATCTATTCAATAAAATTGGTAATGGAAAATTCATTTCCTCCACAACAAAAAAATTAGAAAGTGTAGTTTTTAAATTTTAATTTAAGATGAAAAAATTGAAGATGTAAAATAAAATAATAGATAATATTAATTTTTTAAGTTGATATATTAATTTATAATAGAAAAAAAAACTCACAATAAAAAAAGAAAGTTCTTTTAAGAAAAAAATTAATGAAAATTACAAACTTGAGTTTTTAAGATTTTATAACTTTGTTATGAAATTAGAAAGTGTGTTTTTTTATAACTAATTAAAGATGAAATATTTGGAGATTTGTAATAGAAATATTTTATTTAAAATTAGAAAGTATCTATTAGTAATTAGCTAAAATTATATTATGTAAATAATAAAGAACCAACAAAAAGTGGTTTTACATTATTTTCAACTCTTCTTCCTTTGCTCGAAAAGGAAGCAAAATAACTTCAATTCAGTTCATTTCAAAATTTTATTTAATTAGGAAAAAAATCCTAATTTAATAAATGTTGACTATTCTTTATGTTTAGTTGGTCCAACCTATTTTGAGAAGTACTTTTTTACCCACAAAGAGTTCCTCATTTAAAGGACCTACAAATAATGTCTACCTGTATTACATATAATGTTTAGGTATTTAAAGACTTTTTAATTGGAAGATAAAGATGCTTCCAAATTCAAAATATAGTTTCCACTGTGGTGAATTTGAACAATTTCAAAATGGAGTCATGACCAATCTCTCAAAAAAATCATGTTCCATAAAAATGGGTTTGGCCAAAATGAATTGAAAAATCTATGAACCAATGTCCACAAGAGATAAGATTGAGTAATTAAGGATTCAATTCATAATTATATTCATAAAAAGGAATATAAAGCATGAATGTTGATTAATTGATTGATAAAATTCAAAATTCTAAGTCTTTAACATAACCTTAATGATAATCCTAATCTCAAACCCTAACCCTAATGATAATCCTAATCTTAAACTCTAAAATTTCTTAATCCTATCTGTATACCCAAATCCTAACCCTAATCATAACTCGAACACCTACCATAATACTAACCATGATGTAAATCCTCAACAAGGTTATAATAATTCTAACCATAATCCTAACCCTAATACTAATCCTAACCCTAACCATACATAGTACCCTAATAAAAACCCTAACCCCAATCATAATTATAACCATGACATAAACCCTTATCCTAACTGTAATACTAACCCTAAACCAAACATTAAAACCTAACCACAACCATAATTTTAATTCTAAACAATATCATAACTCAAACCCTAAGCACAAACCTAATACTAATCATGGTATAAACCTAAACTCTTATCCTAACCTTAACCCTAAACCCTCACTCTAACCAAAAGTCTAACCCTACCCATAATTCCAACCATGAGTTAAACTCTAAACCTAATTATAATCTCAATATTAAACCATAAAAATATATTCCTAACCTTAAACACTAACCTTAATGATAATTATAACCATGATGTAAACCCTAATAATAACACTACGCCTAAATCCTAACCCTAGACCTAAGCCCTAATCCTAACCCTAACCTTAAATCTTAACCCTAATGCAGATCTCTCCCTAACCATAATGCTAACTATGATGTAACCCTTACTCTAACCATAATCATGATCCTAACCTTAGACATAATCCTAGTCATGGCATAAGCCTAATCTCTTATCCTAACCTTAACCCTAAACCCTCACCCTGACTAAAAGTCTAACCCTATTTGTAATTCCAACCATCATTTAAACCCTAAACCTAACTATAATCTAAATATTAAAATCCATAAAAACCTAATCCTAACCCTAAACACTAAACCTTAAAGTCTAATCATAATCCTAATGCTAAATTGTAAACCCCAATCTTAATCTTAGGTCTAAATTAAAACCCTAATCTAAACCATAATGTAAACCCAAACCTAACAATAAAACTAATCCCACACCCTAAACCATAATCCTAAACCTTAATCCTGATCAAAACACTAACCCTAATCAAAACCCTAACTCAAAACATAATACTAACTATGATGCCCTTACCCTAGAAATGCTCCTAACTATAATCATAATCCTAACCCAAATCCAAACCCTAACCCTAAATCCTAACCTTAACCAAACCCTAACCCTAAGCATAATACTAACCATGATGTAAACACTTACTTTAAAATCACAATCCTAATTGTAACTCTAGACCCTAACCTTAACCAAACCGTAACTCTAAGTATAATACTAAACATGATGTAAACTGTAACCCTATCTATGATTGTGATGCTAATTTACCCAAACCCTTATCCTAACCCTAATGGTAAACATTAACCCTAACTATAATTCCATCTGTGATATAAACCCTAAACATAATCAAAATACTAATCTTGAACCCTACACCCCAAACCATAATCTTAACAATGATTCTAAAACCAAGACACTAACCATAATAATAATTCTAACCATGATGTAAACTCCAACCCTAACTATAATCCTATTGCTAATATTAAATCCTAAACCCTAATCAAAACCCTAACCTTAGCCAAAAAGTAAACACTAACCATAAAATTAAAATATAATATATTATTAATTTAGTTACCGTCTTCCATTTTGCGCCACGACTACTACTAGCTTATATGCCTTTTATAATATATAAAATATACCAAGAAATATCTTTTTCAAAGTTTCTATTTTTTAATCATATTTTCACACGAAAATTGAATAGACCTTGAGAAGAATATCTCTCGCCCTATTTTATATATATTATAAAATATATAAAAGCTAATATTAATACAAATGCGAGTTAATTTATTACGAATATCGCTTTTAGAAATTGCACGTAGTGACCTCACCCATTTCCTTTTATTAAATTTAAATCTTGTGGCGCAAGAAATTTTGAAGTCAAATGCGTGACGAGAGTGTGCGGCCCAAAATTCAACTTAAAACTTTGCTTGCACGGTAAGAAAAATAAAAAATGTTTATTTACGTAAACCGTACGATACGAATAAATGGAGAGGAACATAACGGCTATGTACCAAAAATGAATAAAACAAGAAAAAAACCCAACGGAGTTTGCTGAGAAAGCTGTCCTTATTGTACGGTATGGAGTTATACAGAAATGGCTATACAGCCGATAGTATTCCCATTTATACACCCTCCACGATCTCTGGAATGGATCTGCACCTTACAAAGCCGCAACGACACATGATTCGTAAAATAAAAATGTCAACATTACGGACTTCGAAGATTTGAGTAATGCGCTATGAGCGTTCTCGAAGATGCAAAGACTCTGTCAAAGCGGTTCTCAGCAATCTGTGGGAGAAAAGGCGGAATTAACAGACAAGTCTGTGCTTACCGGTGGCCAATTTAGACCACAACACATGGCACAAACTTCTAGAAGGAAAGCTAAAGAAGCAGAGAGGAATGTGAGATTTAGTGGTTGGGGTTTCAGTTTCAACTGCCATTTCAGGATGAAGTATGCCTATATTAATTGACTCATCTAGCAAACAAACCAAATCAAATCACAAGCGAGAGATACAGAGATTTCAAGCGATTTCCAAAAAAGAAAGAGATGGAGAAGGGAAAGAGAAGCACGAGCTATGCCGACTTGGGCATAGACATAGCCGGAAGCTTCTTCAAGTCAATAGAGGGCGTTGGCCCCCTTTCACCGACCTCACGAAACACAAAGATCACAGTGGTGGGCGTGGGCAACGTAGGCATGGCGGTCGCCCAAACCATTCTCACACAGGAGCTCACAAACGAGCTTGTCTTAGTAGACATACAGGCTGAAAAGCTAAGAGGCGAAATGCTCGATCTGCAGCACGCCGCCGCCTTTCTCCCTCGCACGAAGATCGTGGCCGACACCGACTACGCCGTCTCCGCTGGATCAGACCTCTGTATTATCACAGCGGGGGCTCGCCAGCGCGACGGAGAGTCCAGGCTGGCACTGGTGGAACGCAACCTCCACCTGTTCAAAAGCATTGTTCCCGAGGTCGTCAAATACAGCCCCAATGCCATACTCCTGGTGGTGTCGAATCCGGTGGACGTTTTGACATATATTACATGGAAGCTTTCGGGATTCCAGGCGAACAGAGTGATTGGGAGCGGCACAAATCTCGATACATCGCGCTTCCAATTCATGATCGCGGATCATCTGGATGTGAATGCGCAGGATGTGCAGGCGTACATGATTGGCGAGCACGGTGATAGTTCTGTGGCGCTGTGGTCGTCCATCAGTGTGGGAGGGATGCCCGTGCTGAGTTTCCTGGACAAGAATCAGATTCCGTATGAGAAGCACCATCTTGAGGCCATTCATCATACTGTTGTTAATAGTGCTTATGAGGTCATTAAGCTTAAGGGGTATACTTCCTGGGCTATTGGCTACTCCGCGGCTAACTTGGCGAAGAGTTTGTTGCGCAACCAGAGAAGGATCCACCCGGTCTCTGTCCTGGCGAAGGGGTTTCATGGAATTGAAGAAGAGGTTTTCCTTAGCCTGCCTGCGCAGCTGGGAAGGGGAGGTGTGCTGGGGGTTGTTAATATTCATCTGACGGAGGAGGAGAACCACCGTCTGATGAAGTCCGCCACGGCCATTCTCGACGTTCAGCAGAGCCTTTCTTTTTGACAGTTTCGACGCCTTCATTCTATTCAACAGTTTATATAGGGGAGAGAATCTAGTAGTTGTGCATCCTAACTTCGGGCTTCTCAAAAATCTACGTAGAAATTTCAAATCACTCCTATTTTTTTACAGTAGCTTACTTGGCGAGTCTCCTGCTTATAACTAAGGTTTCAGAGCCACATCATCAAATATGATGCCACTTCAGCATGCTTTTTGCCAAGGTGTCCAAAACAGCCCAAAAAAAAAGTGAGACCAATCATAGTGAATTAGGGACCCCAATAGTTGTGCAGTAGATGTCGCATCACACTATTGGCTGCTTTTTAGAACAAAGGGTACATTTCATTCAATTATGGGTAGTCATCATTAGCAAAAACAACTTTAAAGTCACAACCATTGGTACAATGTTGTCAAAAATATTGGATATTAAATCAACAACTATGGGTATTAAGTTAAGAACTACTATCACAACCATTGGAACGTGTTCAAGTATTGGGTCCTCTCCCCTAGTTAGCCCGTAACTGCAAGTTTCTTTTGGCAGAATAGCTGCCCAGCATCCGTGGGTAGGCCTTTTTTCAGACATTTGGACTATGATTTTATTTTATTTTACTGAGTTTGGCTGCTTATACACGCCACTAAAGTCTACGTAGGATCAGTGTTATAACACTAGTTTAATCACCAACGCCTACATGTGAGGTGGACAGTGGACAAAATTGTGGTCGAAATGCTTATTTTAAAACTCTAAGACATCATAATACTGTATTGTTTTCAAATCCTATTAAATACAATTGTTTTGCCTTCAAAAGTTATACTGAACCAATCCTCTTACCATTTCAAATTTTGGTGGTCAAAGCAAATGATTAAAGGACAATAGAAAATATGTATGAAATGTAACAATTCAAAATGATCATTTTTTCACTTTTTTCATATATAAAAAATCTTCCAATATAATAAAATTTTAATTTACAAATTATAAAAACTAAAAAAATCATCAAAATACAATACCATTTAAGAGCTCAAAGTACTTGTAGTTACTATTACCTTCCCTTAATCCATACATCTGACAATTATAAATTTAGGTGGAACCCAATTCATCATCTATTTGTATTCGCCACAAAACATATAGAAAATAAATCCATATCTTTACCAATATTTCGTGAATGAATATTCCATAAGATTATCAATGAGAGAGTGATAATCTACAATGACATATAAGGGATGAGAGAACCCGTGTACACAAAAACTAAAAATACTTACTACAGTGGCAGAAGATGGTTCCCTAAAGTTACATCGAATATTTATAAGGCACAAACAAGTTTTTAAATGAATTATATAAACAATCATTGCAGTCATGACTGCTCTTAGTGCTTTTAACTTTTTATTGTTATCTACCTACAATTTATGTATTTTCCACGTAAGAAGACACATACATATACTATTCCTTTTTTATGCTTCCATTATGTAAAGATATAATTGTAACTAATTGAGAATTTTATTGGGTAAATGCATAATACTAGGTAAACACAAAATGTGGAGGACACAATTGAAAAATAATAATCGAAGTACAAGTTGAATAGATGTACGATCACTTGTCATCTCTTATGGGTTGATTATTCAAACAGTTTGTTGATGTTAGTTAACTATAATCAGAAAAATAGCATTCCTCTCCAGTTTGAAAACCAAATGTTGACAATCTAATAGACACACAACTATCTACTTTAATTATTTTAGGTAACCTTGTGCATATAATTGTCTTCTATGAATCCATCTCTTTTACAGCTGAGAAAGTATTTAATCCTCAACTCTTCACGAACAACACCAACATTTAATGTACATCTTCTTCACCTTTTGCAGGCATCGTAAGTCTTTAAATTTCATAGCTATATTTTTCTTCTACTTTATATTTGTGTTGTCAAATTTCACCATTATTTTAATTATAATGTTTCATGTTTGTCTTTCATAATATAACTTTCTATACACCTCAGTCAATCATGAGTAATTAGTTTTGATCATTCATAGTGATTTCATACATAACACACTCTTAGGTAGGCCTTCACATTTCTAAATCTTGTATTTTGTTTATTTTATATTGTGAATGTCTATAATTTACATTTTATACATTTTTTCTTGCTTCAGCTTTGAAAGAATATTTTTGATTATCTGACAGTCTTTTCTTAAATAGATAGACAAATACTCATAATTCATCACCGAGATTTTAATAATATCATTTCATGTTTGTCCTTTAGATTATTCATAATTTTGTATTTTATTTAATTTGTCAAAATTATCTAAATTGTGAGAAACAGAATTTATGAGACAATTTTCCTGTGATTATTTAAGCTATGTTGGCCTATTTGATCTAGATGAGTTTAGACTGAAAACAAGTCTGTCAATTTTGAATGAAAATATTTCATATAGCAATTCTCACGCTATATGGAGACTTATGATCACAAGATTGAAAGATTTTGTTTAGTAGGTATAAGGAGGAAATAAATTAAAACATATTTGTGTTAACTTATAAATTAGGTGGGCACTAATTAGTAAAAACAAATCTAAACATTTAGTTTCCCTAGATGTCTACTTTAATTATTTTAGGTAACCTTGTGCATATAATTTGTCTTCTATGAATATGTTGGTTATATAATTGTATAATCGTGTGAATGATTGTTACCTCATTAAATTAATATTTCATTTATAGCATGAGTTTAGCATCACATTGACTTTAATAATTATTATTTATTTATAATATATGATGTGTTTCGTGAATTTTCTTATACATTTAAATATCACTTTTATTGGGTCAAATATTAATTCATTTTTCTCTTCATTTGAAAACTGACATATAATGTAGGGCTAAGAATATTTTGTTCCATGTATGAGTGAAAACTACTTTATCATAAAATTTTCAATCAAATATCATTTTTGTTGGCTTGTGTGGCACTTGTGCAAAAAACCTTCTGTTATGCATGTTTCCTCAAATGGTTTTCATTTCTCATATATTTGCAAAAATATGCTATTACAATCTATATGAAAAAAATTGAATCTTATGAAGTTATTTTTCTTTAAAAAACTTGTTCTCTTAAGATATATTCTTTTAGTTTACCAACTATTCACGTTATCTCCCCTTTTTAATTACAAAATTTGTCATTTTTAACAATATTTATATGCATTTCTTTTTTAGAAAACTAATATTCATTAAAATATATACATAATATAAATATATTCAAATACCATATTATATATAATATATTCATTAATCTTTGTTTTTTCAAGTGAAGTGTTATATAAAGTGTATTTAATATATATGAAATGATATATTCTATTTCATGTTCATAATATAGAAAAGGTTAAATTTTGCCTATTATTTCTATTTACAAATTAATCTCAACAAAGATATATATTGAAAGAAAAAATATAAAAATTAAAATATAGAATTATATAAGGAAATTATATAAACTTTTATTTTATTGTTATACAAAATGAAATCGTCAATCGTCAATTGTTAATGATTCTTTTTTTTACATTGGTACAGTAAATCGGTTCTTCACACATAGCAACCTCCTCTACAACAAAACATCTAAGCATACAAAACCCATGTACTCCTCCATCTCTCATTTTAAATTAAACATGCATTTTTTATAGGGAAAATAAATTTATGTTATTTCATTGCTATGTTTGTCTGATTTTTTGTTATAATGTATTATAAAAAAATAGTAAGAGGGTTCTCTATTTTATGTTTTTTTTTCTTATGTATATTAAATATTACTTTTACTTTTTCAAAAGTTGATTTTTCTTTAGAAATCACAAGTTTGAACCATTGTTGATCTACCTATGGTTAGAATTGCAATATCTTATAAAGTTTTGACTTAGTAGATGTATGGTTGAAATTTGTTTTTAAATTGGTTTTAATCCATCTCTCTCCCCCGCTCTATCTTATTCTCTTTCTCCCCCCATTTCCTATGCCAAGATGGATGGTACAATTAGTATAGAGAGATAATAAAGTTGTAGGGAGACGGGGGAGAGAATGAGAGATGGAGGAAGAGAAAGAGTGGAAAGGAGATGGAGAAGAGAGGGAGAGAGTGAGAGGGGGGAGGAAGAAAGGGATAAATGATTTAAGATTTAGGGCTTATGGTTATGAGATTCTATGGGTTTAGGGATTACTTGATAAGGTTTAGAGAGAGAGAGAGAGAGAGAGAGAGAGAGAGAGAGGATTTAGGTCTCAGGGATTAGGGTTATAAGGTTTAGGGCTTATGGTTTAGAAAAAAGAGAGAGGGAGGGGTAGAGGTTAGGAAGAGGGAGAGAAGGGAAATAGGGATATAGTGAGAGAGGGGGAAAGATAGTGGTGGAAAGGGAGAAAGAATTTAGGGTTTAGGGCTTATGGTTATAAGTTTTAGAACTTATATTTTAGAGGGGGAATGGAGAGAGGGGAGGAAGAGGGAGCGAGCGAGAGAGAGAGAGAGAGAGAGAGAGAGAGAGAGAGAGAGAGAGAGAGAGAGAGAGAGAGAGAGAGAGAGAGAGAGAGAGAGAGAGAGAGGAGAGAGAGAGAGAGAGAGAGAGAGAGAGAGAGAGAGAGAGAGAGAGAGAGAGGAGGAAAGAGAAAAAGGGAGAAATAATTTAGGGTTTAGGGATTATAATTTCAAGTTTAGGTCTCTCACTCTCTCCCCCCACCCTCTTTCTCCCATATCTCCCTATTGCTTCTTTCATTCTCTTTCCCCCTCTCCATTTACACTTCTTTCTTTTAAGAGTTTAAAATTATGGTAAAGGGAAAGATGAGCTATATCAAATGAGTTTTAGTAAGATAACAATTTTTTTTACCTCATCTTTTGTCAAAGCCTTATATCACTAAAGAGGAAGGGTCATGTGTCCTTTCAATTAGAAGGGAGTTTCTAGTTCTTCTTTTTATTTAAAAATTTCTAAACTCACTTCTAACCAATGGTCAAATTAGAGTTCTAAAGAGATCCCTAGTTTCATTCTTTATGACTACATGGCCACCAAGAAAATAGCAGATTTGTGTAAGATAACAACAAGCTCTTTTAAGAAGGAAACAAGATATAACAAGGAAGCTTCAACAAGATTAAGGGAAAGAGGAGTGGTTTCCATGTTTGTAATGCCAAATCTTTCTAAAGCAACATTTTTCAAGATATAGCAATAAATTCATTTGATAGAATAACTGAAAATAGGACTATGAAATCAAAGAGGTGACTCATTGAGAATAACAACTAGTTTCATAGAAGCGTAGAGCTCCTTTCAATAAAGAATAGCATATTTTAGTTGCGCATAGTATTTTAAATAAGAGAAACAATAGTTCTATTAAGATACTAACAGTTTCATGGAGTTCAAAGGGAGGTTTTCAAGCTTGGAGGCATATTTTCATATTTTAGAAAGAGCGGCGATTAAGGGTTTCAATAGAAGTTATAAATAAGGAACAACAAATAAAGGGGTAGATCTCAATGAAATAATTCCAAAGCATCATGCAAAAAATAGTAAACAATAGTTTGTAGAAGAGAGAACCACATTTTTTACATATGAGATGACAAATCATTGATAATAATAACAACTATTGATCAAAGAGAAATGTGGATTTCCTCAATAGATGAGATTGTTTGTAATACATATATTTTTATAAAATCTAGATCATGCATCATAGAGTGAAGAGAAATAAAATTTGAAAGGTACTTTATATGTCTTTTAAGAAAAGATTTTTAGAGATGAACAGATATGGGTAGGTTTTTGAGAAAAATCGACAAATCCTAGGCCATTGTTTTATTTATTTGTTCACTCATGCATTATCTGAAGGTTTCATTCATTGTGAAAATAATAGTATACATTGTATTTGTGGCCCTTGGTGCATTGATGTGATGAAAGACATAATGCAAGGTTTCATGACTTTTGTAAATAAATACTCGTTCTTTAGTTGCATTTTTCATTACTTCAAGACCATCTTTTCATTGTTATGTCAAAGGGATCTTGACTACTATATGCAAAAGGTGGAAGCTCAATTAGAATTAAAGAAATTTCAAGACATAGAACATGTTAAGATTATCAAAATAACCATTGCTATAACAGAAAAAATCTTTGGCAAAGACTAAATTCAAGTCTTCATGAAATGTTCACTATTTTGAGTGATGAATATTCACTGTTTAAAGGGTCTGAATAAATGATCTTTCAATGACTTTCTCATTGTCATAGTGTCAATAATAAGTGTGATATGGTTTGGAAAACCAACAATGATAAATATTAGAAAAAGATAATTACAATTAAAAGGAAAAATACCATAGTCCAAGGAGATAATCCCTCTTTGGTGCCATCGGAAGACAATCTCTCTTCCTTTAATCGAACAATTCATGTTTTCATCAGCATATGTGATACCGATAGGTCCATCGGGGGTTAGGGTAGCATGGCAAAGGTTCCACCAATGAGCATTGTTATATCGATAATTCCCATTTGAATAACTCCCCATGATGTATTTTTTCCTTGGCATCATCGATGAAAGCTTTATTCATAGCCTCATCGGCTATCGACAAGACAAAAAAATCCTTTGCCGCTGGTGTTTATTTCACCGATGTCTTCCATCGATGCAAGTCCCATCGATAAAATTATCAGGTGTCAGAGTAGCTCATAAAATACATCAACGATAGCACATTTTATGCCAAGAGTTCATTGATGCAACTCCCCCTAATGTCATCTCTTAATGGCTTCAAACAATCCTATCGTAGTAACCTATGTCATAAGGCTCATCGGACATCAATAAAACACAAACAATGGTATGATGATGGGCCCAACTATTCTAATGCCCCACTTCGGCCAAACCTTCACCGATGCATCATCCTACCATCGTTGTAACCTAAGCTGAAAGCCTTAACCAAGCGGCCCAAATTTTGAATTGGCCCAGGATATTTTGAGGAGTCCATCAAGTATCAACAAAACTAAAAAACAATTACCCTGATGGCACAAGCTATACCAGTAGAACGCATGCATGGAAATCTAGTTGATAGACTACCACACGTTAGATATTTATCAACATAAGTCTCACTGATAACCTCATCAACTATCAAAAAGATACAAAAAACCCTTCACCACCAACGTAAGTTATGTCAATGAAGTTCATCAGTAAAGGTCACACCGAAAACCCTATCGCTGAATCTTGTGTTGATGAACTCATCAAGCATTAAGGAAACCTGGAAGCACTCACCCCAACAACTTTAGTCATATTTATGACATCCATTGGTGAAGCTCTTGTCAATGGGCCATCCTTCTTTGGCATCTATCAATTTCCAAGACTTGCCAAAAATCTCATCGAGCATTAGGAAAAAAAGAAAAAAAGATTTTCCGATGGTGAATGTTATACTAATGGAGCATAACGATACAAATCATACCAATAAGCTGCTCTTATTTTTTCTCATCTGATGCTATCGGTCTGACATATACTAACACAAAGATTTTTTGTAGTGCTCTGCTCCTCAATTGGTGTATGTGATCTCGATGAGGTTTTGTCATTTTTCTTAAGTTGTCCTCATTGGGGTGACTCATGTCGATGACCTAAAACTTCATTGGTATAACCCTTACCTTACAAATGTGACACCTTTGTATCTATGATTGTATTGGGCGTCACCTTGTAGCTTCATTCTGGGTTCATGTTCACATGTTATCTCTTCATTTCTGCAATCATATGTAATCTCTTTGTGACATTTTACTCCTTTTGATAAAGTGTTTCTTGCTTACGATCTTGTAGCACACTGGGCTCTACCCTTGTGGGAACTGAAATTTACTCCACATGCTACAAGATAGACATATGTAACCAAAATGAGCCATGGGAAAAAATAGATAACAGTTACCATCGACACTCTTGATAGCACCAATAGCAAGTCTTTTATCCTTTTACCATATTGAGAAATGGTTTCTCCTTTAACCATTTTCATGTCATCTTATTTAGCTTTTAGGCTATCTACCCTGGCTTTTTGCACTTGCTTATGCCCATCATATCTGAAACTTTTCACTATTCATTCAACGACATCATCCAAATTCATCAACTTAAACTTTATGCATGTGATAAACAAAGTAACCAAATAACCATCCAAACATGAAACAAAGTGACACCAATATGTTTATCATGGAAACCCTGCCTGAGGGTAAAAACCACGGTGGGAGTTAGCACCCACTAATAATTTTCACTCTTCTGAAGTACACCATGTTAAAAGCCTATCCCTATTAGGACCATGCAATGATGCCCAGTTAGGAGCCACCCAAATAGGGGAATTACATCTAGCCCTATTAGGAGATTTACTCTGTTAGGAGTAACCATTTTAAGAGATTTCAAACCTTACTTAAAGAGTCACCTGGTTAAAGGATTTATAAATAAGACCTATTAAAGTCTACCCGGTTAAGGGATTCTCTTGTAGAAATTGTTAGGAATAAACAAGTATAATGATGTGGATATAGTGCTCCTCCTATGCTTGTTCATATCCAATTCAACACAACACTACTTCTTCTTTCTAACAATCTTCAATATTCACTCGATCGAACCTTCACATCCATGATCTACTCAATCATTTTCCATTGATTTACATATAAATACCTTGCGTGCATATTAGGGCATTAGTCGACTTATAAAATGTATTACATATGAATTTCATTCATTCTCTCTCAATCCTTGAACCCTAATTAAAATGTATTACCAATCTAGAACATTCGATTAAACATTCAGGTTGACCTCAAGATTCATCACAAATCAATTTAATTGTAAGAACAATCAAACTTTATTGACTTTCCCAACACACTTCCAAAACTTGATTCAATTTGGTCACCTCAAACAATGTAACATCAAATCATCATTATGAATTTGTTATGCCACGAAACCTTGACACCTAGATATAATGAAAATATTCACCAAAACTAACTACATCACCATCACTCACTGATCTAACATCACGTGTTTAGACCTGTTCATCATTTCCATAGAGTGAACTTCTGTCACTTGAAACAATAGCTTGCGGTACACCATCCTGTTGCAATCATAGCAGCAACAACATAGCTTAACTTCAAGATAAACATATCATGATCACATAACTTGAGTCTATATTGATTTGATAGAATCAAAAAAATCATTCGTTGTTTATTCTTATGTCTCTTCAGTTGGTCTTCAATCGATCTTAACTTGCTCCATCTTAGTTTCCAGCATGCGCGATCATACGCATTGTATCTAGAGACATCCTTGAGTATCCCATAACAATCACACACTCCACTTTTTCATATATGCACCGCACATTGGATACAACAACTCAAGTTACACTTATTAGCTTGTTGTCAACCAACACAATACTTAGTTGACATCAATGATAATATAATAACAAATCCTCCTATCATCAAATTTTTATCAATTAATACTCAACAACCATCTGCATCAGTTAATACCAACAAAAATGTTTGGCTTGTTAAATAAATGCAACTCTAGCAATGCACAAGAAACAAGATATGATAGTTTGAAATTTATATAACCATATGTGCATCCAACGTGTTGGATAGAGGTTTCCATGCTTTACAGACCAACCCCAAGTAGCTATTTAGAGCTCCAAATAAAATATTAAAGTTATGTAAAACATATAGTAACAAGTTAACTTTTGTTTTTTAACTACCCACATTTATGCTAGATCAATTCTTTTAATGTTAACTAAATTAATTATATAATATTAATTTTTATAGAATTTATAATTTTATTATTTTTTAATAAATGATTGCTTATTAAATTTTATTTTTTATTAGATTTTTTAATAATATTTGAAATTATACTAATTTAAATAACATTAAATTTCTTATTATTGTTTTTCATATTTTAAAGTAAATTATTGTTATCACTATTTCTATTTAAAAATTCATTTTACAATATTAATAGATTTCAAAAAATACAATTTTAATAATATTTTTGAAATTTCACAATCTACACTATCAAGTGAGGATAAAAAAAATACATAATCATAATTAAAATATAAAAGAAAGATATTTCAGGTTTTTTTAAAGGTTTTACTCTATTTTTTGAATTTTAAATTTGTATTTATTCATGACTTTTAATCTTGAAGTTAAAGTTTTGACTTTAGTAATATTAATATAAATTATTTTGATTATATATATATATATATATTTACAATTTTTAAAAATTTATACTACTTTAAAAAATTTTAATATTGATTTAAAAAAAATAAAATTTGCTTAAGAATTTAACTATATTATGTTTAATTTTATAATACTTTTTTTATTTTTAATAATGAAATCTTCTTTCAATTTATGTTAATATTATATTTTATGTATAGAGAGCTAGAGATAGGGAGAGAAGAGAGAGAGGAATAGAGAAGAGAGAGGGAAACATAAATAAGATATAGCTAGAGGCAAAAGGAGATAAAAGAGAAATGAAGAAAGAATATCTATTTCTTTTCCTCTTTGTTACTATTTCTTCATATTTGTTCTTGAATCTTCCCCTTTATCTCAAATTTTATATCTCTTCATCTCTATCTATCGTATATCTCTCCATTCATATCTATTTTTATATGTTTATCTCCTCTCTCTTTCTCAACGATGGAGTGTAACTACCTTCTCTAATTAGATGTTTATTGATTTATTGATTTGAATATGTGAATTAACAATACCATCATGCTAACCAATTGACCTCATGTATTTTGCCAATGTACTTAAAATATAGACCACATTCTTTCTAGTTAATAATTGGAATAAATGATGCAATTTGGGTTTGGGTGCTGCATAGACAATGGTCTGCTCAACACCCTCACCCATTCCCTAACATTAGATTGAAAACTTGTGGGTCAAGGAAATTTTAAATTAAATGCTTATCATAATGACTGCAGCGAAATTCACACCTAAAACTTTGCTTGGGAAGCAAGAAAAACCACATTTCTTCACGAATGCTGTACAGTCCGAACAAACGGTGAGATAAACAGAATTGTCCAAGGCACTCTGTCATTATTGTTTGGCATGGTTTCTACGCTGTCCAATATCTCTTGAATGAATCAGCGCCTTACAAATCCGCAACGACGCATGAATCAGCGCCTTACAAATTTAAGACCCACCTCACGAAACACGAAGATCACAGTGGTGGGTGTGGGCAACGTAGGCATGGCGGTCGCCCAAACCATTCTCACACAGGAGCTCACAAACGAGCTTGTCTTAGTAGACATACAGGCAGAAAAGCTAAGGAGTGAAATGCTGGACCTGCAGCACGCCGCCGCCTTTCTCCCTCGCACGAAGATCATGGCGGACACCGACTACGCCGTGTCAGCTGGATCAGACCTCTGTATTATCACAGCAGAGGCTCGCCAGCGCGACGGGGAGTCCAGGCTGGCACTGGTCGAGCGAAATCTCCACCTGTTCAAAAGCATTGTGCCCCAGGTCGTCAAATACAGCTCCAATGCCATACTCCTGGTGGTGTCGAATCCGGTGGATGTTTTGACATATATTACCTGGAAGCTTTCGGGATTCCCGGCGAACAGAGTGATCGGGAGCGGCACAAATCTCGATACATCGCGCTTCCAATTCATGATCGCCGATCATCTGGATGTGAATGCGCAGGATACATGATTGGCGAGCACGGTGATAGCTCTGTGGCGCTGTGGTCGTCCATTAGTGTGGGAGGGATGCCCGTGCTGAGTTTCCTGGACAAGAATCAGATTCCGTATGAGAAGCACCATCTTGAGGCTATTCATCATACTGTTGTTAATAGCGCTTACGAGGTCATTAAGCTTAAGGGGTATACTTCCTGGGCGATTGGCTACTCGGCTGCTAATTTGGCGAAGAGCTTGCTGCGAAACCAGAGAAGGATCCACCCGGTCTCTGTCCTGGCGAAGGGGTTTCATGGAATTGAAGAAGAGGTTTTTCTCAGCTTGCCTGCGCAGCTGGGAAGGGGAGGTGTGCTGGGGGTTGTTAATATTCATCTGACGGAGGAGGAGAACCACCGTCTGATGAAGTCGCCCGGGCCATTCTAGACGTTCAGCAGAGCCTTTCTTTTTGACAGTTTCTACGTTTCCACACCTTCATTCTATTCAACAGTTTATATAGTTAGCCCGTAAATGTAAGTTTCTTTTGGCAGAATAGCTGTACAACATCTGTGGGTAGGTCCTTTTTCAGACATTTGGGCTATGATTTTATTTTATTTTACTGAGTTCCGCTGCTTACCCACGCCACTAAAGTCTACATAGGATTAGTGTTATAGCACTCGTCTACTCGTCAGCACCTACACGCGAGGTGAACAGTGGAGAAAATTGTGGTCGAAATGCTTATTTTCAAACTCTAAGACATGATAATACTGTATTGTTTTCAAATCCTATTAAATACAATTGATTTGCCTTCAAAAGTTATACTGAACCAATCCTCTTACCATTTCAAATTTTGGTGGTCAAAGCAAATGATTAAAAGACAATAGAAAATATGTATGAAATGTAATAATTGAAAATGAGTATTTTTTTCACCTTTTATATATAACAAATCATGCAATATAATAAAATTTTAAATCACAAATAAAAATAACTAAAAAAATCATCAAAATCCAATATCATTTAAGAGCTCAAAGTGCTCACGGCTACTATTACCTTCCCTTAATCCATATATCTGACAATTATAAATTTATAAATTTATGTGGAACCCAATTCATCATCCATTTGTATTCGCCACAAAACATATAGAAAATAAATCTATATCTTCGCCAATGTTTCGTGAATGAATATTCCATAAGATTATCATGGAGAGAGTGATGACAAATAAGGGATGAGAGAATCCGTGTACACAAAAACTAAAAATACTTACTACAGTGGTAGAAGATGGTTCCCTAAAGTTACGCCGAATATTTATGAGGCACAAACAAGTTTTTAAATGAATTATATAAACAATCACTGCAGTCACGATTGCTCTCAGTGTATTTAACTTTTTATTGTTATCTACCTACAATTTTTGTCTTTTCCATGTAAGAAGACACATACATATACTATTCCTTTTTTATGTTTCCATTATGTAAAGATATAATTGTAACTAATTGAGAATTTTACTGGGTAAACACATAATACTGGGTAAACGCAGAATGTGGAGGACACAATTTAAAAATAATAATCGAAGTACAAGTTGAATAAATGTACGATCACTTGCCATCTCTTATGAGTTGATTATTCAAATAGTTTGTTGACGTTAGTTAACTATAATCAGAAAAATAGCATTCCTCCCCAATTTGAAAACCAGATGTCGATAATCTATTAGACACACAACTGTCTACTTTAATTATTTTAGGTAACCTTGTGCATATAATTGTTTTCTATGTATCCATCTCTTTTACAACTGAGAAAGTATTTAATCCTTGACTCTTCACAAACAACACCAACATATAATGTACATCTTCTTCACCTTCTGTAGGCATTGTAAGTCTGTAAATTTGACAACTATATTTTTCTTTTATGTTGTATTTGTGTTGTCAATTTTCACCAGTATTTTAATTATAGCATTTCATGTTTGTCTTTTAGAATATAAATTTCTATACACCTCGGCCAGTCAAGAGTAATTAGTTTTGATCATCTGTTGCGATTTCATCCATAACACGCTTTTAGGTAGGCCTTCACATTTCTAAATTTTGTATTTTATTTATTTTATATTGTGAATGTCTTAAATTTACATTTTATACAATTTTTCTTCCTTCATCTTTGAAACAACAGTTTTGATTTTTTGACAGTCTTTTCTTAAATAGATAGATAGATACTCATAATTCATCACTGGTATTTTAATAATATCATTTCATATTTGACTTTTAGATTATTCATAATTTTGTATTTTATTTAATTTGTTGGAACTATCTAAATTGCGAGAAACATAATTTATGAGATGATTTTCCTGTGATTATTTAAGCTATGTTGGTCTATTTGGTCTGGATGAGTTTAGACTAAAAACAAGTCTGTCAATTTTGAATGAAAATATTTCATATAGCAATTCTCACGTTGTATGGAGACTTATGCTCACATGATTGAAAGATTTTGTTTAGCAGGTATAAGGAGGAAATAAATTAAAACATATTTTTGTTAACTTATAAATTAGTTGGGTGCCAGTTAGTAAAACCAGATCTAAACATTTAGTTTCTCGGGATGCCTACTTTATTTATTTTAGGTAACCTTGTGCATATAATTTGTCTTCTTGAATATGTTGGTTATATAATTGTATAACCATGTGAATGATTGTTACTTCATTAAATTAATATTTCATTTATAGCATGAGTTTAGCATCACATTGACTTTAATAATTAAATTATTTATTTATAATATATGATGAGTTTTGTGAATTTCTTATACATTTAAATATCACTTTTATTGGGTCAAATATTATTTCATTATTCTCTTCATTTGAAAACTGACATATAATGTAAGGCTAAGAATATTTTATTCCATGTATAAGTGAAAACTAAGATGTACTTTATCATAAAAACATTTTGTTCCATGTATGAGTGAAAACTAAAGATGTAGGGCTAAGAATATTTTGTTCCATGTATGAGTGAAAGCTAAGATGTACTTTATCATAAAAATTTCAATCAAATATCATTTTTGTTGGCTTGTGTGGCACTTGTGCAAAAAACCTTCTATTATGCATGCTGCCTCAAATGGTTTTCATTTCTCATATATTTGCAAAAATATGCTATTATAATCTATATGAAAAAATCTGAATCTTACGAAGTTATTTTTCTATAAAAAATTTGTTCCCTTAATATATATTATTTTAGTTTACCAACTATTCACGTTAGCTCTATTTTTTAAGTATAGATTTGTCATATTTAACAATATTTATATGCATTGCTTTTTTAGAAAACTAATCTTCATTAAAATATATACACAATATAAATATATTTAAATACCATATTATATATAATATATTCATTAATCTTTGTTTTGTCAAGTGAAGTGTTATATGAAGTGTATTTAATATATATATAATGATATATTCTATTTTATGTTCATAATATGGAAAATGTTAAATTTTGCCTATTATTTCTATTTACAAATTAATCTCAATAATGATATTGAAATAAAAATATAAAAATTAAAATATAGAATTACATAAGGAAATATAAAGTTTTATTTTATTGTTATACAAAATGAAATTGTAAAATGTTAATGTTAATGATTTTTTTTTTTACCTTGGTACAGTAAATCAATTCTTCACACATAGTAACCTTCTCTTCAACAAAACATCTAAGCACATGCAACCCAAGTACTCCTTCATCTCTCATTTCAAATTAAACATGCATTTTTTATAGGGAAAATAAATTTATGTTATTTCATGGCTTGTTTGTTTGATTTTTTGTTATGTATTATAAAAAAAATAGTAAGAGGGTTCTCTAATTTATGTTTTTTTTCTTATGTATATTAAATGTTACTTTTACTTTTTCACAAGTTATTTTTTCTTTAGAAATCACAAATTTGACCCGATTTTGATGCACCTATGGTAAGAATTGCAATATCTTATAAAGTTTCAACTTAGTAGATGTATGGTTGAAATTTGTTTTTAAATTAATTTTAATCCATCTCTCTCCCCTTCTCTATCTTATTCTCTCTCTCTCTCCCCCCATTTCCTATACCAAGATGGATGGTACAATTAGTAGACAGAGAGAGATATTAAAGTGGTAGGGAGATGGGGTAGAGAATGAGAGATGGAGGAAGACAAAGACTGGAAAGGAGATGGAGAAGAGAGGGAGAGAGTGAGAGAGGGGGAAAGGAAGAAAGGGATAAATGATTTAAGATTTAGGCTTTATGGCTATGTGGTTCAATGGGCTTAGGGATTAGTTGATGTGTGTGTGTGTGTGTGTGTGTGTGTGTGTGAGAGAGAGAGAGAGAGAGAGAGAGAGAGAGAGAGAGAGAGAGAGAGAGAGAGAGAGAGAGAGAGAGAGATTATTTAGGGTTTAGGTATTATAGTTATATGGTTTAGGATTTAGGAAATAGGATTTAAGTTTTGGAGAGAGAGAGAGAGAGAGAGAGAGATTTGGGGAAGATGGAGAGTATTACTCCTAAAGAGCATTAATGGTTGTCATTAGTATCATTCAATCATAAAGTTGGTAAAGGAGACAAGACAGGACAGTCGGTCAGTACATAAAGTCCTTACACTGAGAAGAACATAGCTTTGACCAAGAACTCTTACCAAGCCAGATGATCACCAAGTACCGATCACAGCAGTCACCGAGAATTCATATGAACCGAGCATCACTTAATTACCGAGTGATGAATGTAGTGTACACTGAGTGAAATAGGAAAATGACATAGCAGTTTGGAATGACACAAACATCAAGGCAAATGGTTTACATCGATCAGAAAATAATTTACCAAGATCGAGACAAAATTTAATATGGATGTAATCATTAAATTATTGATGATTCCTAGGTATTTTTGATCTACGTTATTTATTTCCATTATTGATCTTAGGTTTTCTAAGATATTATAAAACCCTAATTAGGTCAAGGTTAGTTTGATATAAATTTGTAAGGATGTCATTTGATACTTGTATCATCAAGAAGTAGCCACACTCAGGACATCAGGAGATCAAATAGGGTTTTGAAAAAAATATTTAGTTTATCATAACATAGATAAGGCTACCGAGTAGTACAGAAGAACATACACATCACAACAAGGTGATATCTTTATTGTACTTTACAAATCAAAATTAGGAAAGTTTGAGTTACTATTTACAGATATACTACTGTTACTCTTTAACCATTGTAGTAGATTTCTAAATCTCTTAATAGAGTGAACTTAACAGTTCTTTTGTAAATCTCTTAACCGAATGCACACTTGATAGTGTTGCTAAAATCCTCTAACCAAGTAGATCTAGCTGATCTTATTGTTACTCCTAACAGGGTAAGATCGCCAGAAGTGATCACAATCTTTGTAGCCTTAATCGGAAAACATTGTTACTGCAGTAGTGAAGCTTTGTGGGTGTCATCCCCACTATAGTTTTTACATTCTAACAAGGGTTTTTGTGATACCAAAATACTTGAGTTATCATGTGTATGAAGTATCATGAATGGTTTATTGATTAGATTACATGCATTTATATTTTCAATTATATTTTGAATGTATGTTACATGCAATGTTGGCATAATAGTCATTGCTCCCCTCGGGATTCATGACATGGATTATCCGCCTCCTGTGTCTTCTATAAGTCTAATGGTTGTATCGAGCATTAACAGGTCGATCTTTTGGTGCAACGACAACCACTACTTGTAACAAGTGGTACATCAGAGCTTGGTCACAGTTTTGAATCCCCTCAGGTAATGCTGAGGGGGAGATTGTTGGCATAATAGCCAATGCTCCCCTTGGGATTCATGACATGGCTTAACTGCCTCCAGTGTCTTCTATAAGTCTAATGGTTTTATCATGCATTAATAGGTTGATCTTTTGGTGCAACAACAACCACTACTTGTAACATGCAATGGATTTACTCGGTTAATGATATCTATGTTTACAAAGATTCAGTTCAAAAAGTTTTAAGGGTAGTGATTCACCCCTCCCCTCTAAGTACAAACCTTTCTTTAATCCCAAAAATTGGTATCAGAGCTAGTTCTCTTGTTTTAGAAATATTAATCATTGAAGAGAAAATATCTTAAGGATGGAAAGGTATAATCTTGATAAGACTATTGAGAATCAAAGAAAAGATCTATGCAGATCTAAATTGAACAATTCAAGGAATCCAAAGAAGAACTAAGAAAGTTACTGATCAAAAGGAAGGATATGGCACTTCGGCATAATGTGACTAATTATCATGAAGAAGAGATAGATGATCCATTTGAGGAATTTAGATCTAGATCTAGTAGCGTATCTGATGCATCTGAAGGAACCATATCAGATCTATCAGAAAAGAATCAACATCTTACTGAATAGGTAAAAGCTCTGCAGATCGGTCAAGAGACACGAATGGTTAGAATGATTGATGTCATGAACAATGCAAGGCAATCTGAGCAAGAAAGAAATTTGGCTATTGAAGATAGGAGGTAAATGACTAATAAGTTGCAAGAAAAGGAATCTGAGATATCAAGAGAATCACCGAGCATCACTTTGAAATCTCTAATCAGATGGTTATCACAAGTCTGAAAGTTAACCGAGTAAACAATGAGCTTACTAGGAAATTGGAAGACATTGGTGAATTAAGAGAAGAGAATGAAAAATTGAAGAATGAGGTAAAGATTCAACAACAACATAATGAGATGATTAAGAAAGCTAAAGATAGTACTAAGAGAATGGATGAGTTCCTGAACAATCAAAGAAGACTTGATAGCACTACTAGATTAGGCTATACCGAGAAAGGAGAGTCATCAAGACAAGTTGAACATAAGAATTCCTATGCTAATCCAAGGCCAAAGAAGCTATCACATTATCATTGTGGAAAACTAGGCCACACATCAAATGTTTGTAGGAGAAAAGAAAAAGGTATTCCTAAATCTACTCCAAAATTTAATGGTTATTTCTATAATGGTAATAATTATGGACATCAAGCACATGAATGTAGAAAAAATCTAAATAAGACACCTAAGAAACCTTATGATGTAGGAGCATCTTGGGTCTTTGAGCAATCTTGCATCAACCAAAAAATATTTCCTGTTTCTATTGTTTTCTTTATAATATTTTTATTTGTTGGTTTGATGGTGTGCAAAGCTTACATGATGTTGAGGACCTATTTGGGAACCTTATCCTATGAGCACATGAAGATTGGATGGACCATTTCAAAGTTATAGATGTTTTCCTTGCAGTTGGAGCCGTATTTTCCTGCAATTTTCATGTTGATTGCGCATAGTGGCGACATTGATCCTTAAGGAATCAACCTTTATGCTCTTAATTAAATTAAGAGGACCTAAAGGAATATCATATCCTAAGAGTGCAAGTCCTAATTCATTATGAGTAAAAAGTTATGACCATTTTTCTCGGCGACCTATTTTCTGCCAATTTACACGTGAAACATGGAGTGTTTCTTCTTGCACGGTTCTATGTGATGAAATGGGGCCTTGTGTAGTTAAGGGAATGTTATTGGGTCATGTTTGTAGATAAATGTAAAGGTGCATCAAGTGGTGATCACTCTTTCATTAGTTTTGATTTAAATCTTCCAGACTAGACCTATAATGTAATTAAATGCATGACTGGCCAACTTGTGGCTTAACTGGCTATATAAGGAGTCTTGATTGATGTAGTAGGGAAATTAGGAGGGATGATTATCAAGATACATCATTCAGGATAGAGATAGGAAACAAACTAAGATTCTAATTTCATAATTTCTTTGTATAAGGCCGAAACCCGGAAGGCCTCACAATCGGGCATGTTGAAAGATATAATATAAATTCTCTGTTGTTGCTGCCAGTTGATTGTCTCATATCCATTGTGTTTTCTACTAATTTCATGTGGTATTCATATTGCTTATGTGTGTAACTCTAAGTAGAGCTTGTTATTGATTCAAGTGGACTCAATTCTACTTGTATCTACCCTACCCCTGCGTCACCTTATATGGAAAAGCATTGTCACACTTGCAATATGCATGGACATATATCATAGGAATGCAAGACAAAGATGAAGCGAGTTTGGACACTGAAAGAATAGAACAAGACATATCAACCGAGAAGGAAAGGTAATGCATACACTTGGGATTACAACACTTGGGTTAACTGCACAACATGTAGCAGATATGGACATATTGTAGTAAATTGCATGAGAAAGAATTGGAGAGGAAGATCTTGTAATTGGACAAGTACAGGTATGGCATATTTTCACTATCACAAGGTCGGTCACTTAAGAAAAGATTGTAGAGACCAAGCACTAGAGATAAATGATAATACAAATGGCAATACAATTGAATACATCATGAGGATAAGAAATCAAATGTGGAGAAAAGCATCAAATGACAATGCTGGATCAAGCAGTACTACATTCGGTGACACCTCATCCACTGGATTAGGTGATATCACCACCTACACCTAAGCAACTAAGGTATGTAATAGAACTGAATTTCAATCGGTTATATCTTTTAATAGTTCCTTATATCTAGTGAATGAACACCAAATCAACTTGAAATAAGATGCACTATGGTACTATATGTTTAGAAGTTAAGATGTGTACAGTCAGTAAAAGCACGACCTAGTAAAAGTTTGAGCTAGTCTGTGAATATTGGCAAGGTTAACCAAGTTGAAGTATCAACCGAGTAATATCTAGAGTTAACCGAGCTGAATAATTTGAAGTGTTAAATGAGCGCAACCATGTTTATTGAGTTGTGGTAGGTAATGCATTTAATGTGAAAGTTTGAGCGAGAAAATAAATTTTAAGTATAAATATGTGATGAATCAAGTCATTTCAACACACAATGATCACGAGAAGAACAAGAGTGATTTGAGCGATTTGAGCAAAGAATTTCTAGAGCATTTGATAGAGATTTAAGGAGATCTTGAGCAAGCTCGTCACTACTTCAAGTAAGTTTCAAGCCACCAATTTATTTTGCTAAGATTTCCTGAAGCCCTAAATTAGAGAAAACGATGGTGTCTTCCTCCAAGGTTGTGAAATTGAAGCCTGAGAGTGACAAGAAGGTCACATTGATTAAGTCTGTGACCTATGAGGAACCCAAATACAAGTTACACCCTGAGATTGCCACACATATTGATCAAGCAGGTGCATTTTATAGTATACAGCCTAAGGTTTTGTTGGTGCAAGACATACACGCATATATCCACTATAAAATTAGTGAAATTAGATATTTTGTGCTTCAATCTACTTACTAGGAGCTGAGTAAGAATAGAAAGCTCAAGGATGAGCATAAAAACTTGGAAGTTAATGGATTGATGAATGCCCTACATTTCCTGAGAGAGTTCAAAGCAGAATGGATTAGGGTTGTTCTTAGCCAAGTGCATGAAGGTAAGATATGGCTAGATTAACCGGTTAAACTATCCAATGATATTATTCATGTAGTTACCGGTTAGCCACTACTGATAAAGCTAAGGCCATAAGGAGTGCACCAAGGAAAGAAATTGAGAAACTCACAGGAGCTGAATGGGATGGACGAGGTATGAGAGTGAATACCATCACTAATCCAGAAACAAGGTTTGGAGGCTATGTTATTGGCTATAAGATATTTCAATCTAGAAGGCGTAATAGTGTACCTTGTGGAGCTATAGACATTGCTTACAAGATTGTTAAGAAGGGTCATCAATTGGACCTGGCCGAGCTACTACTGAAATAATTGGAGAAGAATATGAGAACCATTTAGGAAACAAAGAAAAACACATGTAAGTTTGGTTCACTACTGATTTGTACATTTTTCTACTTGCAAAACTTCTTTCCATCAGTTGGTAATGTCGATTGGGATGTGAACTGACCAATCATCGATTCATCATGCAAATAAGTGAATTTATTTAGAGTCTAGGTTAGAATTTTATCACTGTTATGGATGATTATTTTGGACAATTTAAGGATAGAATGCATAAAAGGAGCATGATTCCAGGTCAGCTGGTAGAGAAGCACAAAGAAGATATATGTTTCCTAGTGGATACCGACACCGCTTTAATTAAGGTAGTAGAACCAAGGCCTAGCTGGTTACCCCCAATGGGCTCTGAATTGGATATTGATCGAGCTTCTAGGTCAATTAAGGCACTGTTGGCCAAGCCCGAAGATTCAAAAGCTACTAGGTTTAGAATGCATAAAAGGGCAGGATTCTAGGTCAGCTGGTAGAGAAGCACAAAGAAGATATATGTTTCCTAGTGGATACTGACACCACTTTAATTAAGGTATGAGAACCAAGGACTAGTTGGTTACCCCAATGGGCTATGAACTGGATATTGACCGAGCTTCTAGGTCAATTAAGGCACTATTGGCCGAGCCCAAAGATCCAAAAGCTACTAGGTTTGGAACCTATGAAGAAGCTAAGTTAACAATAAAAATGGATCTCGTCAGAGTAAAAGTAAATAGAAAATTCAAAAAGATGATGGAAACACTGGCTAAACAATTTGGATATGAAGAAGAAGAAGAAGCAACATCTAAGCCGGTTGATGAAGCAACCGAGTCCAATAACTTTTGATTGGAAACAATGAACATAAGGAGGAAATCGAGTCAGACAAGGACATTCAAGATGCACCTGTAAAGGCCATAGGGAAGAGGAAACAAGAAGAAACACCTACTAGAGAAAGGAAAAGATCCTCCACAACTGATTCTCCACCCCTAAAGAAAGGAATTGCAAAAATCACAAGGCCAACTCCCACAAAGACATATCAGAAAAAGAAAAGAGGTGCCCAAGTCACCACCGAGAAACCTAAGAAGAGGAGAAGGATGATAAGAGATAAAGATGATATAGATGAAGATGATGATGAAGATGATCAAGGTCAATTTAAGGTTGTTGTAAATGAAATTCATTCGGTAGATTAGTTAGCTAAAAATATAAAGGAGTCAAGGATTCTAACTCACGCTAAGATGAGTTGGTATGTACATATTACTACTAAGGATCACAAGAAAATAGAAGAAGCTATTATTCAAATGATGATCAAATTTAAGAGAGTACCTATTGAGTTTTAAATATATGTTCCTATGGAATTATATGAGAAGGTATCGGCAAGGTGGACATACGCTTTGCACATAGAAAAGAAAAGGAGAGAACATTCATTGATTTTGCCAATGCCTACCTAATCTATTACTGAGATTGATGAGATGATGAAGCAATATTACAAACAATTTTTTATGAAAGGTAGAGAACTTTTTATTTTGGCATGTAACCTTGAGGCAATTGATGAGAACAACAAGCTTCTATGGGCTAAGATTTTGGAATCAATGGAAGAAGCTGATCAACTTGCACTGGCTATTATACCCAAGAAGAAAAGTAAAAAAAAAGGAAAAGGAGTTCACTTGGATGATGTTGACATAGCCACCAAGAAACCTATTCATATATCTACTACTGAGATACCGGATGACACATATGTTGTGGATTTCTACCCGACAGGATATAATGAAGAAGATACACATGATGCTCCCGATAAACTAGTAACAACCGGGACAAACAAAGTCTTGATAGAAGACATCACACATGGAGATCCTAATGATGATGTAAAAGATGATGAGGAAATCACTATAGCTGTAGATAACACTAAAGAGAATCCACCTAATGAGGCAGCAATAGTTGATATATCAGATGATTTACCAATACTGGTACAACCAATTGAGATTTCTACATAAGGGTAACCTGAGGATCCTACACCCAAGCAACAAAATGATACAACCGATAGATAGGGTACAAAAGAGAAGAAAGGTACAAATGAGCCTGAAAATAAAGAGGCATAAAGTAAAGAACCTGAAAAAAATACACCTGTAGAGACATCTACAACAGACACCAAATAAGATGCCAGAGGACAAGACACCAGTCACTAGGCAGGATTAGGAAGAGAGCATGTCTACCGAGAAAGATAAGAAAAATCCAGAGATGAAAGCTCTAGTACCATACAACAAATCCCCCACACCCAAGTAAAATAAAAAGAAGAGACATGGTAAGGGTCCAGTCACACTAGATGAAGTCATAGAAATTCCTACATGTGACCCTAGGACTCTAGACCCCAAATCCTTAAGAAGTTATTGTGAATTTTGCACAAGGAAGGCTGCATAGGAGAAGCTAAGAAAAGAAAGTAAAAGCAAACAGGTTTTAGAGGAAGTTAGAGACATTTTGATGCAAGAAGTCCCTGATATCAATGTTGATGAGGCAAATCCCGTCATTGATAAACTTGCCACTCTAACCAGACACATTAATGCCCTTGATATTGATACAGAGAAATGAATTGAGGAAAGGGAAGAGGCCAAAATTAAATTGAATCTAGTAGAGAAAATAAGCCAGGAAGTGGCAATAAATAAGGTCAAGCTATCAGAGGTAATCACCGAGCTTGACAACATTATTCAACAATTAATTACAATTTTTTATAAGTTATGTACTATAGAGCACTTCACTATCGAGATTAGTGAAAAGATAAAGAAGCTTGATGAAGAAATAAAGGTTATTGCAAATAATTCTTTAACTGAGCGAGATGCATTTCATAAGCATTACAAAAAATTTCAAGAACTCCAGTGGTTAAGAATTGACTTGAGGAAGCAAGAATATACAATCAGAGAGTAGGTAACCAAGCTTTAGGCTGAATTGCTTCCACATCTCAAGATAATGCAGAGACATGTGAATAAGGAAAAGGACTTAGTTTCCACCTTGGAGATATCAGTGTTAGAAAACATTTTTGATATGCATGCACAAGTCCATTTAGAGAACATTTCTCTTGATACTCTTAAGGAGGAATGGGAAAACCTCTTGGATGCACTGAAGAAAACCCATCAAAATATTTTTGATAAGTTGTGAGTACATCATTTTTTGGCATTAATTTCAAAAAGGGGGAAATTATATGTATATATATTATTGTATGTACTTCACACCGAAAGCATGTACAAAGGGGGAGTTCATATAAGAGTCATTTTTTTTTGTTATGTACAAATTTTGAAGTCGGTACACATACATAAAGTTTTTGATACTAATGCCAAAGGGGGAGAATTTTACTCCTAAAGATAATTAATGGTTGTCATTAGTATCATTCATTCATAAAGTCAGTAAAGGAGACAAGACAGGACAGTCGGTCAGTAGACAAAGTCCTTACACCAAGCAGAACATAGCTTTGACCGAGCACTCTTATCGAGCCAGATGATCACCTAGTACTGAGCACAGTAGTCATTGAGCATTCATAGGAATTGAGCATCAGTTAATTACCGAGTGATGAATGTAGTGTACACTGAGTGAAATAGGAAAATGACATAGTAGTTCACAATGGCACAAACATCAAGGCAAATGGTTTACATCGATCAAAAAATGGTTTACCAAGATCAAGACATAATTTAATATGGATGTAATCATTAAATTGTTGACGATTCCTATGTATTGTTGATCTAGGTTATTTATTTCCATCGTTGATCTTAGGTTTTCTAAGATATTGTAAAACCCTAATTAGGTCAAGGTCAGTTTGATATAATTTTTTAAGGATGTCATTTGATACTTGTATCATCAAGAAGTAGCCACACTCAGGACATCAGAAGATCAGACAGGGTTTTGACATAAGGATTTTGACAGAAATATTCAGTTTATCAGAAATGACATAAGGCTACCGAGCAGCATAGAAGGACATATGCATCACAACAAGGTGATATATTTATAGTACTTTACACATCTGAATCAGGCAAGTTTGAGTTTCTATTTATAGATATATGACTGCTACTCTTTAACCATTGTAGCAAATTTCTAAATCTCTTAATAGAGTGAACTTAATAGTTTTTGTTTTAAATCTCTTAACTGAGTGTACACTTGATAGTGTTGCTAAAATCCTCTAACTAGGTAGATCTAGTTGATCTTATTGTTACTCCTAAAAGGGTAAGGTCACCAGAAGTGATCACAATCTTTGTAGCCTTAAGAGGAAAACTTTGTTATTGTAGTAGTGAAACTTTGTGGGTGTATGAAGTTTCATGAGTGGTTTATTGATTAGATTACATGTATGTACATTTTTAGTTATATTTTGAATGTATGTTGCATGCAATGGATTCAGTCGGTTAATGATATCTATGTTTACAAAGATTCAATTCAAAAAGTTTTAAGGGTACTGATTCACCCCTCCCCTCTTAGTACAAACCTTTCTTTAATCCCAACAAGAGAGAAGGGAAAGAGTGAGAGAGTGAGAGAGGGGGAAGAAAAAGGGGGAAAGGAGAAAGGATTTAGGGCTCATGAATTAGGTTTATAAGGTTTAGGGCTTATGGTTTAGAAAAAGAGAGAGGGAGGGAGGGAGAGGGATGGAGGGAGAGGGGTAGAGGTTAAGAAGAGGGAGAGATGAGAAAGAGGGATACACTGAGAGAGAGAGAGGGAAAGATAGTGGTGGAAAGGGAGAAAGGATTTAGGGCTTAGGGCTTATGGTTATAGGTTTTAGAGCATATGTTTTAGAGGGGGAATGGAGAGGGAAGGAAGAGGGAGAGATAGAGAGAGAGGATTTAGGGTTTAGGGATTATAATTTCAAGTTTAGATGATCTCTCACTCTCTCCCCCACCCTCTCTCTCCCATAACTCCCTAGATTGCTTATTTATTTCTATTTCCCCCTCCCCCTTTCTACTTCTTTCTTTCTGCCTCCATTCCTCTTCTCTCTCTCCCCCCCATCTCCCTCTCCCCTCCCCCTCTTTGTTTCTCCATCTTGCCTATTTTTTCCCTTTAGGTAAAAATAGCTAACCAGAGGGTCTTAGGATTTTTATAAAGATTGTGGGTATGTGTAGGATCATGGTATACCAAACTATGGCCTTAAGTGGCAATGAAAAATCAGAAAATCAAGGTTAGTCAACTTGATGTAAAATGTTGAACATCTTATCAACCTTATGTGAAAAAGTTGTAAGAATAGAATCTGTAGCAAATTGAATGTAGTTTCTAAACTACTAGCCCTTGTCTAAAAAAGAAATTAATCTAATTATTCAAAATTTTAGATTTTAATGCAGTAATATGAAAATTTCAGGGAAAAGATAAAAAGTATGTGTATGTCTGACCACCTTAATCACAATCAAATAATGATATATTTTCTCAAGATTCTAGATATAAGTAGTAGACTCATGCCTGAATGTGACACATATTTTTTTGTAATTTTTTCCCAAATAAATAATTAATTATGATTTTTTGCTACAACTTATTCAGAATAAAAAACTCTCTTGTCTGACCACCTTAACTAATTCTAACCTTTACAAAATTGAAAACTTTTTTTTCTTATAGTAGGCGAAGCATAGAATGTGACGCATGTTTCAATTTTCAAAAAGGTTAAACGGTTTGAAGGTTATAGTTGTTTTTCAATCAGTATGTCAATTAGGACTTTAAAGATAACTCAATTAAAAAATTAAGTAATAATTACTTACTGAACTCGAAATTTGACAGCAATTATATTAATGGAAAGCTGCTAATTTCTTTAAGAAACCTTTTTCATTTCATCAATTTCGGGTGAAAAAAAGGTTGTCAGCTACATGGTCGAAGTCTCAAGATCAAAACAAATTAGGTGAGCACGCCTTATGGGTTGACCATTCATGTTTGGCATTGCCCAAGGCAAATACCAAGCCTAATTAGACATCCGAAATTTCCCACCTAATTCAACATTTCATTTTGACTGGTTTTTTCAATTTCAAGTTACATATTAATTTTTTTTAATGTTAATATTAAATGATTTGAGTGTTTTTTTCAATTTTAAGTTATATATTACAATTTTATATATATATATATATATATATATATATATATATTAATATTAAATGATAATAGCATAGCATTAGTATTATATAAATTTTTATATTATTATTTATTTCTCTATTGTATAATAGTATAAGATTAGTATTAAATATTTATATTATATGTTCAATAATACCTAAGGGAGAGAGAGAGAGAGAGAGAGTACCTAATACCTAAGGGAGAGATTGAGAGAGAGGGGAGAGAGAGTATCTGATATATATATATATATATATATATATATATATATATATATATATATATATATATATATATATATATATATATATATATATGCAAATTTTGGGTGGGAGATTTCAGATATCTGATATTTTTGGATATCCGATTCTTTCTACTAGCATTGAAAAGTAAAAAGTTTATTCTCTGGGTCCCTCAACCCGAGAAGCATATTTTTCTACAGAGAATCACGGGATTGTAGTTGTAGAAGACAAAAATCCACTTTTTCCCCCTTCTTGGCTGGAATTTCTCTATTACCAAAGGTTTTTGCATCACCTTTTTGGTCTCACTATGGGGAGTAGTAGTCATCCTCTAAAGCATAAATGGAAGAGGAAACTCACAAATGAAGACATTGAAGTGTATAGAGAAATGGATAGGGTTGTCCATTAGAACAAGAGACAGGGTATGTTAAATATTAATGAAGATGTGGGCATAGGCCCACCCTTAAATGTGGTTTCAAGTGAAGAACATGAATTTGAAATTATTTATGACAATAATATTGAAAATGAGAATGTAGGGATTGAAGATGAAAATATAGGTTTTGAAAATGAACATGTAGGTGCGGACAATGGAAGTGTGGACATTCACAATGACAATCCATTGATTAAATAAGAAGGAATTGACAATGATAATGGTACACAAGAACCAAATCAATGTAAGACATCTCCAAATTATATGAGAAATGAAGTCCCTTGGGAGGAAGAAAGATAAACTTCAAAATTGAGACCTTCAAGAATAACTAAATGGTTACTTGAAATTGATGAGAACATAATGAGAAATTTCAATGGAAAGAGATCAGAAAGAACCATTCGGTTGTGGGGTTCAAAATTTTTTGATCAATTTTTTAGCCACAAGACGTTGGTTGAGAAATGTCAAATGTTTGTGCAATTGTTAAAGATGCAGCAGATGAGACGTATACTAGTCAAATTAAATATTAGTGTGAACAAGAAAAAGGAGAGGAATGCTATTAATGTGAGAAATCTTTTTAGTGCTCTCAATTCCATTAGGAAGACTACCAAGGAATAAGATCAGAGAGCCACTAAGAGGGTTATCACAACCTCCTTAGTAAGTCATCATTTGAGAAAGGCTCATTTGATGAGACAAACTTGTGTTGACTTGAACCTAAATCGTAAAACTTTGGATAGAGCACGTGCAAGAAGAGAAAGACTTGATGATCCTCTTCAACATGATACATGGGCTTATGGTGGGAGACTTTCACATTTTGATAAGAAGCTTACCGATGGTGTGAAGGATCAAATTCAACTATTTTGGCAATCTAATTCAAGAGTGTCACCAAATGTGAAGGATTTTTTGAAGTTGAGAATTGGCATTCGAGACTGCACCCTGCATCCCAAACATTATTTGGAGGTGAGTCAAACAATGTTGTTAAATTTTTTTTGTGAGACACATCCAACATTGTAAATATCACAAAGAGCTTTTGAAGTCCTCCAACCTTTTTTTTGTGTGCCTCTTAAGATTCGAAATACTTGTTGTTGCAAATATCATGTGGAGTTTTCAATGGACTATAAACTATTACGATCCCTTCATTCTACTTTGCATGCTAGTGAAATTTTGGAGGAGTGTGGTGCAAGTGCTCTTCCAAAATCATCAAGAGACTTGCTAGATCATTTTTTATGTCCTGGAGATGATGGATGTTTCTTTTATAGAAAATATTGCTTAAATGACAAGTGCTCAGAGTGTGGTGGGCTAGTGACGTTTGTTGAATGTTTTCATGAGGGATGCAAACACAATTTTGGAAAGACAATTGTCCACAAAAAGGTATATGAAACCATTAAATATATATTGAAAAGTGGAGGTGAAGGCTCTAGATGTGAGTTGGTTACAAAAGAATGCAATGTAGCTGATTTTATTTCAGATTTCAGGAAGAATATTTTTACAAGTATGCAAGGCATAGTCATAGGTCTTAGTGGTTGGATAAAAAATTCAGGATGTGTAAGGACACTTTCCTGATTGGAACTATTATATCAGTTGTTGACTTTTCAGCGAACTATACATTGGAGCCCCAAAATGAGTTGCAAGCTCAATATTACAATTCTATCCAAGTTGCTATTTTTGTGCACATAACATATAGACATTCCCCTGATAGTACAGAAGATGACTGAAAGATAATTAAAGAGTACCATTTTTATATGAGTGATGATAGATCTCACTCTCACACGTATGTCCAACATTGCTTTGAGAATTATTTTGAGTGGATGCGGGAAAATAATATTGTTATGGATAGACATCTCATTTGGTCAAATAAATGCACAGGTCAATTAAAAAATTCTTGTATGTTTTATTGATTATGTAGAATGCATGAAGAGAGAGGTATACCTCATATTTGGTTTTTTTTTTAGGCCGGTCATGGAAAAGGGGAGCATGATGGAGCAGGTGCATGCGTAAAGAGAGCTCTAGTTAAGGAGAAACTAAGGATTTTAGGTGTAGAACTCCTTGATGCTTGTTCTATTGTTGATTAGTGTACTTCAACATTGTCATAGGGGGGACTCTTGATTCAGCATGCACAAATTCTTTTGGTTGGTTGAGTTGGGTACAATAAGAGATAGGTTGGATTTTCAAACTGTGAAAGATTCTTCAAAAATGCATTCATTTCAAAGCTTAGATGCTAGTATATAGACCACTTGGACCCAAAAGTTGGCTTGTTATTGTTTGAGGTGTCTTTAGTGTGATTGGGATCAATGTGAGTCAAGTGAGTGGGTTGATATGTGGGTTCCACATTATCTAACTCCTTTATCTGTCACAGTCTCTGTAATAAATGATGACATGGATTGTTCACTTGATTACGACCATCTTTAAGATCTTCTACAACTAGGACATGTTTTTGCATTGGTTGCACCACAAGGGAATGATGAGAGATTGGATTACTGGTTAGCACGTTGTGTACAAGGAAAGCATAAACTTGCACAATTGACGATCGATGATGATATGTTCACATATCCAACAGGATCACATGTTGTTGTGGGAACATGGTTGCACACATATATGATTAGAAATAATGGCATTATTACATTTGAAGACTATGAGAAGCACAAAACCATTCTCATGTATTCACACCTTGTTATCATAGCCAATATTAAGTTGTTGAAACATGAAGGAAAACCAAAGATAAAGGAACTTTGGACTATTAATATTGATGATCTTGAAGCAATATTGAATACCCTCAAGCAGAGAGATGACCCTTCAGGAACACTTCAGTAGGTAAGTTCAACTCAACTTGCAATGTTTTCCATGTTTATTACGATTATGTTTAGTAAATTAATTTTAGTTTTTTTCTTTATTTGTTTGAGCCAATAAACTTGGTTTTGTATGTGGATTGCAAATGCAGTTGGGTACATATATGATAGATATAGAATATCAAGGTATGCATTTGCTTAGCCCATCTTTTATGATGGTAACTTCAGTATGCATTGGCTAGTCATGTTCTTTGGTTCATTTAGTTACTTATACATTCATAATCTTTTTGTCAACCTATAAAAACTTCTTATATTCTCTATTAACTTTTCTTCTGGCTTTTGAATGCAGGGATTGGAATGTAGATGTCATCGAGTACCATGTGTTAAACTTATATACTTTAGGAGCAGAAGGAGCACTTATTTTTTTATATATAGTTGTGTATCTAAGATTTTGTATATAAAAACAACAATTGAATGTAATGTGCATATTTAGATGCTAAATTTTGTATATAAAAACAACAATCGACTGTAATGTGCATATTTAGATACAAAATTTTGTATATAAAAAAATAACAATCAAATGTAATGTGAATATTTAGATGCCAAATTTTGTATATAAAAAATTTGATGCAAAATTTGAAATATAAAAGAGCCCATGGAGTTGATTTGCAAATAATAAGAGCTCACATTTGTATCATCTTAATGCCAAGTAAAGTGCAAAAATTATGTTTCCTTACTATGAATGTTGTATCCTTATATTTGTATCATCTTAATTTTTTATCCTTACATTTGTATTGTCTTAATTCCATGTACATTTGTATGGTCAAATGATATAATAGTTGGAGTCATTGAGTCAAAATTGGTCAAATGTGTCCAAAGTAAAATGGCGAGTCCCTGGGGTAAAGGGATAGTGTTGAAGGATTGCATCATGGAACTGAATGTACTATGCCATTAGCTTCGGTTGGGCAAGTAAACACTAGTAACAACCTCATTTCAACCACTAAATCACTAGAACATTCATGACCATGTTGGACCAAAGTGTCCCCAAAGTGCACTAAGCATGATTGGGCAGCGATCTTTCGAGGCTTGTACCTCAAACCCCATGAGAGGTATTGATGAATCATGAGATGCTACAAGACCATGTTTATAATTCCTATAATAACCTCTCTCTATTCTGGGAGATTTGAATTTGTTTGAATTTGGCACACCAATCTCGCTTGATGCCAAAACTTGCAGTGAGGGTCAGTTGAAAGTTACACCACTAGGTTTCTTCCAAATTGTTCATCTCAGCACCGAATGGTCTACACCATTAGCTTCTATTGGATGGTTAAACACTAGTGACGAAAACTTTTCAACCACTGAGTCACTAGAACGTTCGCGACCATGTTAGACCAAAGTGTCCCTAAGGTGCATTAAGCACGTTTGGGCAGCGATCTTTCGAGGCTTGTATCTTGGACCCTATGAGAGGTATCGACGAACTGTAAGATTCTACATGACCATGTTTTTTAGGCCTAGAATAACCTCTCTCCATTCTGGGAGATTCAATTTTTTTTGAATTTGGCATGTCAATCTCGCTTGATGCCAAAACTTGCAGTGAGGGTTAGTTGAAAGTTGCACCACTGGGTTTCTTCCAAACCGTTCATCCCAGCACCAAATAGTCCATGCTATTAGCTTTGATTTGGTGGGTAAATGCTAGTGACAAACCTATTTCAGCCACTGAGTCACTAGAACGTTCGCGACCATGTCAGACCAAAGTGTCCCCAAGGTGCACTAAGTACGATTGGGCAGTGATCTTTGGAGGTTCGTATCTCAGACCCCGTGAGAGGTATTAATGAACCGTGAGATGATACATGATCATGTTTCTAAGGCCTACAATAACCTCTCTCCATTCTTGAAGATTCAAATTTGTTTGAAATTGACACACCAATCTCACTTGATGCCAAAACTTGCAGTGAGGGTCAGTTGAAAGTTACACCACTGGGTTTCTTCCAAACCATTCATCCCAACACCAAATGGTCTACACCATTAGCTTTGGTTGGGTGGGTAAACTCTAGTGACAACCCCATTTTGACCACTGAGTCACTAGAATGTTCGTGACCATGTCGGACCAAAGTGTCCCCGAGGCACACTAAGCATGATTGGGCAGTGATCTTTCAAGGCTCATATCTCAAACCTCGTGAGAGGTATCAGTGAATTGTAAGATGCTAAAAGACCATGTTTCTAAGGCCTACAATAACCTCTCTCCATTCTGGGAGATTCAATTTTTTTTGAATTTAGCACGCTAGTCTCGTTTGATGTGAAAACTTGTAGTGAGGGTTAGTTAAAAGTTGCACCACTAGGTTTATTCCAAACCATTCATCTTGGCACTGAATGGTCTACGCCATTAGCTTCTATTAGATGGGTAAACCCTAGTGACAACCCCGTTTCAACCACTGAGTCACTAGAACATTTGTGACCATGCCAGACCAAAGTGTCCCCAAGGTGCACTAAGCATGATTGGGAAATGATCTTTTGAGCCTCATATATTAGACCCCATGAGAGGTATTAGCAATCTATGAGATGCTACAAGACTATGTTTCTAAGGCTACAATAACCTCTCTCTATTCTAGGAGATTCAAATTTATTTGAATTTGGCATGCCAATCTTGCTTGATGCCAAAACTTGTAGTGAGGGTCAGTTGAAAGTTGCACTACTATTTTTCTTCCAAATCATTTATCCCAGCACCAAATGGTATGTGCCATTAGCTCCGGTTGGGCAGGTAAATGCTAGTGACAACCCCTTTTTGACCACTAAGTCACTAGAACTTTCATGACCATGTCGGACCAAAGAGTCCCCAAGGTGCACTAAGAATAATTGGGCAGTGATCTTTCGAAGCTCGTATCTCAGACCCTGTGAGAGGTATCAGAAAATTGTGAGATGCCTACAATAACCTCTCTCCATTTTGGGAGATTCAAATTTGTTTGAATTTGGCACGTTAGTCTCGCTTGATGTGAAAACTTGTAGTGAGGGTTAGTTGAAAGTTGCACCACTGGGTTTCTTTCAAACCATTCATCTCGGCATCGAATGGTCTGTGCCATTAGCTCTGATTAGGTGGGTAAACGCTACGGACAACCTCATTTTGACCACTGAGTCAGTAGAACATTTGTGACTATGCCAGACCAAAGTGCCCCCAAGGTGCACTAAGCACAATTGAGTAGTGATCTTTCAAGGCTCATGTTTTGGACCCCGTGAGAGGTATCAGTGATCCATGAGATGCTACAAGACCATGTTTCTGAGGCCTACAATAACCTCTCTTCATTCTGGGAGATTCAAATTTGTTTGAATTTGACACGCCAGTCTCGCTTGATGCCAAAACTTACAGTGAGGGTCAATTGAAAGTTGCACCACTGGGTTTCTTCCAAACCAATCATCCTGGCACTGAATGGTCTGCACCATTAGCTCTTGTTGGGTGGGTAAATGCTAGTGAAAATATCATTCGAAACATGAATTCAATTGAATGTTCCCAAACATGCTAGACCAAAGTGTTATGAAGGTCCACTAAGCATCATTGCGTATGTTGGCGAGCATTCTGGTGTATCAAGAGGCAAAGTGGAATCATTCCTAGAGTAAACCTACCCAACTAGATGTGATGGAAGCATCAGTTTGTGCCCACAATTGACAAATGTTTTTGCTCTAAGGGAGATGGGGACATGGCTATAAAGGGTCATTGGCAAATGTAAAGAGACCAAGGATGGTCATTTGAATGCATTGTGGAATGTGGCTATGACTTGAAATGGAGTAAATTGATTGTTTGTTGTCTTGTTATCACTTCCATGTCTATATTGCATCATTTCATTGACATTTGAAGGCAAGGAATACACTAGTGTCTTCTACAATCACTACTACATTTGGGGCCAAATTTTGACAGAAGCTTCCGATGGGTAATTTTTTATTACGAATTTGGTATTTTTTTTTTGTAATAGGCCCTGATGGTGTCGGTATTCTAATGGGTGTTTAATTGACCATCAGAATTTTGACAGATTCAGGGTATAGATGAAAAAAAATTTTGAAACGGCCTCATCATTTTTATTTCGATTGGATAGAGAAGGAGTGGGAGAAGGAGTGAAAGCTATGCGCAGGAGAAGGTATGTGATTTCTTCATCCTTCGAGCCTCTGGCATCATATTCAAATGCATTGCATTTTATTTGATCACGAATGCTCTCTGAAATGACCACATTCTACTAGTGTCGTGCCCTAGCCCGTGCTTTAACTCCATTATTTGATGTTATTGGTGCTTGTGCTCAAGAATATCCATTTTTTTTAAAATGTTGACTGTGGTTATCAAATGGATAACCCGTGAGCTTCTAGCTAGGTGCCATTTCTATATTTGATAGCTTAGGGCATCAAATGTATATTGTATCATTGATAGTTGAGACTTTGTTAAAAGGAAATAGGACAAAGAATGATTTTGATTTAGTCTCTCTATTTTGATCCCTAAGTGGCTTACAACCCTAGAGAAGTATATGCAGATTTACAGATGCAGTTGCTGGATAGCTGATAATTCACAAGAAATCCATGCATCCAATTTGAATAGCAATTAATACAAATAAATAGGGTCCTCCAATGGCACAATCATCTGGACCTTGACTGTCCCCTCAACCAATGACCCTTCAAAACTGGGTTATCATGCAATCAGTGAGTGATCCTTCATTCTCCTAGTTTTCCCTGCATCCAAACATATTGGAAATATACAATACAATGATAACAAGTCTTTCATAATCCCCCTTCCCTCAAAGAACACTATCAACCATCCCTTCCACATAGCATTTCACTATTTTATGAGTGGATTGTGTAGGAATAGTTAACATTAAACAAGGAGCAAACTCCTCAACACATCTTGGAAACCATTGAATTCAATAATAAATGAAACCTAACATCAAAACTATTCCTTCCATAGTTGTAGGATACATAGCAGTCGATAATTCACAAGAAATCCATACATCAATTTTTTATAAGGATATCCTACTAATCAATAGGAATTTTCTTGAGATGACCAATGATTATGCATTTTGATGGCAGTGTGCTAGCTCAAAAGGATAATATAAATCTGAAACAATTTTTTCTAATTTTCTCAAACTATAAATGTGGTTAAAGGGAAAATATTATGTGGAAAACCCACAAACCAAGCTAGTAAATGATTGTGCATCAAATTATTCCTATATTCATTCAAGTATTGCTATGCTTCAGCTACCTGACCTTTGAGCTTCATCTAGAGGAATGTGTAGCTTTAAGATAGAGTTACTTCTTGGGCCTTACAATAGGGTGGAATATGATCAAGATTTGTTTAGGTTGTATCTTTGTTAGTCCCATTGTTAGGTTCTTATAGTTCATGGTTTGAATCTATTATGGTTGTGTAAGGGATTTGTAGATGTTTTTTCTAACATAATTATTGGACACCATGATTGGAACAATTGGTCATTGGCTATTGTACACATGAATCATACCTGCCAATGGTTCTTTGTGTTCAAGAATTCGTTGATCAATCTTTGATATTTATTGTCCCAGCTTTAAAAGAGTGATAAAAGATATAGTGAGTGCTATCTTTTCCAAGTGTTTTGTGGGTGCCATTATCTTCTAGGAGTAATTGCTAGAACCAAATTATGTTCTTTGCCTCTATTAAATATTGTAGACACAATCATCTTCTTGGTGAAGGGTTGCTTCCATCCCCATGAGGCACTATTTCATGGTTTCCATTCCCTTGTAGTAAAGTGAACCTAATTTAATACAAGTGTGCACTATTTTGGGATCCATAATTTATGGCCCCTACACTATGGTTATTAGCCTAAGACAGGCCTACCTTTGCATATAATAAGAGGCCAACATGAAGCAAACATCCATAGGTTAGGGGGTTGTTCCCTATCCATAATTTATTATTTAAGTGCTAAGTGATGATGGGTATATCGTGTAATTCATACCTAGTGTGTCTCTTTCTTTCTCTCTACATTTCACATTAGGAGTATATGCTATAAAATACTAATGAAATCAACTATTGGTCAAATCTAATCAAAATTGCAATATAAAGATTAAAATAGATCTTGAAGAAATATGTGAACCATTTTTTATAGATATTGTACAAACGAAGAGAATACTCCAAAGAGGAAATATTTCAATGTGGAACAATTGAAGGACAATATTTTACTTTTATATGCACATCTGCAATGTTTTTGATATATTTATGAGATAACAAAACCATAGAAAGAATAGTATATAGAAGAAAGTAAAGAATAATGATCATACTTTGAGATATTGTGGAAACTTAAAGGAAAGAATGCTTGGTGGGGTTATTATGCAATTAGTGAGTGATCCTTCATTCTCCTAGTCTACCTTGCATCCAAACATATTGGAAATACACAATACAATGATAACAAGTCTTTCAAAATCCCCCTTCCCTCAAGGAACACTATCAACCATCCCTTCCACATAGCATTTCACTGTTGTATGAGTGGATTTTGCAGGAACAGTTAACATTAAACAAGGAGCAAACTCCTCAACACATTTTGGAAACCATTGAATTGAATAATAAATGAAACCTAACACCAACAATATTCCTTCCATCCACTTCTACCAAGAATAAAGCATTTAATCCATTCAACATTACATATAATCATTAGACAGTTACATTTCCTGACTGTGTAGAGGAATAGTCATGACCAAAATGATCAAAACTACTTTCACCCTTGCACAAGCTATTCCAAACTTCAAGTAAAATGAGCAATATG
The DNA here is from genome assembly GCA_027943335.1 of Chamaecyparis obtusa. Classification (NCBI taxonomy): domain Eukaryota; kingdom Viridiplantae; phylum Streptophyta; class Pinopsida; order Cupressales; family Cupressaceae; genus Chamaecyparis; species Chamaecyparis obtusa. The sequence goes on along the minus strand of BSBK01000494.1, from coordinate 539,102 downwards.
CTATATCAAATCATTCATATTCATAGTAACCATTGAAGGATCATTTTTTCAATGAACCCTCTGACTGTACCCCTGCGACAGAGAAATGAAACCTCAAATAGAGAAAGGAAACTTAGTAAAACTAGTCTATGCCTCTGTTTGTGAGGGAAACTTAGTCAGGACATCAAGTATCATCTCATCATGGTCTATTCACCATGTTTCAACACTGCATTCACTCTGATCTATTCAACTTACACCATTCTTCTTCTCCAGGACTCAAAGGCTTGAAACAATATATGTGGTAAAAATTCATGAAATACTAAAGAAGGCCTACTATTTGTCAGACAAATCTTCATTTTCCCCCACAAAAAACTAAGTAATAACTACTCTACCCTTAATTTTTTTAACAATGCACCATATTAGATAAAGTAGGTTCTATCACACATGGCACAAACTCTCTTCAAACTCACAATACGTTGCATACGTAGTACAAAACTCATGAGATTCTAAAGAAGGCCTCACTCTTAATGAGTTATAAACATGCCATTGTTTTAGTTTTTCTTGCGAGTTATAATAATTTTTGTAAACATGCCATTGGTTTAGTTTAGTGTATTCATTTTTGTCAGACAAATCTTCATTGTCTTCTGATTGTCTTCTTTATATAGTAGCATGTATTAATTGGCTGACAAATAAAGAAGCATTTAGACAATCAGAAGACAATGAAGATAATTTTAAATGCATCTAACACAAAATTCCTTTACAAAAATGAACCAATGGCATGTTTACAACAAAGAAATAGAGTGATAATAATATGTTGAAAATTATATTTTGTTTAATACACGCCAAAGGACCAGTCCCAACAATTCTTAAACATACTTTATATGATATGATGAATTCTTAAACAATTAAGGTTGGAGTAGACATAGTTATCACACAATTTTTTTGTGTGGTACAAGAAAGATTTGGCTGATTAAGAGTGAGGCCTTCTTTAGAATCTCATATAAATTTGGCTGATTAAGATGAGAAGAAAAACACAATTCATTAGTTAAATTTTTCAATTTCATGTATTTTTTCTCCTATTTATTAGGTGCATGAGTTGAAGGTTGAATGTAAGAGTCTTATAATGTTGTGTTACCTTTGGATCTCGAGTTTTTGATACTCCTATTATGATCTTTCTCAACAAGTATTTTATTCTATTGTTGTTTTTTGAATAACATATTGGGCAAATACAAAATTGTGTACTTCTACAAGACAATGAACACAAAATTGAAGCATCAAACAAGACTTGATCAAGTTGCAGGTGGAACATGCACTCAAATAGTAAGTAATGTAGAATAACAAAATAAGTAATCTGTCATGTCTACATTTTGTTATTTTCTAAGATTACATCCATGTTCTATATTCATAGAATGGTTCAAAATTGAAATTTACAGTTTGATAAAAGTATTGATGGGTGTTGTTCCCTGCACTCTCAATCAACAACTTGCCTCCATTTTATTTTGATTTACAAACTACTATATTATTTGAATATCTTTCTTTCTTGCCACAATAGGAAAGAGTTTGAGGTGGAAGACTACAATAATAGAAGTGTTTCAATTTGGTATACTATACTACAACATCATTTCATAACTAAGTTTTCAATTTTTATAAATAATTAGGTTATAGATAATCTAAGTGAAGAAGGATCATGTCAGACAATCCAAGTGAAGAAGGTAATGGGGATGCAATCAATATATTGTGGTCGAACTTTAAAAGAAAAGGCGATGGAAAATGTTATTGTCCCTGCAATATTTGTAAGGGCTTAAACATTAGACAATTGCTAATCAAAACAGATAAGAGACATTGTAGGGATAATGGTCACATTGAAGGAGGGTTTGATTATCATGAATTGGTAAGTTTTTCATTATTTTTATTTAACAATATATATATATATATATATATATATATATATATATATATATATATATATATATATATATATATATATATATATATATATATATATATATATATATATATATATATATATATATATATATATATATATATATATATCTGAAATACACTTGATGATGAGATCATTATCATGGTTTATTTGTGTTCATCATTTTTATATAGGTCGACCTCCCTAGGGGAGTACATGATATGGACCATGGAGGTACAAATATTAAGAATATGGCTTTGGAAGTGGAGGATCATGGAGGTGCGAATATTGGAGCTGAAGATTATGATCCCATAGAAGATTATGATGATGCTCCAGATGATGGTACTAATACATTGATCCATGACACATTTGGTATTGGTGCAAATGATGATGATGATTAGGATGATGTTGATGTCATCCATGATATACCTCTACTTGAGAAGGCATCCACACCCCTTTACAAAGGCTCCCAAATAACTCTTCTCTCTTATGTATTGTTGTTGTTGAACTTGAAGGTTATGAATGGTTTATCCAACACAACAATGTCACGTATGGTAAGGTATGTCATATATGTCATTATAGTAATTAAATGGTGAAACATGTACCATAAATATTGTTAATATTAATAACTTATATTTTTTTCTATAGATTGATAAGTGAGTTCTTGTTACCACCATCGAATATTCTCCCTCGCTCATACCGAGAATTATGTGCCACTATGAAAGATATTAGAATAGAGTATCAAGCAATAGATGCTTGTCCTAATGATCATATTATTTATCATAAAAAATATGAATTTGCAACAGAATGCCCTGAATGTCATACGAGTAGATATTGAACAAATCAAATAACAAAAAAGGTGCCTCACAAGGTTCTTCGTTACATCCCCATTATACCACGTTTGCAAAGATTATTTAGGTGCAGTAGCTTGGCACAATTTATGGATTACCATGCATGCAATAGGAGTCAAGATGAAATTATTTGAATTCTTGCATATGGTTCTATATTTAAGGACATAGAGGAAAAGTGGCCGCACTTTATCGAAGAACCTCGAAATCTCAAGGTTTCAGTGGCAGCGGATGGTGTCAATCCATTTGGAGAGTTAAGATCTATTTACTTTGGTTGGCCTATTTTTGTCATCAACAATAACATTCCTCCATGGATTTCAATAAAGAGGGAGCACATTATGTTGGCAATGATTGTTTCAGGTATTTGATCATTTAATAGTTATCTACATTTAATTATAAATCTTGTAGTAAAATGGTCACAATAATTATGTAATGTTGTTGTTCATTTAACTAGGTAAATACCAAGTTAAAGATATGCATTTATATATTGAGCCTCTTATCGACGAGTTGGTGGAGTTATGTAAAGGTGTCACTATGTATGACATCTCTAGACCAATAGGAGACAGACAATTTTAATTCTTGTATAGACAATATATGATACCCAAGGGCTAAAACATTTTTTTGGTATATTATGGTGAATTCAAGTTGCACATGATAATTCTAAAAATAAAAATTAACATATTTAATCCAATTGTATCATTACCTTGTAGGTCTTCAAACAAATAGAAAATTTGCATGTCCAGTTTGTGGTCCAAAGATGAATTCTCGTCATTCAAAAAGTTTAGTAAAGTGGGTGTTTGATGAGCATTGACACTTTTTCCACAAAAATCATAACTATCAAATTACTGGAAAACATCTTTTCAATGGGAAAGAAGAGACTACATCTAAGTCACGAAGAATGACACCTCACCTATGGAAGTTGGAATATAATAGAATTAGTCGTCAAGGTACTACCATTCTACCTAACCGTTTATGTTTGGAATTTGTATATTTTTATTGTATTTTGTTTGCTAATTATGTGATTGATGATCATGAATGTCGTCAAGGCAACACTACTAAGCACCTTCCAAAGGGACTAAAGAGTTATCCCAGACAATTCAGTAGGTTCCCCTACTATGAACAACTACAAATTATGCATTTGTTTGATACTATGCATATTGAAAAGAATGTAATGGAAACATTGTAGAAGATATTGGATGAAAATCATGACAAAGAAAAAATTGTCAAAATCTGTAGCGACATTCATGAATCCAATCATGCAATGAAAATTTTTATTGAATCAAATAGAAATGGAGAATGGATTAATACAAGTGCCCTTCCTTGGTTATTAACAGAACAACAAATTGATGTCATAAAAGAAGTCATACGAAAAATTCAATTTCCCATAGGATTTACTGAAAACATAAGCAATACCATATCAAAGAAAAGTGAATTTGGGATAGGGTTGAAAACGCATGATTGGCATACCTTCATCAAGGTAAGTCATGTTCTTTTGTATTTACAATATATTTATAAAATGCATGTACTTCTCATTATATTATATGAGAAAAGAATGACATGATTATTTTTATAATTGTTGCAGTACATGCTACCCCTATCTCTCCCAGAGAACTTCGATAATAACATCAAACAAGTGATATATGATCTTGGAAAATACATGAGGTAAGCAATGATATCTATTCAATTTGTTGTATATATATATATATTGTAAAGTCTTGTGTTTATATATTTTTGTGTCTTGAATGTCTTGTAGGTGGTTGTCATCTAAAAAAATCCATAGAGCAGATATAAAATACTGGAAGGGAAGAATTCGTCATCTAATGTGTGAAATGCAAAAGTGTCTACCTTCAACCTTTTTCAATGCATAAGAACACTGCCTCATACACCAAGTTGAGGAGATTGAAATGTGTGGACCTGTACACACTTGGTCAATGTGGATGGTTGAGAAGCACCTGGAGTTTTTGAAGGTGTTGGTTCGGCAAAGAGCATGTCCTGAGGGTTCTATGATGGAGGGATATATGGTATACCAGACTATGGTGTACGTTACTAAATATCTTCCTAAGCTTGCAACAAAGATCCATATAGATCGCATTTGGGATCTCAACACCATTAGAAAATTCAAAGGGGAGTACTTGGTGGGGAAAGGTAGAATGAGGAAAGTGAGAGGTAATAAATTATAAGATGTTATTGTAGCTGTTAATTAATTCTTAATCTTCAAAATTAATCGGTTGTAAGTCATCTATTTATTTTTTGTAGAACTGCTAAAGAGTGGGATGCAATACATTTTTATATTGCAAACAATCAAGATTGGATGATGAAATGGATTGAATGATGTCATCATTTAGGTCGCACATTAACATGGGAAGCTGTGTCTTTATTGGTTAATGAAGCTCATCGTAATGGAGATCCAAATATTATGCAAAGGGAAATAGATTTAGCACATGGTTTAAGAGATTTTCAGGTATGTATAAATTTGTTAATCACTCGTACATTTATGAACTCTCGATGCATTAATTTATACATGTTTTACATATTTTTGTAGGTCAAACACCACAAGGCTATGTTTTGCAATGGTCATAAATTTTGCATCAAAAAATTGGATGACACAAAGAAAACTTGTGATTCTAGGATAAGTGCAGTCTTTCAGGTGACTAATATTTCATCTAGAAATGACTTACATCTTTGAGAGTCTAAAAATTGATACTATGACATTTTGGATGATATACTTGAGTGTGACTTTAATTCCTTCAGATTAGTTCTCTTCATCATCAGATCGTATAGGCTACGACTTAATCAAAATGATCTTGATAGAACTGTTATTGAACATGACAATAGATTTCCAATGATTAATACTGTAATCACCTAAAAATGGTCATCTAGACTATTAGCCCCTTGCTAGCATTATTTGCTAAAATCATCAATTGCTTATTCTTGATCAAATCCTAATTCTATCATTTATTCAATTATTTTTTATGGGCTAACCATCTTATCCTAAAGTCTTTATTTAATTAAAAAAAGTTTCCTCCTCTTTTATTAAATAAAAAGCCCCCACTTTTCCTCTTATCCTAAGTTGCACAAATAAAGCATTATTCTTATTTAAAAAAAAAAGAAAAAACACTTTTTATCTCATATGGACACAAAATTCAACTCTTATTTTTTCATTGGAGGATATTTGTGCACATGAATTGCTCCTCTTTGATGCTCCATCGTTGATTAAATGTTTTGCCTTTTAATCTCCATGGTCCATTTTTTCTCATTTCTTAAGGAGAGCTCTCTTCTTCATTCTAGACCCCCAACTTTTTATGCTAACTTTATGTTGCAGGATTTCTTGGAGACTTTAAGGCTTTTGAAGACTTTTGAGCCTTTTGGAGATTTTTCTACATTTAGCTTTCATTCTTTCATTCTTAGCTTAGCTTCATGTTTATGCTTTCTTAGATTAGTTTCCTTTCAAGCTCTAGCTTAGATCTCACATAGTCTAAATAGGAAGGATTTTTAACACTTGTTCTTTCCTTTCATAGCTTAGTTGCATTGTTCTTTCATTTTCATAGCTTAGTTTTCATCTTCATTCTTAGCATAGCTTGTATTTCATTCTCATATTGATTCTTGGGGATATTGGCATTCTTTCCCTTGTCTTCATTTGAATCTCCCATTGCATGGTTTACTAGCAAGGTTATTGGCTTAATAGCTCTAGCTGAGAGCATTCTTAACACCCTTGCACTCCATGTCTAAGGAGCTCTAAATCGATTTCTCAAAGTTTCCAATCTATGGATTCTCTTGGAAGCAATGATTTAGATAAGTGCACAACTTAGTGTGTACATTTTTGGCACCCACCGTGGGACAAAACATTAGCGTTTTGTCTTTTAATTTTTGCATTTCCGTCAATTTTTTGACAAGTTTTTAGCTCATTTGTGATCTCTGGTTTTTTGGCTCAGAGTATCGTGCGATACTTTCAAAAGTATCATGTGATAGTTCTTTGTATACTGGCGTGATACTTTACCAGTTCAAAGTATTGCTCGGATATTACAAGAACTATTGTCTGGTGTAAGGAGAAGTATCGCCTAGTGTAAGATGAAGTATCGCCTAGAAATATATTATCATCCTGTTATACTATAAAGTATTGTGCAATATTTTTGGTGTCTGTACTATCGCCTGTACCCAGCAGTGAGCTGTTTCTTGCATCTTTTTGGCCAAGTTTAGATTTAATTAGTTTGCTAGTTTAGTTTTCTTTAGTTAGATAGATTTCATTTGCAAATTTCATTTGGATTTTGAATTTTGCTAACTTTGTGGGCCTAACAAGTTGTGCTTGTAGGTGCTCTCATTGCTTGAAATATTTTTCCAAAACAACGCATGTCAAAGCTTCAAATGCACAAGGGCTACTAACAATTTTTGTAGGGCTGCCCAAAGCATAAAAACCCAATCAAGTGCTTGTTGTTTATTTCATTTTTAAGTGTGGCAATTACTAGTTGTTTCATTTCATAGGAACATAATATCTTGTGAAAGGAATTCTTGGGTGGTAGGAGAAGTATGCTCTTCACCCTTGTGGTGAACTAGAAAATCTTGACCCATCTTTGGATTTTGAAAGCAAGAGGGTAATTGAACATTTTCTTGGTGTGATTGGGAGAAAGCTTTGGGATAAGGGAGTATGCTCTTCACCCTTGTGGTGAAACAAAATCCTTGAATCTCATAAGTTGATCCACTCTTTGTTTAGATCTTTAGAATCCTTTAGCGGGCCTGCTCTTGAGCAATCAAGAGGAACAACCCAAGTGGGGACAAGTTTATTGCCGACTATTCCAACCCACTATAAACTCAAGGCTATCAAGGACCAAAAAACTTGGTAGACGTAGTGCTTGTCTTCGCTTGATGTGAGTACTTGTGGGATTGTGACCATGAGGAAAGTGTTGAGCAAGAATGCTTAAGGTACTCTTGAGGCCACGAGGTCCGTTACTTACCGCAAGGTAAGGAGTCCCTTTGGGGAGCAAGAGGGGTACTACAAATGGAAGCCCTTACTAAGAACCATAGATATAAGCCACCTTATTTTTTCCGCTTAGCTTCTTGGTGCAAGGATTGATCCAAGTGGAATAACACGGATCACCCCAAGATTACTCACCATATTTGTTCTTTTGGTTGTGTCTTTGGCACTTCCATGACAAAGCCAATATCTATTGTGGGCAACCACTTTATGTGAGGCAATGGAGCATCAAGTTGTGGGCCAAGTTGTTAAGTATTGAGCCTTGTCTTTTTAAGATAGTAAGTGCTTGAAGTGTTCTCGTTGTGCTATACCTATGTAAACATTCTTGCATACTCAACATCTCGATAGTATTCATAGGATTTTATAGCTTTGATATCCCAATTGATTGTCTTCGAAAGGTTGCTTTTGCTCTTACGCAAGTGTTTTATGACATGTTTGATCACCTACTATTTGCAAACCTATCAATTTACCGCTGTCATTGTGATTGAAATTGAAAAAATCAACCCTCAAACTGAAAATTTTGAGCAAACAGTCCCAAAAATTGAGTTTTTTATGTTCACTGGTCAAAGAGTCGTACAATTCCGCAACAGTATCGCGCCCTATGGAGAGAAATATCGCGTGATAGTTCACCCCTGCTGGACTATTGCCCCACCTGAATGGAAAGTATCGCCCAGGCTTATTGAAAACTATCCCCTGGTTTAAGGTGAAGTATCACCTCTCTATAAACTATCGCCCTGCTTGCCTGGAAAGTATCACCCCAAGTCATTCTACTGTCCTACTACTGTTGCAATTCAGAGCTGTTACACTTGCATTTTAACCTGCTGTAGAGTGTCTTTTTCTATTCTTATCTGAAGCTGGTTTGTTACCTACATGCTTAGGATTGTTCTAGACTGAAACAAATGAGCTAAAACTATTGGATTTGAGCCTATCTAATGTCACTTTTGATCACTTGTCAAAACACGGTTACCTATCTAGCTACTTGCTAATCGAGCTTCTTGCTCACATCTAGGCTTGTGTCAATTGACTGCTGTAAGTTCTTGAGCACTTTGACCAGCCATCTCTATTGTTCTATCTCAACAAGTGATCATCATTGGCTTTTTCTTATCTCAACATCTAAGAAACTTTGTCTCATTTTATTGGTTAAATAACATTCTTTTTCATGCTTGTTACAACTCGGTCTCAATTTGAACAAGGGAGTCACCCTTCATTCAATTATATGTAGTTACCTTCTCCCACTAGATGCTCACAAGCACCTATTAGCAACGCTAGTTCTAGTTCTAAAGATTCTAAGGCTACCCCATGGTACAAAGGAGGTTTCCTCTTTTCCACATTTAAGTCCTCCAAAAACACAGACAGTGTCTCACTCACTCTCACTGAACAAGAAAAGTTCTACCGTTTGCAAGAACACTTTGAGCATAAGGACAACCAAGCTCATTTAGACAAAATGGATGTTGCCAGATGCATGGCTATGAGAGGAGTATCTCATGAGCAACCTGAGACTAGTAGTTATGAGCATAGACCACTTTTTGGTACTAATGGCAACTATGGCAACAACATGCCACCTAGATCTCCTCTGAGATGAACTTTTTATGTACCTTCTTCACCTCCTAGACCACCTCCCTCTCACCATGAGGAATAGGCTATTGATGAGATTTCTAGTGAGGATCTTATTGCATTTGAACAAGATGAGGAATCCCAACAAAAGATGCTTAAGCTTTTAGAGCACAATGGCGACCAATATTTCCAATATATGACTTCTAGAGGATACAAGCTTCCTCCTGGCTATGATGTCAGACAAATTGTCTAACAAAGAGTACCAACTGAATTGGAAGTCCTTTAGGAAGAACTACGTTAGATAAATCAATGCCTTACCCAAATGGCAATAGAATGAGAGCCTCCAAAGGTCTCTTTTGTAGAATCAATTTGTGCTCTTCCCTTTGATAAAAGTCTATACATGGTCCCATTTCCTAGGGATATTGAGGTTCCTAAGTATGAAAAGTATGATGGAAATGGTGATCTTCATGACCATGTGCGTCACTTTTACGCTCTTAGCATGGACTTCCTTCATGAAGACACATTTCTGCTATGATTATTCCCTTGAAGCTTAAGAGGACAAGCTTTAGAATGGTTTTCAAAGTTGACACCTCCTTTGAAGACTTTTGATGAGTTGGCTACGTGCTTCACACAACACTATTCATACAATATCCAACAGCCTGTCACCATGATAGATCTTGGTGCTTTGAGACAAAACCAAGGAGAGTTATTTGCTACTTATTTGCAATGTTGGAGGTCATTGTATTCTCGATATCCTCGTCAGCTACCTGAAAGGGAAAAGATTGATATTTTCATCAACACTCTTGTGCCTGAGCTGTATTATGATATAAGGAAGCAACTGTTCTCCTCTTTCAATGACATGGCTGAAAGTGCATATCGAATTGAGGATGTGGCCATCAAAAAGGGTGATATTGTTATTAATAAAGATACTAGAGGCAATGGAAAGGACAAGAGAAAACCTTGGAATAGGAATAAGTATGTTGTCAATGATGGGGTTGTAGATGCCCCTAAAGCTAAAGAGCCTACTTTCAACCTTTCTAATGCTATTTAGGCAACAAAACAACAAGAAGCTACCAATGCTCAAAATGCTCCTAAGCCTCAGAATGCAGACAAACCTAAGAAGCAATTCTGACGATGGGTCTATACCCCATTGGCTGAACCATATGATGTGATTCTTAAGACTTTGGTTACCAATAATTATCTTACACTTCCTGAGAAAACTCATCCCTATGATTCGCCAACTAAGCCTGATTGGTGGAGAGAGGATCATTACTGCCACTATCACATAAACAAGGGACACAAGATTGACAATTGTTTCACGCTTAAAGATGCTATACAAGATCTCATTGATGGAGGCACAATTCTCATAGATGGCTTAGTTAAAAAATCTGATCACCAGGCTTTGAAAGATCCTCTACCTAAGTATGACAAAGGTGAAACCTCTCAAGCAGATAAGAAGAATCATGATGCTAAGATCAACTATACATATACTTCTGATTCACCTATGATCAACATGGTAGAGCCCGTTGAGAGTGTTCTTATGATGAGACCTCAAGATGATAATAAAGCCAATCATGGTATGCCAAATTTGGTCTTGCAAACATGAGGTAGTTCATCTTCCCGAAGTGAGGCACTGAATGCTATTACTAGGGGGCAAGCTAAAATGGTCCTTAAAACTACACCTGATCCTAAACAAGCCTCATCTTCCAAACTAGCAGTTCCTTCAGCTTTGTCTAGCTATGATCTTGTCAGTTGCAACAGACACCCGCACAGATATCTATTTTTGAGTTGCTTGAGCTATCCCCTTTGCACAAGGAGATCCTTGAAAAGGCTTTACGTACAGCTAATGTCCCTAATGACATTGACCCAGATAGGTTCCAGGCTATGGTCAACCACATCTCATCACCTCATTATCTATCCTTTTCTACAGAAGATGATGTATCTATTAGTCACCCTCACAATCTTGTCTTACATATTGAAGTTATGGTCTACCATACCCAAGTCTGCCGAGTCCTGATAGACAATGGTGCAGGGTTAAACATTGTTTCTTTCAATGTCATACAACAACTGGGTTTGTCAGAATTTTTTGTTGATCCTAAATGGAAAATTACTATAAAAGCATATGATGAAGTTGAAAGATCTTCCAAAGGTCTTGTCATGCTGCCTATTCGAGTGGGCCCTGTCATGAAAGATATCATGTTCCAAGTATTGGACATCCCACTTGCTTATAAAATTCCTTTGGGTCATCCTTGGATCCATGACATGCAAGTTGTGCCTTCTACATACCATCAGTGTCAAATTCCCCCATAACAAAGCTGAAATTGTTATTCCAGGGGATCATTCTATTTCTATTAATGCTCTTGCTACTGCTGAAATGTTTGTTCCTCATAACAAACCTTCTAATGATCCTACTACGTCCCTGGTTGTTGCTGAGAAAACATTTAAGATGATGAGCCTTGGTATGGGTGAATACACACTGGATTCCCTTGCTGCTATGCCTACTTCTCCTAGATCATATGGGAGACCTTCTGATAAGATGAAGCCTTCTGCTTCTGCCATGACAATTTTTGGTAATTTTGTTCAAGTGTCCATACCCCTAGAGGTAGAAAGGGAAGAACAAGCTATTAGAGAATGGATCTATAGAGACGAAGAAGACATTACCACTATTGCTACTCCCATTTCTCCTAAGTGCTATGGTAAAGGCTATAAATTTTTGTAGAAAATGGGCTATCAAGGTCAAGGACCTATAAATGATAATGGACACGCCCTAGTCAAGCCTTTGAGTCATACTAATGGTCGACCCTCTAAGATTACAATAGGTCTAGGATATGGTGCCGATGATGACCTCCCTACATGTTCTAGAAATGCTCCCATGATTATTGATTTAGACACAGATACAGATGAGTCACCACTGCACACTATGGCTCAAATGGGAGACAATCTTCTTTCTACTTCACTCCTTTGGGGAGAAGGACACATCCCTGCTGAGGACATAGATGAAGCCGCTACACCTAGAAGCTGAAAATGTAGGAATATTTTGTGGTTAATGAAAAGAGGAGATCTCACAAATAATAATGCTGAAGCCTCTACTTCTAAAGGTTCTAAACATTCTTGGTGCAAGCATCCCAGTAGAAGCGTGACAATAGATTCAAATGAATATGAATGGGATACTCTCTCCAATAGATCCTCCACAGTGGATATGGAAGTGGATGTGGTTCATACTTATGGTGACCAACCCGACATAGTTGATGAGTCTCACGTAGGGTCCGCTGAGTTTAATCCACGTATTGCTTTAGTGGATCACACTGGTCCTTCTATGAGAAGTCTAGATCTTAACACTTTCAGAGCTTACCATATAGGCTCGACCTCTCTTGTCACCAGAGATGACATCCCTCACATAAATGCTATTGAACCAGTCACTTCATTTCATCTCGCAAAAATAGATCTCATAGCTTGGTCCACCCAGGATCAACATGCCATTGAACCTGTTACTTATTCCACCAGTGAACCAGTAACAAAAATGAGCAATGGTCAGATGGTGAAAACCACATTGTGGCGGTATCTAAACCTAAAAAAATTAAAAATAAAGACTTGCTAAAAAATGATGATTATCAAATAAAAGATGACAAGCTGATTCTCTACAAAAAAATGGTGAACTTTTTCAAGAATTATTTCACCTCTGGCATATTTCAGCACATTCCTAGAGCTCAGATCAAAGTTGTTAATGCCTTGGTTACTTTGGCATCCATTTTACAACTGAAAAAGTTTAAATCCCGCTTCTAGTTCCTGGTGGAAGAATTACGCTATCCTGCCCATAATTCCTACAATGCCACCATCTTGTCCTATTTCCAAGATCACATTATCCTTGAAAATCTCATCCATAACACCTCGCACTTTACCCTCATCTCTGGTGACTTGTATAGGAAGGGTCTAGATGAAAATCTCCTTAGGTGTCTAGAGAAGGCGCTAGCCGACGTTCATGACGGTATATGTGGATCACACTTTAATGACCTTATGTTAGCTTGGAAATTGCTTAGGGATGGCTACTATTGGTTAGGACCTTATCTTATCACTATAGAATTTGGGTCTGAGGTCTATCAGTTATCTATGCTAGAGGAAGAAGAACATACCAAGCTTATCAATGTTCTACAATTGTAGAAGTTCTATGCCTAAGGTTCTTGAGCTCTTTGTATATATTTTATTGATCCTGAAAAAATCTCAAAAAAAATAAAATTCATATATGATGCTGAAAAAATCCTAAAAATCATAAAAAGTACTGAAAAAATGAGCATCCTAGTGAAAACCTAGCAATAGGCGCTTTGATGTCTCACCAAAAAAATCAAAAAATGCAAAAAAATTCACAAAAAATAGAAAAAGTGCCTTGGTGAAAACCTGGAAACAGGCGCCTTGGTAGCAAAAATACAAAAAAATTGAAAAAAGTCCTGAAAAAATCTGTCAAATGGTGAAAACCTGGAAATAGGCCCTGTTTGGGACCCTTGCACTTATGTCTATCAGTCTTGCATGGCGCTCCTTCGCTCCACTTTCCGCTTTGTCTCTCCTAGCCTGGAATTGACTCTTGTCTTAGTCTAGGGGGCATATGTTTTTTAGCTTATCTTGGGTCTCTTTGTGCGTCTGGGTTTCTTAGGCACCTTGCAAACGGTGTTTTTCAACACCACTCCAATTGTGTTTTTCAACACTACCCTAGCGTCGAGTGTTTCTTAACACTTATCAGATATCCTACCCGTAGTCTAGATGATTTAATATTTCTCACTGGTAGATGCAATATTCAAAGTTTGACTCTATGACCTACACACACGCACTTAAACACTTGACTTGCTGAAATTTTCTTTATTTCTTTGTGTGCTTTCTATGATGATTTCTTTGATGAGTGTTCTCTCCCTAATAGTTTTCGATGATGTTGAGCTAGAAGACTGGGGCATGAGGACATGTTTTATTTTCTTTCTGCTTGTGGGTATATCTTGTTGATCCTCACTACCATGAGCATTTATGCTTGTTCCACTTGACACTAGGATCTACAATGTATTATCCTTGATTGTTTTTCGCAAGTGCATGCTTATAGTCATCTTGACTTTCTGGTGTCTCAATGTGAGCATAATCTTGCTATATCAAATTTAGGGAACCTCACTGCACTAGTCATCTTGACCTATATGTCTTTGATGCCTAGGTGGGATTTCCACATTCCTATCTGATATAGATCATATTCAGATCCACATAATTATACTAGTGTGTATTATATGATCTTGCGATGCTACCAATAACACTCAATGATGAATATTAGAGTCTCAAAGCTTTGTCACCTTGCAAGTAAACCACTTTTCATCGTAGCTTGCATTCTTAAGTTCATGTTAGTTAGTTTTGCATCTTGCATATGGAGAGAGCTCTCCTTTCATCTTTCACGGACTTATTAGTCAAACTGCGCTCACCTTTCGCTTCTTCCCGATCATGTCTTTCACTTCTTGTCTTTCATATCACATCATTTTCTCTTCATTTCATGACCAAAACCAAAATCCAAGTTCACCTTGATCGTCAAAATTGCATTTCACCCTCTTCTACGCAGTTGGCTGACCATTTGAGGCCCGATCCTTTGATCTTCACTGGGGCATCTTCATTTCTTCATCTCCATCTCTCTCACCCTTCTAGTCTTTCATTCATTTCATTCATCTCTCTCTGAGGTCCTAACTGGGGCATATCTTCACTGCTTGATGGTTATTCTATCATCTTTCATCTTCGATTATGATTTCTAGTGATTTGATCATATTGCTCTTGCTTCTGCATTCCCTCTACTTGATTTCACTTTTGATCCCAAGGGGGGAAACACATCATATCCTATTGCCTATTCTCGAGAGCATATTCTTGACCATTCCATTTTCTTTGATCGATCTATCTTTGCTCTTGACATGTTAGTTCTCATCTCAAGTCTTGATACTATCCATCTCTTTCCTAAGTGTTCAATACTGTCGCTACTAGGCTGACCATGCAGGATTTGCTATCTCTTTGCACTTCATTCTTTGGAGTCAGATCTCTACTTGCCTTCTTGGCTAATCTATTCTTTGACGTAATGTATTCCTAGATCAATCACACATTAGTCAAAAAGGGGCAAATGTAATCACCTAAAAATGGTCATCTAGACTATTAGCCCCTTGCTAGCATTATTTGCTAAAATCATCAATTGCTTATTCTTGATCAAATCTTAATTCTATCATTTATTCGATTATTTTCTATGGGCTAACCATCTTATCCTAAAGTCTTTATTTAATTAAAAGTAGTTTCCTCCTCTTTTATTAAATAAAAAGTCCCCACTTTTCCTCTTATCCTAAGTTGCACAAATAAAGCATTATTCTTATTTTACAAAAAGGGAAAAAACACTTTTTGTCTCATATGAACACAAAAGTCAACTCTTATTTTCTCATTGGAGGATACTTGTGCACATGGATTGCTCCTCTTTGATGCTCCACCATTGATTAAATCTTTTTCCTCTTAATCTCCATGGTCCAATCTTTCTCATTTCTTATAAAAGGAGAGCTCTCTTCTTCATTCTAGACCCCCAACTTTTTATGCTAACTTTATGCTGCAAGATTTCTTGGAGACTTTAGGGCTTTTGAAGACTTTGGAGCCTTTTGGAGATCTTTCTACATTTATCTTTCATTCTTGCATTCTTAGCTTAGCTTCATGTTTATGCTTTCTTAGATTAGTTTCCTTTCAAGCTCTAGCTTATATCTCACATAGTCTAAATAGGAAGGATTTGTAACACTTGTTCTTTTCTTTCATAGTTTAGTTGCATTGTTCTTTCATTTTCATAGCTTAGTTTGCATCTTCATTCTTAGCATAGCTTGCATTTCATTCTCATATTGATTCTTGGGGATATTGGTTTTCTTTCCCTTATCTTCATTTGAATCTCCCATTGCATGGTTTACTAGCAAGGTTATTGGCTTAATAGCTCTAGCTGAGAGCATTCTTAACACCCTTGCACTCCATGCCTAGGGAGCTCTAAATCAATTTCTCAAGGTTTCCAATCTATGGATTCTCTTGGAAGAAATGATTTAGAGAAGTGCACAACTTAGTGTGTACAAATACAAGGTGGTTTGATCCAGTTGGGGATGAACCCTATGTTCTTCCAAGCCAATGTGAGCAGGTATTTTACTCAAAGGTTCCACATAAATCGGGTTGGTTTTTTGTTGTTAGACATGATCCAAGAGGAAGGCCGATGAGGTATAATGCGATGGAAGAAGAAGATTGTGAACAACTAGAAGATGATATAGATGATGATCACAAACAACAGTTAGTCGATGATGTTCCTGACACAACTTTTCTTGAAGAAGAAGAAGATGATGATGATGATGATGATGATGCTATTGATGATGCTACTGATGATGCTACTAATGATGATGATGATGATGATGATGATGATGATGATGATGATGATGATGATGATGATGATGATGATGATGATGATGATGCAGATGCCGATGATGATGACGATGACGAAGATGATGACAATGACGGTGGTGGTGATGATGTCAACGTCAATGATGATCATGGAGATTAGTTAGATGAAGAAGAAGATGAATGACATGAATGAAATGTACAGTTACGTGATCACTGCTTAATCTATTTAATATTGATTTCTTGATAGAAATGTGCAGTTATGCAATCAATGCTTAATCTAATTAATTTGTGATGTACTTACTATGGGATGCTTATGGTTTTTAATGTACTTCATGGTTTTGAGTATATGTATCATGAAGTTTTTAGCTAACATTAGATAATTGAATTACATATGTAGGTACCTGGAATCCTTCATGAGCATCCCACACAGTCTCATGGATTGACATGTATAAGTCAATACACCTTATAGAGATTAATGTATTTCACAATTTGCAAAATATCTCACATTACTTGCTATCTCTCTCATTTGATGGAGTGCAGGTAACAACAAATAAGTATTTTTTAGATGTGTCTTCCTCAAGCGAAGAAAGTGAGTCATTTAGTATGTTTGAATTAGGAAGATCAACTAGAGGTCAAAAGACTAGAAGGAAATTCAATAAACACATGAATTTTTTCCTTGCTCAAGGGGGGTCATGTTCTTATGATGATGAGAGAAAATGCGACATCGAGGTGCCCTCTAGGTACCAAAATCTACAGAAACAATGGCTCCACAAGGAACTTCCTCCAATAAACATTGATTTTAGTGTTAAAGGAAAGATATATCATATTGCACCATCGTCAATACATGGTTTGGGCCTATTTTCCATGGATGGCATAAAGGTCTCTTACAAAAAAGTTGTTGAATTGATGGAGTATGTTGGACCTTGTTACGATTACAAAAGTTGGATGCGAATTGTTCAATATAAAAAAAGTATGCGTAGGTATGCACTCTCGACAAATTATATTCAACAAAAAGACAATGAGAAAAGTAAAAGAGTGGCTATATACATTGATGGAAGGCCAAAATCATCAGGGAATATTGTAGGTTTTATAAATTCCACGCGAATTATGTCAACTATTAAGAAACCCAATTGCATATTTGAGGTGGGCGAGGGAAATCATGTATTTGTATGTGTGATAATATCAATAAGTGCAAGGGAAGAGTTGCTTATTGATTACAATTTGAATCACATAAATACAAACAATGTCACTATCATTAGGGTGTAGGTACATACTATGTACCATTAAATAATTGAGTTTTTTTGCCAACCACATTTAGAGAGTCTCCTCACCATCCACCTCATCTCCATCATCATCTTCTAATGAAATTTATTAATGTAGTCCTTTATAATTATTGGTTAACTTTAAATAATAACACAAGACCACAATATGGAGCAACCATGTAGAGGGGACAATGATCATCGTGCATGCACTTCTTCCCAGCAGGTAAACCTCTTTATTATTGTACTACAAATTAGATGAAAGCAAAATGTTAAATAAAGTTTTTTATTATATTCTTTTCATCACTGTTTCAAATTAATTCTAATAGTGCTAGTAATATTGTTGTCATAGATAGATGGTCAGCAGAGAAAGGGAAAGGAACCCGCAGTCCTTGAAGAGGAGTCCTTTGAAGAGGACCTAGTTGTTGATTTGGCTAGTTGTGATGAGTTGGCCTTTGCATTTAAAATATGCCTCCACAAAATTGAAAAAGATTGGCTGAATTGGCATCTATATTCCCTCCCACTCTTGAGTCACAAAAGAGGGCAACTAAACTGATGCACCTATCTCAAAATTACAGAGTAAGTATTAATGTAATTTTTAATTATAACAAAAGTTCAATAATACTTTTTATGTTATAGTAGTCTTTTATATCATTAAAAAATAAGCAGATGTGTTGCTTTTACAACTTTTTTTGCATAATTTTGATCCTCGCGACCATGATGAGGGTACTGCAGCTGGTTCAGGTAGATCACATGTTGGACTATATTTTTTTTTTACTCTCTAACAATATTGTCCATTCTAATCACTGGTTTTATTATGCTCTAACAAGCTTATTCTTCAGCATGTGTTAATGATCATTTACTATCACCGCCTCATACGATGGCAGGCTCAAATGTACTGCATCCTACAATGTCGGTAACACATAGCATGGCCACAGACGCCATGGCACCACCTATCATACACATATTTTATTTTCTCTATCATTATATATATGTTTATTTCCCTTGAAGTGTTCTTTCTTAGGGCCATTTCGTAATGGATTCAATTTATGCAACAAAAGATGCAACACTTGATAGTGATTTTCCTGGATGTACTAGTATTCCTATTATGGGAAGGGTGAAGGATTGCATATTACTTGTGAGTGAAGAAGGAGTTCCCTTGAAAATAGAAAAACTTTCAGGTACTTTAAAGATTGGACCTTTCTTTTACTATACAATCATATGTTAATCACATCTTGCATTCAATATGAGAAGCTTACATCTATTGTATTCTTATTTTATACTATTATATCCTTCGACTAATGATCCCATGATTATTTTGTAGGGAATGATGTTTTTTATACTAAGCTTAATGATGAGTGTTTGCAGATATTCAGGCCCACCATCTGTAGAGGGTGGAAAATCATATCCGAACTAAAACCCCAATCCACTATTTTGATTTCATATCATTGCTAGGATAGTTATCATTACATCCATTTTTTAATCTAACATTGTTTTCTTTCTTAAAAGGTGGAAAGCCCAAAATCAAAAGTTAAAGGAAGATCTCGTAGAGAGTATGACAAAAAATTTTGGACCTCGTGCATTTGAGAAGGGTAAGCTCCTTCAAAGAGTCAGGTTATGTTTGAGGTATATTAGGGACCAGTACAGGTGTACATTAACCAAAAACCTAAATTACCACCGCCCCCCTTCCATTCCTGATAAAGAGAGGAAATCTCTTATTCTGGATGTGAATGAGAAAACTAAAATTAAAAAAGGAAATATACCACCAGAGAATAGAAGAAGGTATGTGATAATGTTAAAAATGTAATTGTCTACTAAATACTCTTCATATTTATATGAACTAACATATTTCAATCTCTTCATAGATTGCCTGACACATCAAAGGCAACAAAGGCAAGACTACAAAAGCACGGGCAACACAAGCTAGGCTCTGGCGGTTATTCAAAACTTGTTGCACGAGTTGTAAGTGTTAATATTGTCAGAATTGAATGAGGAAAAATACAATCTGTAGATGGCTTTTAACACTGAAAATAATTCTTTAATCTTTATAATATTTATTTATAATTTGAAATCTTTTTTTGTTTTGATGAAATAATAAAATAAAATTTGATGATACCAAGCAAAAATGTAGGGCATGGAGTTCAATGTATGTCTCACAGAAGAGGACAAGAGAATTGGCTTTCAACAAGGCTATAAAGTAGTGGTAGAAAGAATAAGAAGTGCACAAGGTAATACTGATGGACCCGTCATGGTAAGTAAGCTAAATAGATGATATTTCAAATTTAATTATTTACCAATTAGTTTATTTGATGTTAAGTTCCAACATAAAGTGAGTAAATTTGTTTTAAGTAAGAAAACAATGATAACATGAATGCGTATAAAATTGAAATGTAGCCTGTCGATTCTTGCCGTACACAACCTGTACGTGTTGATGACAATGAGAATGTGCATCACAGTAATACAAGTAAACATCTTAAATTGATTGGTGTAGTAATACAAATTTAGTTGCAATTGGTGTTTGGATTAATGTAACAATTTGTATTGCGTTTATAGAGAGTGTAGAGGCCGCTGTTAATGAGCATGTTGAGGTTGAGACTGAGGCCAGACAAACTGACCTCGATGTTGATGATGTGACTAGATCAAGTAAAGAGCTATATGATTATGGCTTGTAAAGTACTGAAATACTTTAAAATGTTTTTAATGTTTTTAATTATAATAAAATGTTTTTAATTTAACCCTTTTATATGTTATTGCAAATGACCCCCCTTTGCATCAACAGAGATCTAGGCATGCATTGAGATCTAATGAGAGGGTAGATGATCATCATGATGATATCGATACTCCTCTTATCGATTACTTCTTAAAAACTAGAAATCAAAAGAAAAAAAAGAAATGATTGTCATCTATGCACCTTAATTGATAATGACTGATTTTTATATGCCAATGAATTTAATTATTTGGTATTGAATGTTCATAAATTTTATAATGTGTTAATGAATGTTATCGCGTGATAATTAATGAATGTCACATTTTATTAATGTGTGAATGAATGTTAATGAATTTTATCATGTGATAATTAATGAATGTTACATTTTATTAATGGATGAAATAATGAATGAATGTTAGATGTTAACGAGGAATTTAGAGTGATGTTGGGGGGGTGGGGCCAAATGAGCTTCCACCTTCACGTGGTTAGCCCTTTTTAGTACAGAATATAAAACTATTTTCGAAACAAAGTGAAGCTCAATAAGTTTGTTCCTTATATAGGGTCTCAAGTGTAGATTTTATCCCACTCTCAACATTACAAGGCTTCAAGTGGTGTTCTGATATTGGTTTCTCCATCTCCCACTGACATCTTGTCTTTCTCCTAAGAACTCTCACCGAGCTCTGATACATGGATGAGCAGAAGATGTCCCTTACAGGCTACACATATATAATATGGTAGATCCAGGGAACAAATATACTACAACATGTGTGTGTGAATTTTGTACCTAACTATAGACACAACACTTCAGTAAAACATTAGAGGTTAGCAGAAATCAAAATCGTGCAGTGAAATGGAAACTAATCTAACCAAGTGATTTACTGTCTTTTAGTAGATGCGAGTATGTATTCTCATATTGGACCGAGATCAATGACCTTGACAACACCTAAACGAAGGATTTGAATGCAGAATCTAGATATGAGATGAATGCAAATTAATCTATATTTTTGGATTTTCTATGCAATAAGAATGAGAAATCAAATGTGAATCTATTCTATATGAGAAACTGATATGACATGCAATTAATCTAACAATGATATGCTATATGATATGAATGCTCAAAAACAATGAAAATCTCACAACAGCTTGGATTCGAAAAGATTGATTCTTTGATCACCAATTCGCCAGTGTGAGGATGCAATTCGTGGATGGATCCAAAATGAAGAGTTGAGGCCTAAATTTATAGAAATCCAGGACTTTGGAGGTGCATGGAAAAAGCCATAAATCACTCTTGATAAACTCAGGTTGATTTTTGAGTTATCAAGAATTAAGAGATAAATTAACTCACAAAATCATGCAAATTAGTTTTTTGATTTAAATCAAAAGTTGAGATCAGCTTTCAACTTAAAAGAGAGTTGAGTTTATTTTTAAAACAACTTGAATTGATTTTCTGATTTAAAGCTTAACTATTTTTTGGATGTGCATAATTAATTATAATTGATTTAATAAATAAAGTGATTTATCCTCAACTTAACTGATTTTAAAAATAAAATAATTGATTTATGGGTTAATCAATTATTAAATCAAACTTTTATTCAAAAACTATATTATTAAATTTGACAATTGACTTTAATTAATTAAATAAGAATTTAATCAATTAGTCATATGATATTTGATTTATTGTCAAAATAAAATAATACAATTTAGGAATAAATATAATTAAATCCAATTAAATAATTAAGTGGCAGTATTAAATCTAATTAATTAAATATTCAGAATATTCAATTCATCAAACTTTAGGATAAATAGGATTTATCACCAAATAATAATTAAATTAAAGATTATTAGGATAAATAGGAATAAGGAATATTCCCCAATGCAGAATTTAGGATAATCAATTAAGATTCGATAATGTGTCGATGTGCCTTAGGTTAGGACTTTGATGTTGAATTCATTCGATGTGTCGATATAGGAGGTTAATGAATCTATAGCCCATTTTTGGGGTATTACACAACATAGAATGAGTCAACTTGAATCTATAGTTTCTTCATTCGCAATGAAAATTCAAATTACAAGCCATATTTTAGATTTAATATTCATATTCATCTTCATCATGATCATAGCCATCACGGTCAGTATTTGGTTCAACTACATTTGAACCACACTCCATGTCGGGTACCATTATAAGGCATGGAGTGTGGTCATACCCATGTTACCATAATAATGAGTAAGCCTATAAAATTGTGAATAAAATACCTCGTGTATCATATTTATAATACTGCAGGTGCACCCGAGATTGGCCCAGGCACCCAAGTTACTACCAAAGGAACCCAAGTCGAACCCAGAGGAGAACAAAAGTAGAACCGGAACCCAGCCTCAAACAAAGAACCAGATAAATTGGCTTTTTTCTAATTTAAGTTTATTTCTGAATTCTTCTCCAATTCCAACCTGATTATTCCATATTTTGTTTTCCAATTTTCCTTCTTCCTCACTCCAAATTATATTATGTTGTTATTTCCTTTTACTAATTATGCTATTTCAAGGATCACCACCCATGACTTGGTTAAGATGATGAATGTTGTCAATGCCTTTATTACCAAAGAATCACTACCCGCCATTAATGAATATTAATGATCATTGTTTCCTAAGGGTAATCGATGTTTGTGTATGCTGATCACCCAAGTCTTTGGCTATGATTTGCATGTTGTGAGGTTTGTCAGAAGTGGGGGTATGGCATGCTGGTTGGATTATAACATATTGACACTTACACCATGAAGAAGACAAATGATTAAATAGAAAGAGAGGACCAACTGAACCATCTTGTGGTTAGTCTATATCACATTGAGAAACAACGTCAAGACTCGACAATCAAAAAAATCAAAAGTTTCTTTAAGACCATGAATGATCAAAAACATTCCATTAGAAAACAAAACACTAATCTATATTATCATTAAGCCATAAAATATGTCTTTAAAGTTTAGAAGCATCACAAAAAATTTCAAGAAACATAGTACTATCCAAAATGAATACCCTCCAAATGATTATGATTATGTTGATGTTGATGTCTATAATTTATGTCTAATGATTATGATGATGTTGATGTTGATGTCTATAATTTATTTCACTTACTGATGCTTAACTAGATTGAATTTTGAATTGCTAGGCTGGAGAACGCTTTCAAAGTTTAGGGTTTGTTCTACATGATACTCTTAGTTACAACTCAAATGCAACTCAACATATTTTTGATGCTAGGAAATCCACTACAGAAACTCATCCGCGGGTGAAATTTAATGCTGTGAATCTTGGCATTGTTAATGTTATTACTTTTCCTCATGTTTCATATTTGTGAAAATGTTTCTTGGCACTATCTTCTTTTTCAATTCCTATAGTTGTAGCTTTTTAGATCATTAACTTAAGCATTACATGTCTTTGATCAAAGTTTATTCTAATACTATATTATATCTTATTCTTATTACAATGTTCTTTGTTGTGGGCCAGGAGGTCAATCTTCATTGTCTTCATTGTGGGGGATAGTGAAGATTTCTCTAACAAATAGTAGGTCTTCTTTAGTATCTTATAATAACATGCTAAATTGGTAAAGGTGTTATGGGCATTTAATATGTAATTACTAACAGACTAAGCATATTATTACTATGCTTAATGTTCCATTTAAATGCATTTAACACAAAAAACAAATTTACAAAACTAAACCAATGGCATGTTTACAACAAAGATGTGTTGAGGAGTTTTCTCCTTGTTTAATGTTAACTGTTCCTACACAATCCACTCATACAATAGTGAAATGCTATGTGGAAGGGATGGTTGATAGTTTTCCTTGAGGGAAGGGGGATTGTGAAAGACTTGTTATCATTGTATTGTGTATTTCCAATATGTTTGGTTGCAGGGCAGACCAGGAGAATGAAGAATCACTCACTAATTGCATGATAACCCAGTTTTGAAGGTTCACTGGTTGAGGGGACAGTCAAGGTCCGAATGATTGGGTCATTGGAGGACCCTATTTCTTTGTATTAATTTCTATTCAAATTGGATGCATGGATTTCTTGTGAATTATCAGCTGCTATGTATCCTGCAACTACATCCATAAATCTACATATACTTCTCTAGGGTTGTAAGCCACTTAGAGATCAAAATAGAGAAACTAAATCAAAATCATTCTTTGTCCTATTTCCTTTTAACAAAGTCTCAAATATCAATGATACAATACATTTGATGCCCTAAGCTATCAATACAAATGATGCCTAGCTAGAATCTCACGGGTTGTCCATTTGATAACCACAGTCAACATTTCAAAAAAATGGATATCCAAACATTTGAAAACCAATGGCATGTTTACAACAAAGGTCTAATAGAACTCCCAACAATTCTTAAACATACTTTATCTAATATGATGAATTCTTAAACAATTAAGGTTGGAGTACACATAGTTATCACACATTTTTTTTATGGTACAAAGAAGATTTGGCTAGGTCAAGTCTTCCTTCATGCTAGCAATCTACAGAATTAGACCTTTATTAACAATTGATCATATCATATAACTAGTATGTTTAAGAATTGTTGGGACTGGTCCTTTGGTGTGTATTAAATAGAATAGAATTTTTAGCATATTATTATCATTTTATTTCTTTGTTGTAAACATGTCATCGGTTCAGTTTTGTAACTTCACTGTTGTATGAGTGGATTGTGCAGGAATAGTTAACATTAAACAAGGAGCAAACTCCTCAACACATCTTGGAAACCATTGAATTCAATAATAAATGAAACCTAACACCAACACTATTCCTTCCATTCACTTCTACCAAGAATAAAGCATTTAATCCATTCAACATTACATATAATCATTAGACAGTTACATTTCCTAACTATGTAGAGGAACAGTCGCAAGCAAAATGATCAAAACTACTTTCACCCTTGCACAAGCTATTCCAAGCTTCAAGTAAAATGAGAAATATGCTATATCAAATCATTCATATTCATAGTAACCATTCAAAGGATCATTTTGTCAATGAACCCTTTGACTGTACCCCTGCAGCAGAGAAAGGAAACCTCAAAATAGAGAATGAAAACTTAGTAAAACCAATCTATGCCGTTGTTTGTGAGGGTATAGTCATGATAAGTGCCTCTCAAACCTCTCCAAACATGTAAGATTTTCTTTAAATACTTTATTGATATCTTCTAAACATTAACCAAATCAAACCTACATTTGAATCTACACACAATAACCCCAAAATGAAGGGTTTTGTATCCTTTAATGAATCTCAGTCACTGGTAACACATGGAAAGTCAAACTAGTAGTCTTCAAAGCATTCAATAAGTGACTGGATTGTATTTAATACACACCAAAGGACCCATTGTATGAAATTTTCAATCACATAGCATTTCACTGTTGTATGAGTGGATTGTGCAGGAACAGTTAACATTAAAAAAGGAGAAAACTCCTCAACACATCTTGGAAACCATTGAATTCAATAATAAATGAAACCTAACACCAACACTATTCCTTCCATTCACTTTTGCCAAGAATAAAGCATTTAATCCATTCAACATTACATATAATCATTAGATAGTTACACTTCCTGATTGTGTACTAGAGGAACAGTCACGACCAAAATGATCCAAACATTTGAAAATAGTGAATCAATATCCTTGAGCACAAGCACCAATAACATCAAATAATGGAGATAACACACAAGCTAGGGCACGACACTAGTAGAATGCAGTCATTTCAAAGAGCATTCATGATCAAATAAAATGCAATGCATTTGAAATTTGTGGTCGAATATGATGCCAGATGCTCGAAAGATGAAGAAATCACATACCTTCTCTCGTGCTCAGCTTTCACTCCTCTATTGAATCAAAATAAAAATGATGAGGCCGTTTCACTTTTTTTTTCATAGCCAAATCTTCCTTGTACCACACGAAGAACATGCCATTGGTCAGTTTTGTAAATTTGTTTTTTGTCTAATTAGTAATTGGCAGATTAAATATAGATAACACCTTTATCAGTTTAATTAGCATGTTATTATCATATCAGATAAAGTATGTTTAAGAATTGTTGGGACTGGTCCTTTTGCGTGTATTAAACATAATATAATTTTTAGCATATTATTATCATTCTATTTCTTTGTTCTAAACATGCCATTGGTTCCATTTTGTAGATTTGTTTTTTATGTTAAATACATTTTTCGTGAGGAGGGGTCTTCTTCTGAGGAGATTGATGAAGATTATGCACCTCAAAAACCAATTCATAAGGTACCAATCATGTTTCCTATTCGCTTATATTTTTGGATTGGTAAATCTCCTTATAAGTTTCATGTCCTTTCTTTTCATTACTATGGATGAGATATATATCTTACATTTAACATTCAACTTCTTTACATTTTAGAACAAGTAGTGTGTTTTTTGAGGATTTTACCAAATCCACTTTTAACATAAACCGAAAACACCAAACTGATATCTTTCCCTTTCAACTTGACAAAATATTTGCATTTGACCAATAACTGCAAGCAACTGAATGATAAATCCACATACCTGTATCTTTGTAAAATACCTGGAACATCAAAAAGATGGCTAAGTGGCTGCCGCCATGATTTTTATCTACTGAATATGGGAAAAAAAAAACACCAAGAGAATCGAATAGAAAACATGATTGGTCATTTCAAAGAGTATTCATGATCAAATAAAATGCAATGCCTTCTCTCGCGCTCGATCAACTTTCACCTACTCATTTTCTCCCACTCCTTTTCTCTACAATCGAAATAAAAATGATTTGGCCCTTTCAAAATAGTGAATCGATATCCTTGAGCACAAGCACCAATAACATCAACTATTTTGATTTTTGGGTACCCTAATGTTGGCAAGAGTTCTTTTATTAATAAGATTACTCTGCAAGCTTGAAGAAGCAGTATATTTTGGAAAATGAAGAGTGAAAAGATGATGATATTCCTGAGATCATGGATGGACACAATGTTGCAAATAGAATGGGAAGACATCTTTCTATCCTGGCCCTAGATCCTTCAACAATTGGGGTAGGATCCAGACCCAGGCTAAAAAGATGTCTTCTTTTTTGTTGTGGAATATAGGCTCTACTGCTACAACAACTACAGACTACAATGTAGATATCACAACAACTGAGAAACATAAATGTATGCATCATGGTCATAATTTTTTGGAGACCCAACATAATTGAGTGGTATTCCCAGACGATGCAAATCATCTGGGAATACCACTCAATTATGTTGGGTCTCTAAAAAATTATGACCATGATGCATACATTTATGTTTCTCAGCTGTTGTGTCCCAGGACCCCTTATGACCCTTTACGATCCCTAAGAATACATCTTAGAGATCTTAAAATGTCATAAAGGGTCATAAGAGGCTCCTAGGAGGGGCCAAATGAGCTTCCACCTTCATGTGGTTGGCCTTGTTAAGTAGAGAATGTTAAACTATTCTTGAAACAAAGAGAAGCTCAATAATTTAAGGTCTCAATCCACGAAGATGCTGAAAAAATGACGGGAATCAATGATGGAGAGTTTTTAGATTATGAGAATATTAATATGGAGTGGAGACCAGATTGAGTACTAGTGCAGAGATGATGATTTAGTAACCTACGTCTATAAAACCTTCACAATTATCCCTTCTTTGGCCTCCACTCATTCCTCTTCTCAAAAATGATTATCTAGAAACTTTGGATATTGTTTCTCATCCATGCACGAAATGTGCTAGTGATCGTATAAAATTACTTTAGGCCTCCAGTATTGATGAGTTGCACAAGTGTAAAAAAAATTTGTGATACTGGGATCAATTATATTGGATACTGTGCAGTGTACATAAATGCAAGGCGGTGATTATTCTCGATGATCGACAGGTATAAGTATTCTAGGCCTTACCCAGTAGCTAGGACTAAAGATAACACAACTCAAGAGACCATCATAGTTGGTCTCTTTCTTCAGTCTATATTATTGACAAAATGTTTTACCTTTCATTAGCTCATCAAATTCGGGGATTTGAAAGAATTTAATAGAATATTTTTATGTATAACATACATTATTTAAGTTTGACACTGAATGGATTTATATACTTCACGCACTTGTATACTACGAGGATGGCCATAAAGAAGCATCCCCTCCCGTGGCTTGAGTAATGTAGGCCATTAGAGGAGATGCTTCCTTATCGTCATCCTCATAGTCTACAAGTGTGCAAAGTAGATAAATTCGTGCAACGTCAACTTAAATAATATACGTTGTCATGAAAATATTCTATTAAATTCTTTCAAATCCTCGGATTTGATGAGCTAATGAAAGGTAAAGCATTATGTCAATAATATAGACCGAAGAAAGAGACAACCTATGATGGTCTCTTGAGCTTGCTTATTTTTAATGTGCATATCCATCACTTTTTCAATGCTTTAGAGTTTATTCCAATGGTAATGCTATACATTTGACGGCATTTGTCATTGGACAATATGCCCACCTGTCGCCTCTTCAACAAATCAAATGTCGGAACAATTCCTTTTCGACAATTACTGCAATAGGAATGCTATATCTTTGACAGGCCTACCTTTCAAAAATATACTGCCACACCATTGCTCTTCTGATAGTGCCAATGTCGGAGATATGTAGTTTTCGACAAAATTTAGTGACAGTAATGCTATAGCACCGACGGGTTTATCTGTCGGATGTTGGCTACTGATCTATTGCTATTCCAACAGTTATAATGTCGAAAAGTAATTCTTTTTGATAGGTAATTGCGACAACCATGCTATATATCTGATAGGTCTTCTTGTCGGAGTTCTGATAGATGGACCGTAGGAAATGTCATAACAAAGCTAGTATTCATGTGCAAGTTTTCGATGGAGTGTGGTGTCAGAAAATTGATGGTGACCTCTTCTGTCACAATTTGCAACACAAAAATGGCGACGGACACATATGTCGAACTATCGACAAATGGGCATTGCAAATCCAAAAAATGGCCGTCAGAATTTGACCTCAAATGTACTAGTGAATAGTTTTTAGTTACATGGATATGCAAGATATATAGTGGTGGAGAGACCACAAATGGTGGTAAATGTTGATTGAAGGTGCATGAAGAAGCACTAGTCATTGTTGCAAGCATATACTCCAATGGATGAATATATTTTGTGATGGATCTATGTTATTGGGGTCCATAGGGATGTGTTAGATCCATTGGGGGATCTAGAGAGATTTGCAAGAGTCTTTTTGAACAAGCCTTGACCTACAGACCCTAGAAAGGAGGGTTTGGTACCTAGAATGATAGGTCATTATTTTCTCAATAAAAGTTTGACAAAATCTTGATGTAGAAGCATCATTCCATGAATGTGCTTATTGATTCTCATGGAATGGTGTGTCTTTGACATGTATAATAGAGTTCTAACCTAATACATTGCATAAGAGTTGATTTGACAAGGTGATCACCAAATTTTTGAAGTGAACTTTGAAGGATTTTCTTGGTTGACTAGAGCATCAGATACACATGAATACAATGTAGCACATAAATTTTGAATTCACTTAAATGATGAATTACACATGTGAGCACACGTAGCATATAAAGCGTACACATAAATTTTCTTAAGTCATGAAGCATACATGTAGCACATAGATTATAAAACATACACATGAATTCACTTAAGTCATGCATGTAGCCCATACACATGAATTTAGGTTATGAAGAATGTACTTGAATATACATGAATATACTTAAGGCATAAATTGTACACATGATTACATACACACAAGCATATTTACATACTAACAATGAATAAATGAACACACAACTAACAAATTGGATCGAATATCAAGTTTCATATATATCAAAATAAATAATAATTCTATACATATTTACAAATCAACATATCTAGATACAATGTGCATACACCATCTCAAAATGTGTCATATGACATCTCAAAATAATAAGTTCAACTACAAATGTTTCTAGGACATCCTATTCTACTGGTGGATCATCAAAATGCAGCCTCTTTGAAGTACTCTTTGGCTCTGATAGATCTTGCATTCAAACGCAAAAGTGAAACCCCAAATTAGATTACTTAATTTATATGGTTTCTACAAATAAAAAATAAAAATCATAGTCAACAATAATAAATAAAATTTAAACTAAAAATGAACTCTCATGTACCTCGCCTCTCTATCTCCTCATGTGGACAGGAGACTTAATATATGTCCTTGGTAGTGAAGGAACAATGCCACCAATATCAACTCGGACCTATATATGTTTGCGAACATGAGATTGATCTATGAGTTATACTATTTAATGTTAAAACCTTGGTAGCAAATATATGTTTATAAAATAACTAAATTAACATTAAAACTTACCTGTGTTGAAATTTCTTCAGGAAATGTCGGTTGAGTCATTAGCAATACAAACACTTGGTGTTCTACCTCTGTCAAACTAGGGGTGACCTACAAAAGTCAAACATATACTTCATACAATCATGACTTGATCATATTATATATACTTGATAGTAAAATACACACAAATAACTTTAGAAATATACGTACCATGGGGCTATCACTGTGAATTGAGATGCATGTGACTCTATCATGGCGAAAGGATCTCATGACATCATCAGACACCACCCTCTATCAGATAAACCATGTAAATTAAAAATGAGTAAGCACAACTAGAAAGTATACATGTATGCATAAATAAACTAAATTACTTAATTACCTTCCCTTTATCAATGCCTGATGCCTAAACCCCCCACTAATACATTTGGGGTGAAATTGCGACGGCCATTTGCGACGGCAAGCAAATGTCATGTGGTTTTGCTCTTTTTTTTTCAAATATAGCCCGACACCGTCGCAATTTGTGACGACAATACATTTGTCACTGTCGCAATTGCGACGTTGTCGGGATATAAGCGCAAAATTTAAAAGGAACGTTGTCATGTGTGTTTTGAACAGCGCCGTAACCCTTCGTGAAATCACATCAGGATATAACGGCAAACAAAATAAGAACGTTGTCATTTGTGTTTTCAACAGCGCCGTAACCCTCCGCGAAATCACATCGGGATATAAGGGCAAAAAAAACAAGAACGTTGTCATTTGTGTTTTCAACAGCGTCGTAACCCTCCGCGAAATCACAGCTACAATTTCTGAGTACGTTGGGTTTATTTTTCTTTTGTCATTATTATGTAATCTGGTATTCAGCTGTTAGAGAGCTAAAATACCCAGAAATGAGGACATATCTATGTTGAATTTATTGTTAGCGGCTTTGGTTATTTAGAAGTTTAATTTTATTTGTTCATCTTTCAAGCACAAACGTTTTGTGGACCGTAACGTCTTCATTGTTTCGGGTATGCAGTGAAACAGCCCTAACTTGCAATTGCGATGTTGTTGGGATATAAGGGCAAAAAAAAAAAGGAACGTTGTCATTTGTGTTTTCAACAGCACCGTAACCCTCCGCGAAATCACATCGGGATATAAGGGCAAAAAAAACAAGAACGTTGTCATTTTTGTTTTCAACAGCGCCGAGAGAGATTCCCTCCGCGAAATCACAGCTACAATTTCTGAGTACGTTGGGTTTATTTTTCTTTTGTCATTATTATGTAATCTGGTATTCAGCTGTTAGAGAGCTAAAATACCCAGAAATGAGGACATATCTGTGTTGAATTTATTATTAGCGGCTTTGGTTATTTAGAAGTTTAATTTTATTTGTTCATCTTTCAAGCACAAACATTTTGTGGACTGTAATGTCTTCATTGTTTCGGGTATGCAATGAAACAGCCCTAACTTGCGACTACCTTCACGGTACTTGTGTACATTATCATGTTGTCTTTACAGTGACTGTCCTCATTCAAGTGGCAATTACACAAGGGACAGTCACTGTGAGATGTCCTCATTTGTGACAAGGACAGTCACACTTAGGACATCTCATAGTGATATTCCCTTGTGTAATTTCCACTTGAATGTATTGCTATTGAACCACATTAATGCTTTTCTTCTTCAACAAATGAGGACAGTCACTGTAAAGACAACATGATAATGTACACAATTACCAAAAAATGATCTTGTTAATTGATGTAACACTTTGTCTTGCTCACTCCCTATCCTTCACTAGGGTCTCTTTAGGCCAATGTTTTGACTTGATAGGGTACTTAACTATCCCTACACTCTTTAGGTATCTCTACCCAAGATCCCACTCCTTCAACTAGTGCACACCAACAAGAAATACAACGAACTCTGCTCAATACCAATCTAGCTACTAGGACACTCCTAGTCTTGTCTTCACAAATTGAAACACATTCAACTAGAACTTTACTCCATGGAGAGGCTGGACACTAGGACCTCTATTGGTTTCAATATTACTCCTTCACCTATACTTTTCATCAGTACTTCAATCCGGTTCATCAAACCATGCATGCCAATTGCACCCAAAAATAGGCTGCTAGCAATTAGGCCTTTGTCAAGCCTTTTTGTTTATATTAAGCCACCTAAAGGGCTTAGGATTCAGATGCCCTTTATTGAGAACTCCAAGATATCTAAGGTCTTCTCCTCCTAGATTTTTTGTACACCAACTGCTACAGCCATGCCTGAAAACAAGTATTTTGACACAACTTGGATAGTCTGACTAAGAGTTTGTTTTCTTAGCAGCCAAAGAAACTCACCCAATCTTCTAATTTGACTTGGGGCTTCTTTAGATGTGTGTCTACCTCTCCATGAGATTTTAGTTGAAGCAACCAATGCATTCAACTTGTTGTAATCTTCTTGTAATGATTTGTCATCCCTAACTGTGCTCAATTGACTCACCTAGGACATCATTGCAAACATAGAAAATGAGCTTCCCAGGGCCCCTCCTTCCAAACATATAGTACATGGAGTCTCCTCACCCATTCCAAGAGCTCGTACAAAATTGACAATGGAATGATGAGCTAAGACTCCATTTGTTCAACCTGCCTGGTTCAAACCAATGATAGGGTACTTAACAAAAGAATTAACAAACTAGTTGGAATGCTTCAAAACTCAAAAAAAACACAACACAGAATAAAAAAACAACTTGTACTAACTTTTCCAATAGACACTGCGAGCTATCTAATCCATTAATCAACTGAAAACAAAGAAACAAAAAAACTCAAGAATTCACTAAAACCGTGTTACTCTACAAATCTTCTTAATTCCAAATGTTTTTCCCCCCAACCTTTTGCACAGATTGATGGAGGCCTCTTATAGTTGATCTGATGCCTAATTCAATGGTTTCATATAGTTACATAACCATCTTACTCGAAAATGCTCCCTTGCACAAATGTTGTCAATGTTGTGAATGACAACATTGACAACTTGTTACAACCTTTGGGATTTTGGTTCAAAACTTATTGTTCAAACACCATAAGACCCTAACCATGACTTAGTTAGGCTATTTAGACCTCACATAGGCCACTTCTACACTTCTTTGCCCAATTTGACCCCTAAATGCTTCATTCCCACTTTTGCCACAATATTGGTAACTTGGGTACAAATTGGCACTTGCCTTCACAAAGGTCACACATGAGGACATCTCACAGTGATCGATTGTCCCTTGTGTAATTTCCACTTGAATGTATTGCTATTGAACCACATTAATGCTTTTCTTCTTCAACAAATGAGGACAGTCACTCTAAAGACAACATGATAATGTACACTCACTGTAAGGACAGTCACAAATGAGGACATCTCACAGTGACTGTCCCTTGTGTAATTGCCGCTTGAATGTATTGCTATTGAACCACATTAATGCTTTTCTTCTTCAACAAATGAGGACAGTCACTCTAAAGACAACATGATAATGTACACTCACTGTAAGGATAGTCACAAATGAGGACATCTCACAGTGACTGTCCCTTGTGTAATTGCTGCTTGAATTACACAAGGGACAGTCATTGTGAGATGTCCTCATTTGTGACAAGGACAGTCACACATGAGGACATCTCACAATGATTGTCCCTTGTGTAATTGCCACTTGAATGTATTTCTATTGAACCACATTAATGCTTTTCTTCTTCAACAAATGAGGACAGTCACTCTAAAGACAACATGATAATGTACACTCACTGTAAGGACAATCACAAATGAGGACATCTCACAGTGACTGTCCCTTGTGTAATTTCCGCTTGAATTACATAAGGGATAGTCATTGTGAGATGTCCTCATTTGTGACAAGGATAGTCACACATGAGGACATCTCACAGTGATTGTCCCTTGTGTAATTGTCACTTGAATGTATTGCTATTGAACCACATTAATGCTTTTCTTCTTCAACAAATGAGGACAGTCACTCTAAAGACAACATGATAATGTACACTCACTATAAGGACAGTCACAAATGAGGACATGTCACAGTGACTGTCCCTTGTGTAATTGCTGCTTGAATTACACAAGGGACAGTCATTGTGAGATGTCCTCATTTGTGACAAGGACAGTCACACATGAGGACATCTCACAGTGATTGTCTGTAATGTCCCCTTTTTGGCTAACTTGTAAAACAGGAACAATTACTCCACTTCTCAGACTTACTCTATCAGATACTTACAATTAAACTAAGTAATGGAGGTTACTTAAGATATCAACCGCTATTTCAGATTCAATCACAATATGTGTGCAAGATGATATTGATACCAATATGTTTAATAGCACTGTCGGATATAATGATATGAAATATGCTATGAATATGATGTTTCCTATCACTTATAGTGATAGTATAATGATGGTATGTCTGATATAAACAATATCGATATACAATCAATAAGTATTGCTTACAGCAATGTATTTGCTGTGTCTGATATGATGATGTAATTATGCAAATGTGTAATATCGCTATGAGTGATATGTTGCTATTTCAGATTCTGAATTATATGCTTGCAACTTCAAATATTGATGTTGTTTCTGACTATCCTTTCTATCTGTGCAATCATGGTGTTGTCTCTGATCTGCAATGATAAACTTGAAACCAAACTGCCAAAGGCAGATGCTCTATTGAGTATATCCAAATATGGATAAGTAAATAAAGTTCTAATGATGCCTTGAGTGACTGACGAGAATGCATTCTTATATTGTCTTTAACAAATGAAGAGATGCTATGAATGAGACGTGTCTTGTTTCTTCCTCCATGTCCCTTTGTTAAGCACACCTTTCCATAATCCGACAGTTCACATAATATTATTTCATTATTTTCTGATCATAGATAACTCCCAGATTGACTCAATATCAAATCTTTTTATGAAGGTAATCTTCCCTAATTAGTAGTGCAACCAGTAGTTAACATCCATTGTGTTTGTATTAGTTTGGTCTAACTATCATTAGTATTTAGTCAATCGATATTAACTCTTGCCTTATCCCATATTGTTATGATGATATCCAATCTTTCTACTCTGATATAAGTTGATATCATTTTCTGATAATTGTCCATTTATTGGTTGATTGCTGGTAATGGAGTTTGATCTTCAAATTGACTTCCATTCCTGTTAATACTTAAGGATACATTGTACTTATTATCCATGACTGATGCCTCATTCATCAATAGCTTGTGATATAATCACTGATGCTTTTGTGTTTCTACAAGATGTGGTTTATCTCAGACAATCGATAATCTTTCAATCCTTTAGTCGATATCCTCCTATGTGGTGTCTATTGATATAGATAGTAGAATTCAATCTAGTTTATGTTATTGTCATGATAACATAGGAAGTGATGGTGCATATTTGCTAGCGGGTCTTCATGTTTGATATTGCTTTATCGGATATGTCATTGTCTAAACTTGTGCAATTAATGATTATTTATAATATATGAATGGTTATCCTTCTTGCTTATCAATACATCTTCTGAAACACATAGCGACCTATCCCTTATTCATATCATGTTGATCTTGACTTCATAGTATTTGGTTTATTAATCATCCTCTCATGGTATCGATGTGTAATGACTAGTGATTGTTGTATCACTTCTTCGTTCCTCATCGTGATAGATAATGCAGATGTTTAATGTAGATGTATATCGATTACAGATATTCGATATTGCTTTAAACGTTATTATTATTATTATTATTATTAATGTTATTGTTATTATTAAATATTATAATTAATGATGTTAGTAATATTAATAATATTATAATAAATATTATTATAGTGATAACACATTGTTTTATATTGAGAGGTTTATTAATATTATTTATATATTAAAATTATTATATCAATAATTGATTTAATATTATTACTTAATATATTATTATAATATAATATATATAATTTATTAATAATTATTTATTATTAATTTATATTATAATTATAATCATAATTATATTATTTATTAATATTTTAATATTATTTAATTAACATATTACTTATTATGCTAACTATATATTATTATTATCTTTTGATAATAATTATATATTATTGTTATATACCGTTAATAATAGATTATTATATATCATCTAATCATTTTATTATTATACTAAGTTCAATATGTCACGGCTCATGACATTGTCCCTTGTGTAATTTCCACTTGAATGTATTTCTATTGAACCACATTAATGCTTTTCTTCTTCAACAAATGAGGACAGTCACTCTAAAGACAACATGATAATGTACACTCATTGTAAGGACAGTCACAAATGAGGACATCTCACAGTGACTGTCCCTTGTGTAATTGCCACTTGAATTACACAAGGGACAGTCATTGTGAGATGTCCTCATTTGTGACAAGGACAGTCACACATGAGGACATCTCACAGTGATTGTCCCTTGTGTAATTGCCACTTGAATGTATTGCTATTCAACCACATTAATGCTTTTCTTCTTCAACAAATGAGGACAGTCACTCTAAAGACACCATGATAATGTACACTCACTGTAAGGACAGTCACAAATGAGGACATCTCATAGTGACTGTCCCTTGTGTAATTGCCACTTGAATGTATTGCTATTCAGCCACATTAATGCTTTTCTTCTTCAACAAATGAGGATAGTCACTCTAAGGACAACATGATAATGTACACTCACTGTAAGTGTACATTATCATGTTGTATTACAAATGGACCTTATGTTGGTCGGGATATAAGTGCAAAAAAAAAAAGGAACGTCGTCATTTGTGTTTTCAACAGCGCCGAGAGAGATTCCCTCCGCGAAATCAAGCGGGTTATCATTTGTGTTTTGAACAAAGCGGGTTGTCATTTGTGTTTTGAACAGCACCGAGAGAGATTCCCTCCGCGAAATCAAGCGGGTTGTCATTTGTGTTTTCAACAGCGCTGAGAGAGATTCCCTCCGCAAAATCACAGCTACAATTTCTGAGTACGTTGGGTTTATTTTTCTTTTGTCATTATTATTTAATCTGGTATTCAGCTGTTAGAGAGCTAAAATACCCAGAAATGAGGACATATCTGTGTTGAATTTATTGTTAGCGGCTTTGGTTATTTAGAATGCTTCCCCACAATACTTAATTACACAAGGGACAGTCACTGTGAGATGTCCTCATTTGTGACAAGGACAGTCACACATGAGGACATCTCACAGTGACTGTCCCTTGTGTAATTGCCACTTGAATGTATTGCTATTCAACCACATTTATGGGCCTGTTTGGACCACGACACACAGTAGCATCTACAGAGAAGAATATCCCAGGTGTAACAAGTTGTAAGAATATACCAACAGTTCTAAGAAGTTCCCTAGCACGTAGTAGCATCTACAGAGAAGAATATACAACATGAGGGCAGCCACTGTAAAGACAACATGATAATGTACACTCATTGTATGTGTACATTATCATGTTGTCTTTACAGTGACTGACCTCATTCAAGTGGCAATTACACAAGGGACAGTCACTGTGAGATGTCCTCATTTGTGACAAGGATAGTCACACATGAGGATATCTCACAGTGACTGTCCCTTGTGTAAGCCACTTGAATGTATTGCTATTCAACCACATTTATGGGCCCGTTTGGACCACGGCACACAGTAGCATCTACAGAGAAGAATATCCCAGGTGTAACAAGTTGTAAGAATATACCAACACTTCTAAGAAGTTCCCTAGCACATAGTAGCATCTTCTAATTGTCTATACCACTTCACAAGGTATTGTTTGCACACATTGTTTTTGGTTCTTTTGATGACCCTTGTTTTGAAATTGCTATTAGGCCTTGTAGCTTATATGTTTTGATTGCTGGAGAGCTTCTAAAGCCAAGCAAGAAGACCATTGCACGAGTTATAGCCGCGTGCTCAGGTTTGAAAATTGTATATTTTTTAAACTAATGTATATTTTAATCCTTTTGCCATGTCATGTAATATGTCTTGCCTTGTAGCTTATATGTTTTGAAATTGCTGTTAGGCCTTGTAGCTTATATGTTTTGATTGCTAGAGAGCTTCTAGAGCTAAGCAAGAAGGCCTTGTAGCTTATATGTTTTGTGTACTTTTGACAATTTTGCTTAGTCACTG
Organism: Chamaecyparis obtusa; assembly: GCA_027943335.1. Lineage (NCBI taxonomy): Eukaryota > Viridiplantae > Streptophyta > Pinopsida > Cupressales > Cupressaceae > Chamaecyparis > Chamaecyparis obtusa. The sequence continues at coordinate 500,008 of BSBK01000494.1, read as the reverse complement.
AAAGTTGTAGACCGAAGTTTTCATAGCCCAATTTTTGCTTCCTGCGAAGAACGATCATGTCAGATAATATAAGTGAAGAACAAAATAGGGAGACAATCGCTAGATTGTGGTCTAACTTGAAAAGAAAAGGTGATGGAAAATGTTATTGTCCCTGCAAAATTTGTAAGGGCTTAAACCGTAGAAGATTGCTAATCAAAACAGTTAAGAGACATTGTAGGGAGAATGGTCACATTGAAGGGGGGCATGACTATCATCCACTGGTAAGTTGTTCATTATATCATTTTAACAATTTATATACATATGAAATCACTTGATGATGAGTTGAAGATCATGGTTTATTTATGTTAATCAATTTTATATAGGTTGATCTCCCCAGGGAAGTACATGATATGGAGGAACATGGGGGTGCGAATATCCAAGGTGAAGATAATGATCCCATGGAAGATGACGATCATGCGCCAGAAAACACAATTGAAGATGATGGTATAAATACATTGATCCATGACACATTTAGTCCAAGCGGATCTGATCATGATGATGATGATAGCCTTGATGTACCTCTACTTGAGAAGGCATACGAGCCCCTATACAAAGACTCCCAAACAACTCTTCTCTCTGCTGTATTGTTGTTGTTGAACTTGAAGGTTATGAATGGTTTATCCAACATAACAATGTCACGTATGTTAAGGTATGTCATATATGTCTTTATAGTTAACAAAGGGTGAATAATGTACCACTAATATTGTTTATATTAACAACTTATATTTTTTGCTGTAGATTGATAGGCGAGTTTTTGTTACCACCATCAAATATTCTACCTCGCTCATATCGAGAATTATCTGCTATTATGAAAGATATTGGAATGGAGTATCAAGCAATACATGCTTGTCCCAATGATCATATTATATATTATAAAGAACATGAATTTGCAACACAATGCCCTGTATGTCATACGAGTAGATATCGAACAGATCGAATAACAAAAAAGGTGCCTCACAAGGTTCTTCGTTACATCCCCATTATTCCACGGATGCGACAATTATTCAGGTGTACTAGCTTGGCACAATTTATGGATTACCATGCATGCAATAGAAGTCGAGATGACATTATTCGAATCCCTGCGGATGGTTCGGCATTTATGCACATAGAGGAAAAGTGGCAACACTTCAAAGAAGAACCTTGTAATCTCAGGCTTTCATTGGCAGCGGATGGTGTCAATCCATTTGAAGAGATGAGATCTGTTTGCTCGGTGTGGCCTGTTTTTGTTATCAACAATAACATTCCTCCGTGGATGTCAATAAAGAGGGAGCACATTATGTTGGCAATGATTGTTCCAGGTATTTTATCATTTGATAGTTATTAATTTACATGTACTTACAAATCTTACAGTAAAATGGTCACAATAATTATGTAATGTTACTGTTCATTCAAGTAGGTAAATATCAAGTTAAAGATATGAATGTATATATTGAGCCTCTTATTGACGAGTTGGTGGAGTTATGGAACGGTGTCACTATGTATGACGTGTCTAGACCAATAGGACAAAGACAATTTCAATTCCATGCAATACTTGTATGGACAATACATGATGCCCCAGGGCTAACACATTTTTGTGGTATGTTATAGTGAATTCAAGTTGCGCATGATAATTCTAATTATAAAAATCAACATATTTAATAATCCAATTATATCATTATCTTGTAGGTCTTCAAACAAAGGGAAAATTTGCATGTCCAGTTTGTGGTCCAAAGATGAAATCTCGTCATTCAAAAAGTTTAGGAAAGCATGTGTTTGATGAGTACAGACACTTCCTCCACAGGAATCATAAGTATCGAAGTATGGAAAAACATCTTTCCAATGGGAAAGAAGAGACTACATCAAAGCCACGAAGAATGACACCTCGCCTATGGAAGTTGGAATATAATAGAATTAATCGTCGAGGTAATGTCGTTCCACTTAATGGTTTATGTTTGTAATTTATATATTTCTATTGTGATTTTTGTTTACTAATTATGTAATTGATGATCGTGAAGGTCGTCAAGGCACTACTGACAACCTTCCAAAGGGACTAAAAAGCTATCCCAGACAATTTAGTAGGTTGCCCTACTACGAGGACCTACAAATTGTGCATTTTTTTGATCTTATGCATGTTGGAAAGAATATAACAGAGACATTGTGGAAAATACTGGATGGAAGGCGTGACAAAGAAAAAATTGTCAAAATTTGTAATGACATTCATGAATCCAATCATGCACTGAAGAATTTCATTCACTCAAATAGCAATAGAGATCAGATTAATATAAGTGCCCTTCCTTGGTTATTAACGGAGCAGCAAAGTGATGCCATAAAAGAATTCATACGAAAAATTTGATTTCCCACAGGATTTGCTGGGAACATAAGCAATCTCATATCAAAGAAAAGTGAATTTGGGCCAGGGCTCAAAACGCATGATTGGCATACTTTCATCAAGGTAAGTTATGTTCTTCTGTATTTACAATATATTCATAAACTACGTGTACTATTCATTATGTTATGTTAGAAAATAATGAAATGATTGGTTTATAATTACTGCAGTACGTGCTACCTCTATCTCTCCCAGAGCACTTCAACAATAACATCAAACAAGTGATATATGATCTTGGAAAATACATGAGGTAAGCAGTAATATTTGTTCAATTTGTTGTATATATTTATTATATTCGCGATTTGTTTTTCTTGCTATGTAATCTATTGTATATTATTTTGTAAAGTCTCGTATTTATATATTTTTTGTGACTTGAATCTCTTAATGTAGGTGGTTGTCATCTAAAGAAATCCATAAAGAAGATATAAACTATTGGAAGAGAAGAATTCCTCATTTATTGTGTGAAATGCAAAAGTGTCTACCTCCAACTTTTTTCAATGCACAAGAACACTACCTCATACACCAAGTTGAGGAGATTGAATTGTGTGGACCTGCACACACTAGGTCAATGTGGATGGTTGAGAGGCACTTGAAATCTTTGAAGGCTTTGGTTCGACAAAGAGCACATCCTGAGGGTTCTATGGTAGAGGGATACATGGTATACCAGACTATGGTGTACATTACTGAATATCTTCCTAAGTTTGCTTCAAATATCCATGTAGATCGCATTTGGGATCTCGACCCTTTTAAAAAATTCAAAGGGGAGTACTTGATGGGGAAAGGTAGATTGAGGAAAGTGACAGGTAATAAATTATAAGATGTTATTGTAATAAATTATTTCTTAATCTTCAAAATAAATCGGTTGTAAGTCGTCTATTTTTTTTTTGTACAGTTGCTCGAGAGTGGGATGCACTACATTTGTATATTGCAAACAATCTTGATTGGATGACGGTATGGATTGAACGATGTCAACATTCTGGTCACACATTAACATGGGAAGGTGTATCTTCATTGGTTAAAGAAGCTCATCGTAATGGAGATTCTAATGTTACGCAAAGGGAAATAGATTTAGCATATGGTTTAAGAGATTTCCAGGTACGTACAAAATTATTAATCACCCGTATGTTTATCAACTCACGATATAATAATTTTGACATGTTTCACATATTATTGCAGGTTAAACACCACAAGGGTATGTTCTGTAATGGTCAAAAATTTCGCGTCAAAGTGTTGGATGACACAAAGAAAACTTGTGATTCTGGAATAACTGCAGTCTTTCAAGTGACTAATATTTCATCTAGAAATGACTTAGATCCTCAAGAGTCTAAAAATCAATACTATGGCATTTTGGATGATATATTTGAGTGCGACTTTAGTTCCTTCAAATTAGTACTCTTCGTTGTCAAATGGTACAGGCTACGACTTAATCCAAATGATCCTAATAGAACTGTTATTGAACATGATAATGGATTTACAATGGTTAATACAAGGTCGTTTGAGCCAGTTGGGGATGAGCCCTATGTTCTTCCAAGCCAATGTGAACAGGTATTTTACTCAGAGGTTTCACATAAACCGGGTTGGTCATTTGTTGTTAGACATGAACCGAGAGGAAGGCCGATAAAGTATAATGCGATGGAAGAAGAAGATACCGAAGAAGTAGAAGATGATGTAGATGATGATCATGATCGAAAATTATTGGATGATGTTCCTGAGACAAATTTTCATGAAGAAGAAGAAGAAGATGATGCTGCTACTGATGATGATGATGAAGATGATGTTGATGTTGATGATGATGATGTTGATGATGACGACAATGACGACGATGACGAGGACGATGATGATGACGACGATGACGAGGATGATGATGATGATGATGATGATGATGAGGATGATGATGATGAAATTTAAAGGTATGCCATCAATCCTTAATGTATTTAATATTCATTTCTTGATAGAAATATATTTGTCTTAAATGGTTACATAGTTTATTCATTATCTATTTAAAAGCTATAAGTGTTATAATGTGTACGTTTTAATGTTTTTAATTTTTATGTGATGCTTATGATGGATGTGATTATGATTATGATGTGATTATGCTCACGATAATTGAATTACATTTGCAGGAAATTGAACCCCTTTCAAGAGCATCCCGCACAGTCTCATGGATCGACAGGTATAAGTCAATACACCTTATAGAAAGTCTATTTAATACACTTATCAATAGTAAGGTTGATGTCTTCTAAGATCTCTCCCATTTGTAGGTACCAGCAAATAGGTATTTGTCAGAAGTGTCTTCCTCGAGTGAGGGAAATATAGGAATAGAAGAGGAAAGTGAGACATGCAGTTTATCTAGAATAGGGAGATTAACTAGAGGTCAAAGGACTAGAAGGAAATTCAATAAACACATGAAATTTTTCCTTGCTCAAGGGGGGTCATGTTCTTATGATGATGAGATGAAAGGCGACATCGAGGTGCCCTTGAGGTACCAACATCTACAGAAACATTGGGTACCCAAGGAACTTCCTCCAATAAACATTGATTTTTGTGTTAATGAGAGGATATATCGCATAGCACCATCATCATTACATGGTTTGGGCCTATTTTCTATGGATGGCATAAAGGTGTCTTACAACAAAGTTTCTGAATTGATGGAGTATGTTGGACCATGTTACGATTACAAAAGTTGGATGCATATATTTCAATATAAAAAAAGTATGCGTAGGTATGCACTCTCGGCAAATTATATACAACAGCAAGACAATAATCAAAGTAAAAGTGTGGCTATATACATTGATGGAAGGCCAAAAGCAACAGGGAATATTGCGGGTTTTATAAATAGTACACGACCTGGGTCAACTATAAAGCAACCCAATTGCATATTTGAGGCGCGCGAGGGAAATCGTGTATTCATCTGTGCGATAAAATCAATACGTGCAGGGGAAGAGCTGCTTATTGATTACAATTTGAACCGCATAGATACAAACGAGGCTACTATCATGGGGGTGGTACATACTATTAAACCAACTTCTAATCAATGACTCCAACATACCATTTAGTTATTAAATTTTTGGCTAACATTTTTATACTTGATCTTTGACACAGGGGCACAATATGGAGCAACCGCCCGAAGGTGATGGTGACGATATTCCTAGCTCATCTACACATGAGCAGGTAAAATTCATTGTAATTGTGCAAACTAGATAGAAGCAAAATGTTATTTTTTTTAATGTTATTTTCTTCATTGTTTTGGAGTAATTTTGATAATACTAATACTATTGTTGTCACAGAGGGCCGGTGGTCGGAGAGAGGGAAAGCAACCTGCAGTCCCTCAGGAGTCCCCCCTTGTGGACCCTTTTTTTATTGATTTAGCAGAGACCGATGACCCGATCGGTTCCATTAAAAAGCTGCTAAAGAAAATTGGGAAAGAACTTCTACGTTTGGTATCCATACATCCTCAGACTCAAGAAATAAAAGACAGGGCAGCTGAGTTGTTGCGCACTTCTGAAAACTTTAAAGTAAGTATTAATGAAATTTTTAATTATTACAAGAGTTCAATAATGGTTTTTATGTTATGCTCTTTTATGACATAAATTAAAATATGGATGCATTGTCTTTACAGAGTTATTTGCGTAATTTTGAACCCCATTCCCATGATGAGGCCGGTATTGCAAGTGGTTCAGGTAGATCACATGTTCCATTCCCCACTTGTGTTTTCCACTGAATATATATAGGAATGATCATAATCATTGACAATACATGCTCGAACAATCTTTTTTTTTAATGCTCTAACAATCTTGTCCATGCTAGTCCACGCGTTCTATATTTATGCATGCTCTAACAATTTTATTCTTCAGCTCCTTTCCATGATGATATGACAACGCCGCCTCCATCCAGGACAGCCACAAATGTCTTGCCGACTGCCATGTCAACAACACACAGCCTAAATGCACCAACTGTTGCACCATCTACTGGTACACAAATCCCTCTTTTTCTCTCTTTTGTTATGTGTTTAAGTGTTATGTATTTACGATGTAGATCCCTTGATTGTGTTTGTGCCATGGGTGCTCTACACCAATTTATTTCCCTTGAAGTATTATTTCTTGGAGGCATTTGATAATGGTTTTCATTTTTTGCAATAGGAGATGCAACAAGTCCCGATGCAACATCATTTCCTGGATGTTCCCGTGTTCCTAGTACGGGAACGGTGAAGGATTGCGTATTGATCATCAGCGACGATGAAGGCGTTCCCTTAAAAGTATCCAAACTTCCAGGTACTTTAAAGTTATTATTATTCTATAGTGATATAATAGTAATTTAGTTTTTGATCACTCTTCATCGACTAATGATCCCATGATTATTTTGTAGGGAATGATATTTTTTGGCGAAAACTTGGTGACGAGTGTTTGCGAATATTCGGGCCCACCATACGTACATGGTGGAACATCATATCCTAACTAAAACCCCAAACCACTATTTTGATTTCATATCATTGCTAGAATAGTTTTCCTTTTCATCAATTTCTTGAACTATATTAAAGGTAGCTTCTCTTCATTTATGAGTCTAACATGTTTTTTTTTACTTAAAAGGTGGAATAACCAAGATAAAAAGTTGAAGGATGATCTTGTACATAGTATGACCCAGCTTTTTGGACCTCGTGCATTCGAGAGAAACAAGCTCCTTGAAAGAGCTGGTTTATGTTTGAAGTATATTAGGGACCAGTACAGGAAATATTTAGAGGTTAACCCAAGGCACGAGCGTCCGCCCTGTGTTCTTGAGGCTGAGTGGCAGGGTTTGATTTTGGATGGAAAGTATAAAGCCGACATGAAAAAAGGAATTACGCTAGTAGAGAGTAGAGCAAGGTATGTGATACTTTTGAGAATGTAATTATGTACTAATTAACCTCTAAATTTTTCCTATACTGGTCTCTAACATATTTCAAACTTTTCATAGATTTCCTGACACATCAAAGGCAACAAAGGAAAGATTAGAAAAGCACGGGACACACAAGCTCGGCTCTGGTGGTTTTTCCAAACTTCAAGCACGAGTTGTAAGTATTAGTAAATGAAAACTTGTATCAATTTTTTTATATATTGCAAGGAAATTTTTTTTGATCAAACAATGCAAGTAAAATTCACCATACCAAGAAAAAATGTAGGGGTCAGAGTTCAATAGATGCCTCACAGAAGAGGACAAGAGAATTGGCTTCCAACAAGGCTATAGAGTCGTGGCTGAATGGCTACGAGCTGAAATCAGTGTGCAAGGTTCAAATAATGATGCATCTGAGCCACAGGTAAATAAGCTAAATGAAATTTATTTCAAATTGAATACTTTACCAATTAGTCTATTTGATGTTAAGTTCTAATATAAAGTGAGTATATCTGTTTTAAGAAAGCAATGATAACAATGTGTAGGATATTGGAATGCAGCCTGACAATCCTTCTACACAATCTATGCATAATGAAGGTTCGCATGATGTGCATCCTAGTGGTGGAGGTATAAATTTTCTATTAAAATTTTTATATGTAATTACAATTGGTGTTTGGATTAATGTAACATTTTGTATAGCAACTGTAGAGGATCGAGGGGTCGGTGCTCATGAGCATGTTGAGGTTGAGTCTAGACAAAATGATGTGGCCAGATCAGGTAATTAAAGAGCGCCACAGTTATGTTCTTAAAAATAATTAAATACTTGTAACAATTATAATTAAATATTTTAAATTTAACTCTTTTATTTGTTATTGTAGAGGACCCCCCTTTGCAGCAGCATAGGAATTTGAGATCATCAAGAACAAAGAACAAAACAACTGATGAGGGGGGTATTGATGATAACACTGATGCTCCTCTTAGAGCTTACATAGAAAAAAAAATTAGAAAGAGAAAAAAGAAATGATTGTCATCTAAATACCTTAATTGATAATGACTTAATTTTATGTCTCAATGAATTTAATTATGTGCTAATGAATGTTCATGAATTATGTGTTTATTTTCATATTGATGAATGTTGTGTGTTAACGAATCTAATGTGTTAATGAATGTTATCATGTGATATTGATTGAATGTTACATTTTATTAATAATTGAAAGAATGAATGAATGTTAGATGTTAACGGGGAATGTAGAGTGATGTTAGGGGGAGGGGGTGGGGCCAAATGAGCTTCCACCTTCACGTGGTTGGCCCTGTTTAGTAGAGAATATTAAACTATATTCTCGAAACAAAGTGAAGCTCAATAAGATACTAAATGAGTCAAAATGGTTATCAAGGTCCTCTATCCATAAGATACTTGTAGTCAAAATGGTTATTAATAAGATACTTGTAGTCAAAATGGTTATCTAGGTCCTCTATCCATTCCATAAGTTCTTCACCATTCAAACTTCCTCCATAACAAGGAATGTGCTCTAGGTTAGTCATGAAGCCTAGCATGGACTCTCTGTCAGATAGAGCCACTATTTCAGAGCCTTTTTTGTGCATTTCCTTCAAGCACTGTACAGTGTACGGATGTGAAAGGGAGGGAAGACCAGTGTGGAAGTTAGAGTATTTATATCTTATGCTTTGAGAGTTTATTTGGTAGATTCAAGACACCTTATATCAAAGTTATTCCTTTTTCTTATCTGTTGTTCTGTCAAACCCTCATTTTTTGGGTTATTGCATTCAAATGGCCTTAACTTGCAAATAAACCATAGGATATCCTCTGTTCTTTGTAAAATGCAAGTTAAGGGGGTTTATTTTCATATTTTAAAAGCTTTGGAACAGGATACTAAGCCAGAGAATTTCAAGAGCAAGCCCTAGGTCAAGAATCTCAATGTTCTTGACTAGGAGTTGATGGATTATGCAAGATCAGAGGGTAGCGGCAAGTAAAGGACCTCAAACCTTGTTGAATCTAGATCTTTAGAGCATGGTGGACATCTTCAAACTCTGATCTTGGTTTCATGCACCCATTTTCAATGCCTTGTTTTGGAACCCACACCCAAAGGCATGCATTAGGTCTGCGGACTCAATAAGGACATTGATATGCTGGAGTGGAGTCAAGGTCTGGGAGTTGGAGGATTGTTAGAACATCAAAAAGGGTACTCAAAAAACATATAAGTTCATAAGGTCCTTTGTCAAATTGAAGAGTTATTGCTGCAGAACAGGTTTTGGAGACCTACTAGAGTCACTAGGTCTATTTGGACCCGTTTGGACCACGACACACAGTAGCATCTACAGAGAAGAAGTTTGGTATGCAATGGTCTTGAAACCTCCTGATAAATTCTTGCTATGCATTTGTGTGGTGCAAAAGCTTCGTTGAAAGAGAAAAAGAAGAAAAGAATAGAAATGATTTTTTTTCTTTTTATGTCATATACTGTAACCAGCTACTTATAACTTGCAAAAATTATTATAACCATTTGAAATTGAAACTTAGTTTAATGTGAAACTGAGAACTGCTTTATTAGAGCTTTCTGTGATTTAGATTCAGACATCAAGAACATTGTTTGCCTAATATTGTGATTAATGTTTATTTATTAATATCTCATACTGACAAACAATTGATAATTGTAGGGAAAACGTCATTGGGGGTCTTTGAGGATCCACCAGAAGCCAAGGAGAAAATGTATTCAAATGCTAAAGATGGTGTAACAGTCCTTACAGCTGTTGAACCTTGCTGTGTAGATCATCTCCGATTCTCCAAGTTCAACAGTACTGTGGTATTCCTTTGGATACTTCTAATGGTAAATTTCAGACATCAAGTTCTTTTCGTATGAAACTACTACATTTGTAATCTGTAGTTTTAAAATTTTAGTTTATAAATGTTCATCAGCTTTAGTTCGTATGCTGCCATTTCAAGTATGATTAATGAAGTTACCTTTATCACAGGATGAAAGTGAGCAGTCAGCATACTGGTACGGAGCTGGCAGCATTGATACGGTGACTAGGGCATCGTTTAATGGTGGTATTGTGTTTTCTCGTATTTAGGGCATCGGCCTTTTGAAGCATTGCCTTCATCTTTCTTAAGTCTGAGTTTTAAGTTTGTTTATCTCTCTCGGCGCTGTTGAAAATACAAATGACAACGTTCTTGTTTGTTTTGCCCTTATATCCCGATGTGATTTCGCGGAGGGTTACGGCGCTGTTGAAAACACAAATGAAAACACAAATCCCTTGTGTAATTGCCACTTGAAGGAGGACAGTCACTGTAAAGACAACATGATAATGTACACTTACAGCCCGTGTACATTATCATTGTGTCTTTAGAGTGACTATCCTCATTTGTTGAAGAAGAAAAGCATTAATGTGGCTGAATAGCAATACATTCAAGTGGCAATCACACAAGGGACAGTCACTGTGAGATGTCCTCATTTGTGACTGTCCTTATAGTGAGTGTACATTATCATGTTGTCTTTAGAGTGACTGTCCTCATTTGTTGAAGAAGAAAAGCATTAATGTGGTTCAATAGCAATACATTCAAGTGGCAATTATACAAGGGACAATCGATCACTGTGAGATGTCCTCATGTGTGACTATCCTTGTCACAAATGACTATCCTTGTAAAGACAACATGATAATGTACACATACAATGAGTGTACATTATCATGTTTTCTTTACAGTGGCTGCCCTCATGTTGTATATTCTTCTCTGTAGATGCTACTATGTGCTAGGGAACTTCTTAGAACTGTTGGTATATTCTTACAACTTGTTACACCTGGGATATTCTTCTCTGTAGATGCTATTGTGTGCCGTGGTCCAAATAGGCCCATAAATGTGGTTGAATAGCAATACATTCAAGTGGAAATTACACAAGGGACAGTCGCTGTGAGATGTCCTCATGTGTGACTGTCCTTGTCACAAATGAGGACATCTCACAGTGACTGTCCCTTGTGTAATTGCCACTTGAAGGAAAAAAGCATTAATGTGGTTCAATAGCAATGTATTCAAGCGGCAATTACACAAGGGATAATCACTCTGAGATTTCCTCATTTGTGACTATCCTTACAGTGAGTGTACATTATCATGTTGTCTTTACAGTGACTGTCCTCATTTGTTGAAGGAAAAAAGCATTAATGTGGTTCAATAGTGATGCAGAGTAGTCAGGGCTTTTAGAATATACAAATATACATCCTTAACTCTCATTCCACCAAGGAAGAAGGAATTCCAATGGTTGAAACGTGAGTTAAGGTCTTTACATCAGTCAAACCCTGAAAATGAGGGTTTGTAAACAATGCACAGAAAATTTGAAATAACTTAGATATAAAACAAAGAGAATCAATCAAACCAACTTCCAAAGCATCAGATGTCACTATTACAACTTCCAGGCAAATTTTATCATCCAACCACCATCCGTACAGCCGTACAGAGTTCATTTTTCACCAGAAATGCACTAAAACAGGGTTATTTTTATTTTTTATGAAAGCAAAATGATTACAATACTGGTTCTCTGTCTGTCTTCGACCATTTGAAGCCTAAAATAGGCTCTCCAAATGTTGGTTCAACCATCTAGGTGGTTAGAACAATTTATCCAACAAATGTCAACTTTGCTAAGCAACTTTTAAAGTTGCATTACAACTTTGCAAACAACTTTGCCGAGAAGGTTAAAAATGTGTTGTGAAACTTTAGGAACCTTATTAAAGTTATTTTGGACCTTCAAACTTCTTAACAACATCTAAAAGACACCTAATAAACACTTACTATGCTCATTTCATCCAAGGACTCAAAAGATGCCCAAGGTTTATAAGTCACCAAGGGGTCTTGTGTCCAACAAGTGGATGTTTATAAGGAGATAAAATCAATCCTTAATATTTATTACAAACCAAGAAAACATCTAAAACTCCTATTCTAATTTATTGTCATTCAAAAAGACTCTGATTTGTCATTCAAAAAGACTCTGATTTGTCAATCAAAAGGACCTTTCACCAGTCAATCCTTCAAAGCTCCAAGGTGAAAATCTTATGTTCCAATTGATAGGATTTGACTCCTTGGCTTCATGGCAACTTCCTTCAATCATGGTGTCTTTGGCTTGCATTAGGGATGCCCCTGCATCAAATAGCAATGCATTCAAGTGGCAATTACACAAGGGACAGTACATGCCCATTAAAGTTGGTGTTTTGTTATCCAGCATGACAATGGAGACAACATACTCTGTGTCAATTTTACTGATCAAATTTCCCTCCGCCAGGCAAAGCAACAATCTGGGTATGATAAGGTGAAATTTTGTAGTCCTTTTGGGTATGATAACAGTTCCAGTTTCCAATAAGATGGTTCATTTTTATAATCTAGCTTCAATTTCTCTTTTGAAAATCTTTTTTTCATTTTATGGGTGGTAAAATATAATTATTATGCTAGAGGTGTGTACTTATGGATGATAATGAAACAAAATGATAAGATTTAAGACTCTTGTTTTTTTTTTAAATAGCAATTTAAGTTTCCTTCTATTATAAATTACTGTTTTTCTATTTTTTAATGTATCTTTCCAAATCTTTTATATCAATTTTATTTATGAAATATAAATATATTAATAATGTTTTAGTGTTTTTAGGATTAGTTTATATCAATTCTATGTATCATCATTCGTCATTCAATTGTCAGTATTATTAATTTAGACTGTGCAATTGTAGAACTACTCGAATATGGGTTGGATGGATACTCAAGCAGGGGAACCCTCCTCAAATATCTCAAGAAGTGAACTTGGAAAAATGTGTCCTGAAGGAACCCTTTCCATCAGAGAGATAAAAGTACAAACAAGTAAAAGAAGCAGGCTCTGCAAATATGTTTTTGAGAAGAAAAATGATAGATTATTCGAGTATGGTTCATGAGGTATATCTAAAAAGACATTTTTTTTCTTATTATAATAAAAGAGGAAGTTGTGAATGTCAAAGTTGAGTGAAACAAATATTATTTTCATCAAATTTTATTAGGCTTGCTTTTGGGAATAGTTTCTTACAATATTGCTATTAAGATTTTTATTGTGTAGTTTTTAGATTAGGTTTATAAAATTATATTTCATGAGTAGTGATTCATATTAATCAATTAACGATACTTTTGGAAGGTATTTTCAATGTGTCAAATTTTGATATTTTTACAAGAATTAGATTGTGTAATTTTTTTAATTAAAGTCATTGACTCATATTTCATAAATAATAGTTCTCATGAATCCATCTCTTATAAGATTGAATAGTCTATTTAGGAAGTATTTCTGATAGTATGTCAAATTATGATATTACTATTACCATTAGATTGCATGGCTTTGAAGTCAACCTCGTTGACCCATATTCTTCTCTGTAGATGCTACTATGTGCTAGGGAACTTCTTAGAACTGTTGGTATATTCTTACAACTTGTTACACCTGGGATATTCTTCTTTATAGATGCTACTATGTGCCGCGGTCCAAACGGGCCCATAAATGTGGTTGAATAGCAATACATTCAAGTGGCAATTACACAAGGGACAGTCACTGTGAGATGTCCTCATGTGTGACTGTCCTTGTCACAAATGAGGACATCTCACAGTGACTGTCCCTTGTGTAATTTCCACTTGAATGAGGACAATCACTGTAAAGACAACATGATAATGTACACTTACAGCCCGTGTACATTATCATGTTGTCTTTAGAGTGACTATCCTCATTTGTTGAAGAAGAAAAGCATTAATGTGGCTGAATAGCAATAAATTCAAGTGGCAATCACACAAGGGACAGTCACTGTGAGATGTCCTCATTTGTGACTGTCCTTACAGTGAGTGTACATTATCATGTTGTCTTTAGAGTGACTGTCCTCATTTGTTGAAGAAGAAAAGCATTAATGTGGTTCAATAGCAATACATTCAAGTGGCAATTACACAAGGGACAATCGATCACTGTGAGATGTCCTCATGTGTGACTATCCTTGTCACAAATGAGGACATCTCACAATGACTGTCCCTCGTGTAATTCAAGTGGCAATTACACAAGGGACAGTCACTGTGAGATGTCCTCATTTGTGACTGTCCTTACAATGAGTGTACATTATCATGTTGTCTTTAGAGTGACTGTCCTCATTTGTTGAAGAAGAAAAGCATTAATGTGGTTCAATAGCAATACATTCAAGTGGCAATTACACAAGGGACAATCGATCACTGTGAGATGTCCTCATGTGTGACTATCCTTGTCACAAATGAGGACATCTCACAATGACTGTCCCTTCTGTAATTGCCACTTGAATGAGGACAGTCACTTTAAAGACAATGTGATAATGTACACATACAATGAGTGTACATTATCATGTTGTCTTTACAGTGGCTGCCCTCATGTTGTATATTCTTCTCTGTAGATGCTACTATGTGCTAGGGAACTTCTTAGAACTGTTGGTATATTCTTACAACTTGTTACACCTGGGATATTCTTCTCTGTAGATGCTACTGTGTGTCGTGGTCCAAACGGGCCCATAAATGTGGTTGAATAGCAATACATTCAAGTGGCAATTACACAAGGGACAGTCACTGTGAGATGTCCTCATGTGTGACTGTCCTTGTCACAAATGAGGACATCTCACAGTGACTGTCCCTTGTGTAATTAAGTATTGTGGGGAAGCATTCTAAATAACCAAAGCCGCTAACAATAAATTCAACACATATATGTCCTCATTTCTGGGTATTTTAGCTCTCTAACAGCTGAATACCAGATTAAATAATAATGACAAAAGAAAAATAAACCCAACGTACTCAGAAATTGTAGCTGTGATTTTGCGGAGGGAATCTCTCTCAGCGCTGTTGAAAACACAAATGACAACCCGCTTGATTTCGCGGAGGGAATCTCTCTCGGTGCTGTTCAAAACACAAATGACAACCCGCTTTGTTCAAAACACAAATGATAACCCGCTTGATTTCGCGGAGGGAATCTCTCTCGGCGCTGTTGAAAACACAAATGACAACGTTCCTTTTTTTTTTTGCACTTATATCCCGACCAACATAAGGTCCATTTGTAATACAACATGATAATGTACACTTACAGTGAGTGTACATTATCATGTTGTCCTTAGAGTGACTATCCTCATTTGTTGAAGAAGAAAAGCATTAATGTGGCTGAATAGCAATACATTCAAGTGGTAATTACACAAGGGACAGTCACTATGAGATGTCCTCATTTGTGACTGTCCTTACAGTGAGTGTACATTATCATGGTGTCTTTAGAGTGACTGTCCTCATTTGTTGAAGAAGAAAAGCATTAATGTGGTTCAATAGCAATACATTCAAGTGGCAATTACACAAGGGACAATCACTGTGAGATGTACTCATGTGTGACTGTCCTTGTCACAAATGAGGACATCTCACAATGACTGTCCCTTGTGTAATTCAAGTGGCAATTACACAAGGGACAGTCACTGTGAGATGTCCTCATTTGTGACTGTCCTTACAGTGAGTGTACATTATCATGTTGTCTTTAGAGTGACTGTCCTCATTTGTTGAAGAAGAAAAGCATTAATGTGGTTCAATAGAAATACATTCAAGTGGCAATTACACAAGGGAAATCGATCACTGTGAGATGTCCTCATGTGTGACTATCCTTGTCACAAATGAGGACATCTCACAATGACTGTCCCTTCTGTAATTGCCACTTGAATGAGGACAGTCACTGTAAAGACAACATGATAATGTACACATACAATGAGTGTACATTATCATGTTGTCTTTACAGTGGCTGCCCTCATGTTGTATATTCTTCTCTGTAGATGCTACTATGTGCTAGGGAACTTCTTAGAACTGTTGGTATATTCTTACAACTTGTTACACCTGGGATATTCTTCTCTGTAGATGCTACTGTGTGCTGGGGTCCAAACGGGCCCATAAATGTGGTTGAATAGCAATACATTCAAGTGGCAATTACACAAGGGACAGTCACTGTGAGATGTCCTCATGTGTGACTGTCCTTGTCACAAATGAGGACATCTCACAGTGACTGTCCCTTGTGTAATTGCCACTTGAATGAGGACAGTCACTGTAAAGACAACATGATAATGTACACAAGTACCGTGAAGGTAGTTGCAAGTTACGGCTGTTTCATTGCATACCCGAAACAATGAAGATGTTACGGTCCACAAAACGTTTGTGCTTGAAAGATGAACAAATAAAATTAAACTTCTAAATAACCAGAGCCGCTAACAATAAATTCAACACAGATATGTCCTCATTTCTGGGTATTTTAGCTCTGTAACAGCTGAATACCAGATTACATAATAATGACAAAAGAAAAATAAACCCAACGTACTCAGAAATTGTAGCTGTGATTTCGCGGAGGGAATCTCTCTCGGCACTGTTGAAAATACAAATGACAACGTTTCTCTACATTATCATGTTGCCTTTACAGTGACTGTCCCTTGTGTAATTTCCACTTGAAGGAGGACAGTCACTGTAAAGACAACATGATAATGTACACTTACAGCCCATGTACATTATCATGTTGTCTTTAGAGTGACTATCCTCATTTGTTGAAGAAGAAAAGCATTAATGTGGCTGAATAGCAATACATTCAAGTGGCAATCACACAAGGGACAGTCACTGTGAGATGTCCTCATTTGTGACTGTCCTTACAGTGAGTGTACATTATCATGTTGTCTTTAGAGTGACTGTCCTCATTTGTTGAAGAAGAAAAGCATTAATGTGGTTCAATAGCAATACATTCAAGTGGCAATTACACAAGGGACAATCGATCACTGTGAGATGTCCTCATGTGTGACTATCCTTGTCACAAATGAGGACATCTCACAATGACTGTCCCTTGTGTAATTCAAGTGGCAATTACACAAGGGACAGTCACTGTGAGATGTCCTCATTTGTGACTGTCCTTACAATGAGTGTACATTATCATGTTGTCTTTAGAGTGACTGTCCTCATTTGTTGAAGAAGAAAAGCATTAATGTGGTTCAATAGCAATACATTCAAGTGGCAATTACACAAGGGACAATCGATCACTGTGAGATGTCCTCATGTGTGACTATCCTTGTCACAAATGAGGACATCTCACAATGACTGTCCCTTCTGTAATTGCCACTTGAATGAGGACAGTCACTGTAAAGACAACATGATAATGTACACATACAATGAGTGTACATTATCATGTTGTCTTTACAGTGGCTGCCCTCATGTTGTATATTCTTCTCTGTAGATGCTACTATGTGCTAGGGAACTTCTTAGAACTGTTGGTATATTCTTACAACTTGTTACACCTGGGATATTCTTCTCTGTAGATGCTACTGTGTGCTGGGGTCCAAACGGGCCCATAAATGTGGTTGAATAGCAATACATTCAAGTGGCAATTACACAAGGGACAGTCACTGTGAGATGTCCTCGTGTGACTGTCCTTGTCACAAATGAGGACATCTCACAGTGACTGTCCCTTGTGTAATTGCCACTTGAATGAGGACAGTCACTGTAAAGACAACATGATAATGTACACAAGTACCGTGAAGGTAGTTGCAAGTTACGGCTGTTTCATTGCATACCCAAAACAATGAAGATGTTACGGTCCATAAAACGTTTGTGCTTGAAAGATGAACAAATAAAATTAAACTTCTAAATAACCAGAGCTGCTAACAATAAATTCAACACAGATATGTCCTCATTTCTGGGTATTTTAGCTCTGTAACAGCTGAATACCAGATTACATAATAATGGCAAAAGAAAAATAAACCCAACGTACTCAGAAATTGTAGCTGTGATTTCACGGAGGGAATCTCTCTCGGCACTGTTGAAAATACAAATGACAACGTTTCTCTACATTATCATGTTGCCTTTACAGTGACTGTCCCTTGTGTAATTGCCACTTGAAGGAGGACAGTCACTGTAAAGACAACATGATAATGTACACTTACAGCCCGTGTACATTATCATGTTGTCTTTAGAGTGACTATCCTCATTTGTTGAAGAAGAAAAGCATTAATGTGGCTGAATAGCAATACATTCAAGTGGCAATTACACAAGGGACAGTCACTGTGAGATGTCGTCATTTGTGACTATCCTTACAGTGAGTGTACATTATCATGTTGTCTTTAAAGTGACTGTCCTCATTTGTTGAAGGAAAAAAGCATTAATGTGGTTCATTAGCAATGTATTCCCAGCATCTGTACCTGCATCTCTCTTATATACTACAAGTTACTTGCCATCAGAAATTGTAGTTCCCTCACGTGACATTGATGGTGAAGTGTTCTTTTCAAAACCATCATCTGTGGTTACCAATGCTCCTGTTTTAGGCAATAAGTTTGTTGCATTCCATGAGCCATTGGTCAAGTTTCTTCTACGAGCTTCTGATGCCTCAAAATCTAAGCAGCACCTATGCATGCCTCGTTGTGGTTGATTATCATTCTGTACATGAATTATAATGAGTAATCAGTTTTGGGCCTTGGAATCTTGTATGTAACATGCACAGGCATTTCATGGCTAAATGAATCTATTTAAAAGCATCAACTTTTCTTACATGATGCTGGATACATAAGTAGAACAAGCGTATATCAAATTGGAAGCAATCAGAACTCCACAATGACATATTATTTAGAGTACTCTTCAGTTTAAGTAATAATGCATGTATTGACACTGTAAAGACAACATGATAATGTACACTCACTGTAAAGACAACATGATAATGTACACTCACTGTAAGGACAGTCACAAATGAGGACATCTCACAGTGACTGTCCCTAGTGTAATTGCCACTTGAATGTATTGCTATTCAGCCACATTAATGCTTTTCTTCTTCAACAAATGAGGATAGTCACTGTAAAGACAACATGATAATGTACACTCACAGTGAGTGTACATTATCATGTTGTCTTTACAGTGACTATCCTCATTTGTTGAAGAAGAAAAGCATTAATGTGGCTGAATAGCAATACATTCAAGTGGCAATTACACTAGGGACAGTCACTGTGAGATGTCCTCATTTGTGACTGTCCTTACAGTGAGTGTACATTATCATGTTGTCTTTACAGTGGCTGTCCTCATTTGTTGAAAGAAAAAAGCATTAATGTGGTTCATTAGCAATGTATTAAATTAATTTTATTTTTTTAATCCACCCACGGGCGTCGCAATTGCGACGGAAACCCGTCGCAATGCGATGCAGGCGCCCGTCGCAATTGCTTGGGAGGTCCGTCGTGATTGCGACGGCCCTCTGAAGCCATGCGACGGGGGGGCGACGGCCATGCCGCTTCTTAAATCTTAGTCACATTGCGACGGATATGTGTCGCAATTGCGACGGCTACCCATAGACGTCGCAATTTGCAACTAAAAAATAGCAACGTCTATGGGTGTTGCTATTGCGACACATAGCTGTCGCAATTGCAACACATAGCCGTCGCAAAATGACCCCAAATGTATTAGTGCCCTCACATTTCCCCCCAATGGCAACTGGTGACACTTGCATCAGTATGTAATAAGATGATCATAAAAATTAGAAAACACATGTACATATAGTATTATAATAATTTAAAGAAACCAATGAGTACATTAAAACATATGTATCATGAAAGTGTCAAGGCCAAATGATATGGTTGAAAGCGTGGACCCCTCCACCTGTGCCATCTCCTCCTCTACCATCAACTGAACATAAATGTAACCCTTAAAAAAACATAAGTGGGAAATCATTATAAGAAAATTCTACCAAAAATATGAATGTTTAAAATTAAATACAATGTAAAAAGTGAATTGTTTACCCTTACTGTCACAGTAGGAGTCCATGGCTCTCTATGCCCCTGATGCGCATCTTCATGAGGTGCTTCAGTGCCTGTAGTGTGTTGTGTAGTATCGTCCACCTCGAAGATGTAGTTATATGCATCACTATCATTCAGGGGACCTAAGCATAGATTCTTGCACATAATGCAAGTGTGGGGCACATAAACATGTGAGCTCGTGGAGGATGTGGAAGGGCTAGAAGCATCAGGATGAGGAGGCAACAATGTCACACTCTCCGTAACGAATAGATCACTCAAGGTGTGAATGGCTTGAATAGTCTGTGAGCTGACCTCGAAAATAATATCAGGATGCTTCACTGTAGGAGGTGGTGAAATCTCAAGATGGTGGACATATGTGCGGGATTTCACCTGATGTGCCCATGGCCTGTCTTGAGGAGCACCTAAGCCTACACCCTGGTTCGGTCTCATACTGCAATAATTTACCTTGTGACCGAGCACAAATTTAGCATACAATTTTTTAATGAAATAGAATGGGACATCCAAATTGTTGTGAGGTGGTCTATCAAAAACCATCCACCAACGGTCCCAAAAGTTGTCACGTATGGCATCATTTTTGCACCATTTAATTGACAACTTGGGTTTTTTAGGGTCCACTTTTAAACCAGTTTTGGGATCCACAAAAAGATTACATATGTCATGATTTGTTATTTTTAGGTTCATAACTTGATCATAGTCAAGCCCATCATCAAATTGGGCATGTATGGAATCGCTCCAAAGAAGTGCAATATTATGTTGCTTTGTAAGTTTCTCCATGTTTTCAATAATGGAGTTCAATTTGGAAAACATGGGGCACAATGTGGGGATATTAGCATATGTGGTATGATATCCTCTAAGTTGATTTAGATTATCTCCTATGAGATTCTCTAAACGACAAGGGTTTGAGACTGGTTCATCTTCTAAAAGTGGGGGATTATTTGGAGGTAATTTTGGATTATTTGCGGGATCATTGGGAGGGTTTTCTAATTGATTTGAGTCCATGTCTAATTACAATTATAACCCAAATAGACAATTACAATCAATTTTAAAAAAATAATAAAAATATCATTTAAACCCTAGTTTTTATATAAAAAAACTACAAATTTCAATTCAAAAACAATAAAAAAATAAACTTACCTTTTCTTGTTGAGAAAATTAGATATGAGAAATAATTGGATATCTGAAACCTAGAGCTTTGTTCAATGTTTTCACAATGAAAATGTTGAACGCAACTGCGGTTGAGAAATAGAATTTTTTGGCAAAAATCAGATATCCGATTAGGCCTGTGCTTTGGATTTTGGCTTGGCTAGGTGTACTAACACCCAGGCCTACTAAAAATTTAACAAAATTTTTAGTGCACTTTTGGACGAGTAAAAAGTTTATTTTTTCACATCGCCACTTTTTGGCATACCATGATCCTGCACATACCCTTGTTGCAAGAGTTTCAAATTAAGGTAAAGAGAAAGATGAGCTATATCAAATGAATTTTGGTATGATAAAAAAATTTTCTACCTCATATTTTGTCAAAGCCTTATGTCATTAAAGAGGAAGGGTCATGTGTTCTTTCAATTAGGAGGGAGTTTCTCGTTCTTCTTTTGATTTAAAAATTTCTAAACTCGCTTCTAACCAATGGTCAAATTAGAGTTATAAAGAGAGCCCTAGTTTCATTCTTTATGACTGCATGGCTAGCAAGAAAATAGTAGATAAATTGTGCAAGATAACAACAATCTCTTTTAAGAAGGCAACAAGATATAACAAGGAAGCTTCAACAAGATTAAGGAAAAGAGAAGAGTTTTCCATGTTTGTAATGTCAAAGCTTTTTGAAGAAACATTTTTCAAGCTATAACAACAAATTCATTTGATAGAATAACAACAAATAGAACTATGAAATCAAAGAGGAAACTCATTGAGAAGAACAACTAGTTTCATAAAAGAGTAGCTCCTTTCAATAAAGAATAGTGTATTTTAGCTGTGCATAGTATTTAAAATAAGAGAAACAATAGTTATATATTAATATACTAATAGTTTCATGGAGTTGAAAGGGAGGTTTTCAAGCTTGGAGGCATATTTTCATATTTTAGAAATAGTGGCAATAAAGGGTTTTAATAGAAGTTCTAAATAAGCAACAAAAAATAAAGGGTAGATCTGAATGAAATAATTCCAAAGCATCATGCACAGAATAGTAAAAAATAGTTTGTAGAAGACAGAACCACATTTTTTACTTATGGGACAACAAATCATTGATAATAATAACAGATATTGATAAAAGAGAAATGTGGTTTTCCTCAATAGATGAGATTGTTTGTAATACATATATTTTTATACAATCTAGATCATGCATCCTAGGCCATTGTTTTATTTATTTATTCACTCATGCATTATCTGAAGGTTTCATTCATTGTGAAAATAACATGATACATTGTATTTGTGGCCCTTGGTACATTGATGTGATGAGAGGCATAATGCAAGGTTTCATGACTTTTTTAAATAAATACTCATTCTTTAGTTGCATTTTTCATTACTTCAAGAGCATCTTTTCATTGTTATGTCAAAGGGATCTTGATTGGTGTATGAAAATGGTGGAATCTCAATTAGAATTAAGGAAATGTGAAGACATAGAACATGTTAAGGCTATAAAAATAATCATTGCTATAAGGGAAATAATCTTTGACAAAGACTTCTTCATGAAATGTTCACTATTTTGAGTGATGAATATTCACTATTTGAAGGGTCTGAATAAATGACCTTTCAATGTTCTTTTCACTGCCATATTGTCAAGAAAATAAGTGAGATATACTTTGGAAAACCAATGATGAGAAATATTGGAAAAAGATAATCAAAAATAAAAGGACAAATACAATAGTCCAAGTAGACAATCCCTTTTTGGCACCATCGGTGGAAAATTTCTCTCCCTGATTGAATAGTCTATTTCATGTTTCATGGGCATATGTGATACCGATAGGTCCATCGGGGGTCGGGGTAGCATGGAAAAGGTTCCGCCATTGAGCGTTGTTATATCGATAATGCCCATCTGCATAACTCCCCCTGATGTATTTTTTCCTTGGCATCATTGGTGAAAGCTTTATCAATAGCCTCATCAGCTATCGACAAGACAAAAAATCCTTCATTGTTGGTGATTATTTCACCAATATCTTCCATCGATGCAAGTCCCATTGATAGACTCATCGGGTGTTGGAGTAGATCAGAAAATACATCAATGATGGAACATGATATGCCAAGATTTCATCACTGCATTTACCCTTAATGTCATCTCATAATGGCTTAAAATACTCCTATCATGGTAACCTATGTCGTAAGGCTCATTGGGCATCGACAAAATGCAAACAATGGTATGTCGATGGGCCCGACTATTCTGATGCCTCACTTCAGCTAAACCTTTGATGATAGATCATCCTACCATCATTGTAACCTGTGCCAAAATCCTTAACCAAGCGGCCAAAACCTTGCATCAGCCTAGGATATTCTGATGAGTCCATCGGGAGTCTACAAAACTTAAAAACACATACCCTGATGGCACTAGTTATACCGATGGAATACATCGCTAAAAATCTAACTGATAGACTAACGCACGTTAGATATTTATCATCATAAGTCTCACTAATAACCTCATCGGCTATTAGAAAGATAGAAAAAAGCCCTTTGCTACCAGTGTAAGTTATGCTGATGAAGTTCATCGATAAAGGTCACATTGATAACCCTATCACTGAATGTTGTTTTGATGAACTCATCAAGCATTGGGGAAACCTGGAACCACTCACCCGAACAATGTTAGTCATGTTGATGACATCCATCAATGAAGCTCCCATTGATGGGCCATCCTTCTTTGGCATCTATTGATGTAAGACTTGCTGACAATCTCATTGGGCATCAATAAAAAGGAAAAATATATTTGTCAATGGTGAATGTTATGTTGAAGGAGCACATCAGAACAATTCATGCCAATAATTTTCTCTATTTTTTTCTCATATGATTCTATCAGCCTGACCTATACTGACATAGAGCTTTTCCTTAGTGCTCTGCTCCTTAATCGGTGTATGCAATCCCGATAAGGTTTTGTCATTTTTCTTAAGTTGTCCTCATCGGGGTGACTCTTTTCGATGACCTAAAACCTCATTGGTATAGCCCTTACCTTCCAAATGTGACACCATTGTATCTCTGATTGTATTGGGTGTCATCTTGTAGCTTCATTTTGGGTTCATGTTAGCATGTTATCTCTTCATTTCTACAATCATATGTAACTAATCTATGAAATTTGACTCCATTGGATAAACTATTTCTTGCTTATGATCTTATAGCACGCTGAGCTCTACCCTTGTGGGAGCGGCATTTTACTCCGCATGTTGCGAGATGGACATCTATAACCAAAATGAACCGTGGGAAAAAACTGATAACAATTACCACCAACACTCTTGATAGAACCAACAACTTCTTTTATCCTTTGACCATATTGAGAAATGGTTTCTCCTTCAACCATTTTCTTGTCATCATATTTACCTATCAAACTATGTAGCCTGGCTTTTTGCACATGCTTGTGTCCACCATATATTAGTTTAAGATTTTCCCAGACCTCATGAACAGTCTCTAAACCAAGTATATCAATATATTCAGTGTCAAATAGAGTACTTACTATAGCCTCCAATGCTTTCATATTCTCCTATTACTCCTTTAGTTGATCTATAGTAAGAGTTGCAACAAGAACAATATATTTGGTCATAACATGATTCCAAAATTGTGGCCCCATACCCTTTAGATAGATCTTCATCCCATCTCTCCATATTGTGTAGTTTTCTCTTGTGAACTTAGGACCTTCCTTTTTCATCATTAGATCTTTTCATCAAGCTATTAAGCTTACCACAAAGTGAACCAAAGCTTTGATACCAATTGTTAATACTATAAGGTCCAAGATTACTAAGAGTGGGGGTGGGGGGGTGAATCAATAATCTATCAGATCTGAAACTTTTCACCATTCATTCAACAACATCAACCACATCCGTCAACTTAAACTTTATGCATGTGATAAACAAAGTAACCAAATAACCATCCAAACATGCAACAAAGTGACACCAATATTTTTATCATGGAAACCTTGGTTGAGGGTAAACATCATGGTGGGAGTTAGCACCCACTAATAATTTGCACTCTTCTAAAGTGCGCCATGTTAAAAGCATAGCCCTGTTAGAACTATGCAATGATGCCCGATTAGGAGCCACCCAATTAAGGGAATTACCTCTAGCCCTGTTTGGAGTTTTACTCTATTAGGAGTAACCCTGTTAAGAGATTTCAAATCGTAGTTAAAGAGTAACCTAGTTAAAGGATTTATAAATAAGACCTATTAAAGTCTACCCGATTAAGGGATTTTCTTGTAGAAATTGTTAGGAATCAACAAGTACAATGATGTGGATATAGCACTCCTCCTATTCTTGTTCAAATCCAATTCAACACAACACTTCTTCTTTCTAACAATCTTCAATCTTCACTTGATCACACCTTCACATCCATGATCTACTCAAGCATTTTCCATGGATTTATATATAAATACCTTGCGTGCATATTAGGGCATTAGCCGACTTACAAAAATGTATTACATATGAATTTATTTCATTCTCGCTCAATCCTTGAACCCTAAAATGTATTACCAATCTAGAACATTGGATTAAACATTCAAGTCGACCTCAAGATTCATCGTAGATCGATTTAATGCAAGAACAATCAAACTTTATTGACTTCCCCAACTCATTTCCAAAACTTGATTCAATCTAGTCACCTCAAACAATGTAACATCAAATCATCATTACAAATTTGTTATGCCACGACACCTTGACACCTAGATATAATGAAAACATTCCCCACAACTGACCACATCACCATCACTCACCGATCTAACATCACATGTGAAGACCTGTTCATCATTTCCATAGAGTGAACTTCTGTCACTTGAAACAATACTTTGCGGTACACCAATCATGTTGCTATCATAGCAACAATAACATATCTTAGTCAAGATATAAATATATCATGATTATGTAACTTGAGTCTATATACGGATTTGATAGAATCAAACAAATCATTCATTATCTATTCTCTTGTCTGTTTAGTTTCTCTTCAATCGTTCATAACTTTCTCCATCTTAGTTTCCAGCATGCATGATCAAATGCATTGCATCTAGAGACATCCTTGAGTCTCCCATAACAATTGCACACTCTAATATTTTCATATGCACACCGTACATTGGATACAACAACTCAAACACTTATCAACTTGTTGTCAACCAACACAATACTTAGTTGACATCAATGATAACACGTACAATAACTGATCCTCCTGTCATCAAATATGTACCAATTAATACTCAACAATCTACAATATCAAGTGAGGATTAAAAAAATTACATAATCATAATTAAAATATAAAAGAAAGATATTTTAGGTTTTTTTAAACATTTCACTCTATTGTTTGAATTTTTAAATTTTGTTTTACTTATGACTTTCAATCTTGAAGTTAAAGTTTTGGCTTTAGTAATTTTAATATAAGTTGTTTTGATCTTATATATATATATATATATATATATATATATATATATATATATATATGTATATATATATATATATATATATATATATATATATATATGTATATGTATATGTATATGTATATGTATATGTATATGTATATGTATATGTATATGTATATGTATATGTATGTGTATAATTATAGATTTACAATGTTTAAAAAAAATTATACTACTTTTAAATTTTTAATATTGATTTTTTTTAAAAAAAATATTTGTTTAAGAATTTAATTATATTATGTTTAATTTTATATTACTTTTTTATTTTTAATAATGAGGCCATCTTTCAATTAGGGCCCGTTTGTTTGTAGAATTGGAATTTGGGTCAAAACCTGATTATCTCAAAACCAGGTTTTAATTTTGAATTCCACCTTTTTGGTGGGAAGATGGATATGCCCATTTATGCCCATTTTGGTGGCATATTCGGGTTTTGATGGTATAACCCAATTTTGAAATGAGTGTTCTAAACAGTGGAGAATGGTCAAAACCTAATTATCATCTTCCAATTCCTGCCATCTTCCAGCAAACAAACGGGCCCTTAATGTTAATATTATTTGTGATATATAGAGAGCTAGAGCTAGAAAGAGAGAAAATAGAGAGGAATAAAGAAGAGGGAGGGAAACAGAAATAAGATATAGAGGCAAAAGAAGATAAAAGAGAAATGAAGAAAGAATATATATTTCTTTCCCTCTTTATCACTATTTTTCTATATTTATTCAATCTCCCCTTTTATCTCAAATTTTATATCCCTTCATCTCTCTCTATCTTATATCTCTCACTTCATATCTATCTTTATATGTGCATCTCCTCTCTCTCCCTCAACAATTGATTTGAATATGTGAGTTAACAATACCATGCCAACCAATTGACCTCATGTATTTTACAAATGTACTTAAAGAATAGAATAGATTCTTTCTACTTAATAATTAAATAAATGATATAGTTTGGGTTTGGGTGGTGCATAGACAATGGTCTGCTGAACAGCCTCACCCATTCCCAAACATTAGATTGAAAGCTTGTGGCCCATGGAAATCTTAAGTCAAATGCTTACCACAATGACTGCTACGAAATTCAGACCTAAAACTTTGCTTGGGAAGCAAGAAAAACTACGTTTCTTCACGGAATGCCGTACGGTCTGAGCAAACGGGGAGATTAACGGAATTGCCCAAGGGACTCTATCGTTATGGTACGGTATGGTCTCTACGCTGCCCAAGATCTCTGGAATGAATCTGAGCCTTACAAATCCGCAACGACGCATAATTCATAAAATAATAAAAATGCCAACTTTAAGCAGTTAAAGAGGATTTGACAGGGTAAAGCCCTATGAGCGTTCTGGAAGAGAAGTTTGTGCTCGCCAATCGAGACCAAACCTCATAGTATTATATTATCTAGGTATCTTTACACTATACGATTGGCACAAATTAGTTATATCTTGAAATTAGACCCAATGAAAATTGGTATCTATTGAGTGTTTATTTTACCCTAAAATAAACATAGAATTGAGTGTTTCTAGAAGAAACATTGGGCAAAATGGTGGAGTTATAGCTATAATTTAGTTCTCTTAATTGTCACTCTCATTATGGAAATAGTATTTGGTGCCATCTATTGGCAGAAAGGAACAAAGATGCGAGTTGAGTGAATTCTACATTGAGTTATATATTTGAGCATTGCTTTGACATTCAATCCTTGTATATCCTTGGTGATTTTCTTTACCTTCCAAATTAAAATATTTAACTCGTAAATTTGTTTTGGACAGACGTAACCAACAAGACTTGTTTAGCATGATGGGAGAAATTTATGGTGTCACGATGTTTATAGGAGCAACCAATTGTTCCACTATGCAGCCCTTTGTAGATGTAATTGTTTTAGTGCATGGATAATCCCGCTAATTAGTATTTTTTTGGGTTGATGTTACTATTACTATTTTTAGGATTTCTTGATACCGGTCGTTATCATGACCGTTACTCTATATTTCGAAGGGTTTTTTCTCTTTTTGTATATACATTTTGTCTTATAGCCACGAAAGGAGGAGAATAGGGGACAAGAAATAACTCTTTGTGTAACTTTTTTTGGGTGTGAAAATGAATTGAACTTTGCGTCATGAATTTTATTTGTAATTGTCATTTAATAGGAATGTATGTATGCAAGGTTGTGAATTTTCTATGTTTTTTCTTGGATATAGATTAACCTTTGTGTTAAGATAGTATTCTATGATAATTTCCTATCAAGAATGGTTGTTATATGTTTATGTGATAAAACTTTGTATTTTTGTTAAGTAAAGAACCCCCGCCCCCTCTTGTTCTTTGAAATTATATTCTGGATGAATTGGACTTTGTGTCAAGACATCTCTTTTACTTTACTTCAATCTCTTTTGTTGAACATCTATACTATAGCTATGAGAAGATGTTAGTTGCCTTTATTTTCTTTTCAGTTAAAAGCATACCCAAAAAATCCAAACCTTATCATACGAGCCTTTTGAAAGAAACATAAATTCAGTATAGAAAATTATCATACTCGACTCAAATTGTTAGTTTGTTTGTCTTTAATTGTGGACATTTAAGGAGTCAGTTTTAGAGGTTATTTGTGAAAGGAAATATCTGAACTAACACATCGAAAGCGGGTAGATTACTTATTTGTGTACATTAAAAAGAATTGATAGTTACAAAATGGTGTTGGTTATAATGTAAAGTCATGCATAATTAAAAATATATAATAGTGGAGAATGAAAATAGTATTTGAACACCCAGGTTGGCAAAGAGTTAGGTTGGCATTTATAAAACAAAGAAAAATACTAGATTTGGGACAGAGCAAATTGCATTTGTACTATGGAAAATAATGTATGATATGTGATAACAGTTGGAGGCAAACAGGTTCATGTAAAAAGAAACAGATTTTGCTATGCTAAGAGACCCCTTTCTATGATATTTTTGGAGGTTTTCACTTCAGTTTGAATTTTTACCCAGCTTGGAAGGCCATCCATATTACTTAAGGCTGATGTGTGGATGTGGGGAAGTTGGCGTTAGGATTTTGGGAGGTTAGAACCCTTCCATCTCTAGTTTAACAAGTATGTCAAACTTTTGTAGGATTTAAAAAACATTTTGAGGTTTTTTTGAAGTTTTAGACGGTTATCTTCCCTGCCTCCCTTTTTGTAGTGCCTAGAAACCAATTTTTTCTTGTCTTGGTGTTCTTAGATCTATTTTTAGGTCTCACATCTTTTATTTGGGTAGGTTTAATTGGAAGTTCATTTTCTGTTGGGAGTCCATTGGAGCAGCTTGTAGCAGACTTCTTACAAGGTTGTCCATTGTCATTGTTAAGATTTAGGCCCTTGGTACTTTGTTCCAACCTCCATATTAAGGTATTTTGTAATGTTTAGTGAATCTATGCATGATATGTAATATTTTTTCTCTATTTCAAAAGGAATACATCTGAACTCACAATTTACAACATTGTTTATTAAATAGTGATTTAGAAATTAATATGACAACAATATACTTCTATTTCTAAATTATATAGTGGTTTAGATACACTTCAAATGATCCCAAAGCTAATTTTAGTTGTTGGAAGGGCACAATATATCCTCTTTCCCAATAATTCATTTACCAATAATTCATATCTTAAAAATATCTATTTTAATTATTCAATTTAAAATAATAAAAAGAAGTTATATTTAAGTTATAAAAAAATTAGATTATTAAATTGTAATATTTTTGAGCTATATAACCCAGTAAGAAATAGTTATCTTCCCATATCAAATGCACAACACCTAGAAATGGAAAAAAAGGTATTTGGAATTTGATGGTCATAATGGCCGTAATGAACAACCTAAAATTTTATTAAATCTTATGAATCATATGTTAAATTTTTAGAAAACCGTCAATATGACATTTTAATTTATTTATAAACTGTCAAAAATTGATATAGACAATATCATATTTTATTTAATAATATAAATATATGTTATTTTATAATATAAATGATAAAATATAATTTATTTACAATATTTTAAAATGATAAAATATGAATGTTTCTAAAATTTAAGATATATACATATAAATTTAGAAACTTATTAATAATTGCTAAATTATCATTTAGTTTATGTAGTAAGTATACATAATTTAATTTATGTTTCTATTTTGCTTATTATCTATTATTATTTAGAATCTTTTTAAAATAGGATATATGATTTTTAGAAAGTTACTAAGTTTATTTGTGATTTTTGTGTATATTAATAATTTATAATATTAGTATACAATATATATTTTTATATCATCTATTACATATTTATATTTATTTAAAATATTTTTAAAATAAACATATAAACTTAGAAACTTAGATTTTTTTCATATATGTTAATAATTTATAATTATTTTTTAATTTTATATTCTTTTTATCATAAATAAATATCTCTATATGATTTATAATATACTATTACTAATTATTCAATGAATTTTAACAATCAATATTTTTTTAAAACATAAATGAAAAGCAATCAAATGACTAAACTGTCATAAAAAATTAGATGATAGGCACGGGTGGCCGTCAAATTCGAGACCTAGTAGTCGCCATTAATAACTAATTTATTTCAAATAAAAGAGAAGTTTCTTTCACTATATTCTATAAAAAAAAGTGATATAGTAATAATAAAATCTTATCCATATTGTGGTTGATTTTACAAAATAATTAGAAAATGATAAGAAAATTAAATAAAAAAATTCAACCTTCAATTTGGAAAGCCAATGTGTAAAATGAGTAGTTGTCAATTGAAATTAGAAAAACCAACTAAATGCCATAGAAAATAAATTGGTGAATCTTGGAAAGCCAAAAATCTAGACGGCTGGTAGAATGTTGATCCTTGAATAATCAACTCTATTCTAAGAACTTCAGCCTTTAATTTTTGACCAATAATATCAATAATAAATCTTTTTTTAAAATTAAAATCATATTCAAATTTATCAAATCTGAAAAAAAAAGTGCACCAAAAAAATGTAAAAAATAGAACATCCTAAATTAACTACCATTGAGTAACCCACTTGTCTCTAAATTTTCTTTCTGCTGTCACCAAGCCTTTTACTATTTCTCACTAATAAAATCCATATTTTTGTTGACAACACAATACAAACTAGATTTGAAATTTAATGGGTGTCTAGTAATTTAATGTAACAAAACTCTCAATACAAATCCAGATGCACTCTGATGTCTTTCCATTCTATGTGTTTTAGGAATATTCGAAGAAAAGAAACAAGTAAAATATGATTTCTATGCCTTGAAGCCAAGGCTCTTCTCTCATATGAAGTAAGGGAGATTTAATTTCTTTGTACAATCAATACTTAAAATCGATCGAAATCAATTGGACCAATTCAACTTAGTCCAATGGAAAAATTCTTTTGCAGTCTTTGGAAATAAAGATTAAATATCAAACTGAAGTTTGTATGAAAAAGATAATATGAAACAACATTCAATTAAAACACAATCAAATCAATACAAACCATTCAACAAAGATAAATACTAAATTATTTTTTCTATAAAATAGAAATTGTATAAATTTTATTCTATCAACAATAATGATATTAATCCACAGTTCTATTGAGACAACTTTACAATATAATGCAAACTATTTACAATAAGATCTCGTTGGGACAATAATAGAAAAAGATGTGAATCCCTTTCTACTCTAATGGCATATTCCATAGTATGTGCCTTCCATGTTCTCACAAATCATAGTCTAAGCATGTCCCCTTAAAACATTTTCTCCAACTTCTTGTGAAGCCGGTGGTATTTCATTGCAAGTTACAAAATATTGGCTTAACAGAAGCAAAATACGGTGTGAGCAATAAGAAGAGCAGGGACACATATATGTTGTTGCCCATATAGTGAATATTCAAAATGTAATGTATTCTTAGAAGAAAAGATATATTGATGGCGATCCTTATTAGCTCCAGATAAAATAAGTAATTTCAATTATCCAACTCCAAATAAAATAAGTAATGCCAATTATGAAACTCCAGATAAGACAAGTAATGCCGATATAATTGGAGCTTTTCACACAAATTTCTATTTTAGTTTCTAATGTTTTTCTTTTTGAAAATTTTGATGATTTGTATGATTGGGAAAAAAAAGTCAGTTAGAGAGGCTGACAATTTTCCGGCAAAAAATGTAATTTTCAGGGAGCAAAGCTCCCACAAATAGCCTATCAGCTAAAATATAAATTCCTTTTTTTCTATTCGCTACTGCCAATTTGTCCGGTATTCTTTTTCTTTTTCCAATGGAAATATTAGAGAAAATCTGATAGCCATTACAAATGACATTCTGAGGATGGGCTACGCGGCAGGAATGTTTTTATCAAGTTCTGACATCCTTTCTCTTTGACACGTCTTTGCATGTGCTGTTAGTTGGAGACTCTTCCAAAAGGCATATGTGGTGAACTGCTCCTCTTCATGAAACTTATTCAACAAGTTTCACTCTTTAGATTTTTTTTTACATTTTTATGAGCCTAGTGATTCAGGCTGAAGGCTTCTGTGTTGGATTATGGTTCACAATACTAAAGGCTTCTGTGATAATTTTGCACTCGATTTTTAATTCATAAATATGTTGGCAATTCAAGCGTCGGAGACATGAGTTCATTCTCCTCTGGCAGGCTGTTTGAGCTATCCATAGTTTTAATTTTGATGGTCCCTCAGATGGGAATGTAGGAAAATATCCAACGAAAAGAGGTTTGTTATTGAATAATCACCCATTATGTTTGTTATTTTCATTTTTGCCAAGAAGATTTCCTTGTCATTTTCTATTGCACTGAACGTGCAGTCCAGTATTCTGTTTAGGATTCAATTAAATTTTATTTTAATGGATTCAATAAATTTCTACAGAGTTTGCAGGCATAATTAACTTTAGGGTTTGTGAAGATAACATAATCACAAGGATTTTTTATAAAGAAAAACGAAAACAGCACCAGCCATAGGATCGGGGTGTACGATGGGACGCCCTGATTCCATGCCAGGGATAAATATTTTGTTGTGTAAGTCTTCGGTGCAATTCAGCAGTAACATAAATAGACAATCTTGAAATACATGCATGGGTCAATCGGAGGATTATGGAGAGATGGATAATGCTTAGTGTGAAGCCTCGACAAACTGGTGCAGATGTGTCCAAAGTTGCTACTTCACCACTAAACTCTCATTGTTGATCAACAATGTCTATGCTAGTTTATAAATTTCTTACCCCTTCATTCCCAGTTTCTCCTTATTCCATAAACAATTTGTAGACAATATAATCTTTTCAGTGTATCATTGCTGCAGGGAATGGGGCATTTTAAGACTACAGTAAGTGGAAATGGAACTGTAGGACAGCTCGAAAAAACTCAGAAATTGTGTTTCTTCCTCTATAACAGTTTAACTATTTAAAGCACAAGATTAATTCTGTTTCTGAGCTTTTGCAGGCAGCTCCTAATTTCAACTGTTTTCCCTTTGGCTGAAATCTTGGGTTAGTTTATTTGCCAAGCTTAGGATTAGTCAGTGCAATTATTTGACAGCATTAAAATTTGCAATGAAGAGTATACATTTCGGCTGTCAAGTGAAAGAATGAATTTATAATCCTTGTAAGCTGCAATTGTGGCTCTGCAGTTGAATGCGAAGCAAAAGATTCAGTATCAGTTTTGAGTGGATTATATGAAAAATCTCCCTAAAAAGCTGTACAATCATTTTGATAGAAATTGCATCGATCCATTTATTTAGCAGTAGCAAAAACCACATTAAACAAATTGCTTATAATGGTTTTCCTTCTGAACATGAAAATTATCAATTACATTTAATATAATCTCCCACTAAAACCTTCGTTCAAAGAAACAGCAAAACGATTATTTTCTGCCCCATCAAATTTTGAATTCTTAATATGGCATTGTGATTGTCCAAATTAAAGCAATGGCTATATTAAATATCTGTTCTTGCTATAAATTTGAAAGGGAATTTTCGTGTAACAATGATAGGTTGTATTTGTAAATAGGGCATCCAGAATAGGTTTTTATCTACATTAAACAAATGACAATCATTTAAATCAATCTATCGATATTAAAGTAGGCGATCGGCACATAAAATGTAAAGTAAACAGCAAATTGATAAAAATATTCATTAATTCCTATGTGCAATCAAATACACTCATAAATACTTTTCCACAACTATATATAATGTTAATACGGTGTATAAACGTCACCGAACAAGCAGACTAATACAAGCGATAGGTGAATAAAAATTTACAATGAGTCTTATTTTAGATAATAGTTAGGTGAATAAACATCACCATGGACGAGTAGTGCACTAGTGACTGCATTTCTCAGGAGCAAATCCAATTCTGGAGCCCCGAACATCGAATACCACTCGATAGTTCTGATGCTGAAAGCTCCCAAATGTCTCCTTTTAGGGATAAAAAAATATTAGCTAGGGGCAGAGTCAAGTGAGCATTTCTGTGAAAGTGGAATGTAATAGTAGGGTTCTGGCTCAGGTCTTTGGAGGTGTTGAAGCAGGTGTCCTAGGAACCTATCAGAAAAACATGCAGATTATTGGGGAGGTGACGGTGAAAGGAGTCCCTCATGGCATTGTAGATGGGCGTCAGCAGCCGAGTGATGATTGTTCCCGAATCTACAATCATCCGACCTGGCATCCCCCGTGGCATGGTAAAAAGGTCTCCTCTCATGGAGATTCCATCTAAGCCAGCAATGTACCAGTCAAGGTTGCTCAGGAGAGGTGTGAAAACCATACCGGGGACGGGGAGAGGGCCTCTCAGGCTTTATCTAGAAGTCACTTCCAAAAACGTATTAAGGGATCCCTTTTCTTCAACATAAGATTAAATAGCATTGCAAACTCAACTGACAGATTTCAGAATGAACTTGAAGGCGGCCAGGGAAATTTCTTATCTGCTGCAAGTTAACGTCAGTTTTTTGCATGATCTTACTATTTTTTTGCTAAATCTACAAATTTCCACCGAGGCTCATGTGCCTATTCTCTATATCAAAAAGAAAGGAGTTGAGAATAGACTCTTGATACCCCACTTTACATGCTATCAAAACTCATATGCCCTGTATATGCTTCCACATATATTGCATAAATGTCTACCAAGGTAGTTGTAACTGTTACCCAAAATTTCCCTGTTATTCAATTTTGGCCACAGTCCCTGCTGCAGCTTGTTTTAGCTTGCGAAGTTGATCCACAAAGTTTTATGATTTGCGCTCTTAACCCCATGTTCTACAATGTAATGTCAAGCCCCAGCTCTGATCGCACACCCTAATTCACAAAGCTCAAAAAGATATTCAAGTTTGAATGCTTGCAAGAAATGCTAGTGTCGAAAGGTTCAAAAAGTTGTTTAGTGTCGAAAACCCTCTGTGTTTTCAACCCTTTGCTTCGGAAGCCCAGGATGTTTTCGACCTTCGCTGTTTCGCACTTCTTTCTTTGGCGTCTGCATTTTTTTTTAAGTGCGCAACTCCAACCAGGTGGGTCCCTTTGATGCTTTCGACAAACTGCTACGGCTTGTCGCATGATCGCATAGCCCTTTTTTACGCTATGCGAACATGTGACTAGTCGTTAAGTGCGCAACCTCGAGGTACCAGGTAGGCCCCAGTCAGCAGTTAATGAAAATTTATTTTGGTCGCATGATCGCATGCAGTCTCTTAACTGCATGAGATCATGCGATAAACGATCAGTGGGGCCTGAAGTTTCTGCAATGGCGCAAGTGCGATGAAGATCTACGATGGTCGTATGATCTCATGGAATCTTTCGATCTCATGCGATCATGCGACAACCGTTCGATGGGCATCTCAGTGGGTGGTGGGTCTGGATTTTTTAAAGCAAGGTGGCAGTCAGCGTAGATCTAACGGCGATCGTGTGTTCGCATGGAATCTTCTGAGGCCATGCGATCTTACGCCCACCGTTAGATAGGAATCCAAAATTTTGAGTGGGTCCGTGTCAGGGAGGTGCTGAGGTGTTTGCTGATGTAGCAGTCGAATCGAATAAGGGAGTGACACATGGCGGTTCTGGGCCTGGGGTTGTAAAAGCTTTGCATGGTTGCGTGGATAAGGTTTTCGCGTGGTCGCTAAATGAACCCGGGGTTAAGGAAAAAATTAAGCGACCCAGTGACTAAAGAAAAATTGAACCCAGGGGTGAATCAGAGTCAAGTTTGCGGTAAAACTCGAGGTGGGGCCGAGAATCTTAGCAAGATGACAGGGGAGAAAGATCTACAGTGTTCGCGTGACCACATGGGATCTTTCGATCCCATGCGATCATGCGACCACCGTCTGATGCAGGGTCCAGTTTCGTCTACCTTCTGAGGTGTCAGTCGATTATGACGTGCTTGATGCTCATTGGTCCAAGTTTGCCGAGGTGGATTTTTTACCTTTCGGGGGGTTTGCGACCGTTTCAAAGATGATCTGAGCCGCTCGTTTGCCAAGAAGAAAAGGATATTGATGGGCATTTTTTAAAGTGACCAGTTAGCTGTTAAGTATTCGAATTCAAATATTTCCAAGAAGGTTTTTTGCCAGTTTTTGATTTGCAGGCCGTGAGTGGCGGGTAGCTGAGAGTTTATGTCACTAAGACATGTGCAGTTAGGGGAAATGATGAAGAAGTCTGGCCGGCTGTCAGGGGTCATTTCTTGTTCTTTGAAGGTACCAGTTAGCATTCATGGCGAGTTTTTGTGCAGGAAGAGGATAAGTCCAGGTTGCTTGTCTGCAAGTTGTTGGCAGTATAGGCATGGGCACGCAAGGAAAAATATCTGATCGGTTGAGATATTTGTAGAATTGTATTTATGATCATAATTTGTACCCTAGGGTTGAATATTGTATTGTTTAATCTGTAACTCTGGTTAGTTTTTTGACTCCTGCCTGCGTGCAGTTGAGGGATGTATATAGTGTTTTTTGGAGCTTGTAGAGCTCAGAGTTCACATTTTGTAGAGAAGAAAGTTTCTTTCTTAGAAAGCTATCTGAGACACTTTTATGTCCTCTGGTTTTTCTACTCTTTGTAATCTCCCATTGATAATTCAAATCTTGCAAAGTATTTTATGATATTCTTGTTGTCCTTATGCTTTTCTTGTGTGGATTATCTCTTATTGGATTTAAGTATATGCATGATTTCAGTGATATTTAGGGTTCCTGATCCCTCTTGCTTTCTGCAATTTTGTGTGTTTTTTTGTGTTTGATCTGATTTAGATGTTTTGAGGGTATGCTACAACCCCTAGCAATCTTGTCTCAATCCTACACCGAGTTGCAGAAGTGAATGTCTGTTTGCAGGTCATAAGTGGTGTCTTCTATTCAGGCCCTCTTATGAAACACTTATGCAAGCCTATTCAGTAAGTTGTGACCTACTAGACCTAAGCTTTTCATTGATCCCATTCCTCTATACTGAGATCCAAACCCTAGTTTTGGTGCATCACCTAGTAGGTAGTTTGCTTTTAGTTATTTCCCTTTCATGCATTCCTTCTAACCCTTTTCCCTCAAAGTTTAATTTTCTGTTAAGAGCAAGCTAAGGTGATAATCCAAGAGGAACCAACCTAGAACCTGGAGGTCTCATCTTGGTTAGCAAAGGTCCCACAACCTTGAGATGATTCCCATGTTATACTGAGTTATCAAGACCAAGAGAGCTTGAAACAAAGGCGCAAACTCAGTGTATAACAGTAACTATAACATATGAAAAGATAATTGCCTTCTTTTCATTTGACACATGTCCATATCTTGTTCCAAAGCTCCCATTTTGTCATTGATAGGTAGGATATTCTGAAAACTTATTGAATCTGGTTATCATTGGACATCTAACAAATACATCCTATATATTCTAATTCTGAGTACACTAAAGATTCTACTACAAAGTGGCCCATGTATATTGGCTGCACACACTTTCTCCTTCTCCCCACCTTAGGCAGGGACTCCAGCTGCATGCAGCCCTTGTCTATTTAGTTTTTGCTTTGGTTTAGTCTAGGTGTATTTTGGAGAAATAGTGTGGCTTGGTGCCCACATGGTCTAAAATGAGATCTTTAGGTTTAAATATTGGGCTCATCTTTCTATTTGGAAGTGCATGCATTACCGCAAAATTAAAATTCCACTTTGGTAGATTTTGGAGATAAATGCAAATACTGGATTAAGGGTTGAAGTAGCATATTTTTTTCATATTTTGATAGATTTAGTTGTGTTGATACTGATGTATTTTTATGGAATTTTAATGGTTCATAGTATGATATATTTCATTCTTATTTAGAAGATTGGTGTTAAATTCACTCAATTCATTGAGAATACTTTCAGTACATTATATTTTTATAGATAAATTTATTAAAAAATCATCAACTCTATATAATTCTTATGTTCATTCTTATTAGTACTTGCCGGTAGGCTAAGTACTATTGTATCCATTTTTGAGTTTTTGATGTTAACTAGTGATTAAATGAACTGTTCTACACCAATGAAAATAATACTTTTTTATATTTCATTATAAGTTTTTTCATTTGTAAAATATAAATGCAAATTATTTAACTTTATAATATCTAGAAATTAATTTTTGATGATTTCATTGGATGAATGCATTTGAAGTCTTATTACATGAGTGAACCAATTAAATTTTACCACGTTTGTTACTTATAATTGGTTAGATTTTTTAATTCATTTTGACATTATTAAAAGTTCATAATCTATCTATTAAAACTATTAAAACTATTTGATACTATTGCTCATATTATTTATACAATGATATTAATCATATGTAATAAAAAATATATATCAATAAAATAAAATTAGCACTATTGTTATATTTACAAATAAAATTAAGATTAAGGTTTAAATTAATTATAATTTACAATCAATAACTATCTATATAATTATAATTAAAAAAATATTTATTACTAATATTATTATTATATAATTTTATAATTAATTAAAATATCTTATATATTATAATAATTTTTAAAAAATTAAGATTACATTTATATTAAAAATTAAATTTAAAATTAATTACTAAAGGCAAGTACTTGGCTACTACGTGGCACTTGTTTTCTATTCTTCATTTGTCTAAAATGTATATTTTAAATTCATTGATTACTAGGAATATTTGGGTGCTTAAATTGGGTATTCTTTTCAGGGCTTGGATCAAACCACCATTGTAAGCATGTTTGGTGGATACAAGATGTATTGAGAGTAAATAAATGGAAAGGAGATTGATTTTGATTGATGAATTTCATAATGAAGATGGAGATTAACAGAGTAAATAGGAATGAGATGGTTGTTATTAATCAGTCATTATGATTAATAATTAATTTAAATTATTCATTTATTTTTCTCAATCAATTACTGTTTAGATTTCGTCTTTAAATTTATTAGATAAACTTGGTTTCAATCTTTACCACTAAAATGGTTGCTTACGCTTATCTATTCAATAACATTGGTAATGGAAAATTCATTTCCTCCACAACAAAAAATAGAAAGTGTAGTTTTTAAATTTTGTCTTAAAATGAAATATTTGAAGAAATAAAATAAAATAGTAGATAATATTAATTTTTTAAGTTGATATAATAATTTATAATAGAAACAAAACTCACAATAATAAAAGAAAAAGTTCTTTTAAGAAAAAATTAATGAAAATTACAAAAGATTTTATAACTTTGTTATGAAATTAGAAAGTGTGTTTTTTATAACTAATTAAAGATGATATTTTTGGAAATTTGTAATAGAAATATTTTATTTAAAATTAGAAAGTGTCTATTAGTAATTAGCTAAAATTATATTATGTAAATAATAAAGAACCAACAAAAAGTGGTTTTACATTATTTTCAACTCTTATTTCTTTGCTAAAAAATGAAGCAAAACAACTTTGATTCAGTTCATTTCAAAATTTTATTCAATTAAGGAAAAAAATCCTAATTTAATAAATGTTGAGTATTCTTTATGTTTAGTTGCCAATCTATTTTGACAAAGTACTTTTTTACCTATAAAGAGTTCCTCATTTAAAAGCCCTACAAATAATGTCTAGGTATTACAAACCCTACAAATAATGTCTAGGTATTACAAATAATATTTAGGTATTTAAAGACTTTTTAATTGGAAGATAGAGATGCTTCCAAATTCAAAATATAATTTCCATTGTGGTGAATTTGAACAATTTCAAAAGGGAGTCATGACCAATCTCTCAAAAAAATCATGTTCCATAAAAATGGGTTGGGCCAAAATGAATTGAAAAAGCTATGTACCAATGTCCATGAGAGATAAGATTGAGTAATTCAGGATTCAATTCATAATTATATTCATAAAAAGGAATATCAAACATGAATGTTGATTAATTGATTGATGAAATTTAAAATTCTAATTCTTTAACCTAACCTTCATGATAATCTTAATCTCAAATCCTAACCCTAATGATAATCCTAATCTTAAACTCTAAAGTTCCTTAATCCTAATTGTATACCTAAATCCTAACCCTAATCATAACTCTAATGTCCTGCCATAATACTAACCATGATGTAAATCCTTGACAAGGTTACAATAATTCTAACCATAATCCTAACCCTAACCCTAAACATACATAGTACCCTAATAAAAATCCTAACCCCAATCATAATTATAACCATGATATAAACCCTTACCCTAACTATAATACTAATCCTCAACCAAACATTAAAACCTAACCGCAACCATAATTTTAATCCTAAACAATACCATGTAACTCAAACCCTAAGCACAAACTTAATACTAATCATGACATAAACCTAAACTCTTATCCTATCCTTAACCCTAAACCCTCACTCTAACCAAAAGTTTAACCCTATCCATAATTCCAACCATGATTTAAACCCTAAACCTAACTATAATCTAAATATTAAAATCCATAAAAACCTAATCCTAACCCTAAACACTAAACCTTAAGTCTAATCATAATCCTAATGCTAAATTGCAAACTCCAATCTTAATCTTAGGCTTAAATTATAACCCTAATCTAAACCCTAACCCTAACCATAATACAAACCATGATGTAAACCCAACCCTAACAATAAAACTAATCCCACACCCTAAACCTTAATCTGATCCTGATCAAAATCCTAACCCTAATCAAAACCCTAACTCAAAACATAATCTAGCAATGATGTAAACCCTAACTCTAACGACAATCGTAATCTCTAAACCCTAATACTAACTATAACCCTGAACTCTAACCTTAACCAAACCCTAACCCTAAGCATAATACCAACCATGATGTAAACCCTTACTTTAAAATCACAATCTTAATTGTAACTCTAGACCCTAACCTTAAGCAAACTGTAACTCTAAGTATAATACTAGAAACATGATGTAAACTGTAACCCTATCTATGATTATGATGCTAATTTACCTAAACCCTTATCCTAACCCTAATGGTAAACATTAACCCTAACCATAATTCCAACCGTGATATAAACCCTAAACATAACTAGAATACTAATCATAATCCTAATCTTGAACTCTACACCCCAAACCATAATCTTACCAATGATTCTAAAACTAAAACACTAACCATAATAATAATTCTAATCACGATGTAGACTCCAACCCTAACTATAATCCTATTGCTAATATTAAATCTTAAACCATAATATTAAAATAAAATTTATTATTAATTTATTTACTGTCTTCAATTTTGTGCCACTACTACTACTAGCTTATATACCTTTTATAATATATATATAAAATATGTCAAGCAATATTTTTCTCAAAATATCAATTTTTTAATCACATTTTCACACAAAAAGTGAATAGACGTCTGATATGTCGACATATATTATATATATTATAAAATGTATATAAACTAGTATTAATACAAATGCAAGTTAATTTATTACGAATATCGCTTTTAGAAATTGCACGAAGTGACCTCACCCATTCCCATATATTAAATTCAAAACTTGTGGCGCAAGAAATTTTGAAGTCAAATGCGTGACCAGAGTATCTGGCCCAAAATTCAACTTAAAAGTTTGCTTGGACAGTAAGAGAAAACAAAAACGTTTATTTACAGAAACCGTACCATACGAATAAACGGAGAGGAGCATAACGGATAAGTTCCAAAAATGAAAAAAACAAGAAAAAAACCCAACGGAATTTGCTGAGAAAGCTGTCCTTATTGTACTGTATGGAGCTGTACAGAAATGTCTATACAGCCGATAGGATTCCCATTTATACACCCTCCACGATCTCTGGAATGGATCTGCACCTTACAAAGCCGTAATGACACATGATTCGTAAAATAAAAATGTCAACATTACGGACTTCGAACATTTCA
This sequence comes from Chamaecyparis obtusa, assembly GCA_027943335.1. NCBI lineage: Eukaryota > Viridiplantae > Streptophyta > Pinopsida > Cupressales > Cupressaceae > Chamaecyparis > Chamaecyparis obtusa. Next base: position 457,095 of record BSBK01000494.1, on the reverse strand, counting down.
GTAATGCGCTATGAGCGTTCTCGAAGATGCAAAGACTCTTTCAAAGTGGTTCTCAGCAATCTGTGGGAGAAAAGGCAGAATTAACAGAAAAGTCTGTGCTCACCGGTGGCCAATTGAGACCACAACACACGCCACGAATTTCTAGAAGGAAAGCTAAAGAAGCAAAGAGGAAAGTGAGATTCAGTGGTTGGAGTTTCAGTTTCAACTGCCGTTTCAGGATGGTGTCTGCCTATATTAATTGACTCATCTAGCAAACAAACCAAATCAAATCACAGCGAGAGATACAGAGATTTCAAGCGATTTCATTAAAAGAAAGAAATGGAGAAGGGAAACAGAAGCACGAGCTATGGAGATCTGGGCATAGACATAGCGGGGAGCTTCTTCAAGTCGATAGAGGGCGTTGGACCCGTTTCACCCACCTCACGAAACACGAAGATCACAGTGGTGGGCGTGGGCAACGTAGGCATGGCGGTCGCCCAAACCATTCTCACACAGGAGCTCACAAACGAGCTTGTCTTAGTAGACATACAGGCGGAAAAGCTAAGGGGCGAAATGCTCGACCTGCAGCACGCCGCCGCCTTTCTCCCTCGCACGAAGATCGTGGCCGACACAGACTACGCCGTCTCCGCTGGATCAGACCTCTGTATTATCACAGCAGGGGCTCGCCAGCGCGACGGGGAGTCCAGGCTGGCACTGGTCGAGCGCAACCTCCACCTGTTCAAAAGCATTGTGCCCCAGGTCGTCAAATACAGCCCCAATGCCATTCTCCTGGTGGTGTCGAATCCGGTGGACGTTTTGACATATATTACCTGGAAGCTTTCGGGATTCCCAGCTAATAGAGTGATCGGGAGCGGCACAAATCTTGATACATCGCGCTTCCAATTCATGATCGCCGATCATCTGGATGTGAATGCGCAGGATGTGCAGGCGTACATGATCGGCGAGCACGGTGATAGTTCTGTGGCGCTGTGGTCGTCCATTAGTGTGGGAGGGATGCCCGTGCTGAGTTTCCTGGACAAGAATCAGATTCCGTATGAGAAGCACCATCTTGAGGCCATTCATCATACTGTTGTTAATAGCGCTTACGAGGTCATTAAGCTTAAGGGCTACACATCCTGGGCTATTGGGTACTCGGCAGCTAATTTGGCGAAGAGTTTGCTGCGCAACCAGAGAAGGATCCACCCTGTTTCTGTGCTGGCCAAGGGGTTTCATGGAATCGAAGAAGAGGTTTTTCTTAGCCTGCCAGCGCAGCTGGGAAGAGGAGGTGTGCTCGGCGTTGTCAATATACATTTGACAGAGGAGGAGAACCACCGTCTGATGAAATCCGCCCGGGCAATTCTCGACGTTCAGCAGCGCCTGTCTCTTTGACCGTTTCCACGTTTTCATTCTATTTAACAGTTTATATAGTTAGCCCGTACGCTTGTTTTATTTATTAGTTTTTCGTAATTGGCCACGGGTGACAAGTCGTAGAAGGCCTTCTTTTGGTAGATTTTGGCTGTCCCCACTTCTTTTTCCTTATTGTTGAGTTTGGCCGCCAGTGAGGCTACCTTTATTTATTTATACTGGCGACCTAAGGTGTGGAGTGGAAAAAATTTGCTGAGTGCGCTTATTTTGAGATTCTTATATGTTATGTTTTTTTAAGGTTTTTTAAATATGTTTTTGTGGAGAAAAATAAATCATTTTGTAGTCTATAATATCAAGTGATCTAATTTTTGGATCTAAGGATGGTTTATAGTATATAGTAATCTAACGATGATTATACAATAGAGAGGAGTAAATATCTTTTTTTCTTGAATATTTGAAAGTGAAATGAATGATAAATTAGGTCTCACATGAATCTATATTTCTCAACTATATGAAATACCAATATTCTCACCACCCCAATTGAGAATAGACATTGTAGACCTACAAAAAAGGTCCTTTGGGGTTCAAATGCAGTATTTATTACAACATTGGGTAATGCTCCAATAGTTCCTCCAGAGGTTTCCAACCAGTCGACTTCTCATGTCGTTGAGGATGAAGCTCTTCTCGGTGACATTCGACACCTCCCATTCTCAGCCCCCCCGACACTTGCCACACCATCGTCTATCACCTCATAGCTCCTCGCCATTGTTGTTTGCCTCTTGGATACTATTGGTTGGCCTTCCTCTTCTAAAGGCTATCCTCGATTGGCTTTGGCCATTTCTCCACAACAAAGAGGAGGAGGATAATGCAGATGGGTGGACACTACTAGACATGTCTTTGTTTCAGGGCTTTTGCTCATGTTTCTCTACACTCTAGGCTTATGCCCATATGACTAGCTGTAGCTATTTTTTTCTTAAGTTAATATATTTTGGTCGGACTTATTCATTAAAAAAAAAAAAATTCTCATCCCATCTAAATTTGTATTTCTTTGGTGGAAGATGATCTTACTCTAGACTTCAATAATAAATCCCCCCCCTCTCTCTCTCTCTCTCTCTCTCTCTCTCTCTCTCTGAAGTTTTGTGCAAAGTTCACTTTATTTTATAGCACAATCATAAGTTTACAAAGAATGAATAGTAAATTTTGTAAATTCGTGTCATACATGGTTTTGTTAGGGTTTATATTATGGTTTAAATGAACTCTTCACTTGGTTTTGAACCTCAACACTTTTGAGCAAGGTCTTCCAATGCCACTAGAACAAGGTTTTTAAGCTCATTGGCCATATTCAAGTCACCATAGCCAAACCAAGAATAAATTGCAACCTTTTTTAACAATGAAGCAATGAAAATGTATAGTTTCTAAAATAAGTAATGCCATAGCTAAACTAAGAATTCAAACAAAATAAAAACAATTACCATACTTCAAAGCATCGCGCTACAACTAAACCAAGAAATCAAGCAAAAAAAAAGAATTGTCATGATATCTTAAAGCCGTTGCTCAAACCTTTCTTGACTCCTTAGCACTTACTCAAAGGACAATATTACATAGCAAAATCCCACAACATTTTAATATAAATTCCATAAATCCCTATAAATTGATCAAGATCTAAAACCCATGTGATTTGACCATTGTGGGGAAGACTAACTCACAATTTTATTCCTACTAGAAAAATATTTTAACCCATTAGCTAAACCGAGGAATCAAACAAAACAAAACCAATTATGATACCTTAAATCCCTCACTCAACCCTTGTTCAACTCTTTCCTAGCCCTTGTTCAAATGACAATGCTAAATAGCAAATAACAAAAAACCACAAAAATTAAAACAAATTCAACAAAGCCCTGCACTTCGACTGAAACCCATGTGTTTTTGGGCGCTATAGGCACATCTAAAAAAAAGAAAATGTAAACTATTTTAACAATGAAAGAATGACAATTAATAGTTCGAACAACAAGTAACACTTCACATGAACCAAGAGACTAAAGGAAACAAAAAAGAAATCAGCTTACCTCAAAACCCTCCCTCAACTCTTGGTCAACTCCTACTCTTCTCTTCATCTAAAATCCATGTGCTTTTTAGCACTATAGCCATAGCTAAACCAACAATAAAATGTAAACCATTTTAACATTGAAATAATGACAATGAATAGTTCAAAGAACAAGTAACACCACAGGTGAACCAAGAAATTAAAGAAAACAAAAGAAACAATCACCATATGTAATGTCCCCAATAAACTGAAAGTGAATTAATTAAATTAATCTCTTAAGTGGTCCCAAAATTAAATAATATCATGTGAAATACTTTAATGAATTAATTTGATTATAAAATAATAAATAAAATTATGTCGGCCCATATTAATCTTCCAGATACTTCTTCGAGCCCTTTATAAGGATGTGGTTAGCATTGTAGGAAATCATTGTGGAGATATCTATTTCTTGTGTATTCACAATTCTAATTGGCATTGAGTTTTTTGTATGTCATTTTGGAGGTGCAAGATCCTCCCTTGTCTAGTGATTGCAATTTTGATGGTTAGCAACCACCCTAGTCCACCTATCACTATCAAATTTGTGAAGTCTCCCTTGGAGAAAAATTTGTAGCTGATTGGAGATATGAAGTGAATCAATCTAAAATATATTGGTTATGTTCCAATAAAATATTTTATCATTGTCATGTTGTGTTCGTCTCTACTCCATTTGCAAATTAGTTTGCATCAGTGATTAGTCACATACACCTAAAGGTCATCTATTTGGCATAAGATTCACAATTCTTTCTAATATTGATTAGTCATGCGGGTTTGATAGCCAAATAGCATACAGATATGGGTATGCATTACAAATATATCTTGTCATACAGAGAAGGAATAACTTCATTGTACGAGGTGAGTTAGTTGTATGGGTGGAAGAGATGAGATTTTTGTATGGAGTGAAACCTTTAATTGTGTTGTATTTGTGTGGAATGAGGACCCGTTGTTGTATGGAGGAAAGAGCCATATCGTACGAGGGAAGTGCAGAGGTCATACGGGTAGAGGGAGAAGTGACCATACGGGTGACTTTGGCTATATAAGAGAGAAGGGAAGTCTTTGTCTTATGAGGGTGATTCAAGTACCATACACCATCAATACATTACAATGGTATCAGAGATGGTGATCTTATCATCTTATTGGGAAACATTAGATGCAAACGAGGAGATCCCAATCATTGGATAGGATGGGGGAGTCAACCACAAAGATGATGACATTGCTACAACAGTTAAATATAGGAAAACAATATATTAGTGAGACTTTCACAAAAGGACAACAAAATATTGGTGAAACACTTCATCTCTTGGTAGAAGGAAGGACAAATGGAAATCAGAATGGAAACACAAATAATTACTCATGTACTTTGCCGAATCACTTCCCTATCATTTGTTCTATCACTAGAAGTATTAAGACTAGGCCTAACAGTGAGGTAATACTTCCATACAAACTCAATATTTCACATGTAAAAAATCCTTTATGTGTTTCTACCTTAGTGGATCTCTGGAATTATATCCCCAATCCAAAAGAAGGAGATTATTACAGGGTGTGGTGGCATGGCATAGTAGTGTAAACGTAAACAAAAATTGCTTAAAGGAAATCTTGAACATGACAGAAAACTACTGAATGCATAACCAAATAATATAAATTTACAGACTTCTATACCCTCTTTAGAATATCAATTCCAAAAAATGGATAGTTATAAGGAACAAGGAGCTAAAAACAAAGCTAGATTACACTAGGCTAAGGAGGGTAATAAGGGTTCCAAATTTTTCATCAATTTTCTTAACTATAAACATAAAAAGGAATATATTAGGGCTATTAAAGATTAAAAGGATAATTTTCATACTAATTCATAAGATATAACATCATTTTTATAATTTTTATGCTAATTTATTATCAAAGAGGACACAAAATGGCAAGATGTCCAATCTCTTTTGGAAAAAGTCATCAAAGATCATATTCCAAAGAACCTGGATGTTGATTATAGCCACTTTTTAAATCATAATCTCTCCATTGAAGACTTAGAGAATGTTTTTTTCTCTAAGGCAACCAATAAAATCCCTAGTCTAGATGGATTTTTTGTGGATTTTTATCAAACTATGTGGCAACATATAAAAGATAAACTTTTATATATGATGTATTTGAAGGCTTTGAAATATGGCTCTCTAGGTCTCAATATCAATAAGAGTGTTATTAAATTAATTCCTAAAATAAAAAATGAAGATATGATCCTAGGTTGGTGCTCTATTACATTACTTGACACTTCTTACAAATTTATTGCTAAAGTAATTTCTATAAGGATTAAACTTGTGGAAAAATACATTATTAGACTTGAGCAAACAAGTTTCCTTGGAGGGAGATATATTATTTATAACCTTATCATTGCATGGGAAACTATTGAATTGGCACAAAAATCAAACCAAAATGTTATTGTAGTTAAGTTGGATTTTGACAAATCTTATGATAGAATGCGCTAGAGCTTCATCCTCAAAATGTTACAATGGTTGGGGTTTCGTTCCAAGTTATGTAGCCATGTTGAAATGTCGTTTAAAGATGTTACTACAGAACTAATAGTTAATAAAAAGATAGTTGATCCCTTTCATTTCTAGCGCTCTATAAGACAAGGTTCTCCTCTATCAAATTTCCTTTATGTTTTTAGTGTTGATGCTCTAGGTTACCTACTACAAAAATACAATCAAATGAATTTAATCAAGGATATCTCTATCCCTAGCAACATGGAAGTCATAAAATTACATTTTGTGGATGATAGCATTCTTTTTCTTCAAATTTACAGGGAAAAAATTTCAAATGTTATGAAAGTCCTTGACCTTTATATCTTTGTTTCTGGGTCTAAGTTAGCCCATCATACAATTGATTTTATCATGACACAAACAAATTACATTCCCTCTTGGATTCCTATTGAATAGAAATAGATTAAATCTAGATAGATTTCTCATTACTTGGGCATTCCCTTTGGATTGGGAGTTGTTGGAAAAATAGTCGGCACTCCCCTTGGGATTCGTGGCATGGCTTAATCGCCTCCTGTGTCTTTTATAAGTCTAGTAGTTGTATCAGACATTAATAGGTTGATCTTTTGGTGCAACGACAACTACTACTTGTAACAAGTGGTATTAGATCTTGGTCATAGGTTCGAATCCCCTTGGGTAACGCTGAGGGGGAGATTTTTGGAAAAATATTCAGCACTCCCCTCGGGATTCGTGACATGGCTTAATCGCCGCATGTGTCTTCTATAAGTCTAGTAGTTGTATCGGGCATTAATAGTTTGATCTTTTGGTGCAACGACAACTACTACTTGTAACAATAGTATCTCTTTCTAAGATGTGGAGGTGGTTCATTAATAAAATGAGAGCTAAGTTCAACTTACTTGGAAAATTAGGTTTCTATCTTTAGTTGAAGGATCCAAGCTATTAATCGCATATTCTTGGCTTCAAATATTTATTATTCATCTTGTTGGATGCCAACTAAAAAATGCTATGATGACCATATCAAACTAGTTCACCACTATTTATGGTCTAATTGGAGTGCCAAGGATTGTTCAAATACACTTCTTGGCTATACTACATTCATCCCAAAGCTAAAGGTGGTTTAGGCATATTGGATCCTAGAACCCAAGGAGTTTGTCTTGCAGCAAAATGGATGATTATGAGATGAACCATAGAAAATATTGGTGTGTCCTTGCATTAACCATCCTCAGTAAAAAAAGATGGCACAATGTGACATAGGATGAAAAAAAATTGATGGCTTCATTCTTTCAAATTAGAGATTCTTTCTCCTTACAGTCTATTTGGAAGACATGACAAGTATGCAAGTTTTTGAATTGGAAAGATTTCTCACTACAAAATGGTTTCAATTTTATCTCTTCTTATATTTAGTGAAACAAATTGATTCAATACCATGGACAACCTCTTGTTGTTTCCTTCCCAAGACAAGCCCTCTTTTTATTCAAGCAACGAGTTTGAGAGTTTGGAGACTTGTGGGATTTTTCCTTCATGGAGTGAGATAACTAGTTAAACATTAAGAGCAATTTTGGCTTACATAATAATTTTAAAGTGTTTTTTGAATATTTGTAAAATCCTTGGTCTCTAATGATCTAACAATGAAACTTTCCAACACCTTGAAGTGTAATTTTTCCAAGGATTGGTGTTGGTTTTCCAAGCATCATTTTGGTTCCTTTCCACTAAATGAAATCTATTTAAGTCTCTTACTTTGTCTTTCTATCAAGTCTCATGCATAATAAAAAATGGAAAATTAAATTTTAGGAGAGTATTTGAAGAAAATTAAGTGCTCAAATTTGGAGGTCTAAAGCTGAAACTAATGCCTAGATTAAATTAGCTTGGAAAATTCTATATTTTAAACTTCCACTTGACAACTGGTTAAAATGTCTGAGAATTTAACTAGATAAACTCCCATTTTCTCATCAACATGAACGTATTAAGCATATTTTTTTGTATTGTGCGTAGACTGGAAAAGAAAATGGAATGCAATCTTCTTATGTATTCCTACCATCTTTGATCATGATTTACATAGGAATTAGATTATTTTGGGGCTAAATCTTTAGAAGAACATTGTTGTTGATTCTATGAGGCATATTATTTTATCTAATATATGGAAAAGTAGATGTACAAATGTGTTTTTCAACCATGATTTTAATCAAGGGGGTGAAATCCTAAGGTTTTACTCTGAGATCATATTTCAAATTAATTTTTTGTTCTCTTAATTATAGCAAGGACCCAAAGTACAATTGAAGATCAACCATCACTTGGATAGGATCAAGTTCCATTTGTTGCAGCTTCACAAGTATGATACTTTATGTTCAAAACAACTTCAAACAATGTTAAAATTCAAGATATGATGGTTTTTCGTAAGATTTTATTGAGTTGTTTTTCTATTAGATGCTTGGTGTACTCTTATTTGTATATTGCTTCAACAACATTTAGGATTAGGCAAGTGATAGTGTTTTTATTTATTATGGTTTGCATATTTATGTAATTGACATTCCTTATTTTATTTTTTTTGATCGGTATAATTGACATTCCTTATTATTAATAGTGTACTTTGGGAATAATTTGACTGTCTTTCATTATGTCATTCTTTCCTTTGTTTTATTCAATAAAAACTAGCACTTGCACCTTTGAAGAGTGCAATGGTTAAGTCGATCTAGTATTATATATATTAAATGATTTTGTTATATTGCTAATTTGTGGAATTTTTTTATAACATCTTTTAGTAATCATATAGATCTTATAATCACCCTTCATCTTTAAACATCTCTTTTAATAAAGATTTACTATTTGAAATGTGAAAGGATATAAAAACATCAACTAAATAACCTAATTTATACTTTTTACACCTTTTTTCAACTTGTTAATAAGCCTCAAAACTCAATTATTCACATTACATTATACATACATTAGTGATTCTCATTTCACTTCACCTTAAATCAAACCCTTATATATTCAAGTGCCATTTGAGGCATGAAAATTTGATCCAACTTATGCCTTTAACCCACTTTGAGAATTTCATATTATAAAAAAGTAGATTGTTTTAACAGTATAGTGATGTAAACCATTGCAAGGACTCAATGTCTAACACAATATTCACATCAAATCTCCTAACAAAATGTAAGGACTTAAAGCTCCAATAGCAATGTTTATGAACAATATATGTCAAGGAGATTCCTCTTCCTCATATGGATTTTATACCTATGAAAATTTGGACAACATCAATTACTTGTATAAGAATGTATGATGTATACCCCTCTCTTTACCTTTCAGGTCCCTTTATCTATATCTTATTTCCTCTATTTCTCTTTGATATGCTCTATCTATCTATCTATCTATCTATCTACTATCCATCTATCACCTCATATATCTTTATCATTTTATCTCTTCACCTCTGCCCTCTCCTCTTCCTATTTCTATCCCTCCCACTCCCTTCCTCTTTGTCTCTCCCTTCATAACTATCACCCACTTTGATATTTGATTCTAATCCATCTCTCTCTCTGTCTCACCCCCCCCTCCCCCATGTTTCCTTCGCTCTTTTTATCTCTATCGATCTTGTCACCTCTCTATCTCTCTTTTCTCTTTATATTATTCATCTTACTCACTCTCTCTCCCCCTTCCTCTTCCCTTATCTCTCCCTATAATTCCCTATTCCTATAACTATCATTTCCTCTATGACATGGAAAACCTAGCTTTTTGAAATCAATAACTCAAAATTGGCTCTACCTCATGTGCTCATAGATCGTCATTACTCAAATTAGGATCTTGGATTTGTGATTGAAACTGCTATAAGTCCAAAATGTAATATAGTCATAGAAATAATCAAACTATCATACAAGATCAAGGAATCAACGATAACGAAAGAAACAAGGTGATGAATCATAACAACTTCCTAAGCCTCCCATATTTGAATGAAATCTCCACTCTTTATAATTTACCACAACATATCTCTACCAAAAAAAAACATAACTTACAATGTTGTTGTATCGTCAATCAATACACATAATATTCATAAACCAATGAAATCTATTAAGAAACCAATTCATGAATTCCAAATAGATTTGATTACTAATAATCTCACATAAGTGAAAACTAAATTCATAAATCCAAAATATATTAATACAAAATTAATTTCAAACACATTATACCAAAATCACCTTACTAACTTTAATCAATATTTAACAATAGATACTTAAATCCTTAAATTATTTATTTAAACTAAACACAAAATAATTTATTTAATTCTTCTTTATCTCATATTCCAAAATTTTATTTAAAAAAATATTTCTAAATAAATTATACAATACCAAATAAACTAAAATAAAATAACATTAAAAAAATTCAATAATTAAAGATGATCTAATCTTCATTTACAAAATAACTAAATCTAAATTTATAAATTTTACTTTTGAAAATTTCCTTAATAATCTTCTCATAATGTATAAGTATTAACAAAGACAAACTTATTGAAAAGCTAATAAGCCAGAGTCAAAAAGAAATCTGAAATGCTAAAAGAATATATTCCTTATTCTAAGAACTACTTGGACTTAAAAATAAGATCAACTCATACGTATGAAAAAGAGATTCAAAGGTAAGGCTTAATCAAACAAAGTTGCAAGAAATAAAAGATTAAAAGAAACGGTTTCTTTTGAAGGTGCAACACACATATAAGTATAAAAGAATCTCGGAACTTAATTTGTGAAATCCCAATCGAGGGAGAATGGTGTTGGAAGAGGGATAAATTAAACTTCACATGCGCATAGTTTTGGATTTAAGACCACGAACTCAAAAGAAAAGAAGATACAAAATAGAAATTGTTGTGGAAAAAAGATATGGTGTGAAAGGTAAAAGCTCAATTGTCTTTGTCACCGTCCTTTTTTATGTGATAAATGGGAGATTGGTGTCAAGATTTGATTTCAGAGCATATCCTTTTAAATTAATCATTCTGAGTTTGAAGGCATTCTTACTTGATTGCAACAATCTGTTTTGATTATGTCTATACAGATAGGTAATGTTTTAAAAAGTTTCTATATTTATAAATACTGATCTTGTAGAGGTAGAGGAATTAGTTATTAAAAATTAATATAAATAACAAAGCTTATTAATGCTCACCTATATAACCAACGGCTTGGTTTGCTTGCTCAAATAACTCTACATCGTTGATGGATTTATTTTAAGAGCATAATGAAGGTGCATTTTTGCCAACTACTATGATAGATAATGTGCTGGTACATATGTGTAAAGACTAAACTTTCGACACAGAGGCCACATCAACTAAATTCATATAAAGACAAAGAAGTTGGTCAACAAGTCAAGGTCGAATGCACAAGTTGACTAGATACAAAGAGATTTCTGATAATAAAGAAACATAAGTACTATTAAGACCATAACTGTCGAAATAATAAAACATACCTTTTGTCCATTGAAACAATAAGCGGAAAGTCGATCAACTATCGAATCATATCAATAAATGATAAGAATTAGATCAAAATATGTACTTCCATATTAACGACATAAGTGAACAACAAAATTTACCAAATACCACCATGTCAATTACGAAATGGCAAGTCCTTCCTGTAAGTAACTTCAAAAATCTATTCACAAAATGTCAAACAAGGGCGAGAATATTGTGGGAGTGCGTTTCCACCCTACCACGAAGCATTAACGCTTCCTCGGAATCTTTCCTGACATGAACGATACCCAGCCCAGCTAGAAGTAATCTAATAAAGTAAAACTAAAGAGTAATGGAATATGTGCTACTTGATACATCCACAATCAAGTTCCAATATAACATGGCATGGACTTCCAAAAGTAAACCTTGTAAATCTACTTCCATTTCATGCATATGGAAAAGATTGCACAAATATTCCCATTTAATGTATAGTACATCATGTTTCATGGGTGCATTCAACATACATAAAGGAAAATAACATCCTTTTCCTAACTATCAAAAATATGTCAAGCTCATACAATTCTGCCATTAGGTCTTTTATGTTCAAATGATATGTATAACTTGAAATCATCATAGTACATGGAGAAAACTATATGCATCATTCTGATATATTAAAACTAGAAACATTAATTCTTTCTTGACCAACATGTTGAAAGTCTCTTTTATTTTGTATCCAACCAATATACAAGAACATATACTTAGTTCCAATTTAAACACAAGGTTAACGAACATTCCATCTGCTTGGTTCTCAATAGGTAATATAATTGAATAATAAATATAAGTTTATTTATAGGATCTTCTATTTCTTTAAGCACGGAGAAACACAAATAAACATTCTTGCATACTTTAGCACAGGCAAACACCCTTCCCTTATTATTTTATCTGGTATTTCAAATAATCATAATCTTCAATAGTATGTACTTTGTCTAATTTAGATATGGCCTTATATTCATAGAATCATTTAGTCATAATTAGTATTTATCTATGCATAAGCACTCAATATAAAGATAATAAAAATAAGCCTACACATAGGCATAGTCCTTCCTTGATATATTAACCATAGTCAAAATTGTAAATAATAGGTTGCAAAAGCATAACTAACTTGGCCTAAATTTCATAGGTATTCATGATCAATAAGATTTAATCGAAGTCTTTCTAAGATGAACTTAATTAACATGATTCTATTCAACAAAGTGGTTAGCTCCCACTTATAAACCCATGTTTAAAGTTTGAAAGAGTGAAGTTATATGTTGCTCTAATTTTAGCAAGTAATAGTATTTCCCCTAAAATGATAAATTACCCTCCGAATAGTTAAGGTTCTGATTTCACCTTTTCAAAATGGATCAATCACAAAAACAACCCTAAATCCAAGTTTCTCCTTTCCTAATAGGATTCACTTCTTAAAATAAAATCACATTTCATATTTAATATAATCATTTCACTTCTAAAGGTAGTTCATCAAGTTTTCTATCTTAGTAAAAACAAGTTTGTTCCTAAGTTTTGTCTTTAACCATAAGTTAAATTCGAAGGTTGTCAAAGACTTTTGTTTCTATTTACTATCTTTTATTTTTCCAGATAATATCCAATTTCTTAAATGATATTCCTAATTACACATTCTCATAATAAAATAATAACCATCTTCAGATTTCTAGAACATCATTCAACAATTCACTGAATTCATTTTCTTTGATATGTTGAAATATGGTTTACATTCGAGTGTAAGTTTGTAATGAAAATATTTACGTTTAAATCTGGTTTTTACTCTAAAATTACAAATTCAAAAAAAAGAGTTTTACTAAACTTTTCAATCATTTCTTGAACTTAATTCATCTGTTTTCCTTCTAATAAATTTGTAAGACTACTCATATTTCCAATCTAATATCTCTTTTCAAAAAGTATACACAAATTATTCTTTCTCTATACGTTTATATAAATCCAAAGATCATAATAAGAAAAATAGATATGCAAAAGAAATATTATATATCTTTCACAATCAGTGTAAAGCGTAAATAAAATTTCAACTCACTAAGCAAAACATGAATTCAACAATAAAAGAACCTGGTTTTCATTAGTAGAAATTTGGAGTTATGGCAATGCTTCTATCCTTCTCTTCTTAATCTAATTTTCTTCCTCCTTCCTTCCTGTGTGTGTCAGTTTTTCTTCCTTCAAAAATAATCTCCTCCTTCCCCTTCTAATAAAACTCTTCCTCAAAATAAATCTATCTTCTTTCATAAAATGAACTCTCGTGTTCTTCCTCCAAATAAACTCTCCTCTTTTCCATAAATAAAACTCCCTCCAAATAAAACTCTCTTCCAAAATAAAACTATCTCCTTCTCTACCTTTTACATGCACTGCCTCCCCTTTTATTCTCTCTATGCACTGGTATTTCTATATTTTAATCATAAATATCCTCCTCTATTATATCTCTTTTCATCTTGTATAAATATCTTGCAAAGCTTTATTGTGCTATCATTTACGCTGGTGGAAGATGTCAGGAAGGTAGCTAAAGTTTTTAAAACAAAATATTAAATCTCCCCCTTTCATAAATATGTCTGCCACTTCCTTGACTGTAAAGCACATTTTTGAGGACTGGCAGTGAGTCAAGGTAAATGAATTTATTACCCCCCCCCCCCCCCCCCATTTTCCACACACAGTCTCCAAAATTTGACATACATTGCAGGTGTACAATTAATAGATCTTGAGTGGGCCAATGGGTCATGACATCCTTCCCCGCCTAAGAATGCATCGTCTCGATGCATAATTCAAAATTGACAATCATATGCAAAGATAATTTAAGAATTTTTTACAATTGACATGATGCTAAATCATCTCCCATTATTCAAATATTAAGGTAATGCATGTTTACACTCTTTGCATTCTAACAGAAAATCAACAAGATTCAATTTCATTTGCTTACTAGAATGTTACTTTCAACTGCATTTTATCTAACTTTTGATAACAACAACAGATAATACACATATGGAGAACCATCAACTATAATCATTACTAGAAGTTACATCTAGTATGCTTTTAATCCTAAATGAATTCTTACTTTCATTTGAAAAATAATGATAGACATATGCACATATTCCTCAAATAAATCATTCATAACAAGCCTCATAGGCAAAGTCTAGTGAGTGTGTGAATTCCATTACTATCTTTCAGTTTTACAAGATTAGAGTTACCTTTCTCCAACAATATTCCCCCTCTATTATAATGTGTCATTCCCTCTATGATACATAGAAACAACATCAAAGCATTAGTACATGTTTTCAACATAATCAAGATATATCATTCCTTCACCCTAATTCTTTTAGTCATAAATCTACATAATACCTTCAGTTTACCAAAGAGCACACACGTACCTGTGCTTCTTACCATACCTTGGTATCATACTGACGTAATCAATGGATTGAGCACTTCGTATCAAATTCTTGTCATACTTATATGTAGACACATTATTTTTTTTTTAATCAATTACAATTCATCATGGAAAATAATTTCCAATAGTAAATATCCCAGAACAAAGATAATCATTGGAATACTGCAGATGTTCAATAAATAAGTTTAAAACCTTAACTTGATCATAAGTAAATAAATCATTCATATGTACCATCTAACATGTGGTACTTACTAGGTGAGAAGGTTATTCATTTTGCAAAGCACCTAAAAAGCTTAGAGGATCCATTTTTTTTTTCTATTTATGTGACCTAGTCCCTTATGCCCATCTTGTCACAACAGTAATTCAAAAGAAATTTTTTAACTCATTTCATCATAGCATTTATATTTCATCTCCCAACAAATATAATTCCTAGAAGTCTTACATCTTATCAAGAATAAGCATTCATATTTTCATCAATGTAATGCAAGTGTGCTTCTTCTAAGCATAAGCATCCAAATAAATCATGCTAATTCATCACCATATTAAATCAACACATCAAAGTATGTTATACATCTATAACAATGCATTCAAAAGCATAACCATAAAGGTCAATCATGAAACAAGACACTTAATTGTAATTGGACATTTGTCATTTCTACAATTCCCTATCTCCTATGCCATTGGACAGTCAGTCATTCATCTGCAAATATCAAGACGAGAGCATGGCTCAGACACTTGTCTGTTCTATCCACAAAGTATTACACTTCCTTGGGATTCTACCTACTCACAAAATTTCCAACCCTACAATGCCCAATGAATAAAAGGCAGGGGGTATTTGGTGCAACCATGAAACTAACTACTTTCCACATATGGCTAAGTAGAACTAATCATGAATGTGGTAGGGAGATGGAACATGGGCAACATATTTATGAAAACATATGCGAATAAGCTTTGGCCAAAGCATCTTTTTATCACCAGGAAATGAAAACTGGCAGGTAGAGAAACATCCCTTTCTACCCTTCCCTATTTTTCCCACATTCGGCACCCCTCACCGGAAGGTAAACTTTCCAATTCTCATAAGAAAAATTTAGCAAAAAGATGCAGTTCATGCATTTCATATAATTCTTGTCATGCAATTAAAAAAAAAAACAAGAGCATGTAATTCGTACAACAAGAAACTGATCAAAGAATTTTGCCCTTCAAAATTCTCATTCATCAAAGACAATCACATAATTTGAACCATCTAGTCAAATTAAAATATACATACAAGGAAGGAGGTGTTGACCATTTTATCAAATACACCAATTATGCCTCATAACCAAATAACTCTATTTCATTTCATTAAAAATATGTCGACCTACTCGTCGATCATCAAATGCATCAACTAGTACATCTATTTCAATCAACTCATAATAATTTCATGTAAGGTCTTAAATATAATTACCCATATGCTAGTAATTTTCATATAATGTCAAAAAGATGTAGTTTCCATGGATTCCATCATTCTGTGAATATCCATACAATGCTCCTCATAGCATCAAAACTCTCATCAAAGAATATCAATCAATGTTCATTATTTCATCAAATGCATTTCTAATATACACAACCATTTTGAATGTCAATTCAATTTGATTATTTCATAATAATTGAAACATATGAATGCAAGATTAAGAATGGTACATGTTCTTCGCAATCTACTCCCCTTTACAATCTATCAATGTTGTATGTTGAACATGACAGATGACACCACTTCACATCACAGGATTAGCAACATAAAACACATTCTAGCGACCATAAGATTATAAGAAATCATAATCTTCAAAGTTCATAATTGAAACATAAATTGAAACCAAATCACATTTACAGAGTGACTAACACTAGCCACAAGAAGGGAGTAAAAGATACACGTCACCTTGCATCCAAGGTATGCTATAGAACATGACCATACTTCTAGAACATAAATCTCAAAGTTTACATCATCATGCAATAACACATTCAATTTCCTTAAACAATATTGTTCTTTCCACTAAAGTCAACCCACATGAATTGTTAATTCTCTCTTTTCTTTTGAAGGTAAGACATAAATATATTTTTATAATTTTTTATCGAATTTATGTTTCATATAAAACATGTTGAATTCTTCTTCCTCAAAAATTCATAAGATTCTAGTATTAAAATCCTTTCATAAAACTTGCAATTATACCTTACAATAATACATATTTCTATCATTCATCACAATCCAAGTCCTAAATTCTAGCAAACTTTCATACCTTCATTTCATAACCATCATTCTTAGATTCACGATCCATCATTCTTAGATTCACGATAACACAGTGATTTTTTTGCAAGTTTTCTGTGGTTTTCGACCATAAAATATACATATCATAAAGAACAGATATTGAATATTTCGTAAAAATATATTGTGTTTTCTGATTTTTGAAATTTGATCAATAGTACATTCTATAAAGAACTTAAAAACCTCACATTAATTAAATTCAAAACTTGGGCCGCAAGGAATAGACCACACTGTCTAGGCAATGGCTAAAGGTGCGAGGATTTGCACCTCGTTCCCCGCACCTTTACCGTCTGTTAAAGCCATCCGTTAAGACGGTATCTGTACTCCTCCAACCATATCTAACAAAAATGCAATTAAGTACCGATTTTATTTTAACGATTTTTATAAATATATAATACTCATATTACAATAATAATAAATAAAATATAGAATATTAAATTCTGTATTTAGTTTTTTAAATAATAATTAAATGTTTAAATTTTATTGATCTTTTATAAAATTTTACTTATTTTAATAATATTTATATTATATTATATAATTTAAGATTTGTAAAATATATGTTAAAAAATATTTAAATAGTGTCATTATGTAACTTTTTAAAAAAATATAAGCAAATAATAATAATTTTTTAATAAATATATTTTAAAATTATATATTAATATATTTTAATAATAGATTATATGTTTTACTGATATGAGTACATAAAAAAATATTATTAAATATATAATTTTAAAAATAATTATATTGATGAAAAACTTACTATTTTCTCATAATTTTAGAAGTTAAATAATAATAATATTAAGGTTTTCATATAATATATATTCTAAAATAGTCATTTTGTTTTGCCATATATATATATATATATATATATATATATATATATATATATATATATATATATATATATATATTCTAAAATGACCTAAATATACATTATATTAGATAAATATTAATTTTAATAAATAACTTATTATTAAAATTTTGTAAATATATATTTTAATAATCTTTAAATAACTCTTTTCCCAAATGAATCTAAATAGATAAAAACTTAAAAGAGTGATTTGAAATTTTTACATAAGATTCAAATAGTAAAAATTTGGGAATACTTTGAAATTTCACATAAGATTTAAATAAATAAATAAATATTAATTTTAATAAATAACTTATTATTAAAATTTTGTAAATATATATTTTAATAATCTTTAAATATATATTATTAAAATTTTGTAAATATATATATTTTAATAATCTTTAAAAAACTCTTTTCCCAAATGAATCTAAATAGATAAAAAGAGCAATTTGAAATTTTTACATAAGATTCAAATAGTAAAAATTTGGGAATACTTTGAAATTTCACATAAGATTTAAATAAATAAATGAATAAATATTAATTTTAATAATTAACTTATTATTAAAATTTTGTAAATATATATTTTAATATATTTTAATAATTTTTAAATAACTCTTTTCCCAAATGAATCTAAATAGATAAAAACTTAAAAGAGCGATTTGAAATTTTTACATAAGATTCAAATAGTAAAAATTTGGGAATACTATGAAATTTCACATAAGATTTAAATAAATAAATGAATTTTAATGATGTTACCAGACTAACACTAGAATTTAATAAGTCTTACCTCATAAATAATATTGTATGTTAATATTATTGTTTTTTTAAAAAGTTACATAATGGCACTATTTAAATATTTTTAACATATGTTTTACAAATCTTAAATTATATAATATAATATAAATATTATTAAAATAAGTAAAATTTGATAAAAGATCAATAAAATTTTAAACATTTAAATATTATTTAAAAAACTAAATACAGAATTTAATATTCTATATTTTATTTATTATTATTGTAATATGAATATTATATATTTATAAAAATCGTTAAAATAAAATCGTTAAATTCATATTTTTGTCAAATCGGTACTTACTGCATTTTTGTCAGATATGGCAGGAGGAGTACAGGTACCGTCTTAACGGACGGCTTTAACAGACGGTAAAGGTGCGGGGAACGAGGTGCAAATCCTCGCACCTTTAGCCATTGCCCACTGTCTAGCCCAAAATTCGAACTTAAAAGTCTGCTTCGACGGCAAGTAAAAACAAAAATGTTTATTCGCGGAAGGCCGTACGATACGATACGAATAAACGGAGGGGAGCATATCGGAATTATCCCAAGCTGTCATTATTGTACGATATGGTGTATACACTCTCCAGGATCTCTGGAATGGATCTGCACATAATTCATAAAATAATAAAAATTCCAACGTTACGCAGTTAAAGAGCATTTGACTGGGTAAAGCCAAATGAGCGTTCTGGAAGATGCAGCAAATATGTCAAAAGCGGTTCGCAGCACTGTGTGGTAGAGAAGTCTGTGCTCGCCAATCGAGACCAAACTACTCGGCACCAACTTCTAGAACGAAAACCAAAGAAGCGGAGAGGAAGGTGAGATTCAGGATGAGGTTGGTATCCGCCTATATTAATTGACTCATCTCGCAGAAACAAACCAAATCAAATCACAGAGTGAAAGATACAGAGATTGCAAGCGATTTTCAAAAAAGAAAGAGATGGAGAAGGGAAAGAGAAGCACGAGTTACGGCGATTTGGGCATAGACATAGCCGGGAGTTTCTTCAAGTCGATAGAAGGCGTTGGCCCCCTTTCACCCAGCGGGCGAAACACAAAGATCACAGTGGTGGGCGTGGGCAACGTAGGCATGGCGGTCGCCCAAACCATTCTCACACAGGAGCTCACAAACGAGCTTGTCTTAGTAGACATACAGGCTGAAAAGCTAAGGGGCGAAATGCTCGACTTGCAGCACGCCGCCGCCTTTCTCCCTCGCACGAAGATCATGGCCGACACCGACTACGCCGTCTCTGCTGGATCAGACCTCTGTATTATCACAGCAGGGGCTCGCCAGCGCGACGGGGAGTCCAGGCTGGCACTGGTCGAGCGCAACATCCACCTGTTCAAAAGCATTGTGCCCCAGGTCGTCAAATACAGCCCTAATGCCATGCTCCTGGTGGTGTCGAATCCGGTGGACGTTTTGACATATATAACCTGGAAGCTTTCGGGATTCCCGGCGAACAGAGTGATCGGGAGCGGCACAAATCTCGATACATCGCGCTTCCAATTCATGATCGCGGATCATCTGGATGTGAATGCGCAGGATGTGCAGGCGTACATGATTGGCGAGCACGGTGATAGCTCTGTGGCGCTGTGGTCGTCCATTAGTGTGGGAGGGATGCCCGTGCTGAGTTTCCTGGACAAGAATCAGATTCCGTATGAGAAGCACCATCTTGAGGCCATTCATCATACTGTTGTTAATAGCGCTTACGAGGTCATCAAGCTTAAGGGGTATACTTCCTGGGCGATTGGCTACTCCGCGGCTAACTTGGCGAAGAGTTTGCTGCGAAACCAGAGAAGGATACACCCGGTATCTGTTCTGGCGAAGGGGTTTCATGGAATTGAAGAAGAGGTTTTTCTTAGCCTGCCTGCGCAGCTGGGAAGGGGAGGTGTGCTGGGGGTTGTTAATATTCATCTGACGGAGGAGGAGAACCACCGTCTGATGAAGTCCGCCCGGGCCATTCTCGACGTTCAGCAGAGCCTTTCTTTCTGACCGTTTCTATGTTTCCACGTTTTCATTCTATTCAACAGTTGATATAGTTAGCCCGTACGCTTGTTTTATTTATTAGTTTTTCCTAATTGGCTGCATAGCCATGGGTGACAAGTCGTACCTAGTACGCCCTTCATTGGGTAGATTTTGGCTGTCCCCACTTCTATTTCATTATGTTGAGTTTCGCCATCACGGAGGTTATTTATTTTCACGACCTATGAGGAAGGTGTGGAGTGGAGAAAAACATTGGTCACATTGCTTATTTTGAGATTCTTATATATTATATATTTTTTAATGAATTTATTTTTAATATGTTTATGTGGTGAAATCTAAATGGAAATGGATCATTTTGTAGTCTATAATATTCAGCAATCTATTTTTGGATCTAAGGATGACTTATTGTATATGGGACTACTACATATTTTCTGTAAGAGATGCCTAATTATGTAATAAAGAAGAGTAAATATCTGATAAATTAGGAATCACCTGAATCTACAGCTCTCAATTATATAGATTACCAATATTCTCATCCCACTTAAATTTATATTTCTTTGATGGAAGATGATCTTGCTCTAGACTTCAATACTAAACCTACAAACAATAATCTTTCTCTCTCTGCACAGTTGTAATTTTAGAAAGAATGAATACTAAGTTTTGTAAATTTGTGTAGTACATGGTTATGTTAGGGTTTTTATTATGGTTTAAATGAACTCTTCACTAGGTTTTGAAGCTCAGTGCTTCTAAGCAATATCTTCCATTACCATTTTAAATGATCATATCCCAACAGATTATCTACTCTATCAAGATGGATGATGTTGGACTTATCAACGCACCTATTCTGGTGCACTATGAGGGCCCCTACAATTCTATGGCCCCAGTGAGGAGAGGAAACACAAGTATTTTGTGGTTTACATTCTTTTAAAAATATATATTTTAATCACATTTAAATGTGTCATGAGGTTGTGTGAGGTGTCACTCATAGTTTGGTATTGATACCTCATATTTTGCTTCTACTTTGAGATACTTGGCTTGATCAAGAGGATATGGACATTTGGTTTCTGATTAGATTTTCATTATGATTACATTGCACTAGTAGATTTCTCTAATTATTCTTATGAAATGTTATATACTTCAGGTGAAATTGAAAATGTAATTTGACTTAATTAGTATACAATATTAATATAAAATGAACAAATGTTTTTGAAGTTATGAAGTATAGTGAGTTATTTAAGGTGAATGGAGTAAATGAAAATGTTTTTATATGCCAATTATAAATTTAAGTTTCTAGGGCTATGATGATATCTTGTAGTAATAATTGTATTTTAGAGTACAAATCAAGGAGGATTAGTAAACTAATGAAATTTGTTTTAATGTAATAGTCAACCCATGACTAATGAAAATATTAGTAAGTTAAATTGAATCAAATACTAAAATAGTTAATAATAAGACTCAATTAATGCTGGATAAACATCTTAACCATTCTCTTCTATATTTTTTTTATTACTAAGAATATAATCTAAAGATTGGTTTAAAAGAATTAATGAGCCAATAGTTGGTTTAGCAAGTAAGCTCTCATTCAATAATCAACCACAACAATGTATCTATCGTGTTTCTTGGGGATAGCACTATATAAGTATTCTTTTGAAACGGACTGTCAAAGCACGATAACAAAACCAACTAGAAATAATATTCAAATGCATTGAATACACTCCCTAAAGAAGTATCTAAAGATAGCTTAACAGACCATTTGCATTTGCTTCATAAGTTTCTGAAGACTTTTCTTCAACTCCACTTTCTACACATCATGCAATCATTGGGCTCCACAAGATATCTCTTAGAGGCATTCTATCAAACAATCCAAGCGTGTTGCCTTTAATTCCACCATTTTCTTGCATGTTTGTTAGAGTATTTCCAACTATATTAATTAAGCATATTTTTGGTACATGCATGCAATCTAGTGAAATTTGGGTTTTACCATGTAATCATTTTTGTAAAAAAATTTCTTTTAAGTCCAATAATTTGGCTCAAGTGAGAGAGGAAGAGTTAAACAATGTTTATGAAAATTAATTTTTTTATCTTCTTGTGCTTATGCAAAATCAAAAAAATCATTAATTACAAATCAAGCATAATTGTATATTATCATTGGAGTAAGAGTTCAAATTACCGGAAGGATTAGATAGAGGAGGAGAATCGTCATCTCTTGAAGTCGGCTCGGGCCATTCTCATCATTGAGCAGTGCCTTTCTATTTGACAGTTCTATTTTTCTACATCTTCATTCTATTTTAATAGTTTATATAGTTAGCCAGTACGCTTGTTTTATTTGAGTTTTTCTGCATATCCATGGGTGATCTAAGTCGTAATAGGCCTTCTTTCAGTAGATTTTGTCTGTCCCCACTTCTTTCTCATTATGTTGAGCCGCCATGAAGGTTACTTTTATTTATTTATTTTTATGACCTATGTGTAAGGTGTGGAGTGGAAATTTTTTTGGTCATTTGCTAGTAGAGTACATCAAGAACACCTTTACTTGTCACTTGATGGACATACAAATTCAAATGATATGTACAAGGTGGTTGATGATGTCATCTACTACCAGGACATAATTTAATTGGTGCCAGAATCAAAGATGAAGGAGATGATTATATGAGAGATTCACAATCCACCTCTAGTACGATTTACAAGGTCGAGTTTGTGATTGCTTGAGGATAAGAAATCTTTGGGAGGGAGGATTGTAATGTCCCCAATAAACTGCAAGTTTTTAAAGTGGAGTAATTTATTCTTCCACGTATGTAACTAAACTTTAGTGTCTCTTTTGACTATTTAAAAGATCTCCACATTTCCTGAAAACCTGCAAGCAGTTCAAACTATAATCTCCATGTTACCTGATAAAATGGTGGACTTCTTCTAGTCATGTCTATTTATTGTCCACGTCGAAGGGTGTTGTTGAGTTATAGAAGTTATTTTGTTTTGTAACTTTTTGCTTATATTCGAAAAAGTCCTCTATAAATGGAGAAGATGTTATCAATTTCAATTCAGTCAATAAATTTTGTTTCTTGTGTAAAGTTGGATAGAAATTTTGTTTTGTGTTATATGATGTATGCCTAGTATGAGGATCAAATCCACAGAGGTAGTTCCGCCTGCAATGTCAGCAACACGTAGCATGACCACATATGCGATGACAACACCTACTATTGGTAAGTAGACTCCTCTTTTTCTCTCTTATTTATCATGTGTTTATTTTACTTGAACTATATATTCTTTCTTAGGGGGCATTTTGTAATATTGGATTCATTTTATGTAGGAGGTGATGATGCAATTCCTAGATGTACTCGTGTTAAATGTACGGGAACAATATAGAATTGTGATCAATTGCTCATGAGCAATGAAGATGGACTTCCCTTGAGAGTAGCCCAACTTCCAGGTACTTTAAAGATTGATCCTTTCTTTTACTATACAACATAATACTCATAATGTGAATACTCAACATAGGTTCAATAGCAGGTGATGAACAAAGATATTGTTAGAGCATAAAAAATATAGATAACCATGGACAAGATGGAGGATAAAACATGTGATGTACCACCCAAAGTACTTGCATTTGAGGTGACACCCTTTAATCTATTTAGCATCCCCTGTAAAGAGAATGTATATATTTTAGTTAATGACATAAATAAAATAGTATACTATAAAAATCATTACTGAACTTTTTTTATAATTAAAAACTACATTAATACATACTCTACAGTTCTAAACACGGCCAATCAATATATCTGCTTTCCGCTCTATTTCAGGAGTGTGAGGTTGAATATTTGTCATTTGAGCTAACTCTTTTGATATTGCATGAAGGACCCTTTCTAGTGCAACCACAGGATTAACCTCTGATAAAAAATCAATATCAAGTGGATCCTGCTCATCCTGCAGCTCCTCATGGACTACTTGTTCCTTTCCCTTTTTCTGATCAACACTCATTTGTGAGAACAATATTATTAGCCCTTTATTTAAAAGCAATCCAAAATAGTAGAACAACAAAAAATACATATTAACATAACAAAAAATATGCATTAACATTTTTCTTGTATGTGCATTTGTACAACAACAATGATTTTTACCTATTGAGAAGAAGTCCCATGAGAACTATCACCTCCATGCATATCGTGTGGTTGTTGATCCATACTATAGCTCTGTATTTCAAAAAAAATCATTCAGACATGTTAAAACGCATGTGTTCTTATTCTAAGTTACGTTGAATAATAGACAATTATCAAAATGCGTACCACCTCATCCATTATAGTGATGGGGTTTTTTGTATCTATGCTATTCAAATTGTAATCGATAAGCATCTCCTCACATCCATGTATTGATTTGATCACACATGCAAATAGGCGATTTCCCTCATGCGCTTCAAATATGCAATTGGGTTGCTTCTTAGTTGACGTTGGCCATGTACTGTTTATAAAACCTGCAATATTCCTTGATGCTTTTGGTCTTCTGTGAACATATATAGCTACTGTTTTACTTTGTTCACTAACTTTTTGTTGTATATAATTTGTCACAAGTGCATACCTACACATATTTTTTTTATATTTAACAATCTGCATCCAACTACTGTAATCATAACAAGGTCTGACATACTCCATGAATTCAACAACTTTGTTGTAGGAGACCTTTATGCCATCCATGGAAAATAAGCCCAAACCATGTAATGAAGATGGTGCTATGCGATATATCCTCTCTTTAACTCAAAAATTAATGTTTATTGAAGGAAGTTCATCAGGGACCCATTATTTCTGTAGATGTTTGTACCTAAAGGGCAGCTTGGAGTCGTCTTTTCTCTCATCATCATAAGAACATGACCCCCCTTGAGAAAGGAAAAATTTCATGCATTTATTGAATTTTCATTTGATCTTTTGACCTCGAGTCGATCTCATTGTATTACACGTACTAATGTCTCACTTTCTTCTTCCATTCCTAGATTTTCCTCGCTTGAGGAAGACAATTTTGACAAATACCTATTCGTTGGTACCTGCACTTCATGCAATGAGAAAGACAAGTGGAAATGAGGGAGATATTTTATAAATGGTAAAAGACATTAATCTCTATGGGCGTGTATTGAATTGTACCTGACAATCCATGAGACTGTGTGGGATACCTGACATAAGATAATAGTTATATAATCAGACAAACATAGTTCACTCCATAATTTTCATTATATCTTGTGAAGGACATTATACATTGTTAAAATTATCTATTTATCCAACAATATTTTGAATATCTCAGCATTGCATATAACTAACCATCTCAGCATTGCATATAACTAAACATCTCAGCATTGCATGAGACACCACTATTGTGGCATTTCGTCAAATAGTTATTGTGCCTTGCCAGTGTTTTTATTACATCTTGTGAAGGACTTTATACATTGTTAAAATTATCTATTTATACTTTCAGAATTATCTCACTCCATTGCAGGGAACAAAGAGAATCCCCTATGATTTAACATCATTGAGATGCCTCCTTTCATTAGCTTCATGTCACCTTCTCATAGCTTCGCATAGCTTCCTATGTGTTTCATCCTTCATTTATACACTTACTTCGACCAAACTTTTAATTTTCTGATAGATTCCGCCAAAGGCTTTGTAGGAAACCAAGTAAGGGGTATTCTTGAGTTCAAACACATTGAGCTGCTACAACTGAATTATGGGTATGTGCAAGATCATGAGGGGCCAAAAGGTGGCGATGTTAGTTCAAAACTTTGACAATGTAGTTGATGACTTTTTTTTCACCCAAATTTGATAAAATGAAAAGCGTATCTTAAGGAGATTATCAGCTTTCTATCGATATAATTGATGTCAAATTTTGAATTCAGTAAGTAATTATTAGTTATTTTCTAATCGAGCTACCTCTAAAGTGATGATTTATATACTAATTGAAAAACAACTACAACTTTGAAACTGTATAACATTTTTGAAATCCGAAAAATGCGTCACATTCTATGTTTCACCTAATATAAGGAAAAATAAAATAAAATTGAATTTTGTAAAGTTTTGAATGAGTTAAGGTGGTCAGACACGGGATTTTTTTAATTCTGAAAATGTTGTAGAAAAAAATTCATAATTAATTTTTTTTTTTTAATAAAATTACAAAAAAATATGTGTCACATCTGGGCATGAGTCTACTACTTATATATAAAATCTTATAATAAAATATTATAATTTGATTATGATTAGGGTGGTCAGACATACACCTACTTCTTATTTTTTTCTTGAAATTTTTGTACTGCTACATTGAAATCTATACTTTCAACCAATCATACTAACTTTTTCTCAAAAAAGGCCTTGTAGTTTAGAAACTAAATTCAATTTTCTATAGATTCTATTCTTACAACTTTTTGATATTAGGTTCATAGCTAGTTGAAATTTTCACGTCAATTTGACTAACCCTGATTTGTTGATTTTTCATTGCCACTTAAGGGCATAGTTTGGCCCCTCATGATCTTGCACATACCCTTATAAATCATGAATTCGCTATAAAATTAATGTATTGCTCTAGATTTCATATGGACATTTTGTCAAATGGTTGGCATGTATGTTTATTCAAATGGAGTTATATCATTTGGAATGGATATATGATAGGTTGATATCGAATTCTATGTCAAGATTTACAGCATTAAATTGATCATAGTTGGAAGACTTAGACACAAGAAGAATATGAGTATAGCGAATTTTCATAAAAATATGAATGAATGAAAACATACATAAGTGGATGAACATAAATAATGAACATACCAGATATTGCCTGAAGTAATGAAGTGTTGACCCGAGGTTCAATCCAGTATGCTCATGTATGATCCCAAAACTGCAGGGAAGGAAATGATGGGGTTAGATCTAAAGGATCTAAGCAATGCCTGACACCCTATTATTGATCCTCATCTACAATTATGCATGTGCATAGTTAATCCATACACTTCTAAAGGGAACTATGCTACAGAACATGTGCACTCAAGAAAATGCACTCATGAACATGTGCAGTGTATAGGCGCTGGAATCCAAATGAAGCCGTACATTTATGTCTCTATGAACACCTGGTGATCATTGTTGTGCCTGCATTTATGTCTCTATTAACACCTATGTGTGTGAATTTTGTACCTAGCTGTAGACACAACACTTCAATAAAACATTAGAGGTTAGCAAAAAACCAAAATCTTGCAAATAATTGAAACTATGCTAACTAGGCGATTTACTGCCTTCTAGTAGGTGTGAGTATGATGTTCTCAGATTGAAATCAAGATCAGTGACAATGCAACACCTAAACGAAGGATTTGAATGCAAAAGAATGAAAGACTGTATGAATGCAGATTATTCTATATTTTTGTATTTTCTATGCAATAATATGAAAAATTGTATGAATCTAAACTATATGAAGAAATTGAATGCAGATTTAATCTAAGAATGCTATGAATGATATGAAAATCTATGATATGAAACTATGCAAACTATGATCAACTATTGAAGATCTCACAAATCTCCTGTCGCAAGTGCTTAATCCTTCAATCGCCAATTCGCCAGAGTAATTGTGCAAATTTGAGTGTTGATGATTATGAAGAGCTGAGCTTTGTGTTTATAGAAATCCAGGGCTTTGAGGATGCAAGAGAAAAGACATAAATCACTCTTGATAAACTCAGGTTGATTTTTGAGTTATCAGGAAATCAGAGATAATTAACTCATAAAAATCATGCAAAAGCAGTGTTTAACTCAAAATAGAGTTTAGATCAGATTTCAACTCATCATCAAATGTTGAGTTTTAATTTAAAATTGATTGTTAATTTCTAGTTGCCTATTTTTTTGATTGTGCATGATTTATTTTGAATTAATTTAAAAATAAAATGATTTATTCTCAACTTAACTAATTTTTGAATTAAAACAATTGATTTATGGGTTAATCAATTATTAAATCAAACTTTATACTAAAAACTATATTATTAAAAATTGACAATTGACATTAATTAATTAAATAAGAATTTAATCAATTAGTCATGAGATTTTAGATTTATTGTCAAAATTAAATAATACAATTTAGGAATAAATAGAATTAAATTTAATTAAATAATTAAGTGGCAGTATTAAATCTAATTAATTAAATATTCATAATATTCAATTAATCAAACTTTAGGATAAATAGAATTTATTGCCAAATAATTATTAAATCAAGATAATTAGAATAAATAGGAATATTGCCAGGAATATTCCCCGATGCAGAATTTAAGAATAAAATCAATTAGGATTCGATAATGTGCAGATGTGCCTTAGGTTAGGACTTTGATGTTGATTTCATTTGATTTGAAGATGTAGGAGGTTAATGAACCTATAGCCCATTTTTGGGGTATTACATTTTGCCCCTCTTTGAATCATTGTGCAAAGTGTAGTGGTTCAAAGAATAATCTGTGTATGATAAAGATGTATGAAACTGATTTGAAAGATTAACCGATTCCGAGACAGAAACCGATTGAAAGATTTAAGATTTAGGTCTTGATTGACCAAAGATAATGTTAACTATAGCATCAATGAACCAGTGATTACGAAAAAGTGCCAAAATGCCTGATTTTGAACCTTATGATTGCGAAGAAGTGAGTGATAGATTCCAGACCTGATTGTCCCAAGAGAATCATATTGGTATCACATCTTGAACCCATCAGTTACAAAGAACCAAGGAAATAACACTAATGAATCGATGGTTACGAAAAGCTGATACAGTTTACAAGATGGATTAGGATACCATATTGATATGGATCTCAATGAATCTGATATACCCCAAGCGATGATAGATTTTCCCCAAGAGATGAGGACTTTTGATTAGTCAGCAACTAGACCTGGTTGTTGTCTTGATTACTGAGGAAAGATTGATCACAGATTTAGATTTATAGACTTGAATGATGTGCAATACCATGCCCCCTTCGGGATTAAAATTGAAATCTGACAAGAAAAGTCAGCGTTATAGTTTAGAAGCATGTTAATTGATTTGAGAAGTGGTTATACACGTTCGAGAATGTGTTCTGCATCGTTTAGAGGTCCTGGAGACCAAGTTTGACTAGGTTAAACCATGAGTTGACCATAGTTGACCAAGTTGAAATTTTGATAGTTTGATGTAAGATAATCATTTAAGTTGAATTCTAGATTTCTGTGATGATTGAAGGTTGATTATGCAAGCAGTTAATAATATGAATGATCTTAGATTTCGATTTTGATCCCGAAAATGAGTTCTTCTTGCTGTTTCATTGGAGGGACCTTCATACAATGCTCAGTCCTTGTGTCATGTTTAGCATTTTTGGTTTTGAAGAATCATTTAAGTGTTCAAGCAATTTGTGAGATCATGCAAAGTGCAAAATGAAATATAGAATGAAATGCAAACCTAGGACCTAGGACCTAGTCATTGATCATGTGTCGATTTGTTGTCATCATTGAACTTTTAGGTAACCGGATAAATCAATACAATGCCCACTAGTTATGAAACCATAGACATATGAATATCGATTTGTATGTGCAAGAATCAATACAACACCCATTGGTTAGGCAACAATGGACATATGAATATTGATTTTATTTTCAGAATGTCGGATTAGATATAAGCACCAAGGCACAAATGCCAGGATGACCTGAATATCATGTCCATTTTGATATAGCAATTTGTATAAGCATCAAAACATAAACGTCGTGATGACCATAATACGCCTTACGGAACAGGGTAAAAGCACAATCGGGTGTCACCCTTTTGGCTAACCCGACTAACTCGGCCGAGTCCTACTCGGCCGAGTAGGACTCGGCGGAGTCCTACTCGGCCGAAGAAGGGGAGGTGCCACGGGGCACCGAGTGGCACCTACGTGGCCGCAGAGACTCGGTCGAGTCCTACTCGGCTGAGTAGGACTCGGCCGAGTCTACGAGGCACTACTAATAGCCCGCTCAATGGTTTTAGCCCCTCATTTGAACAGTGAGGGGCTAAGGAAAGCGGCTAAAGAGTGATAGTGCAACTCGGCCGAGTCAGAGGTAGATTTTTTATTTTTTTGTTTGTGTTTTTTAGTTATTTTTTTTGTATATATGTTGTTTAAATATTTTTTAATTATTTTTTTAATATTCATATGTAAAAAAAAGTCTTTTCTTAATATGTATTGTATTTACTTTTAAAAATGTACAAAATTAACAAATAAAACTTAAACATAGAAAACATATATAATTTAAGTAAAATGTAAACTGGAACGTTTAAAAACATGAAATAGTCCACCTACCCTTGAGACATTTAATAAGACCATTAAAACCTAATAGGATGGATGTAATTATAAGATCCAATATTTAACTTAATAATATCAAAATTAAAACATAATGGACTATCTACTCTTACTGACCTAATAGGAACACTTTCAAGACTTAACATCCACTAAATATGACCTATTAGGACCCTTAAGACCTAATAGGACCACTTAAGACCTAATAGAACTTAATAGGTCAAAATAGTTCACCCTTACTTGGCTCAATAAGACCTAATTAAAACCTTTAAGACCTAATGTGACCCTTAAGACCCAATAGGACCCAAGTGACAAGGACAAGTGCAACCGCTACCTAGGTTAAATGACTAAACAGTGTAGTAAGCAACTTACCTTATGCATTCAATAATCATCATTGTTCGAGTTATATTGTTTTCATGCCATTAGATCAAGTTATATATTAAAACAACTTTTCTTTATAGCATGCACTTTTATTTTATTTCATTGTTGACTCCTGATAAATTAATCCTTAAGTTTTAAGTTGTCATGTTTTTTAATATTGAACAAAGTAGTTTAATAATGACTAGATGCTATATCAATAAATGGAAAGAAACAAAATAGACTAGCATAACCAAAACACATAATAGTCACAAAAATGTTGAAATAAAGTATCATTATCCATTGTAACACTCTTTGATTTAGCCCAAATATTTAGTATATATCTTTGAAATTGCATTACTTTCTTTTTGATATTTTAGAGTTGGACCATGATATTGGCATTCATCTTTATAAGACCTATAGTTGTGAGACAGGAAAGGAAATATGAAGAAAGATGTCATAGTAAATCCTAAGAATTATATAGTTATCTAATAACAATTATTAGATAACATTTGCATACTAATGTGTTTTAACTTATCACACTTTGTAATACAAAATTAATCATTTAATTATTATCAAGCCACAAGAAAACTATACCATCAATATCATATAACTTTCTATAAAGCCAAGGTAGCCAACTAAATTGATTTGAAATAGTATTGTTTGTTTGAACACTTTGCTATCATTGAACTCTTAACACT
This sequence comes from Chamaecyparis obtusa, assembly GCA_027943335.1. NCBI lineage: Eukaryota > Viridiplantae > Streptophyta > Pinopsida > Cupressales > Cupressaceae > Chamaecyparis > Chamaecyparis obtusa. The sequence continues at coordinate 425,068 of BSBK01000494.1, read as the reverse complement.
TTTCTTTTGTATTGATTTATTATTGTTAGTAGATTGAGTAATTAAACATTTTTGTCTAGTGCCAATATTATTTAATCAATTCAATTAGTTCTCTTTAATCTTAGTCATGGTCTAGATTGTCATATTTCCTTATTCTATTTGTCATGGCCCGTGGATGATCAAACTCCCCTATGCATTTTTTTTAGTCTAAATAAGTATAGTGCTGGATATTATCAAAACTATTATTTTCATCCTTTGCTAAGAAAATTCCTATTTATCAAAATGAATAAAGCCCTAACTCTTATTATATCTAGGATACCTTAATTATAAGGTCATCTTTATTTTTAGTTGCCTAAAGTTACCAAACTAAGGTTTTGATACTATCTAAAACTTAGGATAAAGTATTTTCCTATGAAAGTTCCATAACACATTGTGGTAATCATCACACAGTCAAACATTACAAAGTCCCTCTAAGAGAAGGTTAATACCCAATAGGACCCTTAAGACAAGCTCATAAGACCCTTAAGATGAGCTCATTTAAGACTAGGTTAAGAACCATAAGACGATCTCATAAGACCCTTAAGACGAGCTCATAAGACCCATAAGACCAGGTTACTTTCAACCTAATTAAGACTCTTAAGACTCTTAAGACCCATGAACCCCTTTCCAAATTATTATACATTTTCACCATTTCTTTTAGTATTTAATTTCAATATAATGTTTTTCCCTCTCTAGTTATGGAAATTTGTACAAATTAATTTTTGTCATGTGTGTAAAGTAAATATGTACATGTAAATATGCATTCAAATTAGTAAATATGCGTGCACATGAATTAGTTCTACTACCATGATTGAATACATGTGTAAATGCCTTCAAGTTTAAATTATGTTTTTAAATATTTAAAAATACTACACATGTGCATATGTAAATGCATGAATTTAAATGTTTAATTTAATATAATTTAATTTATATTATGTAAAAATGCATTTGAAAATTAGTTCATGTGTGTTTGTTTGAAGTTTTTAAAATGTTTTCATGTTTACTTGAAGTATTGTACAACACATGTACAAATTGAAAGTTAGATATTTTTAATTTATTTAAATTAATTTGTAGATATATATATATATATATATATGTATATATATATATATATATATATATATATATGTATATATTTATCAATTGATTTTCTAACATTTGGATGTATGTATATGTGCACATGTGCCTACTTGCAGCGAGCATTTTTTATCTATATCTAGATCTAGATATATATTACCTTTGTGTGCATATCACTCATGGCTTCTAGTGGTTCAGATCAGAGTGTCCATGATAGTCATGGATCACGAGCTCCCTCAGACCGTAATAGTACCCAGGCCCCACATGCTAGAGATAGTCGTAGAGATGAGACTATCTCTAGGATGCAGGCTGCTCTGATTGCATTAGAGCGAACACTGCATAATAGTACTACTCTCCCTAATAGGGAGAAATTGACAGCTATACGCACTGAGCTCATGAGTATGATTCAAAAGGCTGAATCATACAATCCATATGATGATGTATCGATTGATGTTTTTTATCATAGCCTATCTAGCACTGTCATAGGGACAGTAGGTTGGAGGACAGTTGATTCAGATGTCTCAGTCACTCAGGTGAAGAACATGTTTGGCACCCATTACATCAATAAGAGGGTGGTTCGAGCATATAGGGTCACTTTTTGTACAGATGACATAGTGGCCCCTTTTATATATCCTAGATGGTTAGCAGCACATCATATGTGGCCCCAAAAGGATGAGGTGCCACTATAATTCTGCAAATAATTGTTTGCAGAGTTTCATTTGGGCTATGATGTTGACTACACAGATCTACCTCCACATGCTGGTCAGGGTCGGGGGAGATATCAGGATAAGTGTAGACGACCCGATATACCACAGCCCCCTAGTAAGAGGGCATTGGTGGGTCAAAACCTTTTGGTTCTTCCAAAAGGTTTGGAGGCCTACACTGGAGCTGGGCAGGTTGCAGCTGAGGACACACGTTTAGATATGTATTCTAGCATTGCCACCATTGCGACTCAGGTTGAGCAGTTTTCATCTGATCATGTGGGTAGGTACATGCTTCGATCACGGATGAGTGCAGGTGTATCACCATCTAGTCCATTTTATGACCCATACATCAGATTTGATCTTCGTACTCCAGATGAGATAGGACGACTACCCGAGGATCGCGTGCGTGAGATTAGTGGTATGTTAGTGAGTGATCTCCTGGCTGCTTACCAGAGGATTTCTACATTGCATGGGATTGAACCACGTGATTTACCTACTTTCATTGGAGGAGGACAGTGTCGTAGATCCTCCACAGGTAGCAGTCGAGGTCAGAGCTCAGATGCAGAGGCAGGTTCCTCTAGACAGAGTGTGGATGATCTTACACCGCCTCCACAGCATACACAGGCTCCCACACAGCATACACAGGCTCCCACACAGCAGACACAGGCTACGACCTCACGAGTTCATAGTAGATTCTCAGATTTGCTTATGGACGACGCCATTGATCTTGATGCAATGTCCTTGCACTCTTCTGAGTTATCCGACCTTGGACGTGCATTACAGCAGGTACAAGAATCTGGATTTAATTTCAATTTATATAGATATACATGTGTACATATAGTTTTATATTTAAATTTAAATGTATTTAAATGTGGTACAGGACATTGCGACAGGTGTTGCATATGGAGATTTAGAGGAGCCTGCTGATCCGATTCATCATGATAGAGAGGTACACTTGAAATAAATTAAAAATTAAAATTTTATAAAATTTATTTACATTTCAAGTTCTTATATATATATATATATATATGTAACATTATATTTACATTTACAGACTCAGGTCCAGCAGGACGAGGATCCACACAGGCCCGCACATCTAGCACGTGATGGTGATCATCAACGTAGTTGATGTGTTCATTGATACATGTTTGGATTTTGCGATATATATGTATAGACACTTAAACATTGATGTACATGTTTGATTTTTGAGATATATATATATGTGTGTGTGTGTGTACATTTACATTGATATGTAGGTGCATGTTTTGTATATTTATCTATTTGTACATTGACACATGTTTGGATTTTGCACTATATAGACATTTAAACATTGATGTACATGTTTGATTTTTGAGATATATATATATATATATATATATATATATATATATATATATATATATATATATATATATATATATATATATATATATATATATATATATATATATATATATATATATTGATCTATTTGTACATTGATACATGTTTCCAGATTTTGTAATTGAAGCCAAAAATTAATTGATCTTTAAAATTAATATTTAATTTATGTTCAATCTTTCATCAATCTAATTAATCAATCTTACTAAAAAAAATTTTTATATCAATTGTAAGTTTAAATCAATCTTTAAAATCTAACTTTATAATTAATCTTTAATTTCAATGTTCAATCTTTTTAATAAATATTAGAAATTCAATCTATAGGTAAACCCCTTAAGCCCTATTATGCACCCTTAAGCCTTATCTAGATCAATTAATTGAAAATTAATTAATCAATCTTACTAAAAAATCTTTAATGAGTTGAAAGTTTAAATCAATCTTTAAAATCTTTAATGAATTGAGAGTTTTTAAATCAATCTTTAAAATCTAACTTTAAAATTAATCTTTAATTTCAATGTTCAATCTTTAATCAACATTAATCTTTTATGCCCTTAAGTACCCCTCATGACCCCTTAAGACCGAAAATGATCTAACATGACCCCTTAACCCCTAGCATGACCCCTTCAGCCCTTAAGTACCTAACATGACCCCTTAAGACCTAAAATGACCTAACATGACCTTAAGACCTAATTTGACCTCACATGACCTAATAAGACCCCTTAAGACCTAACATGACCTAAAAGACCCCTTAAGCCCTTAAGCCCTAACCCCTTAAGCCATGACCCCTTAAGCCCTTAAGCCCTAAAATGATCTAACATGACCCCTTAAGACCCTAATCCCTTAAGCCCTTAAGCCCTTAAGACCTAAAATGATCCCTTAAGACCTAATAAGACCTAACATGACCTAAAAGACCCCTTAAGCCCTTAAGCCCTTGAGTCCTAACCCCTTAAGCCATGACCCCTTAAGCCCTTAAGCCCTTAAGCCCTTAAGACCTAACATGACCTAATATGACCTAATAAGACCTAATATGAACTAACATGACCTAAAAGATCCCTTAAGACCTAATATAACCTAACATGACATAAAAGACCCCTTAAGACCTAATATGACCTCACATGACCTAAAAGACCCATTAAGACCTAACATGACCTCACATGACCTAATGAGACCCCTTAAGACCTAACATGACCTAATATGACCTAATAAGACCTAACATGACCCCTTAAGACCTAAAATGATCCCTTAAGACCTGATTTGACCTCACATGACCCCTTAAGGACCAAACATGACCTAACATGACCTAACATGACCTAATATGACCTAATAAGACCTAATATGACCTAACATGACCTAACATGACCTAATAAGACCTAACATGAACTAACATGACCTAAAAGATACCTTAAGACCTAATATGACCTAACATGACCTAAAAGACCCCTTAAGACCTAATATGACCTCACATGACCTAAAAGACCCCTTAAGACCTAACATGACCTCACATGACCTAATAAGACCCCTTAAGACCTAACATGACCTAAAAGACCCCTTAAGACCTAAAATGATCACTTAAGACCTAATTTTACCTCACATGAGCCCTTAAGGACCAAACATGACCTAATATGACCTAACATGACCTAATAAGACCTAATATGACCTAATATGAGCTAACATGACCTAATAAGTCCTAATATGAACTAATAAGACCTAACATGACCCCTTAAGACCTAAAATGATCTAACATGATCCCTTAAGACCTAAAATGAGACCTAAAATGATCTAACATGACCCCTTAAGACCTAAAATAAGACCTAACATGACCTAACATGACCCCTTAAGACCTAAAATGATCCCGTTTAATGCCTAATTTGACCTCACATGACCCCTTAAAGACCAAACATGACCTAATATGACCTAATAAGACCTAGCATGACCTAACATGACCTCACATGACCCCATAAGCCCTTAAGGACCGAACATGACCCTTAAGCCATGACCCCTTAAGCCCTTAAGCCCTAACCCCTTAAGCCATGACCCCTTAAGCCCTTAACCCCTTAAGCCATGACCCCTCAAGACCTTATAAGACCTAAAAGACCTAATATGACCTAACATGTCCTAACATGACCTAAAAGACCCCTTAAGACCTAATATGACCTAACATGACCTAAAAGACCCCTTAAGACCTAACATGACCTCACATGACCTAATAAGACCCCTTAAGACCTAACATGACCTAAAAGACCCCTTAAGACCTAAAATGATCACTTAAGACCTAATTTTACCTCACATGAGCCCTTAAGGACCAAACATGACCTAATATGACCTAACATGACCTAATAAGACCTAATATGACCTAATATGAGCTAACATGACCTAATAAGTCCTACTATGAACTAATAAGACCTAACATGACCCCTTAAGACCTAAAATGATCTAACATGACCCCTTAAGACCTAAAATGAGACCTAAAATGATCTAACATGACCCCTTAAGACCTAAAATAAGACCTAACATGACCTAACATGACCCCTTAAGACCTAAAATGATCCCTTAAGACCTAATTTGACCTCACATGACCCCTTAAAGACCAAACATGACCTAATATGACCTAATAAGACCTAGCATGACCTCACATGACCGCTTAAGCCTTAAGGACCGAACATGACCCTTAAGCCATGACCCCTTAAGCCCTTAACCCCTTAAGCCATGACCCCTCAAGACCTTATAAGACCTAAAATACCTAATATGACCTAACATGTCCTAACATGACCTAAAAGACCCCTTAAGACCTAATATGACCTCACATGACCTAAAAGACCCCTTAAGACCTAACATGACCTCACATGACCTAATAAGACCCCTTAAGACCTAACATGACCTAAAAGACCCCTTAAGACCTAAAATGATCACTTAAGATCTAATTTTACCTCACATGAGCCCTTAAGGACCAAACATGACCTAATATGACCTAACATGACCTAATAAGATCTAATATGACCTAATATGAGCTAACATGACCTAATAAGTCCTAATATGAACTAATAAGACCTAACATGACCCCTTAAGACCTAAAATGATCTAACATGACCCCTTAAGACCTAAAATGAGACCTAAAATGATCTAACATGACCCCTTAAGTCCTAAAATAAGACCTAACATGACCTAACATGACCCCTTAAGACCTAAAATGATCCCGTTTAAGACCTAATTTGACCTCACATGACCCCTTAAAGACCAAACATGACCTAATATGACCTAATAAGACCTAGCATGACCTAACATGACCTCACATGACCCCTTAAGCCCTTAAGGACCGAACATGACCCTTAAGCCATGACCCCTTAAGCCCTTAACCCCTTAATCCATGACCCCTCAAGACCTTATAAGACCTAAAAGACCTAATATGACCTAACATGTCCTAACATGACCTAAAAGACCCCTTAAGACCTAATATGACCTCACATGACCTAAAAGACCCCTTAAGACCTAACATGACCTCACATGACCTAATAAGACCCCTTAAGACCTAACATGACCTAAAAGACCCCTTAAGACCTAAAATGATCACTTAAGACCTAATTTTACCTCACATGAGCCCTTAAGGACCAAACATGACCTAATATGACCTAACATGACCTAATAAGACCTAATATGACCTAATATGAGCTAACATGACCTAATAAGTCCTACTATGAACTAATAAGATGTAACGTGACCCCTTAAGACCTAAAATGATCTAACATGACCCCTTAAGACCTAAAATGAGACTTAAAATGATCTAACATGACCCCTTAAGACCTAAAATAAGACCTAACATGACCTAACATGACCCCTTAAGACCTAAAATGATCCCTTAAGACCTAATTTGACCTCACATGACCCCTTAAAGATCAAACATGACCTAATAAGACCTAGCATGACCTCACATGACCCCTTAAGCCCTTAAGGACCGAACATGACCCTTAAGCCATGACCCCTTAAGCCCTTAAGCCCTAACCCCTTAAGCCCTTAACCCCTTAAGCCATGACCCCTCAAGACCTTATAAGACCTAAAAGACCTAATATGACCTAACATGTCCTAACATGACCTAAAAGACCCCTTAAGACCTAATATGACCTCACATGACCTAAAAGACCCCTTAAGACCTAACATGACCTCACATGACCTAATAAGACCCCTTAAGACCTAACATGACCTAAAAGACCCCTTAAGACCTAAAATGATCACTTAAGACCTAATTTTACCTCACATGAGCCCTTAAGGACCAAACATGACCTAATATCACCTGACATGACCTAATAAGACCTAATATGACCTAATATGAGCTAACATGACCTAATAAGTCCTACTATGAACTAATAAGACCTAACATGACCCCTTAAGACCTAAAATGATCTAACATGACCCCTTAAGACTTAAAATGAGACCTAAAATGATCTAACATGACCCCTTAAGACCTAAAATAAGACCTAACATGACCCCTTAAGACCTAAAATGATCCCTTAAGACCTAATTTGACCTCACATGACCCCTTAAAGACCAAACATGACCTAGTATGACCTAATAAGACCTAACATGACCTCACATGACCCCTTAAGCCCTTAAGGACCGAACATGACCCTTAAGCCATGACCCCTTAAGCCCTTAAGCCCTAACCCCTTAAGCCATGACCCCTTAAGCCCTTAACCCCTTAAGCCATGACCCCTCAAGACCTTATAAGACCTAAAAGACCTAATATGACCTAACATGTCCTAACATGACCTAAAAGACCCCTTAAGACCTAATATGACCTCACATGACCTAAAAGACCCCTTAAGACCTAACATGACCTCACATGACCTAATAAGACCCCTTAAGACCTAACATGACCTAAAAGACCCCTTAAGACCTAAAATGATCACTTAAGACCTAATTTTACCTCACATGAGCCCTTAAGGACCAAACATGACCTAATATGACCTAACATGACCTAATAAGACCTAATATGACCTAATATGAGCTAACATGACCTAATAAGTCCTAATATGAACTAATAAGACCTAACATGACCCCTTAAGACCTAAAATGATCTAACATGACCCCTTAAGACCTAAAATGAGACCTAAAATGATCTAACATGACCCCTTAAGACCTAAAATAAGACCTAACATGACCTAACATGACCCCTTAAGACCTAAAATGATCCTGTTTAAGACCTAATTTGACCTCACATGACCCCTTAAAGACCAAACATGACCTAATATGACCTAATAAGACCTAGCATGACCTAACATGACCTCACATGACCCCTTAAGCCCTTAAGGACCGAACATGACCCTTAAGCCATGACCCCTTAAGCCCTTAAGCCCCAACCCCTTAAGCCATGACCCCTTAAGCCCTTAACCCCTTAAGCCATGACCCCTCAAGACCTTATAAGACCTAAAAGACCTAATATGACCTAACATGTCCTAACATGACCTAAAAGACCCCTTAAGACCTAATATGACCTCACATGACCTAAAAGACCCCTTAAGACCTAACATGACCTCACATGACCTAATAAGACCCCTTAAGACCTAACATGACCTAAAAGACCCCTTAAGACCTAAAATGATCACTTAAGACCTAATTTTACCTCACATGAGCCCTTAAGGACCAAACATGACCTAATATGACCTAACATGACCTAATAAGACCTAATAAGACCTAATATGAGCTAACATGACCTAATAAGTCCTACTATGAACTAATAAGACCTAACATGACCCCTTAAGACCTAAAATGATCTCACATAACCTCACATGACCTCACTATGAACTAATAAGACCTACTATGAACTAATAAGACCTAACATGACCCCTTAAGACCTAAAATGATCTCACATAACCTCACATGACCTTAAATGAACTAATAAGACCTAATATGACCTCACATGACCTCACATGTCCTAACATGACCTCACATGACCCCTTAGGCCCTTAAGAACTGAACATGACCCCTTAAGCCCTTAAAAGCCCTAACCCCTTAAGTCGTGACCCCTTAAGCTCTTAAGCCCTAACCCCTTAAGCCATGACCCCTTAATCCATGAGCCCTTAATCCCTTAACCCATTTTTTCCTTAAGCCATGACCCCTTAAGCCCTTAAGCCATGACCTATCTAATCAATCTAAACAAAAAATAGAAATATAGACCTATCTAATATTTATCTAATCAATCTAATCTGATAAATTGAAATTAAAATTCAAGTAGAAAGTAAATTGAAAGTTCTATCCAATCAATTAAAATTCAATTTACCTATCTAATCAATCTAATCAATAAATAGAAATTTATCTAGACTAGAAAGGTATGCAATTCAAGAAATCAATCTATTCTAATCAATTGAAAAAAGAATCAATCTAATTTCAATTCAAATATAGACCTACATTTAATCAATCTAAACAAAAAATAGAAATATAGACCTATCTAATATTTATCTAATCAATCTAATGAATAAATTGAAATTAAAATTCAAGTAGAAAGTAAATTGAAAGTTCTAGTTCTAAGAGAGAGAGAGAGGGGGGGAAGGGGAAGGGGAAGGGGAAGGGGAAGGGGAGAGAGAGAGAGAGAGAGAGAGAGAGAGAGAGAGAGAGAGAGAGAGAGATAACTTTCATCAATTAAAATTCAATTCAGGTTTAATCTTGATCCATAAATTCAATCTAATCATAAATTTCAAATCAAATTTAAAGTCTACATAGAAGTTTCAAATAGGATTTAAATTAAGTATGTAAAAATTAAAATCCTTAAACCTAAAGCTCCTGATACATGTAGTCTGGATCCTCTCTATCCTTTATTATCTCCAAAAGTTTTTCATGCTCTTCAATAGGCAACTTCCACTTTTGGTTTTTACTTGACCCTTTTTTTGACACAGTTTCAAACTGCAATTTCGTCGCTATAACCAAGTGACTATAATGTAGAACTCTCTCTCCACACATGTATTCAACAAATTTAATTCCATTTTTTTCAATCTTATCTTGTTGATAATAGGTGCCTTCAATAACAACTGAACCAGTCGGATATTTTTGTCCATCACCATCAACAACTTCTTCAAGCAACTTGTGTTTTTCCTTGGTGCATCTTAGTAGATAATAATCTACACCTTCTATATTCTTAGGATCCGCAACCATAGCAAAAATATCACCTACACAATTTATATTTATGTGTACAAGTAAATGTTAAATTTAAACCTCAAGTTCATGTATAATATATATATATATATATATATATATATATATATATATATATATATATATATATATATATATATATATATATATATATATATATATATATATATATATATATATATATATATATATATATATATATATATATATATATATATCATGTAAATATACCTAGAAATAAAAAATACGCACCTGTAACAACTAAATCAGAAACACGTTCATAGTCAGCTGAATATATAGGATCATGGATGTCTATGACATTGTCATCATCTTCATAAGGAGGCATTCTAATTAACACTTTATGATCCCATATTGAAACATATCCATTTGCAATATTAACACATTGACTAATTGTGTTGTTGTTAAGACAATCTTCACAAAAGCATGATTTATCTCTTAGTTGAATCAGTGGAGGCTTGTGTTGTCCCGTAGTCATCACTTGATGCAAACTTCTAATTCCAACAATTGATTGACAATTGTAGGGATTCGATCAATCGATATCTGGATTGGATGGATTGATATATAGATCTCAGTTTGAAATCATGAAAAATGTGAAATGCATTATATATATATATATATATATACAACAAGTTAAAACACACATACATGACATACCTATATATGTAGTTTCATGAATTTGAGTTTGAAAAATAAAAGTAAATTAAATAAATACCTATCACTTCCCAAAAGTAACGTTTGTTGTATTTTGTGTCTCGAGTAGCGAAATGATTTTGACACCATTCAAAAATCTTCTTTGAATTCTCTATCATGTTACCTAGAGAGATATATTTGTAACAATTTAGTTATATATATACATGTGTACATGTAATGTAAAGTTTTAAATAGTCTAGTCAAGTAAACAAGTTAAATATCAAATGTATGTACACATACCTTGAAGTTCATGTTGTCGGAGTGCACGCTTCACACATGCTCCTGCTCCATCATGTTCTCCTTTTCCATGTCCACTTTCAAAGAAGTTCCAAACAAACTTAACGTTGTGTCTAGCATGTTGCATGGCTAACCAATTAAAAGCTTTTGCAGACTTAAATTGACCTACAATTCAAATAAATACAAAAATGTATTTAAATGTGACACATAAATATATCTAGAAATGCTCAAAAAAAAATTAAAATAAAATTTATAATGCATGTACGTACTTACCTGCACACCCATCAGATCAGATCCAATGTTGTGAAGCATTTATCCCACGACTTGCAAGATTGTTGAAAAACATGTTGAAACAATGAGCCACATAGCTCCTATCATGAACCTTGTCATCACTAATATAGAAATGAACCTCCTTGATGATAATGCGTTCATTTTGATCTATACCAGATTCTATCCCATCCAAATCATATTGTGCATGTCTATAGGTCACATGCACAAATATTGCAACTTGATCAGAATGATAATATTGACTTTGGAGCTCCTTTTGAGGGGAAAATGTATAGTTCTCCGCAAAATCTACAACTGAAAGAATACAACCAAGTGGGAAACAATTTTTGGAATCACGAAACTATTTAGCTTGCCATCGTGCACCATGACAATGTTGGATATGTGGATAAATCATAGATTGAAATCTGTCCATGAACTGAAGGTACGGTAATTCACTCTCTTTTAATGTAATTTTTTTTGATTCACCTCCTATCTTCGTTTGGTATATCTCATATTCAAATCTCTTCCACTGGACTGGTGTTGTAACATCAATATTATCAAATTGTAAAGGAAATTGCTGCAAATTTTCACAATTATTGCATTCATTTTTTATACACTAGACATTAAATTCATCTGAATCTTTTGATTTATCACATAAAATGGACTTTACAAATTCTGTTGTACTTCCACTAACCATACCTAGATTAAGTATTGTCGTAACCTTTTTATATGATTGCAAGTATAAGTGAAACTCAACATGATTTCGACAACAACATGTTTCACGAACCTTATTTATGCGTACGAAGCAAGGGCGCAACATCTCAAACATTCTCTGACATATTTTCACATCTGAAAATTCATGTTTGAATGCTTCAAACAATTCACTTTGTGTAGTATCGACAAAATGTTTTGGATGTGAAATCTTCATACCGGTCTCTTCATCGTCCATTTGTATAGTGTCCCTTCTATTGGAAGAAACACAAGAGTGGTTGGTCCAAAAATCAATGACCCGTCTTCTTACATCTTCAGAAATTCTATCTTTACGGGGAAGTCTACAAATCTGTACCCAATTCTTTTCAATATTCATATCCAACATATTTCTCTTCCTAATATATCTCTGTATAGTTCTTCGAGATACGTTGAGTAAATCAGAAATTGCTCGAACTTGATTTCTATGTGTCAATTTCTTACTAGTTATCATAGTCATCAAGGCTCTTCTAGCTGCATTTGAATCTGGTCCTTTATGATCTGCCTTGTTAACAACATTCAGTGCATCTTGTAAATTTTGAATTATTGTCTCTTTTACTTTACCTCCTCCAACTTTCCTATTATCAATACCCAACAATTCCAAAACTGGAGTCATTTCTTTTTTCTTGAATAACTTTGCAAACAATTGTGCTTTTCCCACCAAAGATTTACTCTCAAAATATTCCATCCACATATTTTTGAGATGCAATTTAATAGTGCTTTCAGGTACCAAGTGTTCCGGTTCAATTTGACTAATAAGTGATTCCTCATTCATGTCCATCAAATTCTGCATTGTAGGAAAAAAATGTATACTTCGACTACTACCAATATCCTCCCCTAGTTGAGTTGCACCTTCTACAGTGATAGGTTCTTCTTCAACATCCATTGGTTGCTCTTGGACACGTTTCGTATGACCTTTCATTTGGTCATCCCTTTTACGATCATACTTCCTTGTTCTAGTCCTTTTATTTCCCATTGCTCAAATATTTAAGCAAGATTTTTTTTATTGTTTTACTACTTCGTCACTGAAAAACTTGTCTTCAAACTCTTTCGAAATCAAAATTTCTTTGAAACTTCTCCAAAAGAATGACTCCTTGCTTCAAAATATCCTTATATCCTAAAATAAGAATGTAAATTCGCAATTGATATATATTTTTAAAAAAATATTATGCACATATATACCCTTCGGTTTGAAAGGACCGGTCGCTCACGCGACCGGTCGCAAGGGGCCGACGACTTGAGGGGACTCGGCCGAGTCCCACTTGGCCGAGTCATCCTAAGTGGCATGCCAACTTGGCAGCCAAAACTTAAAAAACACAAATAATACACAATTTGCACTTGTGGTGTTTTTTTCTCTTTTGCAAATTAAAAATTTGAAAAAACTAAAACTACCCTTTTGTAGATCTCGGAATTACAATTCTAAAAATATAAATTTTATATAATTTCAATTGATAATGTTAAACAAATTTGTAAAAAACCACATGTAGGTATATAAAGCTTTGAGAAGTTGTCGATTCGATAAATTAAAAAAAATAGTAAATCAATTAAAAAAAAAATTAAAATTATATGAGGCACTAGAGAAGAGAATCTTCTTCAAGAATATATAATTTATTTGAATTTTAGAAAAATTTTGATAGCTGAAAAGTGGCGGGAGATAAAAACTACTGATTTCGTGTAAGTTGTACTTTGAATACTTATAACGGGCAAATTATAGATCGAAAACACTTCTTTCCTTTTTGTTGCACTAGGTATACATGTCATCTAAAACATATTTTGAAATTGGAAGAAAAAACAATGTCTTACTTATAATTATTTGACGGGAGGTAAACCCCTTGATTTGCTGTATTTTCAGGACATGAAAAATAGACTTTAAAAATTAAAAAAATATATTAATTTATGTCCAAAATAATTTTAAAAAATTATAGGCATAAAATTCATCCTATTTCACACATTTCATCAGTTTACATCATCTTCAAATTCTAAATAGAAATGTGACTTTTATGCCCTTGAAGTTTTTTCGTTTTGGTGTTGTTAGCCTCTTCCTTTGTAAAAGGGTGACAGCTTATTGTGCTTTTACCCATATGTATATTTGTCATGCATGGAGTGAGACCTTAAAATATTGAGCTTCTCTTTGTTTCGAGAATAGTTTAACATTCTCTACTTAACAGGGCCAACCACGTGAAGGTAAAATCTCATCTAGCCCCTCCTAGGAGCCTCTTATGGCCCTTTATGACACTTTAAGACCTCTAAGATGTATTCTTAGGGATTGTAAAGGGTCATAAGGGGTCATGGGACACAAAAGCTAAGAAACATAAATGTAGGCATCACGGTCACAATTGTTTGGAGACACAACATAATTGAGTGGTATACCCAGATGATGCAACACAACCACTACTCCTCTAGTTCCAAGTTGACACTACAGGATCCAAAAACTATAGATAAGGAGTAAATTTAGAGAAAGGAGGAGGAGGGCCATAACAACTGAAATAATATAGGGACCATGTATTATTTTGGTCATTATGGCCCTCCTCCACTCTCTAAATTTATTCATTATCTATGGTTTTTGGATCCTGTAGTGTCAACTTGGAACCAGAGGAGTAGTGGTTGTGTTGCATCGTCTGGGTATACCATTCAATTATGTTGAGTCTCCAAAAAATTGTGACCCTGATATCTACATTTATGTTTCTCAGCTGTCATGTTTATGTACATGTTCTTTATGTGTTTGGCTTCTCTCCCTCACATCCAAAATAAGATTTTCCCACTCTGGATCGAGAATGCACATGCAGCTGCATAGAATATGCATGGATAGCAAGTGGAGCTGAAAAAATGCACCACGTTTATATTTTTTTAATAGGTCTATAATTTTTTTAATTTATAAACCATCATGAAGGTTACAACTCTAGCAGCTATGGGCAAGAGAATGTCCTCAACAAGCCAGCAATTAAAAAGTCTTGATTTTCTTGCATGTTGAGGACATTACCCTCGCCTATAAGAGTCAAAATTACAATGTTCGCGATGGTCTATAACTTAAAATACCTAATTAAAGACCTCTATCAAAAATACAAATGTGTTGCATTTTTCAGCTCCACCTAATATCCTATGCATATGAATTGAGATTGCATATTGAACTAGGCGCCTCCTTTTGCATTGCCTAAAACCAAGAGATTGTCACGATTAACATCTAAAACCATTATTGAACTTTTGTTATAATTAAAAACTACATTAATACTTACTGTATAAGTCTGAACCAAGTGAATCACCAAATGGCTGATGGTGATTGATGAAGAAGACTTGAAAATGATGATTGATCCAATTTAGATTGGTGCAACATTTTCAAATCTTCTTCATAATCATCATCAACATGGCCAATTTTGCAAAACTAATTCTGCATACTCCTTATTTTGTTGTGGGTTGATATTTTCAGACATGGTCTTTCTTGAATGGAATGACTCATTACATGTACATTGACTAGAATGTTGGTGGAAGAAGGATGATTTGTTTGCAACCTGCATATATAGACATTGAACAACCATTTTCTCAACTCTAATTTTCTCAACACAAAGGGACATTTATCATAGTCATAGAAATATGATTATTTTTAAATGGAATACACCAAGGAGTGCCATCAGAAATATTGACCATTTACAATCATGAACAGTAAACCTAAATCAAATACCTCATTTTTTATCAGCATGTGTAGTCTCTGTGTATATGAAAAATGAATGAAATATCAAGCTGAAATAAAATAGGGAACAAAAATTCAAATTCAAGACCTAATTTATCAAAAACAACAAACATTACGACTATAGAAAAATCATTAGGACTATAGAAAAATCATTAAGACTATAGAAAATCAAGTTCTAGAAATGGAAGGTTCTGATTCTTTGCCATTATGATGATTTTTCCATGCTGGTGATTTATTTGCATCATTGATTGGCATTATTTTATTACTGATGTCCCTATTTGATTAGTTCCATATTCATTTTGTTTTGATGTTTTCTAAATCTTAAACTAGGGCATCATAAGTTTGATTTGGTACTCCATTCATTCTTGTTACTCATCATGGGTTCATAGCCCGTGCTTGCGGTATATGAACAGGTGAAAAACATGCAGATTTGACCAAAAAATTTTGGGAACTAGCTAGACCCAACAACAAATGGACTTGTGATGATTTTCACAATAGTACATGTGTTGTTGGGTCATCTCCCAGAGCTGCTTAGACAAATTTGCATGTTCATCACTTGTGCATATGAAGTGGCTCTAATGGCAGATACAATCGTTGAACAACCATTTTGTCAACTTTAATTTTGTCAACACAGAGGGAAATTTATCATAGCCATAGAAACTTGTCTTAGAATTGCCCATTTCTCTGTGCATATGAAAAATGAATGAAATATCAAGTTGAAATAGAACATTGAGAAAAATAGTATTTCACATAGAGTAAATGAAATATACCATCAAAAGAAGGTGAAATCCACAATTGGCACAAATGCAGACATGGGAAAAGTCAAATTCAAGGCACATACATAGGAAATAAAAAAGGGACAAATGACAAGAAATAAGAAAAATCATTAGGACTATAGAAAAATCATTAAGACTAGAAAATCAAGTTGTAGAAATGGACGGTTTTGATGCTTTGCCATTACAACAATTGAGCATTCATCATTTGGTACTTCTTGGTGTATTCCAGTTAAGTATGTCAGGCACAAAGTATTTCATTTAGTATTCCATTTCTAATTGCATACACCAATCTTCCTAGAACAGTCAACAAACTAATGAATTTCCTTGATCAAATCTTCACAAAAACCATAAAAATTTGCATGGAAATGATTAATAACTCAAAAAACTATAATATCAAATCATTTCTAAACAACATTCATTAACACATAAGATTAATTAGCATTCATTAACTTTTTATAGACTATAATGACGTATATGACAAACCTTAGCATATGTGACATTGCTATGTTGGATAAACCATTCATAACCTTCAAATTCACCAACAACAATACAACAGAGAGAAGAGTAGATTGGGAGCCTTCGTAAAGGGTCATTTTTTCCTTCTCAAGTAGAGGTATATCATGGATGACATTGCTGTCATCCTCATCATAATCATCATCAGCAATACCAACAACACCAGTACCAAATGTGTCAACGATCAATTCATTCATACCATCATCTTCAAATGTGTTTTCTGGCGCATGATCATGATCTTCCATGGGATCATGATCTTCGGCTTCAATACTCACACCTCCATGTTCCCCTATATTCACACCCCCATGTTCCTCTGAGATGTGGTGGTCCATATCACGTACTACACTAGGGAGATCGACCTATATAAAAATGATGATAATCAAACCCCCCTTCAATGTGATAATCAAACCTCCTTCCATGGTTCATATGCATATTAATTGTGAAAACAATATAACAAACAACTTGCTAATGGATGATAATCAAACCCCCCTTCAATGTGACCATTCTCCCTATAATGTCTCTTTTTTGTTTTGATTTTGATTCTTCTTGTCTTTAAGCCGTTACAATTTGTGCATGGACAATAACATTTGTCATCGTCTTCTCTTTGAAATTTAGACAACAATCTAGCGATTGTCTCCCTATTTTGATCGAATTCCTTGTATTATCTGACATGATCTTTAATGTGTATATCTGCAAAAAAATTAGACATGTAAATTTAACTTTAGGTTTTATAATTGTACATATATGTTCTTCGACTCCCCCACATCCATCTCATATACTCTCAAAAGGGCAATTCTTGTTAGAGATGCCTCATTTCATTAATGTATTGCTATAGATTTCATATGGACATTTTGTCAAATGATTGTCATGTATGTTTATTCAAATGGAGTTAATGTATTGCTCTAGATTTCATATGGAAATTTTTTCAAATGGTTGGCATGTATGTTTATTCAAATGGAGTTTCAACAGTGTTTCGTAACAACATAAGAATTCAATTTTCTTAGATAGAGAAACACTAATAGTAATCTCATTAGATTTGTAAATAAATTATACTTCAAATATCATTTGGAATGGATATATGATAGGTTGATATCGAATTCTATGTCAAGATTTACATCATTAAATTGATCGTAGTTAGAAGACTGAGACACAAGAACAATATGAGTATAGCCAACTTTCAAAAGAATATGAATGAATGCAAACATACATGAGTGGATGAACATAAATAATGAAGGTATCAGGCATTGCCCAAAGTAATGAAGTGTTGACCCGGGGTTGAATCCAGTATGCTCCTATATGATCCAGAACCTGCAAGGAAGGAAAAGATGGGGTTAGATCCAAAGGATCTAAGAAATGTCTGACACCCTATTATTGATCCTCATCTACAATTATGCATGTGCATAGTCAAGCCATACACTTCTAAAAGGAACTATGCTATAGAACATGTGCACTTAGGAACATGAGCATTCATACCATGAAGACAGAATAGCAAAGATAGAAAGCATGGAAGCATAGAAAGGAGATCAACACTGAAAGAAGAAGTAAGTGGCTACATTTATGTCTCTATGAACACTCGGTGAATCACTGTTGTGAATGCATCATCCAAACAATACAACAACAACACCAGATGTTGTTGTTCCATCTGGTGTTGCTATGGCATCATTTCCAAATGATGCATCCACAATAGTAACAAATATTGAGAAATATTAACCATTCAGTTTAATACATATAAATATATTCACTTTAAAGTTTAAAAAAAAAATATAATCGTTGTTTCCTTACTTAAAACAAATATATTCACTTTATGTTGGAACTTAACATCAAATACAGTAACTGGTAGAGTCTTCAACTTGAAATAAAAATCAATTGACTTATTTACATGCAAATTTTTTCTTTGTTTGAAGACCTACAAGATAACGATACAATTGGATTAAATATGTTAATTTTTAGAATTAGAATTATCACGTACAACTAGAATTCACCATAACATACCACAGAAATGTGTCAACCCTAGAGCATCATGAATAGTCCACACAAGCATTGCATGGAATTGAAATTGTCTTTGTCCAATTGGTCTAGAGATGTCATACATAGTGAAACCATTCCATAACAAAAACAACTCGTCGATAAGAGGCGCAATATATACATTCATATCTTTCACTTGGTACTTATCTAGTTGAATTAACAACAACATCAGATAATTATTGTGTCCATTTCACTCCAAGACTTATAATTACACGTAGATAACTATAAAATAATAAAATACCTAGAACAATCATTGCCAACATAATGTGTTCCCTCTTTATTAACATCCATGGATGAAGGTTATTGTTGATAACAAAAACAAGCCACACCGAGTAAATAGATCTCATCTCTCCATACGGATTGACATCGTCTGCTGCTAGAGAAAGCTTAAGATTTTGAGGTTATTCTTTAAAGTGTGGCTACTTTTCCTCTATGTCCCTAAATGATGAACCATTTGCAGGCATTCAAATAATGTCATCTCGTCTCCTGTCACATGCATGGTAATCCATAAATTATGCCAAGCTATTGCACCTAAATAATCATTTCAAACATGGAATAATGAGAATGTAATGAAGAACCTTGTGAGGCACCTTTTTTGTTATTTGATCATCTTGATATATGCTCATATGGCATTTAGGGAATTTTGTTGCATTTTTGTGTTCTTTATGATAAATAATATGTTCTTCGAGATAAGCATCTATTGATTGATACTCCATTCCAATATGTTTCATAGTGGCACATAATTCTTGGTACGAGTGAGGGAGAACATTTGATGGTGGCAACAGAAACTCACCTATCAATCTACAACAAAAATATAAGTCATTACTATAAACAATCTTAATGGTACATGTTTCACCTTTTATAGACTATAATGATGTATATGAAAAACCTTAGCATACGTGACATTGCAATGTTGGATAAACCATTCATAACCTTCAAATTCACCAACAACAATACAACAAAGAGAAGAGTAGATTGGGAGCCTTCATAAAGGGTCATATTCACCTTCTCAAGTAGAGGTATATCATGGATGATGTCAATGTCATCCTCATCATAATCATCATCATCAACAACAACACTAGCAACATCAGTACCAAATGTGTCAACGATCAATGCAATCATACCATCATCTTCAAATGTGTTTTATGGCACATGATCGTCATCTTTCATAGTATCATGATCTTGAGCTTCAATAATCGACACACCTCCATGTTCCTCTATATTCACACCCCCATGTTCCTTTGAGATGTGGTGGTCCATATCATGTACTACACTGGGGAGATCGACCTATATAAAAATGATGATAATCAAACCCCCCTTCAATGTGATAATCAAACCTCCTTCCATGGTTCATATGCATATTAATTGTGAAAACAATATAACAAACAACTTACCAATGGATGATAATCAAACCCCCCTTCAATGTGATCATTCTCCCTACAATGTCTCTTTGTTGTTTTGATTTTGATTCTTCTTGTCTTTAAGTCGTTACAACTCTTGCATGGACAATAAC
Source organism: Chamaecyparis obtusa (assembly GCA_027943335.1). Taxonomy (NCBI): domain Eukaryota; kingdom Viridiplantae; phylum Streptophyta; class Pinopsida; order Cupressales; family Cupressaceae; genus Chamaecyparis; species Chamaecyparis obtusa. The sequence goes on along the minus strand of BSBK01000494.1, from coordinate 404,275 downwards.
ATTTGTCATCGCCTTGTCTTTGAAAGTTAGACAACAATATAGTAATTGTCTCCCTATTTTGATCAAATTCCCTTGTATTATCTGACATGATCCTTAATGTGTATATCTGCAAAAAAATTAGACATGTAAATTTAACTTTAGGTTTTATAATTGTACATATATGTTCTTTGACTCCCCCACATCCATCTCATATACTCTCAAAAGGGAAATTCTTTTTAGAGATGCCTCCTTTCATTAATGTATTGCTCTAGATTTTATATGGATATTTTGTCAAATGGTTGACATATATGTTTATTCAAATGGAGTTTTAGCAGTGTTTCATAACACCATAAGAATTCAATTTTCTTAGATCTGAAACGCTGATAGTAATTTCATTAGATTTCTGAATAAATTATACTTCAAATATCATTTGGAATGGATATATGATAGGTTGATATCAAATTCTATGTCAAGATTTACAACATTAAATTAATCATAGTTGGAAGACTGAGACACAAGAAGAATATGAGTATAGCCAACTTTCCAAAAAATATGAATGAATGCAAACATACATAAGTGGATGAACATAAATAATGAAGGTACCAAACATTTTATGTAGTAATGAAGTGTTGACCCAGGGTTGAATCTAGTATGCTCCTGTATGATCCAGAACCTGCAAGGAAGGAAAAGATGGGGTTAGATCCAAAGGATCTAAGCAATGCCTGACACCCTATTATTGATCCTCATCTACAATTATGCATGTGCATAGTCAATCCATACACTTCTAAAAGGAACTATGCTACAGAAGATGTGCACTCAGGAACATGAGCATTCATACCATGAAGACAAAATAGAAAAGACAGAAAGCATGGAAGCACAGAAAGGAGATCAACACTGAAAGAAGTAAGTGGCTTCATTTATGTCTCTATGAACACTTGGTGAATCACTGTTGTGACTGCATCATCCAAATAGTACAATAGCAACACCAGATGTTGTTGTTCCATCTGGTATTGCTATGGAATCATTTCCAAATGATGAATCCACAATAGTAACCCACCATGCTCATCAACACAAGGTAGTTGTGATCAAGCATAAGCAATGGAGGGGACATTATCAAGGTCAAATTAGAGGTCAAACTCATCTATGAAGTGTATTAAATCTACATGCAGTGAGTAAATCAAGACCAAAATGGAGCAAAAAGTATGATGTTAAATATGTTATCAAGCAACAACTCATGGGCTATGAGTCAACATGGTATGTTGTTTATACAAGATTGGTAAAATGACATCTTGATAAAATAGTATGCAAGATCATTAAGCCTATATGGCAATGATACAATGGTTCACATCTCGAACCTCACAAGATCTTCAAGCTAGCATGCTATCAAAATAGAATGGCAGTGGTGATTCAATGCATCTACAACCTCAACAACATGGCAAAATTGATCCAATAATAGCAAATATATTAAAAATGCCAAGCTCACGGTCTCAATGAAATAAACAGTGTATAAAACAATATATGGTGGACAACAGCAACAAGCATGCAATGATAGCAATAACATTGCATGGTGCCCATGATGAGTAGCGAGAATGAATGGAGTACCAAATCAAACTTATGATGCCCTAGCTTAAGATTCAAAAAACATGAAAACAACATGAACATGTCACCAATCAAATAGGGACATTAGTTATTAAATAATGCAAATCAATGATCCAAATAGCTCATAATGTCATATGTTGCTTACATTTGATTCAATTTCCATATTAATTACTCTCTTCAGTTGTATTAGGAACTTTTTCCTTAAGCATGTGTAATGAAAACCTAGATATAGATGGGCATTAATGCATTAATTCTCAATTGAATGCCTTAATGCAGCTCCTAGAGAAAGGCCATCTGGAAGCTTTAGAGGAAATAATTTGTACTAGGTATGGAATCACCTCCACTACAATGCCAAAATCTGATGTGTTATTATCTTCAATTGCAATTTTCTTTTGCAAAAATATATTGTATATATTTACAGACTAGACAATGTGACTGTACAACTCCAAAATATATTCTTTATAATCTCTAATTTAGTAGTCTAGTGAGGAGATTTGTGTAACTCCCAAAATAATAATAACTCCCAAAATACTTATCCTTTTCAATATTTCGTGGTCTAGTGAGCATGATTTGTGTGTGTACTTGTAAATCTTGTATAATCTTATAATATTTTTTTTTATTATATACAATATACTACTAATGTTTGTATGTTTACATTTTGTATATTTATAGCCTATGAAGAAAGTCCACACCTAGCAATATGAACCCAGAACAAAATAACGAGACACTTCCTAGATTGTGGTCTCAGTTCCAAAGAAAAGATGTTGAAAAATGTTATTGTCCTTGCAAAAAGTGTAAGGGCTTAAAGAATTGAAGAATTATAATCAAAAAATCCCAGAGTCATTGTAGGCAATATGGTCACATTGAAGGGGGGCACGATTTTCATTGATTGGTGAATGTGGATTTCCAATTGGAGGAACATGGAGGTGTGAATATCCAAGCCGACAATAATGCTCCCATGGAAGAAGATGATCCTGTGGCAGAGGACATGATTGAAGATGGTATTGGTGTAGCTGATCAAGATGATCATGATGATCGTACTAGCGCATTTGATAATGATGATGAAGATGGTCTTGATATAGCTATAATTGAGAAGGCATACGAGCCCCTATACCAAGGCTCTCAAACAACTCTTCTCTCCACTATAGTGTTGTTGGTGAACTTCAAGGTTATGAATGGTTTACCCAATATAGCAATGTCACGTATGCTAAGGTATGCCATTTTTGTCATCTTCAATGTTAGCATACCATTACGATTCATTATATTCACAATTCATATTTGTTGTTGTAGGTTGATAGGTGAGTTTTTTTTACTACCATCAAATATTTTGCCTTGTTTGTACCAAGAATTATCTACCATTATGAATCAAATTGGAATGTAGTATCAGAGAATACATGCATGTCCCAATGATCACATTCTATATCATAAACAACATGAATTTGCAACAGAATGCCCTGTTTGTCATACTAGTAGATATCGGTCAAATCAAATAATAAAAAAGGTGCCTCACAAGAGTCTTTGGTACATTCCCCTTATTCCATGTCTTCAACGATTATTCAGGTGCACTAGCTTGGCACAATTTATGGATTACCATGCATGCAATAGAAGTCAAGATGACTTTACGTGAATGCATGTGGATAGTTCTGCATTTAAAGACATAGAAACAACATGGCCACACTTTAAAGAAGAGCCTCTTAATCTCAAGATTTTAGTGGCAGTGGACGGTGTCAATCCATTTAGAGATATGAGATTTACTTACTCAGTGTGGCCTATTTTTGTTATTAACAATAACATTCCTCCTTGGATGTCCATAAAGAGGGAGCACATAATGTTGTCAATGATTGTACCAGATATTTTTTCATTTAATAGTTATGTAAATTAATTTATAAACACCGCATCAAGATGGTCATAATAATTATGTAATGTTTTTGTTCATTCACCTAAGTACCAAGTTAAAGATATGAACGTGTATATTGAGCCCCTTATTGACAAGTTGTTGATTTTATGGAATGAGATCACTATGTATGACATCTCTAGACCAATAGGACAAAGAAAAATTCAATTCTATGCAATGCTTGTATGGACAATACATGATGCCCCTGAGCTAACTCATTTTTGCAGTATGTTATATATTCATGTTAAGGTCACGTATTTTTGGTATGTTATAGTGCTTACACATTATTGATGTATGTTTAAGTTGTACATAATAATTGTACATGATCCAATTGTACGATATCTTTTAGGTCTTCAGACAAAGGGTAAATTTGCATGTCCAGTTTGTGGTCCAAAGATGAAATCTCGTCATTCAAGAAGTTTAGGAAAGCAGGTGTTTGATGAGTTTAGGCACTTTCTCCATAATAATCATAAGTATCAAACTATTGAAAAACATTGTTTTATTGGGAAAGAAGAGATGACATCAAGGCCACAAAAAATGACACCTCGTCTATGGAAGTTGGAATATGATAGACTAAATCACCGAGGTAATGTCATTCCATCTAATGATTTTTGTTTGAAATTTAAATTTTGATATTGTCTTTTATTTACTAATGATGTTATTGATGCTCGTGAAGGTCGTCAAAACATCAATGACCAACTTCCTAGAGGAATAAAAAGTTTTCATAGTCAATTTAGTAGGTTGTTGTACTACAAGGATCTCTCAATCGTGCATTTGTTTGATCCTATGCATATTGGAAAGAATGTAACAGAGACACTATGGAAAATATTGGATGGAAGACGTGACAAAGAAAAAATGGCCAAAATTTATAATGACATTCATGAATTCAATCATGCACTGAAAACTTTCATTGAATCAAATAGCAATGGAGACTGCATAAACACGAGTGCCCTTCCTTGGTTATTAACTGAGCAGCAAAGTGATGCATTAAAAGAAGTCATTAAAAAAACAAAATTTCCAACAGGATTTGCTGCAAATATAAGCAGTCTTGTATCAAAAAAAGGTGATTTTGGGCCAGGGTTGAAAACACATGATTGGCATACTTTCGTCAAGGTAAGGCGTGTTCTCTATTTACAATATATTTTTAAAATTGCATGTACTTTTTATTGTATTATTTTACAATATATTGAAAAGATCATTTTTTAATCATTGCAGTGTGTCCTACCTCTATCCCTCCCAGACCAGTTTGACAATAGTGTTAAACAAGTTATATATGATCTTGGAGAATTTATGAGGTTAGAAGTGTTATTATATTTATGACTTGCTTTACTTTTTATGTAATTTATTGTATATTTTTATCTAAAATCTTGTTTATATGTTCTTGCGAGTTGAATCTCTTTCAGGTGGTTATCATCTAAAGAAATTGATAAAAAAAATATAAAATATTAGAAGAGAAAAATTCCCTAGCTTATGTGTGAAATGCAAAAGTGTCTACCTCTAACTTTTTTCAATGCTCAAGAACACTACCTCATACATCTAGTTGAGGAGATTGAATTGTGTGGACCTGTACAAACTAGGTCAATGTGGATGGTTGAGAGACACTTAAAATTTATGAAGAGTTTGGTTCGACAAAGAGCACGTCCTGAGAGTTTTATGATGGAGGGATATATGGTATACCAAGCCATGATGTATATTAGTGAATATCTTCCCAAGTTTGCAGCAAATATCCATGTAGATCGCATTTTGGATCTAAATTCTATTAAAAAATTTGAAGGGGAGTACTTTATGGGGAAAGGAAGATTGAGGAAAATGAAAGGTAATTATACGATGTTATTGTAGTTTATTAATTTTTATAGATCTTCAATATAAGTTGTTTCTAAGAAGTCTATTTGTTTTCTTTACAGTTGGTCGTGAGTGGGATGCACTACATTTGTATATTGCAAACAATCTTGATTGGATGATGGTATGGATTCAACAATCTCAAAAAAATGGTCGCTCATTAACATGGGATGGTGTTTCATCATTGGTTAAAAAAGCTCATTGTAATGGAGATCTCAATGTTACGCCAATGGTACTTGATCTAGCATATGTTTTAAGAGGTAGAAAGGTTTGTATAAGTTTACTAACTATGACCCATAAGTTTAATATCAACTCATGAATCGATGCAAATAATCTTGACATGTTTGAATAATTGCATATAAAACACCACAAAGATATGTACTACCATGGCCGTAAATTTCGCATAAAAAAGTTAGATGACACGAAAAAAACTTGTGATTCTGGGATAAGTGGAGTCTTCGAGGTCACTAATATTTTATCTAGAAATGATATACATCCTCAACAATTTGAAAATCGATACTATGGCATTTTGGATGATATACTTGAGTGCGACTTTAATTCATTCAAATTAGTTCTATTTGTTGTCAAATGGTATAGGTTACGGCTGAATCAAAATGATCCTGATAGGACTGTTATTAAATATGATAGTGGATTTACAATGATTAATACAAGGTCATTTGAACCAGTTGGAGATGAGCCCTATGTTCTTCCAAACCAATGTGAGCAAGTGTTTTACTTTGTCGTTCCACATAAACCGAGTTGGTCATTTGTTGTTAGACATGATCCAAGAGGAAGGCCGGTACGGTATAATCTGATGGAAGAAGAAGATACTATAGAATCAGAAGATGAAGTAAATGATGATCACAGATGACTATTACACAATGAAGAAGAAGAAGAAAATGATGATGATTCTGGTGATGCTGATGATGGTCATGAAGATGATGGTCATGATGATGATAGTCATGATGATGGTGATGATGATGATAGTAGTCATGATGATGATGATGATGATGATGACATGGATGAGGAGGATGATGAATAATATGATCAATGAAATGTATGTCAAGGTATGATAAATACCACGTATGAGGTATTGATTTATTCATAGAAATTTGAATTAAGTTATTATGTGTTGAACTCTATAATCATGAAGTATATTTTGCATCATATAAATTTTGTCTTCTATATAATTTGTAGCTTGCATATCATGTAATTTGTAGCTTACATATCATGTAATTTTCAGCTAACTTAAGATAAATGATTTACATATGCAAGAAATTTAACACCTTTCACATGGATCGACAGGTATAATTTATTATTCAGTTTCCTTCTCTTTAGTCAACAAAATATGTAGATCCTACTATGTCTCTCATTTGATGGATTGCAGGTATCACCAAATAGGTATTTGTCTGATCTGTCTTCCTTAAGTGAGGAAAATGAGAGAATAGAAGACAAAAGTGAGACATCTAGTAGGTCTAAAATAGGGAGATCAACTAAAGGTCAAAAGATTAGAAGAAAAATTTGATAAATGAATGCAATTTTTCCTTGCTGGGGGGGTCATGTTCTTATGATAATGAGACCAAATGTGACATGAAGGTTCCCTTAAGGTACACACATCTTCAGAAAGAATGGGTACCCAAGGAACTACCTCCAGTTAATACTAATTTTTCTGTTAACGAAAGGATATATCGCATAGCTCCATCTTCATTACATGGTTTGGGCTTATTTTCCATGGATGGCATAAAGGTCAGTTATAATCAAGTTGTTGAATTGATGGAGTATGTAGGACTTTGTTACAATTACAAGAATTGGATGTGGATTGTGCAATATAAAAAAATTATGCGTAGGTATGCATTGTCAGTAAATTATATACAATGCAGAGAAAATGATCAAACTAAAAGCCCCGCTATGTATATTGATGGAAGGCCAAAAGCAACAGGGAATATTGTAGGTTTTATAAATAGTTCTTGACCCATGTCAACTAATAAGCGGCCGAATTGTATATTCGAGGCACGCAAGGGAAATCATGTATTTGTATGTGCGATAAAATCAATAAGTGCAGGGGAAGAGCTTCTAATAGATTACAATTTGAATCGTGTAGATACAAAAAAATTCCCTATCATGAGATTGGTAAGTATAACATTTAAACCAATTGCCTCTAATTAATATTGACTCCAATAACTTCTGATTGCTAAGAATTACTAATCTTTTCCACATGGCAACATGGATATTCCACCTCAAGATACATGCGGGGATGTTCCTCATAGTACACTTTCTTCAGCAAAGGTAAACCTTAATTAGTGTAATTCTACAAATTATATAGAAATAAATTTCATATTATTATGTTCTTTTCTTTATGGCTTTGGAGTTATTTTAATAGAATTTTACTGATATTGATGTCACAACTTGATACTTATTGATAGAGAAAAGCAAAAGAGGCAGCAGATCTATTTTGATCTAAAGTTGACGTGGCATTGAGAGATGACGTAGAATCTAAATCTAACCATGTATTCATGGCTACTCAAATAAAAACTAAATATGGTAATGAAATTCTTAACCTTCTAATGGAAGCAAACAAAACTGAGGAGTCAAAGGAACTCGAAGAAGAATTGACACATAGAGTCAATTCTATTGATGTAAGCAGTAATTAATCTTAAGCAATAATTAAAGTTCAATAGATGTTTATATTTTATACTATCTTATGGATCATGATCTAAAATATGATGTGTTCTTCTTACAAAAATTTTTGACACGTGTGAAACGTCATCAACATGGTGAGAGTTGTAGCACCACACAACCTTCATGTAAATAATCCTTAAACCTTTAACCATTGATTTAACCTTTGTATGCATTATTGACTCAACTTATGTTTGGGATGTTTCTAGTACCCCATTTAATCTTTATCCATTGCAAATTTCTTTGCTAACAATGTATTCTACATCTCATGATGAAGTGCAGACACCTCCTTCGGTTAACATTCTGAATTCGACAGCTGCATTGTCCGCAACAAGGTTCTTGCAGACATCTTCCTCTATACCATCTACAACTAGTAAAACCTTATTTTTGTATATTTTGTTATGTGCTAATCATGAATTGATTATTTTTCTTGTGTGAATTTTATACACTGTATGGACCTATTTTGTGTACTAATAGATACACCTACACCTAGTACAAGAATATATCAGACCAGTACTAGTGAAGATCAACCATTTCCTAGATCAGCCCATGTTACTAGTACTGGTTCGTTTGTGGGGACATTGTTGATGAACAAGAACAATATGGTTCTGTTAAAAGTACCAAAGCTTCCAGGTGCTCTAAAATTGTTATTATTTACAGTGTAATTGTAGTTTACTTATACATAACTCATTTTGGACTGATAATCCCATGCTATTTTTGTAGAAAATGATACTTTTTATGAATATCTTTTTGAAATGACATTGAAGCTATTTGGGCCCACCATACGTAAAAGGTACGTAGCTTCATAATATTGGTACAATATTTTTCTTATCTTCCATTTATTGTACTATATTAAAGTTATGATATCTAACAATTTTGTTTTTTCAAAAAAAGTGGAATGATCAGGATGCTGACTTAAAAAATCAGCTCATTAAATCTTTAGAGGACCTCTTTGGAATTAAAAGTTTTGATAGAGGCAAGATTCTTACAAGAGCATGCAAACATTTAAAGACTATGAGGGACCAATATAGAAGGGCTCTAAAGGATAACCCAAAGTACAAGCGTCCTCCTATGATTCCACTGATGGAGTGGAATGAAATAATGGAAGATGCAAAAGAGAAAAGGCTAAAGGGTAGTGGAATTCAACCAGAAGATGGCAAAAGAAGGTATGTCGTGATAGTATTAAGTAGAATGTAATCATGCACTAATTATTGATCTTTGTAAATATATAATCTAACATGTTTCAAACTTTTCATAGACTACAAGACACATCAAAAGCCACACAAGCGAGATTAACAAAGGTTGGCCAACAAAAACTTGGCTCTGGTGGCTATATGAAACTTCACTCTCGACTTGTAGTAGCAGCATTGGAATTTCATATCAAATTTTTATATATAAGGTTGAAAACAATTCTGTTTAATCAAATCATACATGTAAAAGTGACAATATTAAACAAAAAATACAATGCACAGAATTCAATGTAGAGCCCACGGATGAAGACAAGAGAATAGCCTTGAACGAAGGCTATGTAGTCGTGGCTGCACGCCTACGCCAAGCATCCCAAATCCATAATGAGGAATCTGTTGCACCAGATGAGACATAGGTAAATTGGTCAAATGAAAAGTAAATCAAATTGAATAGTTAATTTCGAACATAAATTGACTATTTCATGATAACAATGTGCATGACATTTCACTATAGCCTTCAAATCCTACCACAGAACCTGGGCGTGACGAAGGCCATGATCTGCATCACAGTGTTGGAGGTATTAATTTTCTATTGGAAATAAATTACGTAATTATTAATAGAATTTAACATCTTTAATTGCAATTGGCCGTGTAACCTTTTTTTTAATATTTTAGAGCATGTTGAGGTGGCGGAAGATCAAAATGTTATTGTACATGATGATGTTGCATTGTCAAGTAAATAAAAATGCATGTTATGTTCTACTAGTTAATGAAATACATGTAATAGTAAAAAAAAAAGTGCAAATTTAACCCATTTACTTGTTATTGCAGCAGACCCCCCTTTAGTGCAGCAATGTCGTCCTCCTCGAGACATGAGGAAGCATCATAATTTGAGATCACAACCACAAGAGGAGGAAGATAATATTGATGGTCATGTCAGCCTTTACTTAAATAAGAAATCTAAGAAAAACCTAAAAAAGAAATGATTTCTTAAATATGCTCTTTGATAAAACTTGTTTGATTAACTTTGTTGGATAATGAAAGAACGTTGTTTTAAGTAATTATCTATGAATGTTTTGTATTAATATTGAATTATATGTCATGTTAATGAATATTGTTATGTGTTAATGAATTCTTGATTAGTGTTGCGTATTAATGAATGTTATGTGATTGTATTGATTGAATGTTATAGTTCATAAATGGATGAATGAAGTGTGTAATTAGATGTTAATGGGGAGTTTAGAATGATGTTAGGGGGAGGGGGGGTGAGGCCAGATGAGCTTCCACCTTCACGTGGTTGGCCTTGTTAAGTAGAGAATATTAAAGTATTCTCGAAACCAAGTGAAGCTCAAACTAACACACCTTCATTATTTAATCAATTTCATTCGTTCTAGGTCTTTGCTCATAAGTGCATTTTGAATGTGTCATTGTCAGGCAACTATTAAATAAAAAACTAGAAGGGCCAATAGTCAACTTCTCATTGTCATTGTTTGGCATGACTCAGCTTCATTTTGTGTAAGTATTCTCGTATTGAATGCGTCAACCTCTCTTGGCCTAATGTGGATTATTTCATTGGTTTGTGTTTTTGAGTAGGTGAAGTGTTAAATCAGATATTAGTTGGATCTATAAGTAGCGTAGATATTCCATAGCTAATAGCCTAATACACCCACGTGAATAAATTTACTTGTTGTCCCCTTAGGATTTACTTAAGCAAACAGTCCTTATGTGCTAAAAAATTAGTTGTTTTAGTGCTGCAATTGTAAATGATTGTATGCATGAATTCAATGACAAGAATTGAACATTTAGGCTCTATGATAATGCTTGTCATCCTTATATGGTAGGCAAATGAATCCAAGAAGGAAGCTTTCAAGAAGTATTTGGAGTTAAGCGGCATGCTTGATACCCTCACAAAAGGTCTGCGACAGTTCTTCTTATATGATGAAATGCTGAATCTAGAAAATTAATTTGTGAATTTGCATCTATTTGTGAGATAATATATTAATATTGGCAGTTCCTCTTATATGATGAAATGTTAATTTTAGAAAATTAGTTTGTGAATTTGCATCCATTATTTTTGGATGCCTGAATGTTATGTTTGCCTTGTGAGGATTCAAATTAATTTGATTGATATGATCTTTGAAATGGTGTAGTAGTCTTTTAGATTAATGTGATTTGTATTATCATATAATATCTCTACTCTTATAAACTACCTTGTTTCCATGTATGATTTACAGTTATTCGTTCCAGTGTTTCAAAGATGAATCTGGATGATATCTTTGAGAAAAAGAATGAGGTTGCTAAAGTTGTTGAAGAACTTGAAAAGGTCGATATATTCATATCAGTTTCATTTATTTATTGATGTGTATTGTCAATTGATTACTGTAAAATATCTCTTAAATATCAAACAAGATGAAATTTGAATGCAGTATGATTCAATCATTCATTTCTATGCTTATAGGCTATGTCAAACTACGGATATGAGATAGTTCAAACACTTATTGTGGATATAGAGGCTGATGTGCATGTCAAGAAAGCAATGAATGAAATAAATGCAGAAAAGACTTTTTACATCCAATACTAAATGTCCTTTTTACCATGATATTGTTGGAGATTGCTAGCATATACTTTTGCATTTTGTAAATGGGTTGATGGTATTCATTTATTTAAGAAAAACCCAACTCATTATCCTCAACTTTGTTAATATTTTTGTTCTATATCTGTTTAGTTTATTTACCCAAAATTTCTCTCAATTTCACCATCATTCATTTCATTCTTTTATATCAGCTGCAAGAATGAGGGTGGCAACACAAGAAAAAGCAGAGGCAGAGAAAATTTTACAAATCAAGAGAGAAGAAGCTTTCCTTATTTTATTTGTCAGTATGCATCAACACTTCCTTTTATGTTATATATGTATATTTTATAGATTTATATATTTATAAATTTAAAAGTTGTATGTAATATATATCGGGTCTGTTTGTAGCACCAATAATGAAAACTATTTTCTTGGCTATCATACCATCTATCTCCGTCAACAACTGGTTAAGGACTCTGTCTGCGGCACCGCCAGCATCCCCAACACTGCTTCCATGCTACAAACATGTAAACCAGTTATGCATCACCAGTTAGAGAGCCTATCTCAAATAGTTCAAACAAAATTCGTACTCAAATATATTCACCGTCCTCAACTTGAACTTCACTCATAAAAAATCAACACACCTATGTAGTAATAGAATCAAGCTCGTTAAAAAATAAGACGTAAGGAGTTGATCCTCTAGCTTTATCAAAAATTTCCCTCACATTAGCCTCGCTCTCTCCAAACCACATTGTTAACAATTCAGGGCCCTTCACACTGATGAAATTGGCCTGACATTTGTTAGCAATGGCTTTAGCAGATGGATTGCTAGCTGAGCCCAAAGCAGTCTGGAAGTGCTCATTACTAATGGTCATGGAGTCCATCTTTTCCCTAATGCATTGAAGTGCAGCCTCAGTACACAAAGCAGCAAGATCTGCTCCAACATATCCATGGGTATCCTTAGCAATCTTTTCAAGATCAACCTGTAACAAGAAAACTAAAGATAAATAGATACTCCATCAAGAAACATAAAGATTAATAAATGCTTTCAAAATCCAAGAACTGTTTAACATTAGATATAGAAGTACAAAAAATAAGGCCCCAATATACGTACATCATCAAAGAGCTTCATATTCTTTGTATGGATGCAAAGCACTTCCAACCTGCCCACTTCATTCGGAACCCCAATATCAATCTCCCTGTCGAACCTTCCAAACCTTCTAAGTGTTGGATTAATACTATTTGGTCGGTTAGTTGCTCCCACAACGATAATATGGGCACGCAATTTAAGTCCATCCATAAGCGTAAGAATTTGAGAAACAACTCTCCTCTCAACTTCACCGTGGGTTTTTTCCCTCTTGGGAGCTATAGAATCAATTTCATCAATAAATATAATGGACGGGGTATTCTTCTCAGCCTCCTCAAAAGCCTTCCAGAGATTGCTTTCACTTTCTCCAGCCAACTTTGACATGATCTCAGGTCCATTGATATAGAAAAAGAAGGCACCGGTTTCATTTGCCATTGCCCTAGCAATTAAGGTTTTCCCAGAACCAGGAGGCCCATAGAGCATAATACCCTTTGGGGGCTTCACACCAATAGATTTGAAGAGTTGTGGGTGTCTAAGAGGAAGCTCTACCAATGCACGGATCACCAGTCAGAGACTATCTCTCAAATAGTTAAAACAAAATGAAAAAACCAATAGTTTCACACAGCGCAAAGTAGATGGATTGCTAGAGCCCAAAGCAGTTTGGAAAATACAACGAGCAGGGACCTACTAGCAACAAGCAGCAAAATGAGTGTGGACACCTGAAGATAAATATCTAGACTAATCACCGATCAGGATGTCATTGGTGATTAGTCTAGATATTTATCTTCAATTTTTTTAAAACAAACCACGTTGCGTCAAAATTTTGACCCACCTGCGTCAAAAATATGGCCTAAAATTGACCATTTTGTGTCGAAATGTGGCGTTGCGGGTTTGGCATCCTGGTCGGAGCCGCTAAATATTTCGACCAAATTTGGTCGAAATATGACCATCGTGAGTTTGGCATCCTAGTCGGAGTGACCAAAGTTTTCGACCCATATTCGTCGAAACATCGACCAATACACAAACACTTACCAATGTTATCTTCGGCCTAGGTTGCCCTCGTTTTCAACCAAAAGAGGAGTCGATCATTCGATGGGTTCAGTAATGGGCAGATATTTTGACGCCAATAATAGCGATGAACCCATTGGTCGACCATTCGACCAAATTGGGTAGAAACTTCGACCAATAGTGCGTCAAAAAATGGTGCAAAATGTACTAGTGATACATGTCAACCATTTGACAAAATGTCTATATGAAATCTAGAGCAATACATTAATTTTATAGCGAATTCATGATTTATAATGCCCCTTGATTTATAGTGAATTCATGATTTATAATTCATTTGTAGCAGCTCAATGTGTTTGAACTCAAGAATACCCCTTACTTGGTTTCCTACAAAGCCTATGGCAAAATCTGTCAGAAAATTAAAAGTTTGGTCGAAGTAAGTGTATAAATGAAGGATGAAACACATAGGAAGCTATGAGAAGCTATGAGAAGGTGACATGAAGCTAATGAAAGGAGGCATCTCAATGATGTTAAATCACATGGGATTCTCTTTGTTCCCTGCAATGGAGTGAGCTAATTCTGAAAGTATAAATAGATAATTTTAACAATGTATAAAGTCCTTCACAAGATGTAATAAAAACACTGGCAAGGCATGAGAATTGTTTGACGAAATGCCACAATAGTGGTGTCTCATGCAATCATGAGATGTTTAGTTATATGCAATGCTGAGATATTCAAAATATTGTTGGATAAATAGATAATTTTAACAATGTATAATGTCCTTCACAAGATATAATGAAAATTATGGAGTGAACTATGTTTGTCTGATTATATAACTATTATCTTATGTCAGGTATCCCACACAGTCTCATGGATTGTCAAGTACAAGTCAATACACCCCATAGAGACTAATGTCTTTTACCATTTGTAAAATATCTCTCATGGCCACCTATCTTTCTTATTGCATGAAGTGCAAGTACTAGCGAATAGGTATTTGTCAGAATTGTCTTCCTCGAGTGAGGAAAATGTAGGAATGGAAGAAGAAAGTGAGACATTTAGTACGTCGAATTCAATGAGATCGACTCGAGGTCAAAAGATCAGAAATAAATTCAATAAACGCATGAAATTTTTCCTTGCTCAAGGGGGGTCGTGTTCTTATGATGATGAGAGAAAAGGCGACTCCGAGCTGCCCTTTAGGTACAAACATCTACAGACACAATGGGTCCCCGATGAACTTCCTTCAATAAACACTGACTTTTGTGTTAAAGAGAGGATATATCACATAGCACTATCTTCATTACATGGTTTGAGCCTATTTTCCATGGATGGCATAAAGGTCTCTTACAACAAAGTTGTCGAATTGATGGAGTATGTCGGACCTTGTTATGATTACAATAGTTGGATGCAGATTGTTAAATATAAAAAAAATATGTGTAGGTATGCACTCGCGGCAAATTATATACAATAAAAAGTCAATGAACAAAGTAAAACAGTAGCTATATACATTGATGGAAGGCCAAAAGCATCAGGGAATATTGCAAGTTTTATAAACAGTACATGGCCTACGTCAACTAAGAAGCAACCCAATTGCATATTTGAGGCACGTGAGGGAAATCATGTATTTATATGTGTGATCAAATCAATACGCGGAGGCGAGGAGCTGCTTATCGATTACAATTTGAATTGCATAGATATAGAAAACCCCATCACTATCATGGACGAGGTGGTTATACGCATTTTGATAATTGTTTATTATTCAACGTAACTTAGAATAAGAACACGTGTTTTAACATGTCTGAATGATTTTTTTAAAAATACAGAGCTATAGTATGGATCAACAGCCACATGATACACATAGCGGTGATAGTTCACATGGGACTTTTTCTTCCCGACAGGTAAAACTCATTGTTGTTGTACAAATGCACATACAAGAAAAATGTTAATGCATATTTTTTGTTAGGTTAATGCGTATTTTTTTGTTGTTCTACTATTTTGGATTTCTTTTAAATAAAGAGATAATAATATTGTTCTCACAAACGAGTGTTGATCAGAAAAAAGGAAAGGAACAAGTAGTCCATGAGGAGCCGCTGGATGAGCAGAATCCATTCAATGTTGATTTTTTATCAGAGGTTAATCATGTGGTTGCACTACAAAGGGTCCTTCGTGCAATATCAAAAGAGTTAGCTCGAATGACAGATATTCAACCTCACACTCCTGAAATACAGAGAATAGAGGATGTGTTGATTCGCCATGTTCAGAATTATAGAGTAAGTATTAATGTAGTTTTAAATTATAACAAAAGTTCAATAATGATTTTTATAGTATACTATTTTATTTATGTCATTAACTAAAATATATATGTTTTCTCTTTACAGAGGATGCTAAATACATTAAAGGGTGACACCTCAAATGCAAATACTTCGGGTGGTACATCGCATATTTTATCCTCCATCTTGTCCATGGTTATCCATATTTTTTTATGCTCTAACAATATTTTTGTTCAGCACCTGCTATCGATCCTATGTTGAGTACGCCACCTGATACAAGGATCAGATCCACAAAGGTAGTGTCGCCTGCAATGTCGGCAACACATAGCATGACCACATATGCGATGGAAACACCTACTATTGGTAGGTAGATTCCTCTTTTTCTCTCTCATTTATCATGTGTTTATTTCACTTGAACTATATATTCTTTCTTAGGGGGCATTTTGTAATATTGGATTTATTTTATGTAGGAGTCGATGACACAATTCCTAGATGTACTCATGTTACATGTACGGGAACAATACAGAATTGTGATCAACTACTCGTGAGCGATGAAGATGGACTTCCCTTGAGAGTAGCCCAGCTTCCAGGTACTTTAAAGATTGATCATTTCTTTTACTATAAAATATAATGCTAATAATGTAATGCACTAACCCCCTGCGTGGTCCCTTGCAATAACTAATTATAATAATCTCATTATTATCTTGTAGGGAATAATCTATTTTATGAAAAACTTAATGATGAATATTTGTGCATTTTCGGGTCAACCATACGCACATGGTATCATATTTTGATTTCATTGCAAGATCAAATTTCATTTCATCCTTTTCTTCAAGTATATTAAAAGGTAGCTTCACTTCATTTATGAATCTAACAATTTTTTTTCTTAAAAGGTGGTCATCTCAAGATAAAGGGTTAAAGAATAAACTTATTGACTCTATGACAACACTTTTTGGACCCGAAGTCTTTCATAAACTTAAATTCCTTGACAATGCGGGCCAAGTTTTGAAGTATATTAGGGACAACTATAGGAGCCAAATAGAATGCAACCCTTATTACAAGCAGCCTCCCTATATTCCTATTAATGAGTGGGAGATTCTTAAAAAGGATGCACTTGAGAGAAGCGCAAGACATAGTGGACGAGTAGTATCACCCGAGGAAAGAAGGTACGTGATAATCTTAATAATAAAATTATGTACTATTTACTCTTTGTACTTATGTGATCTAACATATTTCAAACATCACATAAGTTGCCTGACACAACAAAGGAAACAAAAGCAATAAAACAAAAGTACAGGCAACACAAGCTTGGCTCGGGTGGATATTCAAAACTTACTGCACGAGTTGTAAGTATTAGTAAATGAAAAATCGTATGCAAATATTTATAAATTGCAATCAATTTAGTTTTGATGAAATTCACTATAATAAAAATTCATGATACCAATAAAAAATGCAGGTCTTGGAGTTCAAAAAACTAATTACAGAAGAGGACAAGAAAAAAGGCTACAAACAAGGCTATAAAGTCATGGCTGGACGATACCGAGCAATGAGTGCACAAGGTTCTTCTATTGGATCTGTTGATCAGGTAAATAAGCCAATTGATTTTTATTTCAAGTTGAATACTTTACTAATTACTGTATTTGATATTAAGTTCCAACATAAAGTGAATATATTTGTTTTAAGTAAGGAAACAATGATTATATATATGTTTAAAACTTTAAAGTGAATATATTTATATGTATTAAACAGAATGATTAACATTTCTCAGTATTTGTGTTGTATTTATATGTATATATTGTCGATAAATGCACTAATTATTTACATTGGAATGCAGCCTGTCGATATTGATACTGCACCGGCCGAGCGCGACAGAGGCATCGATTCGAATGTGAATTGTAGTACTCAAGGTATACATTTTCTATTCAAATTTTGATTAATGAATATTTAATACAAGTAAACATGTTAAATTGAATTTGGCATAGTAATAAAAATTTAATTATAATGTGTTGGGATTAATAAAACATTTTGTATTGCAGTTGTAGGCAGAGTTTGTTCCCGATGAGCGTGTTGAGGTTCAAGCCGTCGGGCAAGATGATGTGGTTGGACAAGGTAAAGAGCGTCACGTTTATGTTTTTTAAAGTATTGAAATGCTTGTAACAATAATGAATATGTTTTTAAATTAACCCCAATTATGATAATATGTTTTTAATCGAAGCCTTTTATTTGTTATTGCAGAGGACCCGCCTTTGCAAAGGACAATGAGATCACGTGCACGGCCAAGAAGAAATGACGATGTCATGGACATGGATATGCCTCAGCAACAATATAGGGAAGCAGAAAAAAAAAAAAAAAGCCAAAAAAAAAATAATTCTCATTTATGCAACTTATTTGATAATGACTGATGTTTATTTCTCAATGTTTATTTGATAATGACTGATGCTTATTTACACGTGTTTGAGCTTAGTTTCATGTTTTCTTTCATTCTTGCATTTGAAATGTTAATGGGCTGCATACAAAGGTATGTCATAAGTCTATAGGGTTTTCTCCCTCCAAGCATATTGTTTCTATTATTTTTTCTTCTACTCTTCTCAAAAAATCTTAGTGGATTTCATATTTTGAGAGAAATTAGTATTAGAATGTTCAATGGGTTCTTTTCTAAAACACACTACTTGAACAACAACAAAACTTGTAATACAAATGCTAATTGCAACTACCAAGTTAGAAGCTTCACAAAAAACCTTAAATCATCATCTTGTCTAGAATGGTTAATCAATTGTATAAGGTGGATTAATTGTGATGATGAGACGCGTCATTCTGATTCTTGGAACTTGATTTGTAACCATAATTGATGGAGTTGAGGGGAGATGAAGGAATACCAAATAGTAAATTTCCAAATTATCATCAGAGAAATTGCAGTGGAGGTCTGATAATAGAGAAGATAGTAATGACCGCGGGAGAATGAATAGTGGTTACAGTTGTAGTGGGGAAGAAAGTGGAGGCCATCCATGAAGAAACTTGCTGACATAGATGGTGTACAAGAAACAAAGGAGCATGAATGCTACCCAAAATTGAACCTTAGTCAAAGGCTACCTATAAGATGAGCACTACAAAGATGCATGATTGAATTTACATCCAAATCATCCAAGTATCCCTTGCACCTTCTTTCGGTGCAAGTGCTAATGTACTTTTTAATAATAACAAAGGTTCAATAATGATTTTAGATGTTAATTGTGACAATCTCTTGGTTTCAGGCGATGCATAAGGAAACGTCTAGTTCAATATGCAATATCAATTCATATACATAGGATATTAGGTGGAGCTGAAAGACACAACAGGGTAGCATTTTTTATAGAGGTCTTTAATTGCGTATTTTAAGTTATCGACCATCGCAAACATTGTAATTTTGACCTATTAAAAAATGTAAATGTGTTGTGTTTTCTCAGCTCTACCTTTTATTCATGCATATCCTGCTTGTGTTGCACGTGCATTCTCAATTCAAAGTGGGAAAATCTTATTTTCAATGCGAGGGAGAGAAGCCAAACACATAAAGAACATCCAAATAAACACGATAGCTTTTTCAACATAAATGTAGGTATCACAATAGTTGAGAAACATAAATGTAGGCATCATGGTCACAATTGTTTGGAGACACAACATAATTGAATGTTATACCCAGAGGATGCAACACAACCACTACTACAATTCTAAGTGGACACTGCGGGATCCAAAAACTAAAGATAAGGAATCTATATATGGTTTTTGGATCCCGCACTATCCACTTAGAACTACAGGAGTAGTGGTTGTGTTGTATCATCTGAGTATAGCATTCAATTATGTTGTCTCCAAACAATTGTGACCATGATGTCTACATTTATGTTTATCAGCTATTGTGTCCCAAAACCCCTTATGATCTTTTATGACCCTTTACGATCCCTAAGAATACATCTTAGAGGTCTTAAAGTGTCTTAGGGTCATAAGAGGATCCTAGGAGGGGCCAGATGAGCCTCCACCTTCACGTGGTTGGCCCTGTTAAGCAGAGAATGTTAAACTATTCTCGAAACAAAGAGAAGCTCAATAATTTAAGATCTCAATCCACGTATAACAAATATATATTTCTTTTTAAAAAATAGTGTGAGCCGTCGCAATTACGATAGAAACCATAGAATAATCAACGACAAAACTAAAAGCGATGACTATTTGTCGAAAACATCAATCACTTCAAGGAGCAATGATCACTTCAGCTTGCCTCAAGAAGTCTTGACCCAAGATCAAGTCATATCGATCCATCTCAATGGCTACCAAATCAACAAATCTCTGCCAAGAACCCAGTCACAAAGAAACACCACAGACCGCACTGCAAACCCATTGTGAAGAGGCATCCAATGTCTCATAAGTCGCATCAAACAACCCGCTTTCTATAATCCAAGTCTCTCAGCTTGATTCACCAAGAAGAAGACTTCTCCCAAGTCCTCACGGATACCATAGTGATCTACGAATCTCCAATGTGCAAGTTTTGCAAGTTGCTCTCTCAACATCACATCTAACTCATTCGAAACTGTGGAAAAAATAGTAGACGATCCCAGTGATCCGTCACAACCCGATCTCAACAACAACGCAAAGAGTAGCTTGATTCTGTCTTCAAGCCGATCAATGCACAATCTACTCAAACTCCAAGTCAAGTCACTGCTACACTCCATAGGAACAAAGCACATCCAATTCAGACCAATGAAGTCAAGAAGTCGCTCGAATCAGATTTGAATGCAATCAGGTCCGCATATATCCCACGAACACATCAAGAAGAATGCATCTCTGATCGCCACACTAGCTTCTTGTGGTGGAGCAGTCGCTATCACAAATCTTGATTCGATCATATCCATTCCAAATCCAAGTCTCTAGACTCGACTCAATAATCCATGAGCCACTACCGAATCTACTGCAAAGTCACCAAATCAGTAGTAGGAATAAAAGACCTCGACTCACCAAACCACCTTGCAAATCGATTGAGATCTGAAAGTAATGCAACCAGCTTGAACTAGATCTACAAGAACACAGTTCTGAATCGATACCAACTCGATCAACATATATATATATATATATATATATATATATATATATATATATATATATATATATATATATATATATATATATATATAATAGTAATTTCTGTCGCAACTACGATGACCAAACAAAAGCGATAGCTATTTGTCATCCAACAAATAGTCGTCGCATGTACAGCATCGCCGTCGAAAAAAAACTACAAATGACGTATATCCGTCAGAATCTTGCAATAGGTAACCGTCGCATGTACAACATCGTTGTTGGCAAAAAAGTACAAATGATGGCTATCCGTCGAAAACTTCCGACGGGTAGCCATCACATGCACAACATCTCCGTCGGCAAACAAACTACAAACAACGGCTACCCATCAGAAGATTATGAGGGGTAGTCGTCGTTTGTTGTTTTGTGCAACGGATGGACGTCAAAATTGCAACGTCCATAGATAGGCCCGACGGTATGTTCGCCCTATTGACACCCCTTTTTTGCGACAGCCATAGTCATCTTAATTACAATGTCAAACGTAGCCGTCATTCTTTTCGACTGCAAAACTGCGACGTCGAGTGGTGTCTCTAAATCAACAGTCTACCGTCGAAAAAAGTCTCAAATGTACTAGTGTTAGTAATTAAATCAAACATGATTTAATTAATTAGTAAACTCTTTATTACTGTAACACCCCCCCCCCTAAGATGAACTTTGGGAGAAGCTAAAAACTTAGAAAGAACTACTAAAAGCAAATGGGTCCAACAAAAGGCCTAATCAGGTACCCAAGTACAAAAGAGAGTCTCTATAAAATGAAGAAATAGAGAAAACCACATGGGAAATACTCTACTCCAAAAAGAGATGAAGACTAGTCTGAAGGACTAAAGAAGTCTCCAAAACTAAGAATGTTCCAGAAAATAGGAACAATGATGAATATGGACAACATCACTGAAGCAAGAAACTACAAACTTTGTCAAGAAGTAACTAATGATCTGAAAATCCTCCACTGAAATATGACCAGGTAGAGAAGACTGTAATCTGCATGAGTGCTCTCAAATGACACTACTCAAATCAGGAGGCAAACAAAGGAAAACAACTGAAGTCGAAGATACATAATACTGTAATATGTACAAGTGCCCTTAAATGACACTACTTGAATAAGGAGGCAAACACCTGAACTCGAAAACACAAATGGCCTAAAAACACCAAAAGTCTGAAGAGTTGATCAATCAAAGCTGGAAGAGTGCGTCCAAAAAATAGGAAAGAAAGAGTGTCCATATGGTAAATGATCCATCTCACTGGAATGCATAGGTACCCAGCCACTGCATCTGCCTAGTACATAGAATCAAATACTAAATACATAGCTCACACTATCGAACCAAGGAAGCAGTAGAACCAATAGTAGAAACCACCCCATAATGCTGACAAGGGAGTAATGAAGGGTACACTGAAAAGATCATCCAATATGAACTGCATGATACCAGGAACATCGAATGTGCAGAGAGAGTACAAACACAAATAAAGATACCTGAGGCTAATGTCATTAGAGGAACGCTCACATGACAAAAGTAGATGGCAAACAAAGGCAAACATCAAACCCCCTTGGCACTTTATAATGGAGTGTGAATACACAGAGCACGAACATGTGCAAGATCTCATACATGCAATAGAATGACACTTTATCTCAGTGCGTGTGCATAAAAGGATACTACAAAAGTGAAGTATACAATGCTCAAAGAAGAGAGAAGGTTGTTAAAATAAAATAAAAGTCTAAGATGAGCCATCCCTCAAAAGGAAAAGATCCTAGGACTTGAAACATCCAAAATATCCACCAAATTGCAAAAATGCAAGAATATGAATAAAATGTACATGGAGCAGATTCTGGAAAAATGACTCACGCCACTGGAAAGCTTACAGAACAAGCTTCCCAACGATATATCGTTTGCCCAAAATGGAGTTCGGATGCGCAAAATAGAGCTCCCGCAGTGCAAAATGAAACATCTGACTTTGACAGTTAAAAAAACATCAAAAAAGAAAAATTAGAAATTCAAACCTCTAGATCTGGATAGAGCTCGAAACCAGCGTTCCAACAATATCTCATTTGCTCGATTTTGACACTGTATGCTCAAGTTATGAGCAAAAAACTTCCAAGTGCTCCGAAAGGCCCAAATGGTGTCCAAATCCCTGCTGACGTCAGCAACCAGCGAGCCTAAATTTGATGGCCAAATGACCATCACGGCTCAAATCTGCCTGGGGCTATAAAAAATTAGCCCCTAGTCATGTGGATGACCAAGGGACTCAAACTGTGGCGCAGGAGGCTATCCATGTAACCATGTCGATTGTTGGTTGGGGACTGAATGCTAGCGGTTGCCATTGGTGGAGAACTGGCGGTGCTGTTAGCAAAAAAATTTTGCCTCAGAGTGCATGCCCAAGGCGTACAGCCTGGCATGCAAAAAAAATTTGCGTCTAAGGCCAACTTGTACAAAATCGACACGTTTTATATGGATTTTGGGTTTCTTGGATGCTCTCAACGCAATTGTGAGGTCTGTTTGGGCCAAAAATGCTCCCAAAAAAAGTGACCACCTCGGGATCTGTGCAAAGGCCAGTTGCAAAAAAAAATTGCCACAGATTTCAACTTTGCCCAAATTGAACAAATTTTTTATAGATCTGGGGGTTCTTGGATGCTGTGAATGCAATCGTGAGGTCCGTTTGAAGCCAAGATGACCAGAAAAAGAGGTCCCCCCAGATCTGATAGAAAACCATCTAAAAACGCAGATCTGACAAACACGGCTGAATCTCTCAAGAAGAGAATAGGGGCAAATAGATATGAAGCTCTGATACCATATTGGAGTTGATGAGTAAACAACCCACAACTCCCAAGAACACCTGCATGAAAACACCTGTCACAAAAAGAGAGAGAAGAAGCAAGAAGCTATGGAGGCCTGAATGCATTGATCTATGAAAGAGAAGAAATCATTTTTGATGTGCAAAAATAAAAGTTGCAATTCAATAATGAATAATCTGTTACAAAATCTATTATGAATACAAAGGATATCAATCCTTATAAAAGGAGATCTGAAAATCTAAAAAGGTAAAACCTAGGTTGCACAATAATAATTAATAAAATAATTAATTATTATATGCCTAAAGTTTAGTTTAAGCATAAAGAGATAATAAGTGACTTAGTAATTAAATCAAACATGATTTAATTAATCAGTAAACATTTTATTACTCTAACAGGATCTAGGACAAGATCCAGTACCAGAAAGAAGACTGTTGCCCACGCTAAAGGTATCTCCAATATGAGGGAATCCATCCAGAAAATGCAAAACCAAATGGAAGAATCTGAGGAGTTCCCCAAAATGATGAATTGACTCTGTTGCTGAGATTTTTTGCCTTCCTATTTTGCTGGTAGTTATTTTGTTATAGTGCCATGCACTTTTTGTTCTAGTGCTTTATTGTAATATCTGGATTTTGTCTCTTCTGATTTATGTCTTCTTCTGTGACAGATTGTTGCCTTTTAGTGCTTCTATGCTTATTTTCTATATGTTTTGTTAAAGGGTTTTGGGGCCCCTTCAGAACTTGTTACCGTAATAAAAAACATTGTATCAAAGCCAGCCTAGATCTAACTCTATCACAGGAGGCCCAAGAATATGTGGGTTGCATGTACTTGCATGTTCTTGGATGTTGCATGAAAGTGTTTTCTATGAGTTCATGTTGCTTGTATGTGTTGTTTTCCGCATGAAATATTTGGTTGTTTTACCGCATCATACAATTTGGCCATTTTGAGGGGTAGTTTACCACACATAGTCCAGTATTTTTGTATTTTGTCATAGCAAGGCTTTTGTGATGGGTTGTTTTGTTTGTTGCAACTACAACATATTTTCTACAGTGTAAAAGTTATGCACGATTTTGTCCTAAAAATCACGGTGGTGGATTTTTTAATTTTTTCTCACAAAAAATCATGGTGATAGTTGTTTTTTCACAAAAAATCATGGTATTGAATTTTCTTATTTTTTTCCACAAAAAAATCATGTTGATGGATTTTCTGGTTGGAAAAAAACCATGGTGTTGGGTTTTCTTATTTTTTTCCACAAAAAATCATGAGATAGGTTTTTTTGTTTTCTACAAAAAATCATGGTGATGAGTTTTCTAATTTTAATCCTTAAAAAAATAAGTGAGCAAGTTTTAATAATATTTTTCTTCTTTGAAAATTTTTGTTGAAATTTTAATAATTTTGTCCTCAAAAATTATATTGTGGGTTGTCATATTAAAAAATTCTAAGAGGATTTTTTAATTTTTGTTCATTTGAAGAGTAAAATTGCCAAAATAAGGTAAACGTAAAAATGACTCTTTTCCCCTATATAAAACTCAATTATTATTCACCCCACTTTAAAAAAATTAAATAACTCTTAAATTCCCAAAATGCCCATTGGCCTAATTATGCATTTGTCAACACAATGAATACATATAAGGCACATTTTAACATTTAAAAAATAAATTATAACTAAAAACCATTTAAACTCTTATATATTAAAATCAGTGGTAAAATGCAATTTAGGCTTATATACACATACAGACTTTATCGATCAACCACACAAGAGGATCGAGCTTTGTTTGGACATTACCAACTCCGATAGCCAGGATTCAAACTAATGAACACATGGAAATCACCCTTAACAAGGTACAATGGATATGGTTCCATAACATTTCAGCCAATGTGTCTTCTCATAATAACCACTATCGGGGAAGGGTATGCTCAATCCTGTGGAGCTACGTAGAATTGATACCCAATACCTGCATCACTCAACAAATATCATAGGTACCTATGCATATGCATCACAGTCAAAACATATAAATATTCCTCAATCGGGGTCAAGATCATAAACATAGTCAATACATCATAACATTGTCAATACATGTGGCTGTTGGCAGGGGTAAGCGTTCTAAAATTTCTGAGTCTTTCCCAGTTTTCCATTCTATTGCCAATCAATTGGAAATTGAGACGGTTGATGATATTGATCAAGTTGCCTCTGGCCTCTCATCTCTTTCTATTATCTGACAGTTTAATAGTTTCTAGCCTAGTCTCTCGTGGCTCCATGATTGGATCTCTAAGCATTAGAAGCCCATCATTTCGAACTCAGTTGACATTTTCCCTTTGGTTAAAGGTTTGTTAATTGCCAAGTTTGATAATTTGAATGATAGAAAGATTATTCTTTGGGAGCATTTTTTTACTCGGGAAAATCATTTTCCTTTGATGATGAAGCCTTGGCATAAGGATTTCAACCCCGCATCTGAATCCTTATGTAAAATGCCTATTTGGGTTAGACTCCCTTACCTCCCACTTCATCTTTGAGTGGATCCTCTCCTAGAGAAAGTGGGTCAGGCCCTGGGAGATTTTCTTATGGATGATGTGTATTCTTCTAATATCCTTCATTCTATATATGCTTGTATTATGGTCGATATTGATGCTTCTAAGGGGTTACTAGTAGAGATCAAGCTCTCGACTCTGAAGGGTTCCTAGGTTCAACCTTTGGATTATGAAGGGATTCCCTTCAGATGTAGAAGATGCTTCAAGACTGGGCATGTTGTGGCTAAATGTGATTTTCAAAAAATTAAGTCGAAAAACCCCACCTCTTGGTGGATTGGTGTCTCTTCTCAACATTACACGGTTAAGAGTTCTTCTCAATCGAATGGACAAGATCCTTCTCCAAAGTCAGAATCAGGTTTTCTTGGTTCTACTCCCTTGATTCTTACTTCTAATCTCTCATCCAACGATATTTTGAATGTTGTTGTCCCTTCTGTTGTTGCTTCAGATTGTAGTCTAGTTTATCAGTCTGAGTCTGTTGTCTCTCCTACTGGTTCTGCTAATTCGATTGGATTTGTCCTTGTTGCTAGTACTGACAAGGTCACTCATGGAGCATCTGTTGGAGTTGTCCCTACACGGATCCCTCCTATGACTGTCTCCGGCCCAAGTTCTTCACGACTAGCTAGTTCAGCTAGCTCTTCTCTTAATGTTGGTTATGTTGGCTCTCTACTTTGCGTTGGCTTCTCTTCGAGCATTTCGGTGTTAGAATCGTTGTCTTGGCAGGAGGAGGCTGCTAAGGTTGAAGGTTGGATTACTGTCCAAGGTAAACATTCAAGGAAGTCTCCTTTTGGCATGACCCTTCGATCCCATAAAAAAAATATCCAGAGGGTATTTTTTTGGTTTTCAGGCCTTTCTAATTTTTGGGTGTCTGCTGGTCTTTTGACAATGTTTTGTGTAGTGAGCTTTTTTGAAAATCTTTTTATAATTTGGATGTAAAAGGTTTCGGGGCCACTTCAAAACCTACTTTTTCTTTTAATTGAAAACACTGTCTTATCATAATCACTTAATCTAACATGTATGATCAATTGCAATGATCAACATATAATATCTCGAACGAAATAAAATATCATAAAATATAGCTTTGCTACTTTTTAATAACTAATCATGTTAACATTACATTTCAATATTATAGCATTGATATCTCAAGATACACTAGTTCCAAATTAAAATATTAATTTATCTCAATATCAAAATCATAATTAATCCACATTTAGCAAATATACCAACATTATATATTTACCATCAAAATTAGGAAAAATGCCACATCTCATTAATTTCATAAGTATCATTATCTAGAGGAAATACATTAAATTATAATATGCACTAAGCACAAAAATACATGCACTCAAACCAAGACGGCAACGATCAATAGTCCAACATATCATAAGCCATAATACACCCAAAAACACGTTAAAGTAGATCACAAATCATGCACTCAAGAGCAAGACATACACATGCACAACTCAACATCTCCAAAAACAAGATCACATCAAAACATGATATCCACACCACAAAATTGCAAATCGCAGAGGTGTTACAATAAATTATCAAAAGCTTTGTAAGACCTAAAAACGACTATAATAAACATGTTTGCATCCCATAAGGATAAAAGAAAAAAATTATTACTCAAAAAAATCATATATATAACTTCAAAGAATATATCATCCAAATAACCAACCAATCTTCACATTAACAATTTAGTCGTGCATAAAATCAAGAATTATAAAGATATTCTACGTAGTTAAGAAGTTGACACAAAATTAAACCATGTGTAAAAAGTATTGATAATATTGACATAATTCCAAACATTTGAATATAAATAAAATTAGACCATGATAAAGCAGACTCAAAATATGAATTATGAACACCTATCTGACATATAAAAATAAAATACTATTTATTTGGACAAAAGTCCTATAAAAATATAATAGACTTAATAATTTTAATCTTGTTAATTTAATTTTGAAATGTCTTTATGTTGTGCACGTAAAGAAATTTTTATTTAATAGATTATTTATTTATTTGCATGGACTGGTTCAATTTTGTGAAGCTAAACAATGCGTTTGCATTTGCAGCAGTGCTATAGGCAACCTCCGACTCAAATGCACTGCCTCCAATTTCCCGCAAGCTTGCAATTAGTTGTACCTTCTATGCATATATCAGTGAGTTCCTGTGCTTATAAGTACCTCCGATATTTCATGCACTCAAATTATAAATAGAATATAGAATTCAAAAATGTTGTGCAAATTCGACTTTAAACAAGAACTGAAATAATCTGAAGGACGATTAAAATGTTTGTTATTTTACCGCTAGTCTTGGAAATCATATCAACATAACGATGATTTTAGTAATAAACTTCCTTTCTTTGACGTTGTCACTTCCACAAAATTGAAGCTTCCAACAGTCGCCTATAATGGCAGCAGCTTTCAGGCAATCAAAAACCAATTGTAACATTACACTAGCGGATGTTGACATACATGTATAAAGTTAACGCATTCTGTAGAGTTTCAAAACTGTACAACAAAATAAAAGCGGAGCTTCTCTATTGCTTTGAGGTATAAGTATTCACAAAAGGAAAACGAGAACTGTGATCATACATTTCCATTAGGTAATCGTAGACTGATCGGTAGGCAGCAGCTGGGCAATAGGAAGAGCAGCACCTTTCAATGCTGAGAGGTTTTCTTCCCCTTTCACAAACTGTGACAAGGTCAGATGTACGCACACTCTCATTCCACCCCATTGCTTGGGCAATGGAAGTTTCCTCGAATATCCCCTAATATAAATACCCCCAACGGGTTCAAATACTGCACGAGTCCCAACTTCATTCGGAGAAGAGCTTCTGAATAAGTACTCGATACGATCGCCTTCTCCAGTGCTCCCTTTCTCTGCAACACTAAATATATCATCTGCAATTCAAGCGTTGGATATAGTGAGGGAAACCAGTAATAAGTAATATCAAAATTTGTAACTGTTTAAGGGCAGGTCTTCATGCGGCTGTTTAGTTTATTTTGGCTAGTAGCCACTGCCCAATATTTTAAGGAGCATTTTGTGGAGCGAGTGGCCCAATGAATACTATTTTTCCTGTTTATATTTTAACATACATAATGAAAGTAAATGGAAAAAAAAAGGGAAAATTTTCTATGCAGCCATTTGTCAATAATTTTAATATGCAATGGCTGCTTATTTTGAGCCCCTCCCTTTTTTACAGCTTATTTATTTTTTATAAGCAACAACTGCTCCATAAAAATAGGAGAAGATTTCAAATTTTCCTTTGCCAGTTATTAAAATATTACATGGGGACACTTGAATAGCTTATTTTTAAGCGGAAAATAGACTTAAGCAGCCGCATGGGAACATGGGGTTAGGAAGCATAGATTTCTTTCCAGAGTTTACATGGGTTCACACCAAGTGTCAAGACAATATGTTGGCCAACTGTTCTTTCCGTTTGTCCCCATCAAAAATCTTTCCCTAATTTAATGGAACAGCCACTGATTAATAAGGTAAGCAACTGCAATGTTCCCATGTAATTTTTAATTATAAAAAAAAAGATAAATTAGAATTTTTCTCTATTTTAGTGGAGTAACCATTGCTTTAATAAAAAATTGGAAATAACAGCAGGTCCCCATGCGGCTGCTTAGCTTATTTTGGTTAGCAATAGCTCAAATTTTTAAGGAGCAATTTGTGGAGCTAGTGGCCCTATAAAAGTTAAATTTTGCTGCTTATAAATAGGCACTAATCTTAAATTTTAGTTTTAAATAGAAATCTTTAAAAATAATTTTTCAGACAAGATTTGGAGGAAAAATT
Source organism: Chamaecyparis obtusa (assembly GCA_027943335.1). NCBI lineage: Eukaryota > Viridiplantae > Streptophyta > Pinopsida > Cupressales > Cupressaceae > Chamaecyparis > Chamaecyparis obtusa. The sequence continues at coordinate 373,958 of BSBK01000494.1, read as the reverse complement.
GCTGCTTATTTCCAGCCCCTCTTTTTTTCTAAACTTATTTTTATTTTTAAGCCAGCAACTACTCTATGAAAATAGAGAAAGACTCTAGTTTTTCATTTTCCTGTAATTAAAATATTGCATGGGAACACAGCGGCTGCTTAAAATTAAGCAGAAATTGCACTTAAGCAACGACATGGGGACATGAGGTAAGCCTATTTTGTTTAGCAACCACTGCTCACTTTTTTAGGAGTAAAATGTGGAGCTGGTGGCCCCATGAAAATTCAATTTTGCTTCTTTTTTTTAAGCAGCCACTTCAATTGGTTCACTTGTTTATTTGCATGTACAAATTAAACTACCAGTAAAAACTTGGTGGAAAATAAAAGGAGGGAAAGAATTTTAAGAAGTCACTCGTCACTATTTTCAATAAGCAGTGCCTGCTTATTTTCAGCTCCCCTTTTTTCCCACTACTTATTTTTATTTGCTAAAAAATAACTGCGCCGTGAAAATAGGAAAATAATCTAAGCGGAAAATTGATTTAAGCGGCAGCATGGGGATGTAGGTATTGGGGTAAATGACCTGTAAATTGAAATTTTTCCCTATCTTAGTGGAACAACCACTGATTAATAAGTAGCAACTACTTGTTAAAAAATATGACATGATTTCACAATTTTTTCCTCCTTTCTATTTTGCCTCCAATTTTCCTTCCAAATTTGATTTAAGAATATCTTAATGTTGAGAAGTACTCCCTTTCTCTGCAACACCAAATATGTCATCTGCAATTCAAGTGTTGTATATGGTAAGGGAATCCATTCATCGGTAATATCAAAATTTGTAACTGCTTAAGAAGCATGGATTTCTTTCCGGAGTTTACATGGGTTCACACTTCACACCAAGTGAAGACAATATGTTGGCCAACTGTTCTTTCCTTGTGTCCCCATCAAAACTCTTTCCCTATTTTAATGGAACAGTCACTGATTAATAAGGTAAGCAACTGCAATGTTCCCAATTATAAAAAAGGATAAATTAGAATCTTTCTCTATTTTAGTGGAGTAACCACTGCTTAATAAAAAATTGGAAATAACAGTAGGTCCCCATGCGACTGCTAAGCTTATTTTGTCTAGCAGCCACTCCTCAAATTTTTAAGGAGCAATTTGTGGAGCTTGTGACCCCATCAAAGTTAAATTTTGCTGCTTATAAATAGGCAGTAATCTTAAATTTTAATTTTAAATATAAATCTTTAAAAAAAAAAATTCAGACAAGATTTGGAGGAAAAATCGGAGACATAAAAAAAAGGGAAAAAAATTGTGGAGCCACATCATTCTTGTCAAATGAGCAGCTGCTGCTTATTTCCAACCCCCATTTTTTCTAAGCTTAATTTTTATTTTTAAGTAGCAGCTACTACTCCATGAAAATAAGGAAAGACTTCAATTTATCATTTCCTTGTAATTAAAATATTGCATGGGAACATAGCAGCTGCAAAAAATTAAGCAGAAATTGCACTTAAGCAGCGGCATGGGGACATGGGATAAGCTTATTTTGTTTAGCAGTCACTACTCATTTTTTTTAAGAGTAAAATGTGGAGCTGGTGGCCCATGTAAATTCAATTTTGCTGCTTATTTTTAAGCAGCCACTTCAATTGGTTCACTTGTTTATTTGCATGCACAAATTAAACTACTGGTAAAAACTTGGAGGGAAAATTTGGTGGAAAATAAAGGAGGGAAAGAATTTTAAGAAACCACCTGTCATTATTTTCAATAAGCAGTGCCTACATATTTTCAGCCCCCTTTTTTTCCCACAGCTTATTTTTATTTGCTAAAAAATAGCTGCACCGTGAAAATAGGAAAAGATTCTAATTTTTTCTTTTTGCATGGGAACACTATACTACTTAAATTTAAGCAAAAAATTGATTTAAGCGGTAGCATGGGGACATGAGGTAAGTAGCAACTGCGTATAGGGGAAAATAACCTGTAAATTGAAATCTTTCCCTATCTTAGTGGAACAACTACTGATTAATAAGGAAGTAGAAATAAGTAGCACCTGCTTATTAAAAAATATGACATGATTTCACAATTTTTTCCTCGTTTCTATTTTGCCTCCAATTTTCCCTCCAAATTTGATTTGAGAATATCTTACTGTTGAGAAGTCAATTGTAGAGGCAAAAACTTTGGCTTCGACTTTTTCTTCATGGGTTTTTCATATTCTCATAGAATGGGAAGGCAATTCACTACCATTTAAAGGATCCCTTCTTAATAATCAGGTCAAAGGGTGAATAGGAAGGAGATAATGTGGAAATCTCCCTACTCTCCCTTAATCAATGATTCAAGCTAAAGCTGCTCACATCACTCGTGACTCTAATAATCTTGCAGAAGCTTCAGCAAAATTTATATAAATAAAATATCAATGAATAATTAATAATTAATAAAAAGAAAAAAGAGAGAGAACAATATATAAATAATGATATAATATTATAATCATATTATAATAATAATGTTCAAGTATGAAATTTAATCAAATAATAATTAAATATTATTATATAAAATAATAAAATATAACTTTTAAAATATATAAACTGAAGTATATATAATATGCATTACATATATTAACATTAATAAATAATAACATAATAATAATATTAATATTGATAAATAATAAGATAATAAATTAAATGAAAAGACACACCTTTTCCCATGACAAGGTATATAGAGAAATATTAACACCGAAAATAGAATATACAGGAAATTATATTGAACTAGTCTGCATAAATCTTAATCTAGAAATAAATTAAGGTCAGTCCCGATAGGGGACATTACAAATGGTATCAGAGCATGTTCCTACCAGCCTGAGGGAAATATGACAACTATTGAATGGCTAAATGGAGTGCCAGCGAACAAGAATCTGGAGACTGAAATAATTAATGTAAATAACCATTGCCTACGGAGAAGTTGGGCCGGCTACAATACAAAGACTGAGAATGGTTGCACCAGAACGCAAAACGTTAGCAGTATCTTATAATTAACAAGGGTGTAGGTGGCTGCGTCTTTAAGGAAAATAGTTAAATCATTATCGTGTGCAGAATAACGGACCGAAGGGAACAAATGGCACTTACGAATAAACTGTTTTTGAGTGTATAGAAAACGTTCGAGGAGTTAATATTATTTTCAGAAAACCATTATCAGTTCAGTTATGTATGTGAACCGTTTTTTAGAAAAGAAGACAAGCTTTTTGGTTGATGTTTTTTATTCGCAGGAGTTATAGCTCGAGAGTTTCATCGCTTATGTAGCGAAGAGGACAATTTATGTATTGAGAATCAACAACGTTGTTGTTCTCTATAAAGGATAAAGAACGTGGGACCGGTAATAATGGATTATCAGTCTAATTTTATTTTTTTACGGCATAGCAACAGTGACCGTCGGTAGCAGAGGAAATAAGAATGGTCGGGAGTTAGCAAGAGAGATGGTTTCAGAATCTTATGCTACAATTAGTTTGTTTTGGCTTTTTCGACTTCTAGAAGGTGGACGGGAAGTTTAACAGCTTCGTTAGATAAGCATTGATTAATAGAGAGTGCGCGTGGTGGATAGAGATTCACGAAGTGAATACTTACGTTTTAAAAAATGCAATGCGCTGTGATGTTTTGAATATGGTGACCCTGTGTTCAACAAGGAGAAATATAGATGAGTAGCAGTCCTCTGAAGGGTTTAATAAAATGAAATACTCATTCCCGTGAACAGGCACAGTGATATTGAAAATGCTTTTAAAAACGTGGGTCCAGTCTTAAAAACTGTCTGTCAGTGCTAAAACAACATTTTTTGGATATTAACGGATGTGACTAGGTCGCATGGGCATGCATGATTCGTTTTAAAAAAAAAGGAAGTGCATGTAGCTGCCGAATATAGTACTGCAAGGCATATCGAAAAAATGCAGGAGTGTTAAAACTGTTATTGAAAAACATGATTGTAGGATGCATCTACAGGAACATTGAAGAACAAACACAGCAATCTAAACCGATAGCAAGAGGATAATAAGACAAAGACATATCAAAAGATAATAGAGTTATCGTGGCACATATTGCAGAAGATAATACATAGAACAGATCATTATATACAGCCACCATAATTGCAGAAGTTATAACATATCAGAGACATTGATATACACCAGGGGTATTGATACTCATAGTAGATATTCATACTTACGAAGACTAAAGGATATATATCGCAGCAGAGAGAAACATACATACTCAGCAATAGCATTCAGACTTATTCAGTAATATTAATTACTTACGGTATAAATCAGGGTTCTGCAACAACAGGACCATATATGAACAGCAACAGCAGGTATGCAATATTGAGCATCCTACGTTATATTAAGCACTATCTGTCATTGATGAATTAAGGAAAATATGTCTTTACACATAAATATTTAATTAATAGCTATATAATTAATCAAGCAGAGAATTATCACCTTACTAGATTAAGAGGAGGAATACAAGAATAACTCCAAGGAGGGGCTTGTCTAAATCCAACCAATAGCTTTCTGTCCCAAGATAGGGTAGGGGTCAGCGTCCCAAAACTCTGAGGATTTAATTCCGAGATGAGTTGCGGGCTTGGACCTGTAAACCTTGCGGGAGCCTATTGGAGTGGTCTCTAGGCACCTTGGACGCATTCCCAAATCCGTCTTTCTTATGTTAATCAAGGTAATAAGATGGAAACTAATTACAAGTAGGTATCTTGGTATAAATAGACATTTTTCTTTGGTATGATTAAATAGATGGAATCATAAATTTGTCCATAAGCACAATTAATAGTTTATAAGTTATGACCATTTGAGCCGTCAATTAACAAGGATCATTACAAATGGTATTGATAACTAAATCTGAATTATATAAATATATGATACTCTGGCTAAGAAAGGAAGGTTGTGATGTTACCAAGGAGGGGCTTGTCTAAATCCAAGCAATGGCTATCTGTCCCAAAATAAGGTGGGGGTCAGCGTCCCAATAGTTTGGGCTTGGACCTGTAAACTTTGAGGGAGCCCATTGCAGTGGTCTCTAGGCACCTTGGATAATGTTTACACTTCCCTTCATGAAGTTAAAATAGTAATAAGGTGGATGCTTAAACACCTACCACCAAGGCCAAGGGGGCCAGTTCCACTCTGGATTGGGCTTAGTATGGGATTGGCTTGGGGTAATTTATCATAACTCACATTTCTTTGAAACTTATATATACACGTATGTACTAATGATCACTTGTGGTTGCAGGATTCTATTGAAGAGGTAAATTTTGTAAATCATTTTCTTGACCCTAGCTCAGGCATTAATCAAGAATGCATGCATTATGTGTCTACACCGTGTCTACTTCGTGTCTTCATGCACTCATGTGTCTACACCGTGTCTACTTCGTGTCTTCATGCACTCATGTGTCTACCTTGTTTCTACTTCGTGTTTTCATGCACTTGTGTGTTTACTTCATGTATGCTTGTGTTTTCATACATTAGGATGAATAGTCCATGGATCCCTTATGTCTTCTTGCATCTAACTATATGCTTTGTAAGTTGGCTCTCCAAGAAATTATGTATAAATGATTTTTGCTTGAGGACAAGCAAAATTTGAGAGGGGCGGACTGTGATATCCCCGTCAAAATAAGATTTATATAAATAAAATACAAATGAATAATTAATAATTAATAAAAAGAAAAAAGAGAGAGAACAATATATAAATAATGATATAATATTATAATCATATTATAATAATAATGTTCAAGTATGAAATTTAATCAAATAATAATTAAATATTATTATATAAAATAATAAAATATAATTTTTAAAATATATAAACTGAAGTATATATAATATGCATTACATATATTAACATTAATAAATAATAACATAATAATAATATTAATATTGATAAATAATAAGATAATAAATTAAATGAAAAGACACACCTTTTCCCATGACAAGGTATATAGAGAAATATTAACACCGAAAATAGAATATACAGGAAATTATATTGAACTAGTCTGCATAAATCTTAATCTAGAAATAAATTAAGGTCCCGATAGGGGACATTACACATCACTCGTGACTCTAATAATCTTGCAGAAGCTTCAGCTTTGGTCATGGGATTAAATTTGGTTGTTAGTCTAGAAATCTCTAAAATCATCATAGAAGGAGACTCTATGATCATTATCTCTACTTTGAAAAAACAGGACACTCTGGATTGGCATCTCAAATATGTTCTTAAAGAAGCATGGGATTTGCTCTCCCAATTTGAGGAGTTTGAAATTAATCATTGCTATAGGGAGGCGAATGGCTTGGCAGATGCATTGGCAAACTATGGTTGTCTAAATATGGCAAATGAAGTGAAGGATCTTCTTCCAAGAGTGAGACAAAGAAAGATCTGAGTAAAATGAAGTGTTTTTGTTGCCATCAATTGGGTCACTATGCCAGTTAGTGCCCAAATAAAATTAAAAAAGGCAAGCAAAATAAGCAGGTTGCAACTACTTCACAAGTAGATGAATTTGCAGTACGGTTTAAGAATGAGTTTTCACTCATTGCCTATCTCTCGAGGTCAGTTACCAACAATGTGTGGTATATTGACAGTGGGGCTTCTCACCACATGACGAGAATCAAAGAGTATTTCACCAAGTTGGAAGAGAAGGAATTGGGTTTATGTATTGAGCTTGGAGATAATGCCAAATACCATGAAACTGGTGTTGGCATAGTCAAGTTTCAAACGAAGTCCGACAAACCTCTATTAGTGGAGGATGTGTTGTATGTCCCAAGCATAACAAAGAATTTGATATCTGTATTACTTTGGAGGGCAAGGGTTAAATTGTGACCTTTGCGGGGGGCAAAGTCTACATCCGTCCCAAGGATTCCAAGGTAGCAAAAGTGATTGGTGTTGGGCACAACAGCTTGTTTTTGTTACAATTTGAGCTAACGCATGCATTGGAAAGTAGCAGTAGAAGGCTAGGAGAATTGTGGCATAGGAGGATGACCCATCTTCGCCATGAAGCACTTGATGTGCTCAAGGAAATAGTTATGGGGCTGCCAGAGATGAAGGTCGAGAAGCATGAGGTGTGCAAGGGTTGCGCACTGGAGAAATATGCCAAGACCAGTTTTCCGAGCAATGACACTAGGTCTAAAGGGATTTTGGATCTAGTACACTCTAATGAGTATGGGCCCATGTCAACAGTATCCTTGAATAGGTACGAGTATTATGTTACCTTCATTGATGATTTCTCTAGGAAGAAGTGAATATATTTTCTAAAGAATAAAGATGAGGTCTTCAATAGGTTCAAAGAGTTTAAGGCTCTTGTAGAGAACCAAATAGGAAGGAAGATTGAGACATTGAGGTCAGATAATGGAGCCAACTATACCTCAAATGCCTTCAATGATTTATGTGCTCAAGAAGGTATCAAGAAAGAGTTGACGATTCTGTACAACCCTCACCAGAATGGGGTTGTTGTTGTTGAATGGAAAAACAATGTTATAGTTGGAGCAGCCAAGGCTATGCTCCATGATTAGGATCTGCCTTGGTTTTTATGAGCAAAGGCTTGCAATATTGTTGAATATTTGTAAAATAGGAGCCCACACAAGGTGTTGGGCAAGTTGATGCTGAAGGAAGCATTCACATTCACATCTTTGTATGCCTTGTGTATTATCATGTTCCCATGGCAAAGAGAACCAAAGAATTTAAGGCTCTTGTGGAGAACCAAACAAGGAGGAAGATCAAGACATTGAGGTCAAATAATGAAGCTGACTATACCTCAAATGCCTTCAATGATTTTTGTGCTCAAGAAGGTATCAAGAAAGAGTTGACGGTTTTGTACAACCCTCACCCAAATGGGGTTGTTGAACGGAAAAACAATACTATTGTTGGGGCAGCCAAGGCTATGCTCCATGATTAGGATCTACCTTGGTTTTTATGGGCACGGGCTTGCAATACTGTTGTATACTTGCAAAATAGGAGCCCACACAGGGTGTTGGGCAAGTTGACACTTAAGGAGGCATTCACTACCAAGAAACCAGATTTGGAGCAGATTCACATTTTTGGATGCCTTGTGTATTATCATGTTCTCGGGGAGAAGAGAACCAAGTTGGAACCAAATGCAGAGAAGGGTATTCTTGTTGGGTACAGTGAAACTTCCAAGGCCTATCGAATTTACATTCTCACCCTTAGGAACACAGTTCTACGCAAGGATGTGAAGTTTGAGGAGGAAAGGGCTCTCCAGAAGTCTGACAACTTGATGGAGGTTCTGTAGTAGGCACCCAAGGATGAGGCAGCTCAAATTCCTCAGAGTTTAGTCATGCAAGATGGAGAACGGAGTAGCCAGACAGAACAAGTGGATCAAGAGGAGGAACAAAGGATTGCTCAGCCTCTGTCTCCTATCATAGGGAGGAGGAGGAATAGGGAAACTGAGCAGATACTAAGAGAGGCCCAAGAGTATGTTGTTGCTCCACAAGATTCACTCTGACAAAGAAAGGCTCCTAAGCACTATTCTAATATACGGCACTTATGAATGAACTAATTAAGGTGGAGCCTTCCAATTTTCCGAGAGGCGTCCAAGCACCAGGTATGGAGGGATGCCATGGTGGAAGAGTATTCTTCCATTATGAAGAATAGCATATGGGAAGTATTCCCACGAATGGAAGGCAAGTTGGTGGTGGGCTATAAAGGTCCCCCCTTGCTCTGATAATTTTCTGATCTTTTCAACTCTTAGGAATTTTGTCAAACAGTTGGTTTGCAATCTATAACTGTGACTTGTTTGGATTCTCAAAGTAATGAATGGTTTATGTATTGAGCACTTTCAGATTTTCTTTGCTTACAAATCAAATGACACAACACAATATTGAAAGAAGGAAATATATTTATAACTAGTTCCAGATCTCAAGATATATTAACTAGTTTCAGAATCACTTGTCCATACATTTTCAGAATAGAGTAATATTGCAGACTTGATTTAGTTCACAATATAGTAGGCTGATTTATCAAATTACATCTATTTGTTTGCAAAACACGATGTGCAATATTATAGATGATGTACCCAATTTGCTGTCCTAGTCCTGTTCAGTCCTGAACGGCCATCTTCCAGCATGAGCAGAACCCAGAACTCTTGCAGATCGCTTCAGCACTCTTCACAGTCATATACGGTACCTTAAATGTAGTTTAGATCAGTCTCTGATCAATATAGATAGCAATATGTATTTTCCAGATCCTACGATAGCTCTTGGAATGATTGTAGACCTTGGACGGCACCTCTTCAACAATAGGCCAGTCACAGTTCCAAATCTGATTGCCTGCAATCTTCAGCACAGTATATTGATTCTCAGCGGTTCTAATAGAAGATTAATCTCTCCAAATGATTTCTTCAGTCACAAATCCTTGCACTCCAAACCAAATCTGCCTAGCAACTGGAAATAGAAATTAAAATAATAAGCTCACACAATCTTGATATTTTACCTTGAAGCTCAAGAACAAATCTCAATACCATATCTTTCAATGACATCAATATTGATAGCATAGAGGGTTTGGGTCGTCCAAGCCTCGAGAATAATCTCCAGTATTTTTCCAATTTCATATGATATCGAAGCATACCCAAAGAGAGCTCTTGAATCTCTTTTATGACACTTTCTAAAAGCTCAATCACTCATCTTGACAATGTGGGATAAAGAAAATCACTATTTTGCCCTTTCCTATAATTTCAATTTTTTTGTTTTTTTGCCCCTATTTTCTAGGGGTTTCTTTCTCGGCCCCTATTTTATCGCAATTGCTTTTTCTTTGATATTTCCCATGTCATGTACATGATTTTCCTTTTAAAATATCATTTCCCACTTAAGTGAATAAAAAGTCCTTTTAATAATAAAGTGACTTATATTAATATGTAATTTATTTAATAGTCACTTTGGAAAACCATGTGTGATAGCTCATTGGAAAAGTCTCGGCGAAATGCTCAAAGTCCAATACTAAAATGTTAAAAATATTGAACCCTGCTAACTTACTATAAATAGTAAGTATCTGAAAACCTTGCTGAATCAACTCCGATTTGTCTGAAACTAGAATTGTCTAGGCCAAATCCCTCTCTGATCCTTATAAAGTCCTGGTTAGCCCACAGGACCATGGCAAAATGGACAATGACACATCACGAATTAATGGGCTAGAAAAGGAGACATTACATGGGCTCGAGATCGTTGTATAAGATTAAGCATGCTACAGATGGTAGCTTGGAAAAGTTCAAAGCCTAGTTTGTGGCTAAGGGGTTGTCACAAAAGGAAGGGATCAACTATGACAAGACCTTCGCTCTAGTAGCCAGGTACTCATCCATTAGGGCTATCATTTTTGTAGCAGCGCAAATGGGTTGGAGGATTCACCAAATGGATGTAAAGACGGGCTTCCTCAATGGAGTAATTGAGGGAAATATCTACATAGAGCAGCCAGAGAGTTTTGAGGTGCTTGGGAGGGATTCCCATGTATGCAAGTTGAGGAGAGCATTGTATGGGCTCAAGCAAGCTCCCACAAGTAGTTGCCTGCAAAGCTTGAGCTTCACCAAAAGTGAGGCAAATTCGAACCTATGCTACGCTCAGTTGAAGGGCGAGCCTCATATTGGTGTTGTATGTCAATGATATGTTCCTCACAGGATCCAAGGAGCTCATAGCACACTATAATAAGGATCTTGCAAGATATTTCAAGATGGACTTAGGGTTGATTTATTAGTTTCTAGGATTGGAGTTGTGGTAGAAAGAGGGAGAGATCATCCTTGGACAAGGAAAGTACACAGTTGAGATCTTGAAGTGATTCAAGATGGAGGATTGTAAGTCCATGACCACACCACTTGTGTGACCAACTAGAAGAAGATCGATGCTCCTAGATCAAAGGCAATGGACCCAACTTTATATAGACAATTGATTGGTTCTCTTATGTATCTAGTCAACACCAGGCTAGATATTTGTTTTACAGTGAACTCACTTAGTCTATTTATGGAAGAGCCTAAGCAAGTGCACTAGGTAGTTGCAAAGCATGTTTTGAGGTATCTTCAAGGCACAGTTGCTTATGGGCTAAGGTATATTAGCAAGATGGAGTGAAGTTTGAGGGGTTCAGTGATGTGGATTGGGCATGCAATACAATTGATAGGAAAAGCACTTCAGGGTACAATTTCAACTTGCAATCAAAAGCAGTCTCTTGGTATAGTAAGAAACAAAAGGTAGTTGCAATGAGTTCTGCAAAGGCTGAGTATATGCTAGTATGGCTACATGTGAGGCTATTTGGCTTCATAAACTTCTAGTTGAGCTGTTTGATTAGGAACTAGATCCAACAGTCATTTAGTATGATAATCAGAGTTGTATCAAACTCTCTGAGAATCCAATGTTTCATGACAAGTCAAAGCACATATAGACCAAGTACCGGTTCAGCAGAGATTGTGTGCAGAAGAGGATAGTGAATTTGTAGGACTTGATTGTGTGCAGAAGGGGACAGTTAAGTTGCAATACAGTCCTACAAATGATCAAGTTGCAGACATCTTGACCCAGGCCTTGATGAAGGGCAATTTTGTATAGTTTAGGCATAAGCTGGGTGTTGTGCAGAACACCTTCCTCGCTAAGAGGGAGTGTTGATTTCTGTAGCTTGAATGGTGTTTGCATGTTGAGTCTTTTTTTAGTATGCATGAGGAAGTTCAAACTTTAGTTTATTTTTCTGTAAGTTTAGGTATAAGTCATAGTTTCCTTGTAGTAGGCATAATTCATGCAAGATGTCTAAACTTAGAACTGTTGTCTAGACTCTAAATATACAATTGTTGTCTAATATAGGAGTTAAACACAAGTGTTCTTGGAGTCAAAACATAAATAGAGCCAATGTGTTGAGGCTAGGATAGTTTTTTATTAGCATGATTTGGTGATTTAGTGAGAGCGAGTGTTTCGACAACAAATGAGGATTGTGAAGCTGAAATTATTTATGTATAATTGTTGTGGCAATCTTATAATCTGCTATATGAATTTTTTATCCTTGAAGCTGAATAAATGTGTTTTTGCAGGTTTCCCCGACACTGGGGTTTCCTGGGTATATCTGTGTCATTTTGTTATTGGTTTCATGTGAATTTGCTTTTGTTGCTCAGCATATGCGTGGGGACCTACCCTTACACAATGGAAATCTTCTTGAAATATAGGTTGCTTTACCCTTAAGATAGTCAACAAGAGCTTACATTATACTCAAAGAAAAGGATGGGAAAGATATTGTCAGGTAAGAATGAGACTAGGGCTGCTTTACCCTTATGATACTCACCAAAGAGCTTATATTATACTCAAAGAAAAGGATGGTAAAAATAATGTCAATTAAGAATGAGACTAAGGTTACTATAGTGAGAAAATAGGTCAAACTACAACTAATCATAAAATTTGTACAAGTGACCTTATTTGTAATGTCCACTTTTGGGGATATACCTAATTTTTTCACAAAATAACAATTTCAATAGTACACTTCATATATAAATAGCAATCTACAAATAAATTACATAATTATAGTTAAACTTAGATAGAATTGTAATTAATTAACACTAAGCATTATGAGCATTAATAATCCCCATTGAAAACAAAGTATCCTAGATTCATATGAACCCATTTCTTAGCTAATTTTCATCAGCCAAGTATATTAGGAATGCAATGGGAAAGCATGATAGGGTGTCGAGAGAATGTCCTCCTCAACCAAGCCCAAGGGCACAAAATGAGCCTTCTAGTCATTCAGCCCCTTGGCCCACAAGAAAACCAACTCGGTGTGGGGTACTGTTGATGTGATTTTTATTCCACCACAACATGCAGAATTGAACACCCAATGTTTCAAAGTGAAACACTTAGATACTCAATCCTCTCTTGAATAAGGTCACTTCTTATGCTAAGCTTGCAAAGTAAGATCATGAAATGACTTCAAGGTTCTATTAACTGTGGACACTCACTCAGTGAAATAATGTGATTTGCTAGTAATCACTTAGGGGGCTTACGCTAGTTCAATCAATGGATACCAACTCTTGCACTTCTAAAGTTTTAGCTTCAAAACGTGCAATGAAAATATATTTGGTTTTCCAACTCTTCCACTTCAACTTAAACTTAACTTCTACTACTACTACTTCTAACTAGGAATGCAAGGAATCATGGATGGACTTGGACTCTACTAGATGTGATCTTGTCAGCAACTACACCCACCTAGCGCAAGCTTCTAAGGAATACTCAAATAGTTTTCAAATCAATACCCCCTCTTCAATCCCATCAAATGGATGCAAACAAAAGATTAAATATCAATTGAAGTTAAGTCCTTTTAATCATCGACTTACCACACAAGGCACACTTACAATCAGCAAGAGGCTAGTGGCCCAGATTTGTTCGAGTCAACCAAGTAAACATCCACAATTCTTTCATCCCACTAAACTACTTCTAAACAACATGAAATGAAATCCTAAGCTAAGTGAGAAATGTGGATCACCATGCAATTATTCAAACTTGATCACAACAATTCACCATGCAAGACACAACAATGAAAAGTAGAACAAATTTGGCATTATCTTAACAACAATTCTCCAACAAGTCCTGCTTTACAAATGAGAGGGGATGGAGTTTATATAGGAGCCCCAATTACAATGAACGGCCAAGATTGATTTGAAATCAATGGCCCGGATAAATCCATTACAAACCCTAATTAGGGCAACCAAAAATAGTCAATAGAAATGAAGCACCACAAAATAAGCCAATGAGAAAATTCAAAAGCTTGAGGACTAATAAGAAGCAAGGGAGCCGCCTAGTCATCATACAAATCATCATTATGAACATATATGCCTCATTTCTCTTGCAATCTTTATCTTAATTTCACATCCTTATCCTTAGGAATTCTTCATCGTTCTTGGACTTCTTTCCCTTGGATGTTTTGACTTTGTAATACTTGAACCTTTCGTATTTCCACGTTCATTGTTTGGAATTCTCCGCCTTTGATCTGAACATGATTCCTTGTACAAAGCTCAAAATCAATATGGTTTTAAAGGACTTAAACAAAATAATAAATTTCAAACTTTTCAATTATTGAATTAGTCCTTGAATTCAATGCAATGAATAAAAAATTCTATCTAAATAAGGTGGTGAATTGAATAAGCATTTGGAGGAGAATCTTAGGACAATAAAAGGATCAAAGTCGGCCATTAGAATGATAAAATCAGACCCTAAAGACTTCTGATTTTTTTTCTGAGGACAGCTCATAGCAAGTCTGAAGACAACATAAAATCAATCCTAACATCCCATTAAATTCATCACAAATCATGAATCCATGGATTTATATGCGAATTATGAATCAAAATGCCAACCAACCAAGGTCAAAATCCATCTTTCTCCATAAAGACAAACTTAGACTTTTTGAGGACAAGTCTGAAAATTACCCTCTCCAGATGAATTTAGTTCTCAATCTTGTTGATCCTTTCACAAAAATACCTCCCAAAGACTCAGCAAAAGCCCCCTTGAAAATTGGGTAAGTTTGTGAATTATGAGAATTATTTCCAAAATCGCCCTTATTTTTAGTGTTTTCAGATTTTAGTCTGAAGATCAATGCTGTATCAGATCTCCTTTGGCCTCAAATGGGTGTAAAATCAGTCTCAAATGATCTGCAATGAAGATAAATTAGTTTTGAGAAACTTTAAAAACTCAGAAATTATCTTGAGAAAAATCAAACTTTATGGGGGGGGTCAGACTTAGTCTGAAAACTCTCATATTCAGCCCCTTTTATGCTTGCAATCAATCAAGGAAGATGATTTTTAACATTGCCATTAGTCCACAATCAAATCTGGAGCAGTTTGGAGCTGTGTATTTTATATGAATTTTCAAAAAAAATCGCCCCTTATGAGGAAATCCTCAGATTTTGGTCTGAAACTCTTACCTATTAGTTCTTAGATGCCTCCAATCAATCTCAGAAATCCACTTTCAGTCTTGTCATTGGTCTGCAATCATGTTTGGATAGACTTGGGAGGCTGGAAATCTCACATGATATTTCAAAAGAAATTGCCCTTCATAAAAAAATCTCTGTTTTAGTATGAAGACACCTTGTTATCAGCCCCTCTTTGGCCTCAAATTCATCCTACAAACCTCAGAAATCTGCCCCACAATGATTTGTAACAGTTTGGGCATGAAAAAAATAAAAAAAATCCAATGATTTTTTGGCCAAAATCATCTCCCATATGAAAATTCTCAAACTTAAATCTGAGGACATGATAATGGCAGCCAACTCACCTTATTTTCTTCCCTTGGAAGTCTGATTTCACCCAACAATTACTCAGATCAGATTGGCCAATGATGGTTGATGCCCCCTTTTGCTTGATTTCCAGCTCCTTAGACTTTTCTTGTATCTCCTTCAGCCACTTGCTTATTTTCTTTATTTTCTTTATGGCTGTAGCTTCTCCTTTTAAAAAGGTTTTTGGTTTGAATCTCACCCATACAAGCAATGTGGGATAAAACTTTCCACCTAGAAGCTTATAGAACTTTATTAAATATTTTCCCCTTTTATTTAATTAATTTTTATTTATTTCACCAAGGGAAAATTGACCAGCTTAGGGACTCCATAATCCTTCAAATTTGCCTTGTTCCCATTTAAATAATCTTCCTTGTCCATAGAAGGGAGAATCAACCCCCATAGGGACTAATATAATCCCAAAACTTGACATTTTCACTTAACAAAAATGGCCCTTAAAGGGAAAAACGACCCATGTAGGGATAAATTCAATCCCATAATTAGAAAAATTTTCCACCCTCCACTCCCAAGGGAAAAACGATTAATGTGTGGATGGATGAAATACACTTAGAAAAATTTTCACTTTCCAAGTTACTCTTAAGGGAAAAACGACTTGAGTTTGGATAGTTCCAACTTCACCTTCCAAAATTTGGTTAAGTACAAAACCAAAGGGAAATTTGCCTTGTGGCTGGATTCCAATTGGGGCAAAATCGACCCATATCTAGATAATTTCCACACTTAAAATTTTTTTCAAGAAAATGCTATCAAAAATGGGGAAATTCATACTATGTCTAGATTTTATCCCCAACACTTAGAAATTTTTTAGGAAAATGACAATTAAAGTGGGGAATTTCATTATAAGTCCGGATTTTGATCAAAAAAACTGAGGAATTTTATTATAAGTACGGATTTTGGTCAAAACAAAGTGGGGAAATTCATTATAAGTCCATATTTTGGTCAAAATAAGTGGAGAAATTCATTATAAGTCCAGATTTTGTGTATTTTTATAAAGAAAAAGTGATTTTCATTAGGATTTTGGCAATTTTTAATGTGGAAAATCAATTTCTATAAGGATTTTAATGCCCTTATGCATGGAATATGCCTTTATATAGAATTTTGGACTAATTGACTAGCCAAAATTTAAATACACTTAAGATTTTACATTCAAGCCACTATAACTTGACCCCAAAGGACTTCAATTTTAACATTCCCACTTAAGATCACAACTTGGCCACTTGATTTCTCTGCCACCCCTCAACCTTTTAAAGCTTTGAACTACCAAATTTACCGCCAAAACCTAACTAACCTAATGACTACGAGCTAAAAGAGGGGGTCCCCATTTGCAATGGGGCGACGGTGTGAAAACCTCACAACAGGTACTTGATGAGGGAACCGCTATTGTTGCATCTCCCTAACAATTGTTTCACAATGATACCAGATATAATTGCTTGATGAAATTCAGATAATAATTACTAATCTTATAATTCTTGATAGATTGATAAATCCATTAAATAAGTAAATTATAGCTTTCTAACAGATACATAAATAAATAAATAATAGATACAATAATGGCATACCAATCACTTATCTAAATAATATAGATTATTCTTCTTTCCTAAATTGTACTCAGAATCAGATTTCCATATTTGATATTTTCAATTGATCATTCCATGGACCCTTCATCAAATGAATTGTCCTATTTATATCTTCAATGAAGTCAGGCCCTTAAATCAAATGTTATTCTATAATCTCAGTCAGACTAACCTTAATATCTATAAAGGCTACGATCTAAATTTTTTGAAGATTGTGATTATCTCTTACAAAGGCTACAATCTCATAAGACTAGCAGGGTACGACATGTTGGAATGTTTGCCGTTGCGCCAAAAGCTCGAACTATCAACGAACGTCACAAACACCAGATTTACCCAGATCCATGGTAACCCCAAAGGAGGTGCTGACCACCAAGTCAACAATCTCCCCCTCAGCACCGACTAAGGGTTCCGCACCAACGGAATGAAGGAGACTCTCTCCCCCTCAACACCGACTGAGGGTTCCGCACCAACGGAATAAAGGAGACCTCTTGGGATTCGAACCCATGACCCAAGGCTCTAATACCAATTGTTGGAATGTTTGCCGTTGCGCCAAAAGCTCGAACTATCAACGAACGTCACAAACACCAAATTTACCCAGATCCATGGTAACCCCAAAGGAGGTGCTGACCACCAAGTCAACACGACATTCTCAAAGGGAAAATGTTAAAGAATCAGTAAATATATCTGTTGTTAAGGTAACACCAGATGTTGATGATAATAATGACATCATTGAAAATAAAGAACTTGTTCTATTTTGAAGAAGCCAACACTGTGAAGGCGGGGAAGGATGCAGTAGAAGATAGTTAGATGTTCAATAGTCTAAGATGCTTATGAATCCTCATTGAAGTTATGAGACATACATGCGAAGAGTGGTGTCCAATAGTTTAGAGGAGATCCAAAATTCGGAAGTCCAGCATCATACCTCTATGAGGGTGATGAAACACTTCATGCGCAAATGGTGTCCAATGTAGTTAGGAAATTGAATGATAGCTGGGCGACTATACATGGAAAAAAGCCCGAAGAAGTTTTGTTTTATGCTGCTAGTCAAAATTTTACTGTGTAGAGATATGTTAGGAGATCATCAAAATTCAGTTATTCCTTAAGGGACTATGTTATAATAAATAAAAAATGAGTTCCATTCATGATGAACATGGAAATAAAGCACAGTAGACACGTCCAGGTTGTTGATTGTTAAGTCGAGTTTGTTTTGTTTAGTCCTAAT
This sequence comes from Chamaecyparis obtusa, assembly GCA_027943335.1. Classification (NCBI taxonomy): domain Eukaryota; kingdom Viridiplantae; phylum Streptophyta; class Pinopsida; order Cupressales; family Cupressaceae; genus Chamaecyparis; species Chamaecyparis obtusa. Next base: position 355,921 of record BSBK01000494.1, on the reverse strand, counting down.
TTGTTGTCAGTCATTTAGTTTGCTGGAAAATTCCTTAACATAATTATAGCATGAATGTTAAGGTTACCATCTATCTATATGTATCATCAAATTAATAATAGTATACAGCAAGTTATTCAGCTGTTCTTCCTGTTAAATTCATTGTTCTTTGTTGTTTTTTATTTAGTATCAAACCATCATGTGCTCCTCCCCTTCCTGCTGTAGAATATCTTTTGAAGTCTTCGTGACAAGTTGAATGTTTAGTGGGAAGTTTAAAGCTTTGAGTGCTGCAAATAAGTTGATCCATTATCTGTATCTTTCTGCTGTAGTAGCCATTGCGTAGATCAACTGGAGAAAGATGCTGCCAGTGCGTTTGAGGGTGCTGCTATGTGGACCTATGGTAGATATCTAAAAGATTGCAGAACTACCTGTGTTTTCTGCCTGCTAGAGGAAGAAATGGAGTTCAAAGTGCAAAAGGGTCACTGAAGCCCCTGTTGCTCTTGCAAATCCTTCTATTGTGATACATTCATAAGGTTTTTTTTTAGTCACAAAAGTATCCGGAAATGGAAACACCTCTTGAAAAATTTAATGGTCGTAATTTTCACACAAGGATGGTGAAAATACAAATGCATTTGATGAACAAAAATTTATGCGGTGTAATAAATGGCACAGTAGTAGTATCTACCGATGCCAAAGCTATCTTGTTAAATAGTTTGCTTTCAAAATATAGCATTGTTATTTTTGTTGTCGGTATATTTTGTATGTACGGGTGTTGTGTAATAAACTTATGTTAATCTCGGCAGTTAGTACCGAGAGTGTGAACCGTTACGACGTGACGTTTCGGTGGTGTCTCTTCAGAGGTTATATGTACACATTGCTCTGAGTGTGAATGACATGATTTGGTTTTCTGAGTACTTTATGTTTACCGAATTGCAATACTTTCCTGTGTTCATGTTTATCAGTTAATGTGTGTTTATGCAACTATTCTTGTTGACCCGAGAGGGAAAACATCTGGCGCCGTTGCCTAGACATACCCGGATGGCGAGTAGGCATAATGGGCTTACCCGTTAGTGCGATAAACCCAGAAGCCGAGGAAGCCTGTACCGAGTTGTACGACGGAGAGGATAATCTGGCATGTGACTTCCGAATTTTGTTTCAAGTAGCTCTTGAAACTCACGTCCAAAGGGAGGCAACGAACGGAGACGTGCCTGCAGGCGTAGTGTGGGACGTGATTGGGGCGAACCCTGCAGCAAATCGGTTGTTGGCACAAGCAACACTCGCACGACGTATTCGGCAAGAGGAAATTGACCGTGAGGACCGCCGCCAGGAGATCCTCCGTGCATTCCACGCCCGAGAGCATCTTCGTCGCCGTCAGGAGGAAGGAAATGACAAACAGTAAAGTTGTTGAAGTGTGAAACGAAGGGGAACGGAACACAAAAATTCCATTGTAGTTCAATTGAGAATGTTGTAAAGCAACATGAATTAATAAAAAATAAGTGTTCTTTTTGATTGAGCAATGTGTATAGTTTGTCTTGATGCCCAATAATTTAAATAAAGATCGAAATAAGAAAGTGATAGATGACGACGGGGAAGCCGCACAGAAGGCTTTGATATCTGCACAGCAACGTGAACGTCGGTGTAGGCTCAGGCAACTTGCCAAAGACCAGCTTGCCGGAGGGTTGCCCGAAGGGGACCTCGGAAGTGGTACGGAGGGTGCAGAAGCCGAAGAAGAGTTCACTTCTCCGGAACGAAGAGTGCGGAGTTGGGAAGAGTTACTTGAGGAGACACGGGCGAGAAGAGCCTTTCTCCAAGAGGAGAGAGTACGGTTTGAGGTGGGTCTCCGTACACCAAGCGCGGAGAACCAAACCGGCGAAGAGGGTGATACTGCAGAGGGTGGCACGAGCACACCAGCAGACCCTCCGTTGGAACCGAGAACCCCGCACGGTACGGTGCCAGGAGAAGGGCGAGTACCACCAGCCCAGCAACTACCGCAAGGACAAGTACCACAAGTCCAGACTACCCACAGCACTCAGGGAGGTGTGGGCACGAGGGGTATTGGTGCACCGCCTCCACTGCGGCCAACCATGGCGGTGAATAAGAAGTTACCGAAATTTACAGGGCAATCCAAGGAGGATCCAGTTCGGCACTGTCGAACGTGTGAAACGATATGGACTGCACATGGGGTAACTGACGAGAACGAATGGATCCGTCAGTTCCCTGCAACACTGCGGGAGGGTGCCATTGATTGGTACTCGGACGTTGACAAGACAAGGCTCACGACATGGGACAATGTCAAAAAGGCCTTCCAGACAGAGTTCCAATTGTTACGGGATGATAATGAAATATTGGCGGAGATCTACAACACGAAGCAAGCCAAGAATGAGTCTGTTCGTGCGTACAGCCGACGACTCAAAGAACTCATTGGAAAAATGGAGTCGGCCCCAGCGGATGAATTGAAAAAGAGATGGTTCGTGGAGGGACTCAAAACATCCCTTCGAAAGAAAATGAAGATAATACCGCCTACTTCGTATAGTAATGCATATAACCGAGCAATGGATCTCGAGAGCGAATGTAAGACCTCGAAGAAGACAAGGTCATCTTCTGATGATGATTCAGAGACGGAAAGTAGTGAGGACGGGTCGAGAAAGAAAGTGCTCGCATTGCAAAAAGACCTTGAGAGGATGATGCGAGAACTTAAAGCCGCCAAAGGAAGTACTAGCAAAGCCGAAGAAGATACAGTGTGGTGTACGGACTGCAAGGAGGCAGGCTACACAAAAGGGTCTTGTCCGAAAAAAGCTTTTTGTGATATCTGTCAAATCGGAGGACATCCCCTTAAAGAATGTCCCTATAACTTGAGGGCAAGAGGCCAACAAGTACTCTATGCACAGGAGCAACCTTCCACGTCTGGTACGGGTGGACAACAGAATGCTGCATCATCTGGCGGATATAAAAATAACCGCCGGGGAGGCCGAGGCAACAATGAGAATAAGCCCCGGATCCAATATGATGCCAAGGGAAGACCCATGATACAATGTCGGAGTTGTAATCAGTGGGGTCACTATGCTCGTGATTGTCAGACGGAGGCCGCGACTCCGCAGAAGTTGTGTCGGTGGTGCGGACCGGGCGACCATGAGGACGCTAATTGTCCGAAGCCCGGCTGTAACATCCTGGAGTTGGAATGTAGAGGTACTGAGAAGGTCCTGACAGTCACCCGTGCCCAAGCCAAAAAGGTCATGTACCCACACCCTCCGACGGAGAAACAAAGGGTACTGCAAGCGAGGGCCGAGATCGAAAAAGAGATACAGGACCGGAAGGAACCTACCGACGCCGGCACTTCTCACCGAGAATTGGCGGAGCAAAGTATACTACGGCAGATACTGCAAATGGAAATACCCGTGAAGGTCAAGGACCTGTTGGAGACCATGCCACACCTAAAAATAGCTCTATTCCTAGGGCCTAACATGCCACCTACGACGGTGGAACGAATGGAGATCCCAGGCGGCTGTGTAGCCGACCCGATGACGTTGTCAATAAACCATGGACGGAACCTGGCAGTAGTAGAAATGGGTATCCTGGGTAAAATCCTCACGAACACCATCGGTGACGAAGGGTCGGGCGTCAATGTCCTTCCGGAGGAAACTTGGAAGAGTTTGGGGAAACCGACGCTGTAGCCACCAACCTTCAATCTGTTAGGGGCCGACCAGCACGGTATTAAACCACTCGGTATGCTGATGGCACAGCAGGTGACTATCGGAACCCAGCCTTTCACCTTAGACTTCGTCGTAATCCCTCTCAAGCAAAAGGGGTATGACGCTATATTGGGTAGAGGGTGGTTGGTGACAGCCTGAGCCAATCACAACTGGAAGAACACCCTCGCATTCGAGAAAGGGGGGAGGAAATTTGTGGTAGACCTCGCCACACAAATGGTTGGAGAGGAAATGGCGTCCGACTCAGACTCCGATGGTGGCGGGATGGATGGAGAGGAAGAAACTATGGAACCGAACGATGAACGGGTACTTGAGATAGAAGAAGATACGGATTCACTAGATGGTCTCTTTCACTGGCAAATGCGTGACTACGAGGTATTTCAGCCATCGTGCAATATACTGGAGATCGGGAATGAGTTCCCTACGGAAGAAAACACGAACGAGTTCCCTCCGGAGTACACAGAATATACAGAGGGGGAAGCCCAGATGAGAGTAAGTCCGGCCCACGTGTTCTCGGAGGGAGAACCTATCTAATACAAAGAGGCAAAACTGGAAACAATAAATCTCGGGGACGAGCAGAATCCCAAGACTATCCTGGTGGGAGATGACTGGGATCCCGTGTTAAAAACGGCAGCCTTCAAAATATTCACAAAGTATAAGGACGTGTTTGCCTGGAATTATAAAGACCTGAAGGGCGTACCTCCGGAGCTCTGCGTGCACCGCATCCCTTTGGTTCCTGGAGCCACACCTGTGCGGAAGAGGTCGTACAGGATGAACAAAAACTATGCTGCAAGGGTGGAGACCGAGATTGCGCGGATGCTGGACGCGGGGATAATTTTCCGAGTAGACACAAGTGAGTGGGTGTCACCAATCGTGATATCTCAGAAGAAAGAGGCTAACCAAATCCGCATCTGCGTAGACTTTAGGTGTCTCAATGCGGTGACCATTAAGGATCCCTTCCCGATACCCTTCACAGACAGCATACTCGAGGAGGTGGCAGGCCATGAGATCTATTCCTTCATGGACGGGTTTTCAGGATATAACCAGATATCCATTGCAGAGGAGGACAAGCTAAAAACCACCTTTGTAGTGGAAGATGGTGTGTACGCCTACAACCGGATGCCCTTTGGCCTGTGTAATGCACCTGCAACTTTTCAGAGAATCATCCTGCACATCTTTGACAAGATGTCGAGAGGGAATTTTAAAGCATTTCTGGATGACTGGTCCATTTTCAGTAGCCAAGACAAACACGTTGTAGCACTCGGAGAGTGCATGGAGCGGTGCCGGAAGGCACGTCTGGCACTCAACCCGAAGAAGTGTCGTTTCATGGTACCGCAAGGGAAGCTGCTCAGACACATCGTTTGTAAGGAAGGGTTGAAGACGGACCCCGACAAGGTCCGGGTGACAATTGAAATGGAGGCTCCCAATGACGTAACCGGTGTCAAGTCATTCCTGGGCCATATCGGGTACTACCGACGGTTCATAAAGAATTTTTCCCGGATTTCATACCCGATGGATAAACTTATGAAGAAAGGGGAGCCGTTCGTCTGGGCGAAGGAGCAAGGGGAGGCATTCGATGACTTAAAAATGAGACTGTTGGCAGCCCCCATCTTGGCATTTCCGGACTGGGACAGAGAGTTCCATGTTCATGTGGATGCGTCAAACTACGCCATCGGGGCCACCCTGGCACAAGAAGGCGAACATGGGCTGGATCACCCAATCTATTTTGCAAGTCAGTTACTCTCGAAGGCAGAGAGGAACTACAGCACTACAGAGCGAGAGGCTCTCGGAATGGTCTACTCGGTTCAGAAGCTTCGGCACTACCTATTGGCGACGCCGTTTACTTTCTTCGTGGACCACCAGGCTTTGATGTACCTGGTTAACAAGCCCATCATTCAGGGAAGGGTGAGCAGGTGGTTGCTGCTCCTTCAAGAATTCACCTTCAGAATTGTTGTACGGCCAGGACGTAGTCATGTGATTGCGGACCAATTGTCCCGAATTAAGTCCGGCGAGCCTCCAGTAGGAATAAACGATGACTTTCCAAATACTCACCTGTTTCACATCGCCATACTACCGAAGTGGTACACAAGTATCGGTGAGTACCTGTCCACGGCCCGATTTCCAGAAGGAATGCTCCCCGGAGAGCGTAGAAAATTGGTTCTGAGGAGCAGAACCTTCCAACTTATCAATGGACTGCTGTACAAAATGGGTCCAGATCAAATATTGAGGCGTTGCGTAATGGAGGAAGAGGTTCCGAGAGTGTTGAAGGAAGCTCATGAGGGACCTGCCGGAGGGCATATGGGCCCCAACACCACCGCCAGAAAAGTCTTGTTGGCAGGCTTATGGTGGCCGACGGTGTACAACGATGCCAAGGAGTGGGTCGTCGGCTGTGACACATGCCAGCGGGCAGGGAGACCTCTCAAACGAGACTACATGCCACTTAACCCCTCTCATGCACAGGAATTGTTTGAACGGTGGGGACTGAATTTTGTGGGGCCTTTGAAGCCTAGCCGCACTCGACGCTGTCGGTACATTGTTGTGGCAACAGAGTATCTGACCAAGTGGGTGGAAGCACGAGCACTAATGGATAACTCTGCTCTAAGTACAGCGAAGTTTATTTATGAGCAGATAATAACGCGGTACGGCATTCCACTACAGTTGACGAGTGATAGAGGTGGACATTTTGTCAACCATGTGATCAAGCTACTGACGACAAAGTTCAAAATTTTTCACACTCTCGAGCCCGTACTACCCTCGAGCGAATAGTCAGGCAGAGGCGACTAATAAGATCCTGATTGGAGTCATTTACAAATCCTGCGGCGTTGAGGGCGAGGATTGGGAAGAAAGGCTACCCTCAGTACTATGGGCCTATCGAACATCTTACAAGGTGACCACCGCGCAGACACCGTTCCAACTCATGTACGGACAGGAGGCCGTGGTACCGGTAGAATTCATGGTTCCTAGCCTACGGATTGCAATTGAGAATAAATTGGGAGATATGGAGAGTCTGAGGGAACGACTCTATCTCTTAAATAAGTTGGACGAAAAACGGGCTTTGGCACAATGGGCCACTGAAGCGACGCAGCAACGGAGGAAGGTCTGGCACGATAAGCATCTCCGACGAATGCAATTTACACCGGGCCAATTGGTTCTAAAATACAACGGCCGAAATGAAATCAAGCCTGAAAAGTTCAAAGTGAAATGGATAGGCCCTTACAAGGTTCGGGAGGTGGCCGCAAACGGGTCCGTAAAGCTGTGGACCCTCGACGGACGGGAAATTCCGGATGCGGTGAATGGCTCGAAATTGAAGGTGTATCACGAACGGCCAACGACATCACCGCGAGGACCAAGTACTTAGAAAAAAAAATTTTTAAAAAAAAAAAAAAAATTTTAAAAAAAAAAAAAATGAAAAAAAAAATTTTAAAAAAAAAATTATAAATTAAAAAAAAAAAATTTTAAAAAAAAAAAAAGCAATATCGTACAACACCGTACGGATCTATAAAGCCCTGTACGGCACCGTACGGATCTATAAAGCCCCGTACGACACCGTACGATAAAAAGGGCACGGCGGCAGGGAAGTACGGTACCGTACTGAAGCATTATTGTGGTCGATACATTTACAAGTATTGTACGGCGCCGTACGGAAAAGTGACGACATACAAGCTAAAACAAAAGAAATAAAGGTGTTGTACGGAACCGTACAAGGCGAGGACTGCAAGCAAAGCACCGCACAGTGGATCAGTGTACGGATTGTACTGGCCGTACCGCATCCAGACGCGGCACGGGAAGGAGGCATAGTGTACGGTCATCGGATTGCAAAGTATGAATACCAAGTCATATGGTAGCTGACGCACAACATAAGGGCATTCGTACGGCACGGTTGGAGGAGGTCTGAGGATTCAGTACAGCATTGGGATGTGTGAAGGGAAAGCATAAAGGAAGAAATTCATATGGTATAAAAAATAAAAAAAATTAAAAAAAAAAAGACAACAAAACAAAGCAGCTCATATTGAAGAACGAATGGTACCGAAGGGAAGGGCATGAGCAGGAAGTAAGGGAAACATAAGTGGTTTGCGGAAAAGAGCATGGGAGCAGACGAAATTCACAAAAATAGGGTGTTTCATAGACTTTCAAGGTTCTAAATTGGCCTTGGGCTCTGCCCCAGGACCCCGCGGGGGCGCTGCCCCTCGACCCCGCTGGGGGCGTTGCCCCCTAGACCCCCAGTCAGTTTAGTTATCAACCCTTGGAGAGTGTGACCAGTTGATGAGACCCGGAGCTGCTACATATTTGCATTGGCTGAAGGAAGTTGATTTGTACGGTAAGAGGAAGAATTTTTTAAAAAAACGGTTAAGACCGTTATTGTTGGACACTGCACAGTAGTATGGGATCACGACAGCATAGTACTTGGAGACAGAAATTACAGGTTTCAAAACCAACCAGTAGCAACAGAGGACCGAGGGTTTCACAGTCTAGAGTCCGCATTGCTGGTAGCATGGATACTGCCAGAAAGCACCGTCCACACGTACAGCAGCCACAAGCACAAAAGGAAGAGATTACTTGGAAGACTGTGACATTCGAGGGTTTGAGCGGAGTGGAGTGCCGAACATAGTGGGATAACACTCCAGACGCACTTTTTTTAAGGGACAGCTTCGAAGAGCAGGAGTACACTGGGCAATTCAGATGTCTTTGCCCTCCATTAGAGAGTACGAGGGACCTCTCCGAAGCATGATTGATACATTCGATCGGGATAGCCGGCGTAGCACTCTGAAGTATTGTGGCACTGAGATACAGATTTCATTTTCTACCCAGGAGATATCGAGGGTTTTTGGCATAGCTGGCATGCACGGGAAGAAAATAGATTTAAAGCCCAGGAAACTGTCCCGCGAAGAAAAGGAAAAGTACATTAAGCTGGTTTCCAGAAACCTGTCTCAGAGTGAGTTGGAGTCATTGGCTGGCGCTTCTTCAAAGAATCGGGGAATCAAGAAATCATTTGTGGCTCCCGGAGAGTGGCGGTGTTTGATGGACATCATGAAGAGCAGGTTGACCGGGGCTAGTAGGGCCTCCGACATTGCCCTTACACATCTCATTTTCATGAACGGGATCCGTAATGGTACGGTGTACGATTGGGCTTCAGTTATGGCGGAGACGCTGTATGAGTTCATGACTCTACAGCATCGGACATTTTACATGCCCCATATTGCCATCGGGTTGTTCCTGAATGCTGCCCGAGAGCAGATTCTAGCAGAGAAGCTGAGGCCACAGCCAGTTGATATTGCTACGGGAGAGCCTCTTATCTTTCATTGGCGTCACTTGGATGCTGGCGGAGTACAGACAGGGTCAAAGAGGAAGCGCCAAGTCCTCTCAGAGTCGGAAGGGGAGAATGTGGACAGTGGCCGAGAGGAGTCGAGTGAGGACTTGGAGGAGGAAGGCAGCGAGAGTGTTGCAGTGGGAGACTCTGACACTCTCGATACAGAGGTACCATCTAAAAGTGCATTTGCTCCAACTCCACCGTCTGAGAGTGCACCACCTCTTGTACTATTCACGCCACCAGTACCCTCGGCGACTGTTGCAGCGGGGACCTCTGTACCGTTCGGTACCACATTGGAGGCTGTACCCATGCCACGGTTCGGAGAGCTCCGGCCCCCTGTTGTGCTACACCCGGCGGGTCAGGCTTCCGAGCCACCTACAGCTCAGCCAACCGACCCAGGACAGACTAGCAAAGATGGTGTTGGAGGTTTAGAGCAGGAGCAAACACAGCCGCGAGAGCAAGTTACATTGGATGTTGTTGGTACTAAGGCCATTGTGCGAGTTGGGCCAGGGGTATTGGAGGAGCCGGCTCGAGCGTTGCCGACGGGGGATGAGGACTCTTCAGTGCTGTCATGGTTGGAGCAGTTCACATTACCCCCGATAGCAGTGGCAGCTCCCATTTCACTTTCCCCTGCCAGAGTAGTGTTAGAGAGGCCTTCAGAAGTTATTGACCTGGATGCAGTGACGTCGCCACCAAGAGAAGAGCTAGTAGCCCAGGAGAGAGAGATATCCGAGAGACCAGTTCCTATGGAGGGACAGAGACCGCAAGCTGAGGCTAGTGCGGAGCCACCAGCCCTGACAAGGTCACGGAGGGCGGTGCCAGCGAGGGAGTCCACGCAGAAAGTGTTGGAGCAGTACTTGGCGGATGTAGCCGCAGTAGCTGCTGGAGCCCAGCGGGTCATAACCTCAGCAAAGCTTCAGGCTCAGGAGGGGGTTGCTGAGGAGTTGGAGCGCCTCTTGACCTTTGTGCGGGTTGGCTGTCCACAGGCATTTGCAGAGTGCTTTGAGGCTAGGGGATGGCCTACTCAGGAGTCTCTTACGATGTTGGAGGATTGGGCTCTTAGTGCGACGGTGGGCGAGAGCCGGATTCACGGTCTTATCCGAGAGTTAGAACAGGCCTTTCGAGAGGAGTATTTCACTCTCAGGCGGTTAGAGCATGCTTCCTCAGTACATCAGGCTACGGGATTGGCAGCAGAGGCCTTCAAACACTTTAGATGTGATTTCAATGCTCTTAATTGAAGAAAAGAGAGCAACTATATGAGATTTAGGAGGAGATACTCAATAAGAACTTCCATTATCCTCACCAAAAAGGATGGGAAAGAGAATGTCAAGTAAAGAACAAAATTGAGTGTTACTAGTGTACGAAAACAGATCACTCTGCGATAGTGTGAGTGACCTTCTCAAAGGGAAATTTAAAGAATCAATGAATATAATTATAGTTGTTGAGGAGCCACCAAATGTTGATAGTGATGATGACATCATTGAAGATGAAGAATTTGTTCTATTTTGAAGAGAACAACAATTTTTTTTATATTAAGTTTATTTAAGCTCCCATTTCGGGAATCAAAATCAAGATCTTGCTATCACAAAGAGAAGCAGTAACCGCTGCACTGCAGGCCAAAAGCCTAAGAGAACAACAATTTGAAGAAAGTGAAGGTTGCAATATAGGATAGTTAGATGCTCAATAGAGATGGTGCTTCTAGATCTGAGAAACTATACCTCATTGGGGTTATAAGACATACTTGTGAAAATTGATGTCCAATAGTTCAAGGGAGATCCAAACCTAACAGTTCATCATACATTTACAAGGGTGATGAGACACTTTTATGTGAAAATGGTGTCCAATGATGTTGGAAACTTGGATGATATCTGAGGGACTATACATGGGGAGCAGCTTGAAGAAGCTTTTACTGGTCCAAGAACTGTTTTCAAAGAATGGCTTCTACATAATGTACTGTTTTGTTTTATGTTGTTAGTCATTTTTTACCATGTAGAGATATGCTAGGAGATCATCAAAATTCAGCTATTCCTTAAGGGGGAGTGTTAAAATATGTAATAAATGAATTTCATTCATGATAATGAAGAAAAGTAGATATGTTCACGTAGTTGACTGTTAAGTCCATCTTTTTTCCTTTGGTCTTAGTTTGTTGTCAGTGATATTTAGTTTGCTGGCAAATTCCTTAACATGATTATATTAAGACTTGTCATACCCGGCCTGATGTCATACCCTGCCTGAGACTAGGGCAAAATGAAAAAGAAAGGGAACTGTACTTGGCCCAACCTAGGGCTAAGGAAAATAAATAATAATAAAAAGAAAAGGAACTGGACTTGGCCTACCTGAGATAAGAAAAATAGATAATAATCAAAAGAAATTGTTAGTTGAATGAGGACCAACCCATGCAATGGAATGGACCATAATCAAAGGTTGTGTCTCTCCCATTATGAAGATATAAATTGGGGGTGAAGGTATCAAAAATGGGGATAAGGAAGTGAGAGCCTGATTTTTATATGGAAGCGATCAGATTGGATCATTTACAGCAGACTTGAATATAAACAAGTCATTGGTATGCAATAGGAGCATCAAACCATTTAGGAGATCAAGAAGGGAAGGCAATCGAGGAAGGAAGTATTCTGATCTGCAAAAAAACAAGTGTACTGAATCAGACAGAGAAGAAGGCCGATCAAGGAAGGAATAATCAATTCCAGGATTAATAAGGAAGGACATCAACAGATATTAAAATATACACAGCGATCAATAAAAGAACACAGATCCAATTTTATTCTGCAAAACAGTTAACAGCATTAACAGCTATCCTTGTGGGCAAATTCTAGGGGTGAATCAAGAATGGGACATTTCAAATGGTATCAGAGCACCATTCCTGCCAACCTGAGGGGCAAACGGTAGTTGAAGCAACTAATGAATACCTTTCCTATTTATCACAGAGTTAAGAGAAGACTTATAAGAGATTTATAGCAGATCATCACGAGAAGATTGTGATCAAATCAGAAGCTTTGCTCAAGATAGTGAGAAGCAATCTAATAAACAGCAATTTAAAGTTTAAAACAATGTAGCAATGGAAGTTGACATTTTGATTATTATTATTAAAAAGAATAAACAAAAGACTAAGTTGCCGGTTTGGATTCCGGTACGGATGCGGGTTACAAAGATTGAAGTTTAGAAGCGATTTGTTTTGATTAAATCAGTAAACAAATACATCACATAAAGGATGACGTGTTTGATTAAATCAACAAAGATTTAATGAAGCAGTTCTATTAAATAGTGATTGCATTTGAAAGGTTCCATAAAGATATTGAAGGGTGCAACCATAAATCAAATACTAATGACTAAGTTCATAAAAAGATAAAGCAATACCTTTAGGAGATACGGCTTTGTAATAAGATTACATAAGTCAAAAGGTGTGACCTATCTTTGGGTTATGATCATTGGTGAAAAGAGATGATTCTACGAAGACAAAAAAACTATGGAGAGTTGAATGAAGAGGGGGTGGCTAAGAGTGAAATGTGAATTGAGAATAAGAAATATCATTTAATTCTTAACAAGTTTCAGAGCATATCTAGAACAAAGAAATAAAGGATGAAATCAAATGAAATAAAAAAATAGAGATGACTGTGCAGATGTATTTAAGATATATGCCAACATATCTATGATTTTATGCATGCAGATTTGAACAGACTTTTATGAGAGATATGAAAAAGAAGTATTTGCAGAAATAGAGATGAGGATTGCAGTCATTAAGGAAGAATTTGATGCTTTGAAGTGAAATGTGAGCAGCTAAGTGGGGGGTTAGGCCCCTTCCTGGCAATGGGAGCAAAAAGGTGGGGTTAAGCCCTCTTTCTGGCTCTAGATGACTTATGAGGAACAAGATGGGGTTAGGCCCACTTTCTGGCTCTAAACGACTTGCAAACAGCAAGATGGGGTTAGGCCCACTTTTTGGCTCTAAATGGACTATGAATAGAAGGATGGGGTTGGGCCCACTTTCAAGCTCTAAATGGCTTATGAGCAGCAAGATGGGTTTACGCCCACTTTCTAGCTCTAAAACAACTTATGAGAAGCAAGGTGGGGTTAGGCACCCTTCTCGGCTCATGTGAGCAATAAAGTGACATTAGGCCCCCTATTGCAATCTCCTCTCCCAACTCTACAATGATTGACTATTGACTTAAAGGGACGATGCATGAATATGGGAAGAAGATACAGGCACCCCACTAGGTAGACTGCCTAGAGTATATGTCCAATGTTGCCATTGGGGCCAAAGGGTGACTGTCCACTCTTGGGCTTAGTGCAGGGATGGCTTCAGTCGAACCTATCATGCTTCCTCCTCCAAGCCCTAATGTGTTTGAATACTAGGGTAAATCTATGGATGCATTCTAGTCAAAGAGAAGGGATCTAAAACACGTGTATTTGTGTGTGTATGCTCTATGTTTGCATATATTCATGTGTATACTTTGTGTTTTTATGTGTATGCTATGTGTGTGCATATATTCTTGTGTGTACTTGTGTTTTATGTGTATGCTTTGTGTCAGCATATATTTATGTGTATAATATGTGTTTTTATGAGTATAATCCGTGTTCTAAATATGAGAATAACTAAAGTATACTATGTGTTTTTATGTGTACGTCGTTACAATATTTCATTATTCATAAACGAGTAATTACATATGAAGACATAGTCTCCTTATATAGAGAAAAACTGAGAACAAAATAGAAACTTTCTAAAAAGATAACAGGAAAGTTTGTGTTATCTGAAAACTAAATACTAACTAAGATGATCATTAAAGAAACATTACAATATTTTAATACCCCCCCCTTAATGGTCATTGCCTAACTACCTTGCAGAAGACTATACATATCTTGTGGCCATAAATTCTTCAGAACATTCTGCTACTACTAAGACCCTCCCTGGATCTGCAGAATGTCAATGACCAAGGGTAGCCAAAATTCGTCCAAAAAAAACAGTGAAGGCTGCCTCCTTCAGAATGCTTTGTTACAAGAGACAAAAGCCTGTCACTAACTTTGCCGCTGAGATGAGTCTGTCATTGACCCTCCCAAAATTTACAAAACTTTTGACCAGTAATCATCACAAAACATCCAACCTAATTTTGGATAACAGGGTTGTCCCTCCCTGTAGCCAGAGACACACTGAGAACAGCCGCCACGATTTTGAGGAAAAATAGACAAACCCTCCAAACTTTTGCAGATGAGCACAACGCCCCAAAATAGACTACAAAAAGTCACAATTTTTGAGGAAAATAATTGTCAAACCCAAGATTACAAATCATCATTTTTTTGGAAAAAAAGGGTAAAACCCCCCACAAACGAATCCCATGCAACTTTGTGAAATACAGAACCCAGAAACAATTTTTGAGGATAAAATCGAAAAACCAAACATAATTTTTAAGGACCAAAAATTATATAACCCTCCCAGAATTTTTTACAGGAAAAACTTATGAAACCCCTTCCTGAATTTTTTATGGGAAAAAAAATATGAAAACCCAATAAACATTTTGGGGCAAAATTATAAACCCACCAATAATTTTTTAAGGGAAAAAAATTATAAAACCCTTCATGGAAACCTTCACGCGGCAAAACACCAAACTTGGCGTGGTAGAACAACACTGTTTTGAAATTTGATCGATTAGAGATGAACACAATATTACTATCTTCGACGTATATGGAGAACTATGCCGCTGTGATTGATTGTTCTACAAATACAATCGAATGGTCTATATATATCAAGAAAGTTGCCCACGTAGGGACATGTCCATACGTGGCAGTTGCCACGTAGGGACATGCCCCTACGTGAGGTGACTATTCCAAATGGTGTGATTTGTTATGGTTAACACAACCCATCGTTAGTAACTGTTCGCATGATACAAATCATGTTTATTGTGCTTTATGACTTATACAAAAACAATGCGCACAATGCTATCATGCCACTGTGATGTAATCACAGTCGCACGATAGGCATCGTGTTGACTGTGATAACATCACAGTCGCACAATAGGCATCGTGCTGACTGTGATAACATCACAGTCGCACAATAGACATCGCACAGTTGATAATACTTTGCATTACGGGTCTGTATAAATACCTTGCGTGTTTCCTATATCATGACATCGATATATATATATATATATAGAGAGAGAGAGAGAGAGAGAGGAACCAAACTGTCATTCATCGGATACCATGAAGGCTATATTTCAACACTCCCTCTTAGCAAGAGTGGATTCATTTGATTAAAAACAAGTTGAAAAGTAAGGTGGTGAGAGTTTGGGAAGATCGCTCTGCAACTTGGCCTAAGGACTGCTTGCTCGAGATTCACGTCGTCGCTGACGCAGGTGGAGGGACCTATGGCTCCTCCATACTGCTCTCGTGGCGGCATTTGTGTTTAGTGTCTTTGTGTCATGTTTTTTTCTTTTTCAAGGGTTTGTGGTGTTGTTTTTTCCCTTTATTGTTTGCTAATGTTCGTTCGTGTGTTCTCTGCCCTTGCATTCTCTAGCACTTCCTACCATTATTTCCCGTTGGGCTTCGGCTCTGATGCATGCTTGTTTTTCCTTTTTTTCGCTTGAGATGAAGGCCATCTAGTAGGGATGTATTCGACTTCCCACGATTTATTCTGATGGCCGTAGAAGGCATTAATGATGGAAGTGACAGGCAAAATAATGTTAAAGAGTCAGTTGAAGGGCTGCAGGATGGTAGTGGAGGAAAGAACCGACCTTCATACAGAGTAGTGGTGGCGGAAGAAACGGTTCTTCCTGAGACAGCGTAGATTGAGGTGGTTGATAAAAATGGAGGAGGATCTACCAGAGCCAATGGAAATAGACATGGAGGAGAACACAGTGACTCGGCTACAGTGGGAACCAGAGGAGAGAAAGAAGATGGAGAGGAAGGTAAGAATCCGACGCCTGGTGCTAAGATTCTCGAACTCTCTCCGAATGCAAATATGGTAAATGCTATCAAAGCCGAACAATCCCGTTTAAAAAACATTGTTGTGTTTTTTGTTTGCATGGATTTAAAGTTTTTACCTACTAGAAAGTTTCTTGATGATTGGATAGGTAATGTGTGGGGTAAAATCCTTGGCATCAAAGTTGGTTTTTGTAGAATGATTCAGCGAGGATTGTTTGTTATTTTTTAAAAAAACCATGCGATGCAGGAAAAAGTGTTAAACAAGGGTTACTGGAACGTAGGGTAAACTATGTTTAGGGCCCTCCCATGGACACCCAGTTGCAAATCTGAGAAGGTCATTGCCCGATCATCTCTGGTTTGGATTGAACTTAGAAATGTTCAACTGGAATTCTGGCAGTTTATTCCTCATTTATTAAAATCCCTTGGTTTTGTGCTTCAAGTTGAAGAAGCAAAAGTGACCCTACCGCATCTCAATGCCCATGTCCTTCTCATTCTCAACCCTAACATTGATTTCCCTGATGAAATTGCCTTGGACATTGAAGGTGATAGATGGAACTGGGCTATTGCTAGATTAGGAGATATTGGGGCCTGCTTCCATTGTAAATTGAATGGTCACAATAGGAAAGACTGTCCTTTATTAAAAAATCTTTCGAAAAACTTTAGTGAAAATCATAGGAAGGATAATAATACTCCTCCCATGACCCAAGAGAAGGGTAATTCCGACAACAACAATACCTCTGGTAGCAGAGAAGTTGAGGACAATTCTGGAGCACCCCGTGAAGGGAATGCTAATAGTAGTGTGCCTGATAGGCTCAAGGAAACCCTTGATACCTCGCTGGACAAGTTTGTTTCTCTATCCAACCCTCTCTTTGAAGATGACTTAGAGATTCTTGCTGCAGTACCTAACCGTGAACCCCAGAAGTCCGCTGCTTGTCAACCTCAATACATTCATGTCCCCAAAGAGAAAGTCAATGATGACGATGCACTCTTTCCCAATGCTCAGCAAATAGCCCTATCCACTATTAAAAACAAAAATAAAAACATCTCTAATGATAGTAGGGCCAAGCAACAGTAGTTGATTGAGCATACTAGCCCTTGCCCTGACACCATGCCTCCCGATAATGCCCGGGGTGCAAGTGAGATTATGATTTTGAACTAGAGTCCGGTGGGGGAAGATTATGTTACCATGGAAGAAAGCCCTTCCCTTTCTGCATGTAGTGAACATGGAGGAGATGAAGACGGGTTTGTTGAAGTTATTTCAAAAAAAAAGAAAAAAAGAAAAACTTATGAAAGAAGTAGTAGCATCAAAAACAATGAAAAAAGTAATAAGGTGAAAAGCATGGAGCTACCAAAATGTTTTAACAGGTTATGTAAGAACTCTATCCCCCCCAAATCCTCATGATGATACACCTTCACAGTTGGAACGTCAGGGGGCTGGAAATGCCTGACAGGAAGTATATGGTCAGGAATTGGTCTAATAAGGCTTTCAATAAAGATATTATTTGTTTACAAGAGATCAAAGTGACTGGTTATAAGGCTCATACCACTCTAAATTTTATTTGGAATCAAACTACTTGTCTTTACTCTGACCATACTAGAGGTAAAGGTGGGGTAGCTATGTTGATAGGAAACAAATGGTTTGCCAAGCTTATTGACAAGGGTACATCCCCCTGCCAGAGAGCTATATGGGCGAAGTTTAAAACTCAGGATCAGGAGATAGGAATTTGTAACATCTATGCCTCCAATGATTCTAGGGAAAGGGCTACTTTGTGGGACTGGCTTGCTAGTAATCTTTCTGACATAAAATGAATTTTTATTAGGGATTTCAATATGATTGAGAATAAACAGGATAAAACTGGTGGCAAGAAACATGAATGGAAAGGTAATGAATTCTTTTTTTGGTCTAAATTTAAAAGGAGATTTCAAGTTAGTGATCCGATGGAAAACATGAAAAATGAGTACAATAACATATGGTTTTCTTGGTGCAACAATCAGTCTTTCAAGAATAGAGTATACTGTAGATTGGACAGGATATACTTTAACAAGATGTGGATGGAGATGAAACATCATCCAAGACAAAACCCTGTTGAAATTAATCCTGTCAGCATGTCTGATCATTCTCCAATATATGGGTGTATTTCTCTCAAATCATCCCATGAGCAGTCCTGTAGAGGTAGGAAGCAAGCCACCTTCAAAATCAACACATCCCTGCTGGATGATGGGGATTCCTTGCAAGCCATCAAGATAGCCACTGCCCTGTCTAAGTTTTACAATGCCAACCTCTCTGCCAGAGATAAATGGAACTCATTAGTGATTACTTGGAAAAATTTGTTTCAAATTATAGGGGTCAAAGGTACGTTTGATAGAAACCAAGAGGAGAACTTTTATTAAACCAAACTCAATCATATTGAAACTCAACTTCAAGCTTTGGGGAAAGACCAGAAGTTGGAACAATCACTTATTGATACTAAAGCCAGACTCAGGAATATCCAAAATTACAAAATTCAAGGTCAAAAAGTCAAAGCCAAGGCAAGGTGGATGAAAGATGGGGATAGAGGATCCAAGTATTTCTTTAACTTGATTAGAGCCAAGCAATCCAGGGAAGAAATAGTGGGTATACAGAATGAAGGAGGAGTTACTACAAATAACCAAGAAACCTTGAATGTCTTACAGAGTATTATAAGAAGTTCTCTTCTGAATATAAAGAGGAGAACATGGAAGCTATGAACAAGTGTATCAAATTAATTCCTACGAAAGTGTCTCAAGAACTTGCAAGGGCTCTAGAGCAGGATATTAGAATTGAGGAGATAGATGCAGCCATTGGATCCTCAGCTAATGACAAATCTCTAGGAATTGATGGGTTGCCGGTTGAGTTCTATAAGAAAAATAAAGAGTGGATTTCTAGTGAGCTCCTAGAAGTGTATGAAGAAGCCTTTGAAGCTGGATCTTTCGGAGATAACATTAATAAAGGGCTCATCAAGCTCCTACCTAAGGATGGAGATAAATCACAGGTGAAAAATTGGAGACCCATCACATTGTTAAATATCTCCTATAAAATTATAGCTAAAATCCTAGCCAGGAGGATTAGTGATTTACTCAAAGAAGTGGTGTCAATCACCCAAACTAGTTTCATAAAAGGCAGGTATATTTTAGACAATCTCATTACCAGTTGGGAAGCTATAAACTGGGCAAAAATTGATAAGCAAAATGCAGCGATGGTTTTGTTAGATTTTGAAAAAGCATATGACAAAATTGAGTGGCCGTTTGTGGTTAATATGTTAGAAGCTTTTGGTTTTCCTAAAGTGTTTTGTAAATGGGTTAGCATCCTGTTTAAAGATTCCTCTACTGTTATTGATGTTAATGGTGAATTATCTAAATGTATTCCCCTCGGGAGATCTATCAGACAGGGGTGTCCTCTTGCCCCAGCCTTATATGTTATTGCTGACAATGCCCTTTCCTTCATTCTCAAGGCCCCTAGTCTTGGCTACCCAATTAAAGGAATTAGACTTCCCAATGAGGAGGACCTGCTCATAGAGCAGTTTGCTGATGACACAGCTTTGTTTTTGGAGATGAAAGAAGGAAATTTTGATAATGTCATTGATAGGCTTCAATTTTTTTGTTTAGCCTCAGGAGCTAAAATTGCCCCCCATAAATCCATCATTCTTGGTTGGTCAGAGACTCCTCCAGATTGGCTTCTAAGCAGGGAATGGAAGTGGTCAGGGCCATAAACCATAGTAAGATATTTGGGGATTCCCTTTGCTATCAACCCTTCCATTAAAGACATGTGGGAATGGATATATAAAAAAATAGAGAAAAAACATACTAAGTGGCAATCTCACATGTTATCCTTGGCAGGAAGAGTACAGATTGTTCAAAAGGTGTTATCCTCTCATGCAGTTTACTATGCTTCAACTTGGGTGTTGGCCAACAGTCAAATTAACAAGTTGGAAAGGATTCGGAGAAACTTTCTTTGGTCGGATGGACATGGTAACAAGAAAAGGCACTGTGTTAAGTGGGAGTGGTGTTGTACTCCTAAAAATATGGGAGGGCTGGGGTTGAGAGACCTTAAAGCTCAAGGTTATGCATTGGCAACTAAATGGACCCTCAAGGCTATGAAAAGAAATGAACCATGGAAGGTTCTGGTGAGAAACAATATTCAGAGAGCAACTATCAAGAAAGGTAAGAACTGGAGTGATGTTCCCATAATGGATCTAATTATGGGGGATTTTGAGATTAGAGTAGTTGGTTCCAGGGCCTTTCAAACCATTTGGAAGGCTTGGTATCAGGTCAGGCCACTTATATGCTCAAGAACTGCTGTTGGAAAGAGCTTGTAGTATGCTGTAGTGGATAGATCTATTTGGTGGGGGGTGTATCTTAAAGACAAACCACTGGCTTTAACTCAGTGTTGTTCAGCCAAAAAGTGGCACCAAAAAGGGATAATACTTATTCAGGATGTGTTGGTTGACAAGCAACTAGCTTCTTGGGAGGTTCTGAGTGAGAAATTCAATATACCCAATTCGCAGAAGAAGACTTTCACCCTTATCTCTAAAGCAGTTGGGAGGTTTTTTCCGGGAAAAATCTTGAGATCAGAGCAAATGTTTGAATTCATGAAATGGAATGATGGCAATAAACTTGAGAACTTTTCTTGCAAACAAATCTATAACATGTTAAAGGAGGATAATGGTATTATTTACAAAATTAATCAAAGTTGGAATGTTGATTGGTCTTCTACTAGATGGCACTTCATATTTGATTTTTTGTGGCATGCTAAAGTTGAACCCAAAGTCATCTGTTTTCGTTGGTTGCTGCTTTTAAAGATATTAGTTGTTGGCTCTTTTTTATCTCAGAATGGTCCTCAGTTTGTCTATTGTGCTTTGTGTAACTGTACTAAAACATATGAGCATTTGTTTTTTGAGTGTGTTTTTGCCAAAAAATTGTGGGCTAGTTTTTTAGGTAACCCTGTTGTTTGGAACCATCCTAATGCCTTCTCTTGGTTTGAAATCATTATGGGCTTTGTTAATGAGTTTGATCTTAAGTTGAATTCCTTTTGGTTTGCCTTAACTGCAGTTGTTTTATGGACCATTTGGAAGATGAGGAATGAAGAGATCTTTCAAAACAGGAATTGTGATCTTACTGAGTTTTTCATTAAACTCACACATCTTATTATTACTTCACAGGTTGCAGCTATGATAGAAATTTCAAAAAAAGATTTCAAACTCTGTTGAAGGAAGGAGTGATGATTATATTCAAAAGGGATGTACAATCTACCTCTTTAGTGGACACCCCACAGGAACCAATCAGGGAAACTATGGTAGCAGGTACACTGAGGGATAACAGCTGGAGGACCCCAGAAGAAGAAATCAGGAATGAGGAACAACAGGAAGCAACGCATAGTGAGTGGGAAGCTAAAAATGAAAATGACAACTGGACTTCTCTGAATCCAAGGAACAGCAATAGTGCATGGGAAAGTGGCACTAACAGAACTAGTACCAGTGGATGGGATGAAGTGTAGCTGATATTCAGACTCTCTTTTTTGATACTCATACATTATACTTGTAAAGAGGAATTTTCTTTTGGTCTGATGCCATAGTTATGGCCTATGTACATATGTTCCCTACTAAGGTGCTCTTAGTAGCAACAATGCTTTAAGTTACTGCTTTTACAGGCTATTTTGTAACTGCTTAGTTGATACTCTATTTCAATATAAAAAAAAGAGTGGATTCATTTAGCACATTCAATCATGACCTCCAACACAGTTCGGGACAACAATTTATGTATTCTAGTCATGACAATAGGAATTCCAACATCATGATATCCGGCTCAGTCCGAGACAACACTTAAGGAGTCAATCATGATATACTTTTGCTATCACACATCCAGTGATAACATCATATTTTAGAGTCAAGATATCCGGCACAGTCCGGGACAACAACTTAATTAAGTCAATCTTGACACTCAGTCAACTATTGTCAAGATCGTCACCTTGAAATAGTGACCCCAATTTATACATCAGTTGAAGATAGTCATCTTCTTTCAACACAGTTTGAATATTGCAATATACATTTTATTTATTTATTCATGAATAAATTACAAATAGTAGGAATTTAATCCTAATAATATCAATTACAATCTAGTCATACCAAGTTTGCTTCTGAAGTACTCTATCTTCAATCGTGCAAGGGGCTTGGTAAAGATGTCAGCATTTTGTTCTTCAATACTGATATACACTAGTTTTATGACGTTTCGGTCTACCATGTCTCTTATATAGTGATAAGGAATCTCAATATGTTTGGATCGATTGTGGAAAACTGGGTTCACTGAAAGCTTGATGCAGCTTTGATTATCACAATGAATCACAGTAGGATTCAGAGATTTTCCAAACAATCCAAACAGTACCTTCCTTAGCCATACCGCTTCACAGGCTCCCATGGAGGCTACCATATACTCTGCTTCAGTGGAGCTCTGGGCAACTGCTGACTGTTATTGCAGATCCAAGACTAAAGCAACACCCTATAGTACTTTTACAGTCAGTGGTACTTCCGACCCAATCAAAATCAGAATATCCTTGAAGCAGAATCTCAACATTCTCATATTTTAAGCCAAGTCCGATTGTGCCTTGTAAATATCTTAGTATGTGCTTAGCAGCCATTAGATGTATCTTCTTAGGTTCACACATGAAGTGACTCGGTACATTTGTAGCATAGCAAATATCAGGACGAGTGTTTACCAAATACATGAGAGAACCGACTATTTGCCTGTAAAGTGTGGGCTCTGTAGGTTCTGAATCTTCTGCCTCAATTTTTAGTTTGTGTAGATTTGTTTCCATTGGTGTAGCTAATGGTTTACACTCCATCCCAAATCTTGTCAGTATATCTGTGGTGTACTTCTCTTGATTTAGAAAGATATAGTTTTTCGTTTGCCATACTTCCAATCCTAGGAAGTAGTGTAGAAGCCCTAAGTCCTTCATATCAAATTCTCTTGCCAGATCTTGTTTGCACTTCGCAAAGAGATTATCTTCTCCTGTTATCAACAAATCATCCACATAAAGGACCAATATTATCATATTGCCATTTAAACTTTTGAAGTAGATATTCGGATCTGCTAGATTCTTGGAGTATCCTAGTTTAGAGAGATAGTTGTCTATCCTTGCATACCAGGCCCTAGGTGCTTGTTTTAACCCATAGAGAGCTTTCTTAAGTTTTCAAACATAGTGACTCTTATCTCGTATGGTGAACCCTTCTAGTTGTTCTATATATAACTCCTCAATTGATCCATTCAAAAAAATTTGTCTTTACATCCATCTGGTGAATCTTCCATCCTTTGGATGTTGCAATTGCAATGATTGTTCTTACTGACGTATACCAGGCTACTGGAGCAAATGTCTCTTCGTAATCAATTCCGGCTTTCTGAGAGAATCCCCTGGCCACAAAGCGAGCTTTATGTTTTTCAATGCTGCCATCAAGTGCATATTTGATTTTGAATAACCACTTGGAGGAGACAATTGATTTGTCTTTTGGTCTAGGCATTATGTCCCAAACATCATTCTTTAGTATACATTGATATTCTTCAACCATGGCATCCTTCCAAGCCTGATCTGATAAAGCTTCTTTAACACTTGTTGGTTCGGAATTTGTAAGCTCGGTTAGAAGTGCAGCATAACACTTTAGAGTTCTTGTTCTTTTATTTTCTTTGGAAATTTCATTTGGTTCCATATTATTCTCTTCAATCATTTTTCTTGCCCATAGAGGCCTTTTCTTGTTATTTGGTATTTCAATATTTTCGTCATTAGTGACTGGAGGTTCAAGAGCTTCTATGATATTCTCCCTCTCAATGTCTGAAGGTTCAGAATCTTCTATGGTATTCTCCCTCTCAATCTTAGTTATACGATCTTCTTCTACTTCAGTGATGTTATCATCCTCAGGTTCTTTGAGTGTAGTGTTTTCTTCAAACTTGACACCTCTACTTATCTCAACAGATTTTCACCCTAGAATGTAAACTCGATATCCTTTAGTATTTTCACTATAGCCAATGAATATACCTCTTTTCCCGGATGGTTCTAGTTTCATCCTCTTTTCCTTAGGAACATGTATGTATACAGGACAGCCAAATATTCTTAGATGACTTAGGTCTGGTTTGTTCCCTGTAAAAACTTCTTCTGGAGTTATGTTTTGTAGAACTGAGTGTGGACATCTGTTTTGAATGTAGACTATTGTATTCGAAGCTTCTACCCAAAATGAAGTGTGTAAGTTTTGGTCATGCATCATAGCTTTTGCTGCCTCAATTATGGTCATGTTCTTTCTTTCTGCCACTCCATTTTGTTGTGGATTATATGGTACAGTATACTCCCTCTTAATCCCAACAAAATTACAAAAGTATTTGAAGTTGTCAGATATATATTCTCCCCCATTGTCAGATCTTAACACTTTAATTCTCTTCCCTGGCTGGTTTTCTACTAATGCCTTGAAATCTCTGAACTTCGATAGTACTTCATTTGAGTCTTTGAACTTTAGAAAGTATATCCATGTTTTCCGAGAATAGTCATCAACAAAGATTATGTAGTATAAGGATCCAGTTAGGGATGGTGTTTTCATGGGGCCGCAAAGGTCGGTTGAACCAGCTCTAAAATAACTTTTGATTTGTGCTTACTTGGAGGAAAAGAACCTTTGACATTCTTTCCTAAGGCAAAACCTTTGCAAATGCTAGTATGTTCAAATTTTAGTTGGGGTAGTCCTGAAGTGATCTTCTTTATGATGGGTAGAGCACTATATCTTAGGTGTCCTAACCTTTTGTGCCATAATTCATTATTGTTTGAAACTTCATGATTTAGTGCTAACTTTTGATCCCTACACAGTTTATACAGACTACCATCTCTTGAGCCTATTGTTATTGCATTTTTTATATTTGTGTTTTTCTGCCAGAGAAGGACTTTGTCTTCATTGAAAGTAACCTGATATCCTTGATCAACTAAACCTGATATTGAAATTAGATTTCTTTTGATTCCAGGTACAAACAATACGTCTTTCAGTTGTAGAGACTCCATTTCTTAGTTTGATGGAACAAGCCCCAATTCCTTTCACAGGATACGTGGAGTTATCTCCAATAGTGACTTCTTCATTTGATTGTCCCTCAAGAGTTTCAAACTAATTTCTGAATCCCATTATGTGTCTAGATGCTCCATTGCCGATTATCCAAGTGTTCTTATTTGCATTTATTTCACTTGATAATGCTAGGAAGAAGAGTGATTTTTCTTCTTTGACTTCGGCTAGGGTAGCATGTGCTTTCTTCCTTTCCGGACAGTTTCTGTGAGTGTGCCCATACTTATCACACTTGTAACACTGAATTTTAGATAGATCCTTTTCTGGTAGTTTTTATTTCCTCTCTTCCATTTGAAAAACTTTTTCTTTTTGTTGTAGGTATGTGTGAAATGCCTGAATTTCTCCTTCTTTATTTGGTCCTAATCCCCTTGAAATTAGGCGTGATTCTTATTGACTACAATCATTTCTTAGTTGCTCAAAATTTGGTAATGGAGGTCGCCCACTGATGCATTGAATGAATGATTCCCAAGAGATGGGTAACCCCTTAAGGCAATTAGAGAAAGTTCAACATCTTCTATAGTGTTTCCTATTGTGAAAAGTTGATCTCTTAATTCTGAAATTCTTAAGAAGTAAGATGTGACAGATTCTTCCTTATTCATTTTTATGCTCATAAGTTGTTGCTTTAGAGTTAACATCCAGCTTGCATTATTTATTTCATATGTACTTGTGATGGTTTTGAATATCTCATGTGCAGTTGTTAGTCTGGCTATACTCGGGAGAATAGCATCTTTGACAGAGTCGATGAGTATTTTCCTTGCTTTGTTATTACGTCTTTTCCAGGTTGTGATCTCTGCCTCATCTTCAGGCATTTTCTTGTCTTCTTCTACATAAGAATCTAACTCTAGTTCTTGTAGGAGTGATATGATTCTTATCTTCCATGACATGAAGTTAGATGCTCCTTCAAGTTTGTCCTCCATTCTGATTCCAATAACCATTTTGTATATTTCTGGTATTTAACAGTTGTACGGTATTTATATAATCTCTGCAGGTACAAACTGCTCACTTATCTTTCTCTCAAGATGCTGTTAAATAATGTAGTAATTTATTTCTTTTTATTTTATCTCTAATATGTTGGCTCTGATACCATGTTGTGAAATTTGATCGATTAGAGATGAACACAATATTACTATCTTCGATGTATATGGAGAACTATGCCGCTGTGATTGATTGTTCTACAAATACAATCGAATGGTCTATATATATCAAGAAAGTTGCCCACGTAGGGACATGCCCATACGTGGCAGTTGCCACGTAGGGACATGCCCATACGTGAGGTGACTATTCCAAATGGTGCGATTTGTTATGGTTAACACAGCCCATCGTTAGTAACTGATCGCATGATACAAATCATGTTTATTGTACTTTATGACTTAAAAAAAATAGTGTGCACAATGCTATCATGCCACTGTGATGTAATCACAGTCGCACGATAGGCATCGTGCTGACTGTGATAACATCACAGTCACACAATAGACATCGCACAGGTGATAATACTTTGCATTACGGGTCTGTGTAAATGCCTTGAGTGTTTCCTATATCATGACATCGATATATATATATATATATATATATATATAGAGAGAGAGAGAGAGAGCAACCGAACTGTCATTCATCGGATACCACGAAGGCTATATTTCAACAAACACATGCAAGTCACAAAATGTACATGCAATTACATGCAACCCAAGAAATTTGTAGACTTTTGCTCAAACCATGAAATTGTGTGACCAAAACCCTCAACCAAGCTTGCAATTTTCAGCAAAAAATATTTGAATCCGCCAATAAATTTGCAAAGTCGCAATTAAAAAATTTTTGGAATAAATTCTAGGAACAAAAGGGCTACGAAATTTTCTTTTAAAAGATTTGTCAAATCTTAAAGAAGCCCATCAACCCGCTCTGATACCATGTTACAATATTTCATTATTCATAAACAATTAATTACAAATGGAAACATAGTCTCCTTATATAGAGAATAACTGAGAACGAAATAGAAACTTTCTAAAAAGCTAACAAGAAAGTTCTATGTTATCTAAAAAGTAAATACTTACTAAGATGACCATTCAGAAACATTACAATATTCTAATATATGCTCTGTGTTCTAGATATGAGAATAACTAGAGTAAACCAAAAAGATGTGAATTGCATTTACGGTCATAGATGTGTGTCATGCATTCAATTCTCATCTTAGTATGTGTCAAGCTCACCTTTTCTTCAACACAGAGATACCCAAGATACCATGCAAATTAAACAAGGAATAGAAATCTCCAAGTATTGGTTTGGGACCATCATGATTCAGAAATAGAAACCTACTTTTCTTGGAAGGTCAGACTATCATACCTTGCCTGAGACTGGGGTAAGATAAAAAAGAAAGGGAACTACACTTGGCTAACCTAGGGCCAAGGAAAATAGATAATAATAATAAAAAGAAAAGGAACTGTACTTGGCCGACCTGAGATAAGCAAAATAAATAATAATAAAAGGAAACAAATTGTTAATTGAATAAGGGCCGACCTGTGCAAGGGAATGAACTTAATGAAAAGTTGTGTCTCTCCCATTATGAAGATATAAATAGGGGGGTCGAGGTATCAAAAGTGGGGCTAAGGAGGTCAGAGTTTGATTTTTATATGGAAGAGATCAGATTGAATCATTTACAGCAGACTTGAATATTAACAAGTAATTGGTATGCAATAGGAGGATCAAACCATCTAGGAGATCAAGAAGGGAAGGCAAGTGAGGAAGGAAATATTCAGATCTGCAAAAGGGCAAGTGCATCGAATCAGACAGAGAAGAAGACCGATCAAGGACGGAATAATCAATTCCAGAATTAATAAGGAAGGACATCAACGGGGATTAAATATATATACCAAAATAAAAGAACGCAGATCCAAAGTTATTCTGCCAAACAGTTAACGGCATTAACAGATATCCGTGTGGGCAAATTCTAGGGGTAAATCAAGAAGGGGGCATTACATGACTCTTGAGGTTAGTGTATCTATTTATGTGCATCATCAAATGAATAAAAGTATACAGCAAGTCATTTAGTTGTTTCTTCTTGTTCTTTTCTCTGTTCTTTGTTGTTTTTAATTGAGGTTATGGCCTAAAGATGCTAAAAGATCTTAAGGCAAAGTTCTTTCCCTTAAACCACCAAGAATAGTTGTTTAAGCAATTTCAAAATCTGAAACAGCAGAAGTTGTTTGCATTAAAGTACACTGAAAAAAAATTATGCCTAATGAGGAGAAAGCAGCTGCTACATACGTCTATGGCCTAAGATTTCAGCTCTAGGAGGAATTAATTATAATCAAAGACAGTAATATGGGTAAGGCATACCCATATACCTTAGTAGCTGAGGAGAAACTATATAGAAAGCAATAAAGTACAACAAAAGGTAGGGGATGATTTGACAGAGTTGAAAATATGCAAGGCATCAGAAGGAATAAAGATTTGCAAGGAGCTTAATAAGTAGTTCACAAGACCCAAATTGGCCATCTAGTGAAGGAACATGTACACCAAGAGGGAGCAGAAATTATGGTAGAGGAAGGTAGTTCATTTGGTGGCACATGTTTCAGATGTGGTCAAGATGGTCATAGGGCTTTTAAATGTCCACAAGCACAAGAGGATGATAGAAGGGAGAGTAAAGGCAGCATTCATATTACACAAGTTCGTGACAAATCAGCTGCATCTTCTAATCACATTGATGTACTGGATCAAGGAGAAACTCTCATGATGAAGAAAGTACTACTAAAACCAGCAAAGAAAGACAATGATCTATTGTAATAGAAAGGTCCTTTTAGAACTGTTTTCAGATCAGGAGACAAGTGTTGTAAGGTTATTGTAGATGGTAATGGTACAGACAATCTTGTGTCCAATGAGATGGTAGGAAAAATGGGTTTGAAAAGGATAAGACACCGAAATCCTTACTAATCTTGGCTTCAAAAAATTCATCAATTATCGGCAAATGAACAATGCTTAGTTGATTTTTAGATTGGTTCATATATGGATGAAATATGGTGTAATGTGAAGACCGTTAGAAATGGAAGTAAAAAAAGCAAAAAAAAATTATTTCATCCATTCAGTTCGTTCTCGGTGGAACAACTCTAATCTTTTTCATGTCTTCTTCGTCTTCCCTTGAATAGCCGCTCAACAAAATTCTTTATGTGCTTCCTTATATAAGATCGCTTATTTATGCCCATGAATGTGTGTCATGTTTTCCAATGTAGATGTTCACAATTTGGCAAGAAATTCACACAAGGTGGGAGAGCCAACACATCTATGCTTGAGAAGAATGTGAGAAAGTTCACTTTGGGTACCTTGAAGAAGTGTGAAGAAGTGGATAGCAGCACCAAAATTTTACTAATCTTTGGCAAGCAACTCTTCAATGCAGTGAAGGGGTAAAAAGAAAGTTTTTCTGTCCTACCCAAACCAGTCCATGTTTGGGCAGCAGAAAACGCAAGTGACATAGAAACAAAGGAAGGAGTAGAGTAGATGGCTGCTCATCATTCAAAATAAAGGGTGCAAATGATGTTGAAACATTGCGTAGAAGATAACAAAGAAGAGTTCAAAATTGCACTGTTCATAGACAAGCAATAAAGTGTAAAATAACCTTGTGCAGAGCATGCTTGCAGTGTCTATCAGGATAAGTGAACACAGAGAAGATGACAGAAATGAGTTGAGCTTTAGTTCAGTCCAAGAGAAAGTAGATTAGGGTATTGTTGCAGCATAAATAGCTGAAAAACATGTGGAATTTCAAAACTACATATGTGGAAGGAAAGTTAAAGTGTTGCCATAGGAGCATAAATTGTTCTTTAAACTAGAATCATCTTT
Organism: Chamaecyparis obtusa; assembly: GCA_027943335.1. Classification (NCBI taxonomy): domain Eukaryota; kingdom Viridiplantae; phylum Streptophyta; class Pinopsida; order Cupressales; family Cupressaceae; genus Chamaecyparis; species Chamaecyparis obtusa. Next base: position 326,087 of record BSBK01000494.1, on the reverse strand, counting down.
GAAAAGAAAAGATAATTTAGAAAAATAAAGTCCTCCGAGGACATTTAAAGAGAAGAGCATGAGCCAAGTGTTGTCCACAAGTATGAAGAGGTGGAAGCAGTACACAGAGTTCGGTGATAAGACTTACAGTAGTCTCCAAAATGAGATGAGAAGTGGAAAGTTTAAGTAAAGGGTATATAATCAAGAGGAGAGAAAAAGGAAGGAGACAAAAGCAGTCCTACTCGACATGGTGGCAAGGAACGGCATGGCCATGGTAGTTGGCCAAAAGATTGGTTCTACCACTCAGCCTGTGTTTGTGAGCATTATACTCACAAAATTCCTACCGAGAATATCTGATGTAGAAGCATCCTCAGTAGACAACAATCCTTGTCACCAAACACAAAAATGAAAAAATAAATAAATGAAGGAATAACTACCCTGACTTTGTAATTTATTTTTCTAGAAAAGGACAACGAAGAGGAATGCAGCAAAATTGGGGTGTAGGCCATTTAAAGGGATTTTGTTTGTCCATATGTGTTAATGTTTCTACCAGGAATCGAAATAAGCAGCAAAACATGACAGAATAAAGAACAATAAGCACAACAAAATTTATCCTGAGAAAACCCTCCTCGAGGGAAAAACCCAGCCACACAAGAAATATGATATTTATTGTAGAACTCAAAATTGGATAATTACAATTAGAATCTATTGAAGATTCAACTTTGAGAATGATTTCCACAAATATAATATCAGACCTCAACATAGAATGATATTCATATCTGAAAGAATACTGCAACATCTAACAAAAATGCCAAAGAAAAGAACGACGCAAATCATGAAGTTGGCACACATATATAAGTCTGAAGATAACGTCTAAGACCATAGACTCCTGCGAAAGACCCTTTATCTTCTCAAAACAATGGCCCCTTTGCATACCACGTGCATGACTCTCCATATACTAGACATGGGAGATCTTTTGTATCGTGAGGCTCCTCAAATTCCACGCGGGGTATTGACTCCTCAAATTCCATGCGACGTTTCTCCAACTGCCAAGATATTTGATTAACTTCAACTAAAGTCATATCTCAGAGAAGATAAACTCAAAAATTCCTTCTGAAGCTACATACTTCAACACTCCCTCTTAGCAAAGAAGGATTTTTCCAGATACTCGAATCATGGAATCATGACAGTTACAATGGCTGCACCCATTTGTGAAATAAACACAAGTTCACATTACAGAGTCACTCAATGTGATGTTGTCATCTCAGCATGACATTCACCATGGCTACTCCCAATAGAAAACTAAGTCATGGATTCTCTCACATGACTTCCACCATGGCTACTCCCAGAGGGTGGATCCACCATAGCTACACCCAGAGGGTGGAACAGGGGCTTTCACCTCAAACTTCTCCCAAAGAAGAATGCATTACCACCTTGCCTACTCACAGAGGGTGGAACAAAGGCTTTCACCTCAAAATTCTCCCAGAGAAGAATGCATTACCACCTTGCCTACTCGCAGAGGGTGGAACAAGGGCTTTCACCTCAAACTTCTCCCAGAGAAGAATGCATTACCACCTTGCCTACTTGCAGAGGGTGGAACAAGGGCTTTCACCTCAAATTTCTCCCAAAGAAGAATGCATTACCACCTTGCCTACTCGCGGAGGGTGGAACAAGGGCTTTCACCTCAAACTTCTCCCAGAGAAGAATGCATTACCACCTTGCCTACTCACAATGGGTGGAACAAGGGCTTTCACCTCAAACTTCTCCCAGAGAAGAATGCATTAACGCACATAAAAGATCATCTGAATGTTGAACCTCCCTCTCAGCCGAGACAACATATTCACAGCTTGATTATCATAACAAAATAAATCTGATTCCAATGTTGATCAATACATGGAGCTTTAGCAGTCACACTGCTACACGAGCTTGTTGATCCACAGCAAAAGAATTGGCACTCTCCCTCTTCTGCTCAAGGTCCCCCTGAATCTTATTTCCTCCTATAGAAGAAATTGATCACAAATCACCGAACCTCATACAACAGAAAAGAATACCCTCAGGGTTGGACACTCCAAACACCTCTCTTGCTACCTGGTTATAACAAATACATGCAAATACTACCTCCAATGCACAAATCTATCTGAATCAACCCAAACACTACACACAAATTTGTTTTCAAACATGAAAGGGTGTCGGATTTGATTCTACTGCCAACAACAATTCCTTGTTCTGCATAATACTCGACATAAAAGAGCCCAGAAAATATAGAAGCTTGATTCAGCAAGAAGAACTCTTCACAGTCTTGTGTTTCACAATAGCAGAGAATGCAAAACAAATTTCTCAAAATTAATACTGAAGCACCCATTTTGCAAGCAAGCAGTGTCTCTTATCAATCCTCGCCTCCAACTGAGGTTACCAACATCACCGAAAGGTAAAAAGAATCAGTTCACCCTAAATTTCTGAAAATTCCATCACCGTGGTTCCAACTTCATACGTGCAAAAGTCTCTTAATATACACGCTATATTTTCAACAACTTTAATGCATTCATCTACTTCAAATGGGCAAAGTCGACAATAAAGAATGAATTACAAACTCTGCGCTGACTCCCTTATCTCTTGTTTGAAGAGATGACGGATTAGGATTTTTCCTTCATCAAATAGCAATCCATGTTGGCTCCAGATTACAGTTATATCAAAAATCCTCCTTACAGAGCATGGCACACGGACATATAAATGTGAGCTCTTCTAAGCAAACGCTAAATCGAACCAAACAGAAGAACACAATACACATATTTATAACTGACCAAACTTCTCTGTGAGCGACAAAGAATTAACACCAACTTTTGTTTTTGACACCAAGAATGATATCGAACACTACCATCTGCACACCATTGGAAGCCCAAAAAAATACCATACATAGAAATTACAAACATCTATTACTAAGTGCCAAGAAGGAGCTCGAAAAGTTGTGAGGAGAGGAATATGAATCATCGTCATGAATACTGATGACCAAGCAACTGCCACTTGAGCGACGGTTGAATATTCAACTATACTCGCTAGAGAACACATCAACAAATGACGAAAGTGCCAGTTTTAATGACACGGTAGCACATGAAATATGAGACTTGATAAAATCCTTCGAATATGATCATGAATAGAAGATAAAACCTTCAAACATGAATAGAAGATAAACACCGTCAAACACAATGCCATACGGGTAGAAGAAATATGAGCTACTGTATGTATAAACAACAACAGAGCATATGAGCCATAATTTTGAAGAATAAAAATTAGACACCTCCGATGGCAGTAAGATGGAACATATAAGTGATATCAGAATTTTATGCTGAAGACAAATTTCAAAGCTAAAACTTCAACAAAGAATTCTTATACTTATCTCTCAAATTCACCATTGACTCTTCTCTCCGTGCATGGGATGCTAGCTTAAACCTGGCTCTGATACCATGTTAATGTTTCTACCAGGAATTGAAATAAGCAGCAAAACATGACAGAATAAAGAACAATAAGCACAACAAAATTTATCCTGGGAAAACCCTCGAGGGAAAAACCCAGCCACACAAGAAATATGATCTTTATTGTAAAACTCAAAATTGGATAATTACAATTAGAATCTATTGAAGATTCAACTTTGAGAATGATTTCCACAAATATAATATCAGACCTCAACATAGAATGATATTCATATCTGAAAGAATACTGCAACATCTAACAAAAATGCCAAAGAAAAGAACGACGCAGATCATGAAGTTGGCACACATATATAAGTCTGAAGATAACGTCCAAGACCATAGACTCCTGCGAAAGACCCTTTATCTTCTCAAAACAATGGCCCCTTTGCATACCATGTGCATGACTCTCCATATACTAGACATGGGAGATCTTTTGTATCATGAGGCTCCTCAAATTCCACGCGGGGTATTGACTCCTCAAATTCCATGCAAGGTTTCTCCAACTGCCAAGATATTTGATTACCAACAACTAAAGTCAAATCTCAGAGAAGATAAACTCAAAAATTCCTTCTGAAGCTACATACTTCAACAATATGTGCATGGCTACTGCGGCAGTGTAGTCTAGAAGTGATTGGTAAAGAGATAAAAAGTAAGACCTTGCTGGAGGCAGAGGAAATGCAAACAATGTTTTTGACAAAAATCAGAAATGAAGCTTGATTTTGATTGTCAACCCAAACAGCTACAGCAAGTCTGGCAGGATCATCCTCAGCTGGAAGGAACTTCTTTCAATACAGGAGCATTTCTTTGGTCTCATCTAAAGCAGCAATATTGGTATCATGTTGGAGTGTTTCTGACAATGACTGAGTTTATGCCAAGGTGTTCTATCTAAGTTGTTTTGTACATTAAAGACTGAATTATGTGTGGTAACAAGAAGGTGCAATAATGTTAAATAAAATATATAAAGATTCATTTTATCATGTTAAGAGATAACTTTGTTTGTACTAAGACAGGGCATTTAGGTTGCAAGGTTAGGATGTCCTTAACTGGAACCCCTACCTTGACGGCATCAGTCTGCATCTCAATATCAGACATCAATTATGCCCAATTCTCCTACTGAGATGGTAGATCAAACCTGACTCTCTTCAAGTTCCTCCTCCTAAAGCAGATAGCTCAAGTTATAATTCTCAAGTTGCTACTCTTAGAATTTTTAGCAGAAGTTCTATGTCAGGTGAACTTGATCTTGCAACACATGTTAAATTGAAGAAAAAGACTGTTTGATACTATTCAATGGGTTACCAGTTCCCTCCCTCATTAGTAGAGAGCACTATTGGTCGGATATGAAGCAAACCAAAAAGTTTTAAATTTTAGGGGCATATGTCAATTCCGTTACCTTACAAGCGAAACATATCTGTTTGATATCTCAAGTATCCAGCTTTCCACATTCACATATTTCATATATTAAGAATAATTCCTATTTTAGCTGGTCTACACTTTCAAAATTTAGAATAAAATGCCTCAATATGTTTAGGGGTGAGAAGAGAGGAACGACGACAAAGTTGTCTTCCTTGGGGAGTATGATTGTTATTGTAAAAGAGGTAAGATATGCAGAACAAGCCAGTACATGGACTGCATCATTTTGATATCAGAGCGTACAAGATTTTGTATTGCAGGTATTGGGAGGTACAGCTATAAGGCATGATATTTTCCGATGGAGGGTGATGGGCAGCATTTCAAACTGAGAAACAAACAATTAAAGAGATAAAGCTAGTGGTGACGAAATGTCATGAGAGAGAATTTCCCCATGGAGTTGCACCTAATGATGAAGGAAGAAAAGCATACAGAAAAAAAGAAAGAGGAAAACACAAGGAAAAGACAATGGAGTGTAATGTCCCCACTTTAGCAGTTGACCAAGCGTGTGTGCGTTAGCCGTGTTCTACATGGTCCCGAGGGCTAACGAAGGGTTTAAGGGGATCCTGGAGTGTTTTGGCCTAGTCATTTCCAGTTTGGGCCAAAATGAAGTTGATTTACTCAATTTCAGGCATACTTACTATTTTTAGTAAGTCAACAGGACACAGTGGAGGCCAGTTTTGGTGATTGGATTTGATACTCTTCGGTGAGAGCTTTCCGACGAGCTATCACTTGCATTATTCGGAGTCCGATTGCTAATACATTTTAATGCCTGAAGTTTTATTAAAGTAACATTTAATTTAATTGTAAAATATTAAAGTGTTACTTTAATATTTATTTTATGGGGATGTGTACCCAAGGGAGACATAAGGGGATATTTTAATATATGTTTTATATTGCACATCTTTTATCCCACATTGGCCATGAGAGTTGAACCGACCCTTGGAAATAGAATAAAAGGAAGCGTTTGTGGCTTCATTAAGGGAGTTGAATATGAGAAGAAATTGGTATGGGAGTTGCAGATCCATTCTTCGCATTTGAGGACGTTTATCCTCTCTTGTGACATTCTAGACGTCATTCCCTTGGGGTTTGGCCTTTGGAATCCAGTGTTCTCAGCTTCATTATCAGGCAGATTGGGTGCATTTCCAGCTGAAGACAAACCATTCCTGTAGCACAGCACTATTAAGTTCCTGTAGCAGCGATACTGTAGCAGCGCGATACTGTAGCAAGTTCCTGTAGCAGCGCAGTACTGTAGCAAGTTCCTGTAGCAGCGCGGTCCTGTAGCAGTCCGAATCACTGTAGCGCGGTACTGTAGCAGCGGGTTACTGTAGCAACAAGTTCCTGTAGCAGTCTGAATTACTGTAGCGTGGTACTGTAGCAGTCTGAATTACTGTAGCGTGGTACTGTAGCAGTCCGGGAACATTATAGCTGTGAGTTACTGTAGCAATTTTCAAAACTATTAACACTGTTGTAGCTGCAATGGGTATGGACCATCATTGAACTCTATAGTTGTTATAATGTGTTGAGTTTAATAAGATATGTTAGATATGGTAGTTGTAATTTCCTAATAATCTGAAACAAGAAATAAATGAACGGTCATTGTTATTAGCTGCATATGGTTTCATGTTGCCTTCTACTGATATCTCATACAAAATACAACAATCTTGAGGACTATTAAACAACATCAATCTGGAAAAAACATAAGGACAGTTGCAGGCCAACTGTTTGACAAAATGACAGGAAGAAACAGACTCTAGAATTACAGAACCAGGCAGCATATTACAGTGGTATCAGAGCTATAAGTCCTGCCATCCTGTGGAGGTTTTATAGGGAATTTGGAACAGCCGGATAGAGGGAAAAGTGTTTGACGAAATGTCAAAACAATAAAATCAGAACAAATTAAAAAAAAAAAAAAAAAAAAAAAAAAAAACAGGCTAAGCATTTATGTTTGAGCATGCAAAAGGGGCCTTATAATTTTCGCAATACTAGAGCAAGACAAAACAGGACTTTAGACTTGCAGAGCGAACAGTCTAGTTCATCTGTGCAGGTGGAAATAGAACCCAGTCATACAGACACAGAGGAGATATTCTTTGATCAAGACAGCAATATGGGTGACCGAGATGACATGAATACAGGATTAGGCGGAGTCAGGAACACTGGTCCAGATCAGGGGGAGGTAATGTTCAGACAGTTACTGGATACATTAGAGCAGGGGCAGCGTATGCAGCAGGAGCAGAATAGGCGAATGGACATGATGTTGCAGCTCATGGCTAGACAGATGGGTGTCAATATTAATCCAGGTGATGCCAACAACAGAAACAATAACAATGGGGGCAATGATAATAATGGAGGCCAAGGTAACAACAATGGTCCTGAGAATAACATTAATGGTAATAATGGACACGGCAACAATGGGAATGAGGCTGATAACTTTAGACACGTTGCACGCCCAGCTCGGACAGCGAGCTCGAGACCTCTTCTACCCACCTTCCCACCCAGAGATCCGGTTCAACCAGTAAACGAACCGCAGATTACCGAGTTACAGGATCAGTTCAGGAGGGACTGGGAGGCTAGTGGACCGGAGTTTCAGGCGGATATTTCCCTCAGAGATTATATGGACTTGAGGATGAGACACATGCCTAGAGCAGGAGGGAGGAATCAAAACTTTGAGCTGAGAAAGAAAGTTGGAAAACTTTCTTTATTTTATTATGATGCTTCAGGGAAAATGACTGCACGAGCTTGGGTGCAGAAGGTAGATACATACTTGCAGCTAAATCCTATGCCTGAGGAGGAGGCTATCAAGTATGCGGCTATGCACTTGGATGGCATTGCACATGAATGGTGGCATCATGGCATGGTGACTCTGGGGCATAATCAGATTACATCCTATGAGGAATTCACCGACAGATTGATTGAGAGATTTGACACTAGGGATCCCGAGTTACTTTTCAAGGAGTTAGCACAGTTAAAACAGTCAGGTTCTGTGGATGCTTACATCGCCGAGTTTCAGCGCTTGTCTGTACTTGTTACTGATATCTCTCCTAGGAGATTGGTGGTGTTATTTTGTGATGGGCTTGCTGATCCATTACGAGGTTGGGTGAAGGGACATGATCCACTCACCTTAGCTGAAGCGACTAAAAAGGCACGAGATTTAGCCCCTTCAGTATACAAAGGAAAATACCATTCAACAGATTCTTCCTACCGCAAGGATAAAGACAAAAAACCATTTCAAAAAGAGTATAACAAACCCAAAGAAGGATCAAAAGGACTAGACAATGAAACCATGAATGAACTTCGAAAGAAGAAGTTGTGCTTCCACTGTAGAGAGCCTTGGGACTTATCTCATAAATGCCCTCTCAAGGCTAAGGCAAATCAAATGGAGTATTTTTCAGCAGAAGAGTCAGAGTCAGAGGTGGAGAATCAGCACTCCGATTCAGATGAAGGTAACACTATAGAGGAGAGCAGCATTCCTAAGGGTGATAGATCGTTGGCACGCTTGACAGGGGCCCAAAAGGCAATCACATTTAAGGTCAGGGGTACTATCCAGGGGCAGAAAGTGATATCTCTCATTGACACTGGGGCTACACATAACTTCATAGATGCACAGTTGGTAGCTAGGAGAGGGTTACAGACCGAGGAGCATGATGGGTTTAGAGTCATGGTGGCTAACGGTGACAAATTATTGTGCACTCGGAAGATATCTAATCTTCACATTAGGTTTGGAGATGGCTATGAGTTAGAGGATGAGTTCTATGTTGTGGACATGGGAGATTATGATGTCATCCTCGGCATGACATGGATGGCTTCGCTAGTTGAGTTCACACTCAACCTAGCGAAATTGGAGATGAGATTCCAGCATGAGGGCAGAATTGTGGTACTTAGAGGACTTTCGGATGGAGGTTGCAGAATAGTGTCCTTGAGGAGAATGCAAAGACTTTTTCGTCATGATGACATAGAGTGGGCGACAGAGTGCTACATTATGCCAGCTTCACCAGAGCCACAGGAAAAGAGTCATCCACCAGATATCCAGAAGATACTTGATAGACACGCTAAAGTATTTGGAGATATTCCTCATGGGGTTCCTCTTGACAGAGGGATAGAGCATGTTATCGAGCTCGAGGAGGGAGCCAAACCAGTTATGATTACTCCATATCGTCATCCTAAGAAACACAAGGATGAGATAGAGAAGGCGATTAAGGATTTGTTGGAGATGGGGCATATCAAGCCTAGTAAGAGCCCCTTTGCTTCAGCAGTAGTATTGGTAAAGAAGAAGGATGGGACGATGCGCATGTGCATCGATTACAGGGCACTGAATAAGAAAACAATTAAAAATAGGTATCCCATTCCTAGGATTGATGAGCTAATGGATGAGTTGCATGGGGCATGCTTCTTCACCAAAATTGATTTGCGGTCCGAATACCATCAAATCAAGATGAGAGCAGAGGATGTTGAGAAAAAAGCATTCCGATGTCACTATGGCCACTTTGAGTTTATGGTTATGCCATTTGGACTAACCAATGCACCCGCTACATTTCAGAGTTGTATGAACCAGGTATTCAGGAAGCAGTTGAGGAGGTTTGTCTTGATCTTCTTTGATGACATCTTGGTCTTCAGTAAGACCTGGGAGGAGCACTTACATCATTTGGAGGAGGTGTTATCTATTCTGGAGAGAGAGTCATTGTTTTCCAAGGAATCTAAATGCGAGTTTGGCATGACCGAGCTCCTTTACCTTGGGCATATCATTAGTGCAAATGGTGTTCGGGTTGATCCCGAAAAGATTAGAGCTATTGTAGATTGGCCTACTCCCACAAACCTTACACAGCTTAAGGGGTTCTTTGGTTTATGTGGTTTTTATAGGAGGTTTGTTAAGGGATTCTCACAGACTGCTGCACCCTTGACAGATCTTACCAGGAAAGGGGCCTTCGTGTGGACAGGGGCAGCACAGAGGTGTTTTGAGCATTTCAAGCAGGTAATGTCTTCATGTCCAATTCTAGCTCTACCGGATTTCACGAAGCCTTTTGAGCTTCATTGTGATGCATCGGGTGATGGGATTGGAGCAATATTGATGCAGGAGAAGCATCCCATTGCATTCGAGAGTAGGAAGCTCCGGGGAGTTGAGAAGAGTTATTCTATCTATGACCGAGAGATGTTGGCCATAATGCATGCATTGGCCAAATTCCGATCGTATTTGGTAGGTGGGCGTTTTGTGATAAAGACTGATCACAACAGTATTAAATATTTCATGAGCCAGTGTGATCTTAATGATCGGCAACAGAAATGGGTTACTAAATTGCAGGCTTATGACTTTGACATAGAGTTTGTCAAAGGTAAGAAAAACGTGGTGGCTGATGCCTTATCTCGGAGACCTCACTTATGTGCTCTGGCAGAGATTTCAGGAGATTGGAGAGATCGGATTATAGCAGAGTATGTCGGAGATGCTTGGGCTTCTGGATTGATTTCAGGTACCATACAGGATGATCGCTATGAGGTGATAGATGGATTGATCAGAGTTCAGGACAGGGTTTATTTGATTCCGTCGTCACATTTGAGAGAGGCGATACTGAAGGCATTTCATGATGCACCCACAGCTGGGCATCCAGGGATCTTCAAGACCTACAGGCAGATCCGAGAGCGGTTCTCATGGAGAGGGCTCAAGGATGATGTTCAGAGGTATGTCAGGGTGTGTGCAGTTTGTCAACAGAATAAGGGAGAGCACACATTTCCTGCAGGGTTATTACAACCCTTGCCCATTCCTGATAGGAAATGGGAAAGTATTTCGATGGACTTCATCACTGCTTTACCACGAGTGCAAGGAAGGGATTGCATCTGTGGTGGTGGACCGCTTGACGAAATTCGCTCACTTCTTTGCTATTCCGTCCACTTACACAGTAGCACAGGTGGCAGATCTTTTCTTTAGAGAGATATTCAGGTTACATGGGCTGCCCAGATTCATTGTTAGTGACCGGGATAGTAAGTTTATGAGTGTTTTTTGGCAAGAGTTGTTTAGGTTGTGTGGTACAGATCTTACACCTAGCACTAGTTATCATCCACAGACAGATGGGCAAACAGAGATTGTGAATAAATGGGTGGAGGGATATTTGAGGAACTATGTAACTGCACAACAAAAGGCTTGGATCAGATGGTTGCATATGGGAGAGTATTGTTATAACACCACTTATCATATGTCCATCAGGATGACTCCTTTCATGGCACTCTACGGTTATGAAGCACCTAGCTTCATGGATTTAGTTTTGGGGGACAGCTGAGTGCCCAAAGCCAAAAACTTATTGCAGGATAGTCAGGACATCCTGAAAGTGCTCAAGGAGAATATACAACAGGCCCAGAATCAACAGAAATTGTATGCTGATCAGCACCGAATAGAGCGCAGTTTCGAGGTAGGGGATATGGTTTACTTGAGGCTACAACCATATAGACAGTCATCGCTCAAGAAGAGCGGAGCTGAAAAGTTGAAACCTAGATTTTATGGTCCCTACAGGGTAATACGCAAAGTGGGCAAAGTGGCCTATGAGCTTGAGCTTCCCGAGGGCAGTCGGGTGCACAATGTGTTTCACGTGTCTAGGCTTAAGAAAGCCATTGGTCAGAGTGTAGTGCCTTCTGCAGATTTACCCCCTTTGGATGAGGAGGGGAAGCTTGTGTTAGTACCCGAGGCTATTTTGGACACCAGAGAGAGGAAGCCTAGAAACAGGGTAGTGAAGGAGTATTTGGTCAGATGGAGAGACCTGCCGGAGGAGGATTCTACATGGGAGAGTGAGCAGGTTATTCAGCAGGCTGGACTGAGATTGCTTGAGGACAAGCAATTTCAAGGGGGGCGGACTGTAATGTCCCCACTTTAGCAGTTGACCAAGCGTGTGTGCGTTAGCCTTGTTCTACATGGTCCCGAGGGCTAACGAAGGGTTTAAGGGGATCCTGGAGTGTTTTGGCCTAGTCATTTCCGGTTTGGGCCAAAATGAAGTTGATTTACTCAGTTTCAGGCATACTTACTATTTTTAGTAAGTCAACAGGACACAGTGGAGGCCAGTCTTGGTGATTGGATTTGATACTCTTCGGTGAGAGCTTTCCAACAAGCTATCACTTGCATTATTCGGAGTCCGATTGCTAATACATTTTAATGCCTGAAGTTTTATTAAAGTAACATTTAATTTAATTGTAAAATATTAAAGTGTTACTTTAATATTTATTTTATGGGGATGTGTACCCAAGGGAGACATAAGGGGATATTTTAATATATGTTTTATATTGCACATCTTTTATCCCACATTGGCCATGAGAGTTGAACCGACCCTTGGAAATAGAATAAAAGGAAGCGTTTGTGGCTTCATTAAGGGAGTTGAATATGAGAAGAAATTGGTATGGGAGTTGCAGATCCGTTCTTGGCATTTGAGGACGTTTATCCTCTCTTGTGACATTCTAGACGTCATTCCCTTGGGGTTTGACCTTTGGAATCCAGTGTTCTCAGCTTCATTATCAGGCAGATTGGGTGCATTTCCAGCTGAAGACAAACCGTTTCTGTAGCACAGCACTATTAAGTTCCTGTAGCAGCGATACTGTAGCAGCGCGATACTGTAGCAAGTTCCTGTAGCAGTGCGGTACTGTAGCAAGTTCCTGTAGCAGCGCGGTACTGTAGCAGTCCGAATCACTGTAGCGCGGTACTGTAGCAGCGGGTTACTGTAGCAACAAGTTCCTGTAGCAGTCTGAATTACTGTAGCGTGGTACTGTAGCAGTCCGGGAACATTATAGCTGTGAGTTACTGTAGCAATTTTCAGAACTATTAACACTGTTGTAGCTGCAATGGGTATGGACCATCATTGAACTCTATAGTTGTTATAATGTGTTGAGTTTAATAAGATATGTTAGATATGGTAGTTGTAATTTCCTAATAATCTGAAACAAGAAATAAATGAACGGTCATTGTTATTAGCTGCATATGGTTTCATGTTGCCTTCTACTGATATCTCATACAAAATACAACAATCTTGAGGACTATTAAACAACATCAATCTGGAAAAAACATAAGGACAATTGCAGGCCAACTGTTTGACAAAATGACAGGAAGAAACAGACTCTAGAATTACAGAACCAGGCAGCATATTACATGGAGGAAATAAGTAACTTGAAATATATGGTTTTGAGGAAAAATCTTGATCTATGTCATGGAGGAGAAGAAGAATAGAAAGATGGCATGGATTATGCCATCAAACTTTGGAAACAAAGAGAGGAGAGTTTTTTAAGACCTTGAATAAGTTTAAATATTCTTCTGTGGAAAGAGGAATTTTTTATTTATAGAAGCTAGACAATACGTTAGAACAGAGAAATTTGAATGAGGATTTTCTTATAAAATCGGAACAAATGGATCAAGAACTTTTAGACAACATTATCATAAATAAAGTCATAAGAATTAACAATTCAGGAAGACAAGGGAACACTATTGTGGTGTTTAAATGAAGATCAAAGAGAGGAAAAGCATGAGATTTTGAAGTTGGAAGATGTCATGTCCCCCTTACAAGATTAGATCCCTGGAGAAGACCTCTAGCCAATCCCCTTTTCCCATAGGCTAAAGGATACAGCAAGGGAAATAAAAAAGATAATAATTTAAATTAGTCCAATCATTTTATATTCTAGGTCTTATGTAATATTTAAAAGATGTGTACACTTTATTCAAATGTATTTAAAAAAGAGGCCTTTGGATGTAGTTTAAAAATATATTTTAAATACATGGAGAGAGAGAGAGAGAGAGAGAGAGCCCAAAATAAATCATCTATAAAAGAGATATCAAGTTTCACATCAAAGCATCTGATTCTATCATTTCATTATTCCTTCCACTTTGGAGATTGAAGCATTTAAGGATGAAAACTCTTGGTGTTGGAGATCTAGAGGATTATAGCCCTCTTGACTTTCCATAGTTGGATTTGAGGATTGAAAATCTCATCTAGATTTGAAGTGATTCTTGTCAAGGATTGCACTTGGGCTTATAGATTAAAGTCATGTTCAGCTTGATATAGTAATTTGAAGTAATTTTCAGTTTGCTACAATGATTTAGTAGATATTTCAGCCCGTGGAAATTTGAATTGATTAATAACTGCAAGCAAATCAATTATATTTATTTTATTGGCTGATTGAAAGGCATTTTCAAATTATTTACAGACCTGGTATTGGTAATTTATGAGGGTTTCTTGCTGCTATAGCATACATTATTGCTGATTATATTGGCTGTCAAAAATAAAAATCAGCTCTGGGGTTTCTAAGTTGGTGTTTCCATGTTATTGCTGCTGTCATAATTTATCCAACCACTCATTATTCAAAACTAATTTCATATTTGGTTGCTTTCAGTGAATAAGAGTCTCATATAAACCTTGGCAAATAATTGTATCAAGTCAAGAATCTAATGAAGAAGAAGATACTTGTGGAAAAGGATGAGAAGGATACTACAAATGTGAGAGCAATCACAGCTGAATATTTTATTCTAGGAGGGTTACAAATCAAGAAGTGACCACTAAGGATGTTGAATTATGGAAGATGAGAAAAAAACTACAAGATGTTTCATGGAAAAGGATAACATTTTGAAATCATTTCTATTAACCAGGACTATTCATTATCATGTTCTCTAAGGCTGGTTTTGAGAAGCTTTCAAATTAGAGAAAAACACAGAAAAAATCCCGAATCACCTAAGAGGAATGAACAAAATGTGATTAACAATTTTGAACCATGGAATACAATTTTTGGCCATGGAAAAATGGGGCAGATCACTATTGAGGGGAACAAGGTAGCCTCGGAAATTTCTAAGGTATAGGAGCACAAGTCAATTCCCTAACTTAAAATCTAAAGCAATTTTGTTGGATATCTGGAGTATGCTAGCTTCTGAGATAACATATTTAAAATTTTCAATTTAAAAAACATTTTCTAAATTTACAATAAAGTGTTTCCATATATTGGTGAGAACAAGATGGATAATGGATATATTGTAAATAGAGAAAAGAGGAAGTGTGGGAACTGACTCTTTTGGGGAGTATTAATAAAAAATTATGCTGTGAAGAACAAGACAATGCATGGATTGCATCTCTTACTGTGTTGTCTCTAAAGAAAGAATTTGAGCAAATTAGCGATAATGAAAGGACGAGAAACATGTTATCAAAGTTTAAGAAAGATATAGGTAATGCTATGATTAAATATTTATGAACATGTCTTCTATTTCAAACGGCAGGCTAGACCTAGTGCTGCTGTCAAATAGCATTTGATGTATTGCTAATTTTGATTGAGATCCTGCCACTTGTTGGGTGTTGTGAAAAGGAGGAAAGAAATTAGGAAAATTTTGTTAGCTAGTAACTTGGATAGAGGACTCTATTCAGAGAACCAAAAATATTTTCCTACAAAGAAAATTGAAGTTCTGCAGAATAGTTTGAATAGAAATAAGAAAAAGTTGCTGCGGGAAACTTTGTTTTCCCTTGTATAAAAAGATTATCCATTTTATTCTTGCGAGATTAACAAAGATAGAAGAAATTATACTTGACAGTTGGCGTACTATGGGTTTGTCTTTTTTTTTCTAATTTACTGTTACCCTTCCCCTCTCCTAGTCCATTCTGTTGTATTTTCTCTGTGCAGGTACCAACTCAAAGAGTAGTTGTAGGAGTACAGCATAAAGGAGAGATTTTGTGCATCAGTTGCTGCAGAAAGAACAAATATTCTACATTAGTTGCTATCAAAGAGCACTATAAAATGACCTTGAACTAGGGAAAGAGAACTAGGAGAAATAAAAAACTTAGAAGGAATGGTCGAGATGGATTGCTTAGAAGATTACAAGGAATTGATGCTAGATTCCAACTGAATGAATTCAAAGATTAACAAGAAGATTTGGGAGCCCTAGTTAGAACAGGATATCCCATAGAAAGACTGATACAAGCCATTTTAGTTCAAAATAGAAGATAAAAGTAAAGGAGAAGATTTCAAGCTTTTGTGGTGATTTGAACCCTGAGTTGTTAATCGATTGGCTACAAGAATTAGCAAGGTATTTTGATATAGAGAGCATAGATGAAGGGGATCCAAGGAGAGTAAAATTTGCAGTGGCAAGAATGAAGTTGCATGCTGCCTTATGGTGGCATAACCTCCAAAATACTCAGAGAAGACAATGTAAAAACAAGATTGAGTTCTGCCCCAAGATATTAAAGAGCTGCATGCCAAATTCTTACATATAGACTGTATTCAAACAATTCTAAATTTTGAGGGAAAGGGAGTTCTTTTTGTTGAAGTAATAGATGTTTTACCTACTAGGTACTCGTTTACAGATACACAAACATTATGCAGAGATAGAATTAGACCAAATAACATCAAGCTTTCATTAATCATTCACAAAGGTTACAATAACAGTGATGCTTCTAATGAACAAGTACAGTATTCACATACAATCCGAAGCGGTGCAATCAAACGTCGTCACCCTTCTCAACCATCGGCAACTAACTAACCTCCGTCGGCAACTAACACCCGGCGGTAACACAACTTTACCTCCGTCAGCAACTAACATCCGACGGTAACACAACTTTACGGCTAACAATAGACCAGTTTATGAAGTTGCAGATAAGAGTGAATTTGCAAGAGGGCAAAGAGCAGCCTATTGCTAGATATTTCAATGGGCTGTGCTTCAAATTGCAGGGCAAGCTAGCGTTAGTCAAGTTGCACTATAGTTCAGCCTACCACCCACAAATTAATAAGCAAGGAGAGGGTGAGAAGTTTGGGTGATTTACTTTGGTGCCTAGTGGGTGAGATTCCAAAACAGTAGGATTTAGTTTAATCACAAGCTGAGATTGCTTTCAACTCAAACACCAACATCCACAAGTAAGTCTGCTTTATAGTTGGTTTTTGGAGAATCTAAGATGAGTTAGTCAAACTATCGAGAATTTTGCAGAGCATATGCATGGTGCATTCAAAGAAATTAAGCTCATGAATGATAAGAGAAGTGCAGATTTACATCAAAGAGAAAAGGTAACAAGGAAGCGAACAAGTCATGTTTACCTTCATAAAGAGAGATTTCCTGCAAGATTATCATAAATTCAAACCAAAGAAAATTGGTCATGCATATCCAAGCAGACAAATGAGAATGCTAATTTGGTAGGTCTGCCTGAAAAATTTGTCATCAATTCCATCCTTAATGTTGTTGATATGCATTATTATCAGGAGAGAATGAAATATGTTCAAGAGAATGCGCATGAAGAATGGATGCTAAAGCTTTTGCAGAACAAAGGGAACACGTTGAAAGAATAGTAGACACAAATCTCACTATTATAAGATTGAAGAATTATAAAACGTATTTATTAAAATGGTAGGATTGCTTAATTCCAACAAGATCATAGAAGAACTCATCACATTTATTGAACCAACTTCTCATGAACCAAGAGGTTTAGAATTTTTTTTAAATAGCAATGCTGACTCATGATTTACATTGTGCCATAGTTGGCACTATATCAATTTTCTTTTCATTGCAGATAATTAAATATATTGGCATCCTTTTTCCTTCTCTTCCCTGTCCATTCTAATCACTAAGTGCTATACTATTTTAATTGAGAGTTGAGTTTTTATATTATTGTGTTAGTGTCCAAGGATCAATTAGGACTCAAACCTAGGACCTTCCATATGCATGTTGGGGTGTTGTACCAAAAAACTATCAACCTTCCTTGTGAGAAGGCCTTTTTTAAAGACTCTTTAACAATCTTTTGCATAGCTAATTTCTCTAATATACTAGACCTTGCTTGGTCTTCAAAACTTGTTTTTATAAAGAAATTTTTGCATTAGATAATGGTTTTGATGTTCTTCAACTGTGATTGACCATTATTTATAAATTTTCATTCTATACTCTTAATCATTTTATTTTCAGCACTTACCCACAACAGTATGGTCTTCTTCTGCCAATTGGCATAGGTAGTCTAGAAACGGAAAATACATATCTGGGTTTTCTGGTTCACCCATGATGTAGGGATTGCATTCGAAAACCTTCCATGTTGCACCAGGATCCTCTTTGCATCTCTGCACTTTCAGTGTTACAATGTCCTGGATAAAGTCTATTCTTGTCAAGTTTTGCAGAAGCAAAGCTAGTGTCTGCAACATAAAAACAAATAAAATGATACACATTAAATAGAATCATTTTTCAAGGAGAATAAACATCCCTAATCTTTTCATAGCCAGGGTGAATGGCACTCTACTCAAAGATCATGTAATGTCCCCAATTAAAATCATGCAATATTTTTTGCAGCTTTATGAAATTTGGTATTTCTTTTTTCTAAGTTTTGAAAATCAAGCCAAGCTAAAACAGCAAATAAAAATTGAAAACAATTGACTAGAAACACTAGCAAATCCGCAATTGCTGATAGCCTGATACAACACTTCATTTGATCAGCAGCATCAATTAGAACTGCTTGTATAAACCCTAGATAATTCCGAGCACTCAAATCTTAATTAAAATAATCATTTCAACATCAATCCACATCATACAATCAATTTGGGAACCCTCGAGGATCTGATTTTATTTACCCACTGAGCTGAAAGTTATTACAATGAATGAAACAATATATTTTTCTGATTTTAGTATTAAAAGATCACTCACAAAATGTAGATGTGGACATCCTTGAAGAATCTTGTTTTGTCTTGAAACCCTCAAATACCTGGTGTGAATTATTGTAGGTCATGGACACGATTTTAGGATTGTAGCAGTTAGTAAAATTGTGTAAAAATTTATGTGTAGCAACAAACAATGCTGGTATAGCTCCTCCAAATCTGATCAGACCCTCTTTGATGCTGGTACAAAATATATAATGATGACAAATGGCTCCTATGGTGTCTAAAGGTTGTATGGCTGATGCAATTTGACCCACAAGTATTAGTATTCCACTGATCTGAAATAAATGCTAGGCAAACACTGACCAATGTGCATGCAAACCCTTGAAAAATCAGAAGTACATGACGACTAAAATCTCCTCCTAGATATAGTACTCAAATACAGCATAAAATGTTGATAATCAACCATCAAAAAATGCATAAATTACTTGTAATCTAATAACTAGGGTTTGAAAGAGAAATAGATGTTGAAAATATATTTCCTCCTCATTGTTGCACCTCAGATCTAGCAGAAAATGATGAACAGCAGCGATAAATTTTGAAAAAACAACAATAAAACCCTCAAAGTGCCAATTGCCAAATTTTCTTGCAAACTAATCATTTCTCATTGGAATATTTGCTTCAAATATTCAAAAATCAGCAATAAACATTTAAGGAAACTGAAAAATGTCTTCAAATCCTCAACAAATCAGCACAATTGTGACCCTTGAATGGAATCACCCAAACTGGAAACACGGGTTTATGTCCTTGATCCCAATTGAAGAATCCAAGAGGGTTTCCATCCTTTCAAACCTCAAACAAACCAAGGGTTGTAGACATGCCCTTGATTAAACAAACTGCCCAAATCTGAAAATTAGATGCAAAGCATAACTTGAATGAATGCCAAATGAAGATAGTGACGCAAGGGAGGACAGATAAATGGGGCCAAAGGCTCAACCAAGTACCAGACCACCTTGCAAAATCACAACACGGAAGCAATTACACAAAAACAAAGAAAAAGGAAGCAAATCAATATCATTTATTCAACAAACTTCATACATGTTGGGCTATGAGGCCTTCCCGATTTTGGCCAATACAATAGAAATCAATTACAGAACATTACATTCCTCATACATGCGAGATCCACCATCTCCAACTAACTATCTTTCTTCTGGCATTCCCCCTAAATCTAAAGCAGACTATTACATTTATACTTGAGGCTACCGAGCAGGTCAGCCCAAAGAATCATTTAGATCCAGCATTGGGGAAAGCAAAGATCCAGATTTAGGTCCACGTGTTTCCCAATGAACTATCCCAACATTAAGATCATGACCAAAATTAAATGCACATGTTGGCCTCAACAAAAGATCCAAAATAACCCCCTCGGTGAACTAGGCCACCGAGCAACACAGACACACCAAACCAACTCGGTGAAAGGCACCGAGCAGAAAACAAGTAACCGAGCCCATCGGTGAAAAACAGAAACACTCCACCAATAACTCCAAAGTAGTTACCAAGTACATCAAACAAGCTACCGAGATACAGGATTGCCATAAACCCAAGATGCTCCTGCATCAGACACTTGAAGTTGAAAAGAAATGATTCTCCGAATCATGAGTGAGGTACAACTTGAGCTGAATCCAACTCAGATTGAAAAATCTGTGTAGAGTCTTCAATTGGTCTGTTCTTCCACTTTACCAAGTATTCCATGTAGTCCTTCACTCTTGTGCTTTCGCCAACTCTTTATTCCAAAATCTGTTCAACTTTTTTTGTCTTCTTCTTAGGATAATCACTTAGTACTGTTACTTCTTCATCAGGGTCATGATACTCATACAAATCTGCAATGTTGAATATTGGTGATATATCCATGTCATCAGGTAATTCAACCTCATAAGCATTTCCACTGTCAAACTTCCTCAATACCTTGCAGGGACCAAATTTCTTCATCTTCAACTTACCATATGTTCCAACAAGAAATCTTCCTTTCTTCAAATGAACCATTACCTCATCACCAACATCAAAAATCTTATGTCTTCTTAACCTATCTGCATTATCCTTGTATTTCTAATTACTCTGCTCCAACTTATGTTTCACTTCATCATGCAATGACTTCATAAACTCAGCAAATTCTTCCCCTTCAGGACTCCTCTGCTCTTCTCTAGCAATATCCCTCAAGTCTGATATACCTCTCGGTTGTATGCCAGTAACGATCTGAAAAGGTGACTTGCCAGTACTCATATTCACCGAATTATTGTATGCAAACTCTTCTTGTGCCAACGTCAAATCCCAATGACTCGGTTTGTCTCCAACTAAGCATCTCAACAAGTTACCCAAACTTCTATTTACAACCTCGGTTTGTCCATCAATCTATGGATGAAATGTAGAACTATATTTCAACTCGGTGTCCAGCTTCTTCCATAGAGTCTTCCAAAAATAGCCAACAACTTACTGTCTCGGTCGGAGATGATACTCCTCAATAATCCATGCAATCTGACAATCTCCTTAAAGAAAAGATTTGTTATATGTACTCCATCTGATGTTTTTCTACATGGTATGAAATGTGCCATCTTGGAAAATCTATCCACAACAACAAATATGGAATCATTACCTCTTGCTATCCTCAGTAAGCCAAGAACAAAATCCATGCTTATATCTCTCCAAGGTTTCTCAGGAACAAAAATCGGTGTATACAATCCAGTATTCTGACTTACTCCTTTTGCAACTTGACAAACTCCACAAATCTTCACAAATTTTTGAATATCCTTATACAACAGAGGCCAAAAGTACCCTTCCTTAAGAAAACTCAATGTCTTACAATGCCAAATGTCCAGCCAAACCACTACTATGTTTTTCCTTTATCATATTAGTTCTCATTGATCATCTCGGTATACATAACTGAATTCCTTTGAACAACATACCTTATTGAATAAAATAGTCTTCCCACTTACTTGGTTGATCTGGAATAGGTGCTCTGCACATTCTCCACGGCTCAAAAAAATCAAGGTCAGTTTCATACAAGTTCTTCATGTCATCAAAACCAAGAACCTCAATTCTCATTTCAGTCAGCAAAGATCTTCCCCTACTCAATGCATCAGCAACTCGGTTAGACACTCCACTCTTATGTTTTATCACAAATGTGAAATTCTGCAAATACTTAACCCATTTCATATGTCTCTGATCCAACTTATTCTGACTACCCAAATACTGTAAAGCCTTATGATCAATATACAACACAAATTCCTTTGGCATCAAATAATGTCTCCATTTCTTCAAGGCTTGAACAATAGCATAGAATTCTTGATCATACACAGAATATTTCCTTTTAGCATCATTCCACTTCTCACTAAAGAAAGCAACTGGTTTACCTTCTTGACTCAACACAGCTCCTATTTTACTTCCACTTGCATCACATTCAACTTGGAATACCTTATTAAAATCAGGTAAAGCTAACACTGGCAATTTAGCAACCTTCTGTTTCAAAGCCTCAAAAGTCAAAACTCTTAACAACTCCATGTGTCCATTTGAATTCTCTTTTGTCTCCTCTCATTGTCTCGGTCATGGCATTGCAAATTGAACTGAAATTTCTGATGAACTTTCAGTAAAAAGTTGCTAAACCATGGAATGATCTTACCTCGCCAACATTCTCAAGTGTAGGCAAATCAAGAATAGCTTCAACCTTCTCAGGATCCAACTTCAAACCATCAACTGAAATCACAAATCCCAAATATACAATCTCCTCTTTCATGAAGGAACACTTTTTCAAATTAATCAACAACTTTTCCTCTTTCAATCTTTGCAATACCTGTCTAATGTGCAACAAATGATCTTCTCTAGTTTTACTTAATATCAGAATGTCATCCAAGTACACAATCACAAATTTACCCAAGAGTTTCTTCAAAACCTCATTCATTAACCTCATAAAAGTACTCGGTGCATTAGTTAAACCAAAAGGCATAACCAACCACTCATACAAACCTTCATTTGTCTTGAAAGTAGTCTTCCATTCATCACCTTCTTTGATTATGATCTGATGATATCCACTCTTCAAATCAATCTTGGTAAAATATTTTGCTCTGCTCAAACAATCCTTTATATCATCCATCCTCGGAACCGATACTTAACTGTTATCTTGTTGATTGCTCTCTAGAATCGGTACACTTTCGCCATTCTCCATTCTTCTTCGCTGCCAACACAGCAAGTACTGCACATGGACTCAAACTTTCTCGAATCAAACCTTTCTGCAACAATTCTTGAACGTGTTGGTTGAGTTCTTCATTCTCGGTTGGTGTCAGTCGGTGTGGTGCTTTATTCGGCAAACTAGCTCCAGGAATCAGATCCATACAATGACTTATACTTCTCATCGGTGGCAAACCATCAGGTACATTATCTGAAATGATCTCCTTGTACTCGGTGAGCAACTTATCAACCTCTTCAGGAACTTTATCTACTATTTTCTCACTCAGTTTGTTAGGAATCACAAAATAACAAACATCACTTTTCCTCAAATCCTTAACAAACTGTCTACCTTCCATCAAACAAACTTTCACAAATGTACATATCTCATCAACAAATTCTTCAATCAAAGGTAACAAGATTTGTCTCTTGCCATCAGCCCAAATAGTATATTTATGCAACTTCCATCATAAATAGCATGTCTATCATATTGCCAAAGTCTACCCAACAAAATATGACAACAGTCCATAGGCATAATATCACACAACACCTTATCATAGTATTTTCCAATTTTTAGATTTACAAAACATTGTTCACTTACCATAAGTGTATGCTCATCCTTGATCCATGAAATCTAATAGGACTTTGGGTGCTTCAATCTTTCCAACTGCAACTTTGTAACCATTTCTTCTGATGCCAAATTCTCCGAGCTTCCACTGTCAATGATCACTTTCCAAAATTTGTCTACAACTCTACATCTGGTCTTGAATAAACTTTTCCTTACCGGATCTTCCTTAGTCCTTTCACTCCATAATGCTCTTCTGACCATCAGGTTTCTTTCCTTCTCAGGTTCATTTGGTGAACCTTCATGCACCAAAGCATTTTTGTTTATACCGACCTTCTTACTTGCATGTGTACACTCAAATGATCTATGCCCTTCTTCACCACAATTGTAACAAGTTCCTCAGAATCCTCCTCTTCCATAGCCACCTCGGGAGTAGTTACTTCTTCCTCAGAATGAACTTTCACCTTTCCACTTGATCTTGCCTTTGTCTTGATTTGTCTTGTTCTGATCAGATCTACTATTTTCACCATAGGATCTACCTCTTCCTCTAAGGAATCTACCACCTCTTCCTCTTTGTCTTTGCTCATGCCTTTTACTCAATTTCTCCTCAGCTTTCAGGGCAAACTGATAAGCCTCCTCAATACTCTTCGTTTTCACCGAACTGATTTCTTCTTGAATAGAAGTCCTTAACCCATTCAGATATCTTGCAATTCTTTCCACCTCATCTTCAATATGTCCAGATCTGATATCTAGCCTATAAAATTCCTCGGTGTAATCCTTTACCGAGCTATCTTTTTGCCTAAAACTTTGCATTCTTCTAACTAGGTTAATCTGATAATCACAAGGTAGAAACTTGCCCTTCAACCTATTTACCATATTTTCCCATACCTTGATTTTGGTTTTACCTTTCTTTTGGTCTAATTGCAGATGCTCCCAACACAAGGATGCATGACCTTTCAATTTTGTGCTTGCAATTTTCACCTTCTTCTCATCTGATATGTTCTCATACTCAAAGTATTTCTCCATCTCGGTGATCCAATCCATCAACTCATCTGAATCCAACTTTCCACTATACTCAGGAGGGTTTAACTGCGGTGTAGCCTTCAAACTAGTCAATGCCTTCAAGAATCTTTCTTCTCCTTGATCCATTATAGGTGCAGGTGCGGCTTCCTCCTACATCTCCTCAGCTTCATCATCGCTAACATCATCAAGATGTCTTCTTCAGCATTGGGTTGTCTCAACAGCTTCTAATCTGGCAGCAATTTGCCTTAGCATATCAACTAATCCTAGATCTGCATTTCTTCCTTCTTGAACCATCTTGAAACCCTCTGCAATTGCAGGTCAGATCGCAATCTTCTACCCCACAACAAATCAACCAACTAGGGTTTGCAAGAAGGAACCCTCGACCAAAGATCTAGATTCGCAAACTTAGATCAAGATCTAACCTCGCTCTGATACCACCTAACGGAAGGGAGGACAGATAAATGCGGCCAAAGGCTCACCCAAGTACCAGACCACCTTGTAGAATCACAACACAGAAGCAATTACACAAAAACAGAGAGAAAGGAAGCAGATCAATATCATTTATTCAACAAACTTCATACATGTTGGGATCTGAGGCCTTCCCGGTTTTGGCTAATACAATAGAAATCAATTATAGAACATTACAGTCCTCATACATGCGAGATCCACCATCTCCAACTAACTATCTTTCTTCTAGCCTTCCCCCTAAATCTAAAGCAAACTATTACATTTATACTTGAGGCTACCAAGCAAGTCGGCCCAAAGAATCATTTAGATCCAGCATTAGGGAAAGCAGCGACCCAGATTTAGGTCCACACGTTTCCCAATGAACGATCCCAACATTAAGATCACAACCAAAATTAAATGACATGTCGGTCTCAACAAAAGATCCAAAATAAACCCCTCAGTGAACTAGGCCACCAAGCAACACAAACACACCAGACCAACTCGATGAAAGCACACAACAAAGCCACTCGATGAAAGGCACCGAGCAGAAAACAGGTAACCGAGCCAATCGGTGAACAACGGGAACACTCCACCGAGAACTCCAAAGTAGTTACCGAGCACATCAAACAAGCTACCGAGATACAGGATTGCCATAAACCCAAGATGCTCTTGCATCAGATAGACACCTCTTTGATATACCCTTTCAAATTGGCACCCTGGTTCCTAATTCCCTTGAAGTATTTAAATATACTTTTAATTTTTATTTTATTTATTTATTTTTAGTATTTAAAAATACTTCTATTTTAATACTATTGTTTAAACACACCTTTTATTTTAATTATAATAATCATAGTTTGAAGACTTGTGGGACTTGCCACGACTTGCGAACCTCGTAGCTTGCCAAGTTGACTCATCACAGACTCACGAGCCGAGTCCTAGCAAGTCCAAAACAAAGACTCATGATTTTTTGTGAGGGACTCGCGCGAAACTTGTATAGGGACTCACAAGTCCTGATGAAGGACTCTCGATGCTGGCTGAAAATGGCAAAACAGAATTAATGCCCTTTTTTTTGGTTTTTTCATTTGTTGTCTTTGTCGCCAAGACGGCCATATATGGACGTAGTCACGAAAATGATGTGCACCATGGAGTTCAATGCGGTTCTAAAGGTCTTAATTTGGTCATGGCGATGGGGGCTCCCCCCTTAACCCCGCCATGAATTGTAACAGGGAGCGCACCCTAGGCATTGCCCCTCGACCCCGATGGGGCCCTGCCCCTAGACCCTTGCAAGGGGTGTTTCCCCTTTACCCCACTGGGGGTGCTACCCCCAAACCCAGCAAGGGGCACTACCCCTTAACCCTGCTAGGGGCATTGCCCCCAAACCCCCATTTGGTTTCTGAAGTACACTACAACTTTGAGTTTGCACAGTATAAGTCATTGTCTACACTCTTTCCATTAGCATTCATGAGAAAATAAAGATAAATTTAACTCCCATATCTGATATGCACTGCCATCTTTATTATTATTCCATGTATGTAATTTAGTAGATATAGCAATAAATAGTGGAGGTTCTTTGTAATGTTTGAATTATGGCTCTTATATTCTCTCAATGCATTAATTTCTTATTGTTTTTTATAAAGCTACGGTTTTCTTCTTTGTCGAGTCTGAGTCCCATTTTGGGCTACTGGGTCCAAGTTTTCAAACTATGACAATAATATTACTAAGTTACCTTTAAAATTAGAGATTGTTGAACACAACTTAAATAATATTATTAATTGTCTTAATTCAAAAAAAGGGCACCTGACATTCCTCAAATTGCTTGCCCACAAGCAATTGCAACCTCAAATAATTGATCATGTGGTAATATCCATAGAGTCTAGATCAAGTCCCTATCAAGTGAAATAATGTTTGCCAAAGAGCACAAAGCATACTCAAATGCTCAAATACCATCATGCCAACACTATGAATCATGTTATGCAATTTAAAAACCTCCAACAATTTGACCTCAAAGTAACGTGCATGACTCCCAACAGCATATATGTAAACCTCTAGGATGATAATTTCCCCCCTTTGACTTGGATCAATAAATGTTAGCAGTCAACCCACAACATGCTCCTTTTTTATTATGATTTCTTCTCCTTGCTTCAGGATATCTTTAAGCAACCCTAAAACCAAAGGCTACTCCATGAATTTACCACCTCCTTTTAGTTGCACCACTCTGATCTGAAAATGAACATGATGATAACTCCCTCAAGTTCCAATGGAACTTACCATTGTACTGTAGGCTGAAACCCTCGAGTGTTTGCACCATCTCCTTGACTATAAAGTGGAACAAAATTGCAACAGCCAAAATTCCTCCAAACCTCATCCAAAATAGCAGTTTAGCGGTGGGAACAATTGTTTTTTGCAACTCCAATGACTGAAACCATTCACAAACAACATGATGCATGAAATTTTTCCAAAAATTTACAAACTAGTAGCTAAATATGACTGATAACAGCAGCCCGAAATCAAAAATATTGAAAATCAGCTGTATAAAAATTGTACAACAGCTATAATACTGCAAATCCTTTACCAAAAACAGCAACAAAGAAGTTGGAAACAGCCATACAATGACTGGAAACATTTCAATATCAGCAGCAAAATGAAAATCACTCAATTCTATGACTGAATACACCTGTATGGCTGTACATGGTAAGAGTACATGGCTGGAAAGATGAGGGTAGCATCTCTCAAGTTGGGATTTATGATGATAGTGGCCTTGGTCATGTCTTCCTCACAACCTATTTGCAATATGTAATTGCTACACTTCTCCCCTAAGCCCCCTTTGTCAGTTTTTGCAAGCATATCTAAGCTTGAAGCCCTTCCCCAAACTTATGAGCATCCCTTGATGGTGAAAATTACTTCCTTAATGAGAAAATTGTCTCCAACATGTCCTTTCTCTATCTCGTGATGAATTTCTCTATTTTGTGGCCATCCTAGAGGCACAACATCAAACTCGCTACTATGCTAATCCCAAATAGATTCAATGCCGCCACAAAAAAGTATCTCACCTATGGATGAAGTTGTGCTTGTCATCAATTGATATTTCATCTTGTGGCCATGACAACTCTTGGAGCCCCATCCTTGATGTTATGAAGCACCACCTCTTCTCCTTCCAGTTCAAATTTCAGCTCCAAGTTTAATAGTTTAGGGTGATTTCCCTATGGGAATAAAGCCGCTGTACATCCAAAACTGTGGTAGTCTTTCCCAATATAATAATGTAGAGGTCATCATGCATCTTATGTCTTCCCAAGGTGATGTCAAAGAATGGCAAAGAAATCTGCAAGTACAACAATGTCAATCAAGAGTCTAATATTTTGCTCATGCAACACTCCACAAACTCAGAACAAATGATATCTAGGAACACCTAAAAGAGAAGCAAGGACAACCTCTTGGATCTTTCCTTCTTCAACCTCTAAATCTAGCTCCTAGTTCGTTTCTTCATCTCAAAGTACCTCTATGTACTGTACTTATCCTTTTCACAAAAACCTATGCCCATGCTCCCAAGGCTTGCTAAAATAATAAGATAATTCTTCATTCAAAGTTCATTTTTTAAATCATCATGCTTGTTGGGCCTTGGAGGTAACACCTCAGACTAGTAAAAGGAGAAAATTCAAACACCTACTATTTTCAAAGACTACCACCACTCACGTCTTTCATGAACAAAGTTGGTAAACAATCACTTTATTTTCAAATAGAACAAAATCACCTTTGATCATTAATTAGTTGATCTCTATGAAAAGCCAAAGAATAAAGTCGTTCCATGAAAATGCTTAGTTAATTTTCTTTAGCAATCAGTACTTGAATTTTCAAGGAGCATTTTTAGTGTTACTAGGATGGGTGACCTCTCGGGAAGTCTCGGTGCTTCACCTCTATGAGCATCACCTAGAAGCAATGAGTGCTAAGTGTTCCATTCATTCTCTTGAGAGATGGGTTCGTTTGAACCACTACTCATGAAACATGGGTCAAAGAGTTTGACTCAAAAAACTACATAGTTGAATCCTGATAGCAATATCACAATTTGACTTGTTGTGGAAAATATCTCCTACTTGTCAATCTCATGATTTCAAGCAAGTGTAAATTTGAACAACACCAAATAATCTATGTTCTGCAACTATCCAGAATGAGGATTATAGGATGGCAAAGAATACATCTTGGGGATGGCAATTTGCCTTGCCATGAGGGACGTCTAGTTGTCCCAAATATCATACAACCTATGTGGTGTTTTTTATTTTTGCAACATGTTTCAAATATATTTCAAAGATTTGAAGATTTTTGTGGGTGGCGAGTGGACATCTACCACATAGCCCTATACCTAAACCACCATTAGGGACGAGGTTTTAGGGTTGGGGACGTGTCCCCTAGAACACAATAAGTGATTGAAAGTAAACTATGAATGGAAAAATAAAAGAGAAAGAAAGGAAATATGTACAATTATACAACATATTTTTCATCATGCAATCGCTGCATAATTTCAGCTCCCTTGTTTATTTTTTGTTGAAATTTAAAACTTTAAATTGTAACTATTGATGATTTGTAGCTTCAGTCGGATCAATCACAATTGACTAAATTAATAATGCAACTATCTATATATAGTTGTATATATATATATAGATATATAATTGTATATATATATATATATATATAATTGTATATATATAATAATGTAACTATATATATATAGTTGTATATATATATAATATTTTGATAATTTAAATATTTACATTATTTAATAATAGATGATATTAATGCTCCTACGGTAAGTATTATTGAGGATACACGTGCACATTACCTATGGACATTTGTTGAGTACTTGGTGGACATCATGTGACTTGATGTTGGTAGGCCACTACTCTAAGTACTTGGTGAATATCATGTGAATTGATATTCTGTGGCCAATGCTCCCAAATATCATGAGATGATATTTCTTATGAATCTATGAGTTATGGTGAATATCATGAGACTTGATATTCCTGGTCAGACCATATCTCTGATATCACAATGATGTGATACCATAATAAACTTTCATAATTAACTTTGTGTTGCTCTCTTGGATTGATCTATTTATCCTCCCTAGCTAAGAGGGAGTGTTGATGATTTATAGCTTCAATCGGATCAATCATAATTGATTAAATTAATAATGTAACTATATATATAATTGTATATATATATATATATTTAATATTTTGAGAATTTAAATATTTACATTATTTAATAATAATATGATATTAATATGTTAATATATTATATGAGAAATTATATATAAAGATATATATATTGTTAACATATTTAATCTTTTCCATATACTAGTTGATCACAAAGTTCATATTATTACTGATATAATGACCGATTATTATCAGTTCTATTAACCATGTATCAATACCGATTTATATCGGTTAAACCTCATTATACATAACGCATTTGTATCGGTTAACATAAATACCGATCAAAATCTGTTATGACTGATGTTACATACCGATCAAGTATCGGTTATGATACGTACTGAGAACAGCGATTAAGTATCGAGCATTATCTTTCTTCATGAATCGGTGTGTATGCTTAATAAGAGGCATGTCAATAGAGAGACATGTCTCCATGTGTCTCCACATGGAGACATGTCTATCTATTGACATGTCTCTCTTATATATATTCTTTCTTGGATCGAATGATGACAAGTATATACAATAGAACAATGCAAGTCTCATTCATCCAATTAATATTTGATCTTAAATTCAGTTCATAGTAATAATTTGGTTATTAATATATCTATATATATTTATTACTATATCAGTATTAAATATATATATATATACATTTTGTTTAAACGTATATCATATATATTGAGAGATTATATATATAAATTGGATTTTGAAAGGAAAATTAAAAGCCATATAATCTGATCTTTAAAGTTAACAGTAACAACTCCAATGTATATGAGAGAAATCTAAATTATTTTTTGTGTTAATAAAAAATTAGGCCCACTATTACAGAAACCAGCATTATAAGATAAGATTATAAATTATCCTTTGTATTTAATTTAAAAATATATAAATATGAAATCACTTGTTTTTAAAAATTATAACAAAAATTTAAATTAAGTAGCTGCATGGAATCACTCTACAATAGATTCTCTTTCAAACTTACTATTTAGCATCAAGAGACCTACATGGAAACATGCATGCTATTAGGGCCACAATTAGAAAAACCAACAAAAATGACATTACACCTATGTTACCACATTCGCTCACCGGACCTAAAATTTGCAATTCAGTTCGCTACGAATTCGAAGTCAGTTTGTATTCTCTGCAAATTCGTTACCAGTCTGAGAAATTCACATCAAATTCGATGTTTCAGACCCTGGGCGACTTTCAAGAGAAGTTGGCAAACTTTCAAAACCATCGCACAAGTCCGGGAAGAATTCCAATGAATTTGGGGCAAAATTGTTTTTCTCTTCCCCAGCTAAATGGGAATACCGTTCGACAGTAGACAGCAGAGCCTCAACCATCACCTTACATCCCTTAGCAGCTGATTTATGCAGAGCTATCTTTGTTGCAAACAAAGTTTTGTTGGCACTTGGATAGTTGGATGTACTGATTTAATGTTGTATTAGTGGCAGGTTTTGTCATTGATGACAACATATGCTTATGTGTTCATGACAAACAGAGATTATGTACATCGTAGGCAGTTATCAGGACAACAAAGTCATAGGTTGATGTATTTTGGTATGCGAGCTTAGTTTTGTATGCATGGATGAGTATAGATATCATATCTATGTCCGTTGGATCTTATATTCCGTTTTGGATGAGTTATGATTCATTTGGTGAAGACTGGTAGCAGACCAGTGTGCAGAAATTGTTAACAGTGATAGTCTATGGCATATTTTTTTTATATCTTATTGGCAAAGTGGAATCAGCGTCTGCGAACTTGGATCATGGTAGAAGGCTTGTTATTGCAGCTATGTTCGTGATAGAAAATCATTTGGATTATTCTGGAATAGTCGTTGTGTAACGTACATCATATTTTACTGGCAGCCGACTATGTTGAGGAAGCGTGTTGTTTTTCATTGTAAAATGTAATCTATGTATTGTAACATGTGGGAACCATAATGTAACATTTGTAATAATGCTTGAGAAGGCATGTATGCCTTAGCATGGCCCTAAGTAATTAAATGATCATTGGGGAAGCTTTAACAAGCCAACCTAATCAGTATTTTTGTATCGGGTATAAAGGAAAGTTGTTTGGTATGTATGGTAAGGAGAATGCATGGATGGATATGTGAGATAGTGCAAAGCAAAGCAGAGGCATTGTTGAATTGAGTTGTGGACTTCAAAGGAACTGTTATGGCAAATTGAGTTGTAGGTTCAGTCAGTTCACCCTTTTGGATATGTTATCCTGAAAGATCAATCTATCATCTTTGCTGGAGCATTTGGACAATGGGTCTACTTGTTTCCTTTCAACCTTTAACAGGGTTAGAACCTTCTAACAAAGGTTCAAGGTCTCCTAACAGGGATTTGTCCTTTAATAGGGACTGTTGTACTAAATGAACTTCATTTGACTCCTAACAAGGTCACATCCTTTCACAAGGAATTTATATATTAGTACACTATCTTGTGGGTTCCATCCCCACCGGGGTTTTCCCTTTGATCAAGGGTTTCCTCGAGAACAAATCTTTGTGTAACAGTGCATGATTACTTGTTTGGTTTATTCTTGTTACTGTTGTTAATAATCAGCATTACAAGTTTTGGATTTAATTTGATTTGGTCACAACTGATTCACCCCCCCACCCCCCCCTTTCAATTGTGTGTCGACTCTACTTCTTAACAATCTTCCCCTGGGCATCCTGTGAATCAATTATCTCTACACCGAGCAATTCACACAAAATTTGGAACGCGTCTGATGTCTCTCCCTTTATGGCAAAGTGGACCAGATTCTCCTCATTTTGGTCCTTTTCATCCCACACTACTCAATAAGAAATCGGCAAAGCTCTGTGTTGCCGTCGAGAGCTGCAAAATGAAGAGAGGTCCTCCCGTCTTTATCTGCAACTTTGACCAAATCTTTCCCATCCTTAAATTTATTCTTCAAACACTCGGCAACATACATGCCATGATCCTTGTGTCGTTGATCTATTGCATAATGCAATAACATTCTACCATTATGGAATTTCTTCTTGAGGCTCTCTGTCAATTTGTTTAACTCTTGTTGACACTTTTCATCTTCCTAAACATTCTCAACGATGTTGTCTAGGACAATATGGTTTCAGTCATTTTATCCTCATAGGAGAACAATACAGTAGCTTCTCCCCCATCAAAAGTCCACTTAAAAAAATATCTTGTACAGATGAACCCAAAGGGCCTGTTTGGCGCCTGGAATTAACCTAGAATAGGAATTATTTAATGCGAGAATAAAATAATTCGCTGTTTGTGGCATTTTTTGAATTCTCGAATTAGAAAACAAATTCCCATTTTCGGCCCAATGCTTGCATTAATTAATTCCAAAAAATACTTGGAATTGATTTTATTCCAGGAATAAGCTTTTCATGGATTCGAAATTACAACAAAATGTATAAGTTTTTCGGGTCCGTGCGTGAACGGTTAAGGGATTATAATCTTATT
Organism: Chamaecyparis obtusa; assembly: GCA_027943335.1. Lineage (NCBI taxonomy): Eukaryota > Viridiplantae > Streptophyta > Pinopsida > Cupressales > Cupressaceae > Chamaecyparis > Chamaecyparis obtusa. The sequence continues at coordinate 292,779 of BSBK01000494.1, read as the reverse complement.
TTTTTATAATCCTTTTTTTTTAACAATTTTATTTTATAATTTTTTATTTTATAATTTTATTTTTAATTAAAAAAATTTTATAATTTTATTTATAATCTTATTTTTTAAGTTAATAATACATATTTTAATTTAAAAATATATAAGTTAAAAATACATATATATTTTAATTAAAAAACCAACAACAAAAATGATAAATTCAAAAATTAAAAATTAAAAATCAAAATTAAAAAAATATAAAATAATCCTTATTCCAATTTCACATTATGCGATCCAAACGCAAAATAGATTATTCCAGCTTTCGTTTTGACGATTAATTAATCCGAGAATAGGTCCTTATTCTAGAATAGGCCTATTCTGGATAAGTTAATTCCATGCACCAAACGGACCCAAAACGAATCCAAACCCAACCCAAAAAAAATTGGATGAATTTCAAACCCGTATCCGTACCAAAATCCGAACCGGCAACTTAGCCCTATACCTAAAACACCATTAGGGACGAGGTTTTAGGGTTGGGGACGTGTCCCCTGGAACACAATAAGTGATTGAAAGTAAAATATGAATGGAAAAATAAAAGAGAAAGAAAGGAAATATGTACAATTATACAGCATATTTTTCAGCATGCAATGGCTGCATATTTCAGCTCCCTTGCTTAATTTTTGTTGAAATTATAAACTCTAAATTGTAACAACTCCAATATATATGAGAGAAATCTAAATTATTTTTTGTGTTAATAAAAAATTAGGCCCACTATTATAGAAACCAGCATTATAAGATAAGATTATAAATTATCCTTTGTATTTAATTTAAAAATATATAAATATGAAATCACTTGTTTTTAAAAATTAATAACAAAAATTTAAATTAAGTAGCTGCATGGAATCACTCTACAATAGATTTTCTAGTTGGAAACATGCATGCTATTTAGCATCAAGAGACCTACATGGAAACATGCATGCTATTAGGGCCACAATTAGAAAAACCAACAAAAATGACATTACACCTACGTTACCACATTCACTCAACGGACCTAAAATTTGCAATTCAGTTCACTACGAATTCGAAGTCGGTTCGTATTCTTTGCAAATTGTTACCAGTTTGAGAAATTCACATCAAATTCAATGTTTCAGACCCTGGGCGACTTTCAAGAGAATTTGGCAAACTTTCAAAAACCATTGCGCAAGTCCAGGAAGAATTCCAATGAATTTGGGGCAAAATTGTTTTTCCGGGAAGAATTCCAGTGAATTTGGGGCAAAATTGTTTTTCTCTTCCCCAACTAAATGGGAATACCATTTGACAGTAGATAGCAGAGCCTCGACCATCACCTTACATCCCTTAGCAGCTGATTTATGCAGAGCTGTCTTTGTTGCAAACAAAGTTTTGTTGGCACTTGGATAGTTGGATGTACTGATTTTATGTTGTATTAGTGGCAGGTTTTGTCATTGATGACAACATATGCTTATGTGTTCATGACAAACAGAGATTATGTACATCGTAGGCAGTTATCATGACAACAAAGTCACAGGTTGATGTATTTTGGTATGCGAGCTTAGTTTTGTATGCATGGATGAGTATAGATATCATATCTATGTCCGTTGGATCTTATATTCCGTTTTGGATGAGTTATGATTCATTTGGTGAAGACTGGTAGCAGACCAGTGTGCAAGAATTGTTAACAGTGATAGTTTGTGGCATATTTGTTATGTCTTATTGGCAAAGTGGAATCAGCGTCCGCGAACTTGGATCATGGTAGATGACTTGTTATTGCAGCTATGTTCATGATAGAAAAGCATTTGGATTATTTTGGAATAGTCGTTGTTGTGTAACATACATCATATTTTAATGGTAGCCGACTATGTTGAGGAAGCATGTTGTTTTTCATTGTAAAATGTAATATATGTATTGTAACGTGTTGATGTTTTGTAGCTTCAATCGAATAAACACTATGAGTCAATACTAGTGAAGATATGTATATATATATTTAGTATATATGAGATGTATATATATACTTAAATATATATATATATATATAAATATTATTATTATGTAAATATTAGAGAAATTAATATAATACTCAAGAGATATTATATATATATATATGTATGTATGTATATAAATATGTATATATATGTATAATTGTCATTATATTAATTACATATTAATGAATAGACATGTCTCATCAAGGGACATGTCTCTTCTTGGCTCATTCTCAATATAAATGCACAAGATTGTTGCATTTCAGAACATCAACATATGATATTCACCAAGTACTCAATAAGGTACTGGCCTGCAGAATATCAACACATGATATTCACCAAATACCTATCATATATCTATACAAACAACTCATAGACTGTCAATGACATCTAACACTTAGTTGTTGATTTACAAGATATATCTATGCAAACAACTTATAGACCATCAATTTAATGACATCTAACACTTAGTTGTTGCTTTACAAGATGTATCTATACAAGCAACTTATAGACCATCAATTTAATGACATCTAACACTTAGTTGTTGTTTTACAAGATATATTTATGCAAACAACTCATAGATCGTCAACTTAATGACATCTAACACTTTGTTGTTGCATTAATTCATCATGATCTGTTTCAACATTATAAATAATGTATATCATGATTTAAATTATTGTAAGATCGTCACCTTCTAATAACTTCTACAAATACAAGTGATAATCATTTGGAAGTCGTCACTTCCTCATGATTTACACAGGGGGCAGGCCCATTAAAAACATTCATGATTCATTAGTATAATAATCAATTATATCAAGTTTACCTCAGAAGTGTTTCACCTTCAATAGTGAACTCCCTCTCAATCAATATGATTAAGATTGTCACAAGTTGACTGAACCATCTGCTCCCTCTGAAGCTCAAGTTTATCAACTTCTTGACCTCTTTTGAAATGTCAGACTCCCTTTGCATCTAGTCTCAATCATCAATTCATTTGTAAGCATCAAGTTCTTTCTCCCTTGAATGCAATTATCTTGTACTTCTGTCCTGAAGGTATGTCAGAGAGAGGTTACAAATAGCTCACTAAACTATCTCGACCAGAAATACCAATGATAAAAGCATACAATATTTTACTAACCAATAGTATAGCATGAATTACAAACTCAAAAATTATTTGCATTAATAAAACATGAAATACTTATCTTTTATAAATTTCAAGTATTTCATTCTATAACGTGAGCCCATATAGAAAATATCATGCAAATTCACAGAATGATGTCATCGTTCTCAAACATTACTATAATTCTTCACATGAACTATATTTAATATCCAAAGGTTCTATACACTATCACAACCTTCAATCTTATTAGATCTCCCTTCAAGTGGTTAGACTTTTAAAGAAGGAACCTCGCTCTTTTTCAGATTTGTTTTTCATAGACATATGATAGGTATTTGGTGAATATCATGTGTTGATATTCTACAGGCCAGTACCTTATTGAGTACTTGGTGAATATCATATGTTGATGTTCTGATAGGCTAATACTCAAAGTATTTGGTGAATGTCATGTGTTGACATTCTGATAGACCAATACTCAAGAGCTTGTGGATAGAATCGCCAATGGAGGCAATCCACCTGAGAACTTATGGATAGAATCACCGATGGAGGCAATCCACATATTGAGACTATGTTTCTATTGATTACATCTTGAGGATGATGCCTTTATTTCTTACATCATATGATTGATGTTGTCAAGTGTCTTAAGTCTTGACATTGGATTGATTTATCCTCCCTAGCTAAGAGGGAGTGTTGATGTTTTGTAGCTTCAGTCGAATAAACACTATGAGTCAATACTAGTGAAGATATGTATATATATATTTAGTATATATGAGATGTATATATGAGATGTATATATATATACTTATATATATATATATATTATTATTATGTAAATATTAGAGAAATTAATATAATACTCAAGAGATATTATATATATATATATATAATTGTCATTATATTAATTAGATATTAATGAATAGACATGTCTCATGAAGGGACATGCCTCTTCTTGGCTCATTCTCAATATAAATGCAAGAGATTGTTGCATTTGGAAAACACATACAATATGAGATAGTGCTATTACATTTGCAATGATCCTAAAACTTTAACATAACGTGCAGGAACCATAATGTAACATTTGTAATAATGCTTGAGAAGGCATGTATGCCTTAGCATGACCCTATGTAATTAAATGATCATTGGGGAAGCTTTAACAAGCCAACCTAATCAGTATTTTTGTATCGGGTATAAAGGAAAGTTACTTGGTATGTATGGTAAGGAGAATGCATGGATGGATATGCGAGATAGTGCAAAGCAGAGCAGAGGCATTGTTGAATTGAGTTGTGGACTTCAAAGGAACTGTTATGGCAAATTGAGTTGCAGGTTCAATCAGTTCACCCTTTTATGTATGTTATCCTAAAAGATCAATCTATCATCTTTGCTGGAGCATTTGGACAATAGGTCTACTTGTTTCCTTTCAACCTTTAACAGGGTTAGAACCTTCTAACAAAGGTTCAAGGTCTCCTAACAGGTATTTGTCCTTTAATAGGGACTATTGTACTAAATGAACTTCATTTGACTCCTAACAAGGTCACATCCTTTCACAAGGAATTTATATATTAGTACATTATCTTGTGGGTTCCATCCCCACCGGGGTTTTCCCTTTGATCAAGGGTTTCCTCGAGAACAAATCTTTGTGTAATGGTGCATGATTACTTGTTTGGTTTATTCTTGTTACTGTTGTTAATAATCAGCATTACAAGTTTTGGATTTAATTTTATTTGGTCACAGCTGATTCACCCCCCCCTCTCAATTGTGTGTCGACTCTACTTCTTAACAATCTTCCCCTGGGCATCCTGTGAATCAATTATCATCTCTACACCGGGCAATTCACACAAAATTTGGAACGCGTCTGATGTCTCTCCCTTTATGGCAAAGTGGACCAGATTCTCCTCATTTTGGTCCTTTTCATCCCACGCTACTCAAAAAGATATCGGCAAAGCTCTGTGTTGCCGTCGAGAGTTGCAAAATGAAGAGAGGTCCTCCCGTCTTTATCTGCAACTTTGATCAAATCTTTCCCATCCTTAAATTTATTCTTCAAACACTCAGCAACATACATGCCACGTTCCTTGTGTCGTTGATCTATTGCGTAATGCAATAACATTCTGCCATTATGGAATTTCTTCTTGAGGCTCTCTGTCAATTTGTTTAACTCTTGTTGACGCTTTTCATCTTCCTGAACATTCTCAACGATGTTGTCTAGGACAAAGCATATGGTTTCAGTCATTTTATCCTCACAGGAGAACAATACAGTAGCTTCTCCCCCATCAGAGGTCCACTTAAAAAAAATTCTTGTACAGACGAACCCAAAACAAATCCAAACCCAACCCAAAAAAAATTTGGATGAATTTCAAACTCGAATCTCTAACCCGCATCCATACCAGAATCCAAACCAACAACTTAGCATTACAAAATGAAAAATCAAATTACATGCGACATTTTACATTCATACTTTCTTCATCAAAAGCATCATAAGTACTGGGTACTTCATATTTTGCTTCTAAATTTTTAAAGGTTTCATACAAAAATTCACTTAATATATTCAAATAGAGATTTGATGAGAATTCAAAAGTAGTGTGTATTTTACTTCATATTCATGCACATATTTTGGTATATTCGCTTGTTCCAGGAAATATCCAAGCCGACTCGAACCACACCCATACCCCAAATGTACCGTACCCAAAATGTACCTATACCAGGAACCAGGTTTTACCAGCACTGCCCAGTTACATGGTGTGTGTATATTATATTTTTATGAAATCGCATAGTTTTAAAAACTAATAACAAAAAACAAAGCAAAAGCATGGAATTACTCTAAAATAGACTTTCCTCAAACTTAGTAATCAATATCAAGAAGTACTTATTTTCCTCTTGTAAAGTATGCAAACTTCACCCATAAACCAAAGGTAGAAATATATTTAAAAAACTTTTTCCAAGAAAACAAAACATCAAAATAAGGAACCCAAAGTACCATTCGTGTGAGGGACTTAATCCGGGAGACAATGTCTACTTCTGCTGCTTTGGCTTCCACATCTTCATTGATATCAGTTCCCCAAGCCTCTTGTTCGTTTCGAAAACAAGCATTTCCATCCTTGAAATCCCGTTTGCCCTGGGCAAAACCAGACACAGCCTGTACGCTCTTCATCATTTTGGTAGGCTTTTCATCCTTTTTCTTCTTTTCGCGGCCCTGCTTCCTTTTAATGTGGTGCTCACAGAACGTGTGGTCATTCATGGCAGGGGCGCTGCACCTCCATCGTTTACCATCTGACCGTCTACAACGGCGCTCCTCTTTAACTACTTCTGCTCCTCTGTGCATACTCATGTGACCACCCTCTTCACAGAATTCTGAAAGAGAAACCCTTCCTCAAATGGTTCTCAGTACCGACTAAAATGTTATTTCACCACTGCTCTTGTTAATTCTTCTGCTTCTGCTCGTCTGTGCAAACTCATGTGACCAGCCTCTTCACAGAACTGTAAAAAAGAAAACCCTTCCTCAAATGATTCTCAGCACCCACTAAAATGTGCTTTCACAACTGCTCTAGTTAACTCTTCTACTCGCCTGTGCATACTCAGACCACCACCCTCAACCGAATTTTGAAGAAGAAAACCCTTCCTCTAATGGTTCTCAGTACCAACGAAAATGTGCTTTCAAAATTGTTCTTCTTGATTGACAGTACGATGTTTCCTTTTTCAAGCCACCCTAGCGTTTTATGGAAATGTTATCGTTGAATAAGTAGGTTGACGGCCCATTTTGAACCAAAAAGCAGGCTGATAGCGTCTCTCGACTTTCACGGCTTGTGGGACATGACCACGAAATGACTGCTTGCAGTTACCGACACCGATAAAACCTTGGAAATTGGAATGCAATCTTTTCACCTGATGTGTATTTTTTTTCGGCAACGTCTGGGCAGCACCTATAATGTACTATTTGTCTCTAAGTATTAATTTAGCGGTAAGTATGGAAGGTTAATTAAGTGTTTGTCCATTTGTTAGTCTTTCTCTCTTTTTTTTTTTCTTATTTTTATGTCTTTTTATCAATTTATCTCATCATCTATATTTCTTTATATCTATTCCTCTTTATCCATTCCTCTTTATGTTTCTTTATGTATCTCCCTAAATCTGTTTCTATCTTTACCTGTCAATCTATCACTCTCTCTATCTATTTTTCTCCCATCCTCTTGCTTTGTATTCGTGGTCCAATATTTTCAACTGATGTGTATTAACCTTGAATAGTCATTATTTAATGTGAGAATTAACCGTTAAGATTATTTTTTTATAATTTTATTTTTTTATAATTTGTCGATCTATCTCTATCTCTGTATCTATTTTTTTCTCAACCTCTCACTCTATATTCATCTTTATCTCTATCTTCCTCTCCCTCCTTCATATCTAGACACCTAGCTTTCTCTATCTATTCATCTTTCTCTCTCCCTCTCTCTCTACCATCTCTACCTACCACTTTCCCCTCTCTTTATCTATACAATCATGACTTTATAAATATTTTATTATGTTTTAATTATTATTAATACTATTATAAATAGTATTTTTTTTACAAACTTAAAATATTTATGAAGATGAATTTAATTTTCTATATGTTATTTTCATAATTTAATATAAAACTATAAATAAGATGTAATATAATAACAATTTAATAAAATAATACATAATAAAACGTAAATCTATATAATGTGATACAATATATTAATATTATAATATAAATGATATAAATATAATAAAGATAATATGTTAAATATGATATATAATAAAATATAAATAAATAATTTTAAGATAATATAATAATATATATACTAATGTATCAAATATGTAACAATAATAAAAAAATAAATGATAATATAATTCTATTAAATAATAAACATAATATAAATAATATAATATATAATAAAATATAAATATTATAAAATTATAATAATATATTAATATCATATTACTATTATATAATATAGGCAAAACTAAAATAAATATAATAATAATATAAATAATAACATATACTTCATACAAGTTTTATGGTAGTGATAGAAGGTTATCTTAGGTTTGATCAACAATTTGGGCCTGCAAAATGTTTAGCATGGCTTATAAGAGTTAAAATCTTTTGGTTTTTTTATATTTCTTTTAAATATGAAAATAATTATATGCAGACTTTTAACGTTAACGTTATATATATATATATATGACGAGATTAATTGGATCATTGTATTTCAAATAAGAAACTCCTACAGTTAATTAATTAAAAATAATAAGAAGGTCATTGTATTCTATTTTTAATGAATTAATTAATAATTAAAGTTTATGATACACTTTGGGTTCTCTTTGGAATTTATGTGAGAGGTAAATTGTTTTTGGTGTTATTTTTAAATGGTTGGTTTGTGAGATTGATTTAATTTTACCTAATGACCCTAAGAAGATAGTAAGACAAAAAAAACTATTACAATTTAAACAAGTGTCAAATAATGGCTAGTACTTGTCTTTAGTTTTGTAATTAATTTTAAATTTAATTTATATTTAAGGTAGTTTTTTAATTATAGATAATTATAAAATTATTATAGTTTATTTTTATAATTATAGTTGTAATAATTTTTTTAGTTTGATAAATAATTATAAGAGTCAATTATATATTATACCAAAAATAAATTATATAAAATAATAATAAAAAACATTCATTATACGAACAACAAAGAAAAAAATAAACAATTTCTGGCCTAATTTTTTAAATAGACAATTATAGATAAGATTTAATTATGCATTAGAAATCGCAAAATAAAAATATAAGTTGCGAGAAAAATGCATCATGCATCATGGCTACAAAAGTGCCAATAAAACTTGATATGTTTTACAGTTCGAGAATTTCGTGTATAAGACTTAAACTAATTGAAAAAAAAAATGACTTCTATAAATTATAAAGTTAAAAAAATTGCATCTAAACTTTGGAAAATGTGAAATTTATAACAAAATATAAAACACAAAAAATTGTAATTGGTTTATTTAATCACTAATTAACACTAAAAAGTCATAAAATGATGCAATAGTACTTGCTTAGTCTATCGGCAAGTACTAATAACATTTGAAGTTGTTTCACAAGATAGATTTATTTCTAACAATAGATTCACACTTTTCATTAAAAAAAATTAATTCTCTTATGTTTATATGTAATTAGTTATTGTCGTGTCTTACTAATATGTAACTATAATTATAATTATAATATTAAAATTATATAATTATTAATTATTAATATTTAAAAGACAACTTTAAATGAAAATCAAAATAAAAAATAATTTAAATATATAATATATTTAAATTGTATAAAAAGAAAAAATAAAAATCTAATCAATAAGAGGTCGAGGCTAGATATTTTATTTTATTAATATAATTAAAATACTTACAACTCCATTAATGTGGGCACTCGTAGGAAAGAACGAAGTGAAGAAAACCTCTAGTCTTGTCTGAGACTATTAAGTCATGTACATTAGTTAGTTTACAAGTCTCGCTTTAGTGGCGCGAGATAGGATGAGGACAACCTCATTTACAATTTGAAACCGAGACTACTTTATTTAGCTCAAGAACCATACTTTTATCATGGCTTTTAACAATTTTCTGATCTACTAATTATGGATCTATTATTACCAAGTTGATATCATATCATAATTACAAGATATCAACCCCTTTATAGATGTTAGAGGGGTATCATATACAATCAATTACTATTTTTCATCATAGAGTGGCCAAACTTTTGTCACTATCTTCAAGCTATCTGTGAATATGCCACATCCTTCTTGCAAAATCCACTACACCTGCAAACAACTCAAGACAACATTTTGCAATGTTCTAGTTCTTACCTTTCTTGTTAGTTTTGGACAAAATAAAAATCATGACCTATCTTTATATTTAAATTCAAAACTTACATAGGTGAATTATTCTAAATCATATTACTAATTATATATCCAAATCTGTCATGGCCAAAAATTAGTATGACAATCTGCATAAAGGAAACAAAGTTACCTGTTAGGAATAGTCCCAAGAGATAACTGAAAGTGGGGGGGGGGTGAATTAGTTATCTACAAGATTCAATTCTTCATCCAATTAAGTATAGAAGAACATTAAGCACATACACAATAAGATAACACTTAACACAACACCACAAATTTTGGTTACGGGGAAACCCAAATAGGTAAATACCATAGTGGGAATTAGCACCCACTATAAACTACACTAGAGTATAATGATCCATGTTAGAAGATCTTACAACCCTGTTAGGAGTTGATCTTTACAATGCATTAAGTATAGTGACCTAGTCAAAGGTCAAACCCTGTTAGGAGTCTTTTATAATTAACCTTGTTAAAGGTGAGGACACATTGTCCGGGAGCACACTGCTCGAATGGTGAAGGTTGCAACCTTCTGCATAACAGATACACACTATATCTGGATCTTGGTGAACTGCAAGTTAGACATGTTGTCTTGATCAGTTCCAATGAATAGCATACACTCTCTTCTTTGTCACATAGACCTTCTACTGATGGCTCAATACTTCGCACCTTCTACTTTGCTCTTCTCTTTTCAACTATCTGCTATACTTAGCGATCACAACTAACCGGCTATAAGTATCTTTCTTCAAATGATATAATCAAGTTGTCATGTTAGAACTTCCTTGAAATCATATTAGAAAAACAATATAACTCTCCAAAAATATCTCCAATGGCTATACTAAGCATGCAACACAAATTAGGACCGCGCAACTCAATATGAGTAGACACGTCGCTTCACACAGTCGGCTCCACCAATTTAACTAAAACTTTATTCTCATGCTGAAATATTTTATGTGCTCTTAACCAAACATTCTTACCTCATCACTAAACATGAAATCAAACACACATATCAAAATGATAGGCGCAACTACTATAACAATATAAACAATGTCATCTCCATCAGATAAACTCAAGAAACTGTAACTGGCAACTGGAAACATCATAACTCAAATTGTATTGTACAACTAACTCTACATCCATGAACATATCATCATAAACATTTCTTCTACATAAATATAAACGCGCAAGACTCCATCATAACCGTATTACAAATCTCATACCGAACTCTGTCTGTCACTCTATCAGGAACACTGCTGCTATAAACTGCTACACAACTGACTGTACTTAGAATCAACCTCTACATCTATGATATCATGATAATAACATATTCATACAACATATTCTCAAGGATCTCTCCATAAGACTTCCACGCATGCTGCTTACCATATGTTTTCATCAATGACAAACATATAGTCAACACTAGCTTGTTAGTAAATCTCCAACAATCTCCCCCTTTGGCATTGATGGCAACATATGGAATGAAAAACACCACCAATACAAATGAATAATTATTTCATAACATTCTCCATTTCCTCAATAAAACTCCCCCGAGGATGAATCCTCCAACTGTTGTTGAATGCTCTAAATATCAACAGCTATATACTCCACTTACTAATACTTACTCCCCTTTCTAGATTAACACAACTATTTTGTTTTTCATGAATATATACTCACTCCCCCTTTGACATCAATGGAAAAGGGTGCCAAACCAAATAAGCACAGGTACTACTCCTAAAGTAGAGTAGTCAAACATTCATCAGTCATTGAGGACTGATGCATTATTGCAAACTCTAATCAGATCTAGGGAAGGGAATTACTCCCAACTTCTCTCTGAGATACTCAAATGTATCCTTCGGTAAAGGCTTTGTGAATATGTCTACTAGCTATTATTTTTTATTCACATAATCCAATTTTACTTCTTTCTCTGCAACTTTCTCTCTTAGGAAGTGATATTTTATCTCAATGTGTTTTGTCTTTGCATGCATCACAGGGTTCTTTGACATATTGATAGTGCTAGTGTTATCACAATGAATAACAATAGGATAATCAATCTGAATTCCAAAATCCTTTATCATCTACTTGATCCACACTATTGTAGAACAATTTAATGTTGCTCCTACATACTTTGCTTCTGTTGTGGACTGAGAAATATAATTCTGCTTCTTTCTTGTCCAAGTAACAAGTCCATCTCCAAGAAATATTGCTCCTCCTGAGGTACTCTTTCTATCATCAACGCAACCTGCCCAATCTGCATTTGTATACACGTGAAGGTTTACATTCTCTGAATTAGGATACCATAAACCATAGTCTATAGTTCCTTTCAAATATCTGAATATCCTCTTTACTGCCATAAGGTGACTTTGTTTAGGTTCTTTTGCAAATCTTCCAACAATACCAACTGCATTAGAAATATCAGGTATAGATTGAGTAAGATATATGAGCTTACCAATCATAGACTTATACAAGGTCTTATCTACTGCTGTAGAATCATCTTCTTTTGAAAACTTGCATCCTGTTATCATAGGGGTACTTACTGGCTTGCAATCATCCATCTTGAATTTCTTCAATATCTCTTTCACATACTTGGACTGATTAATGAAAATACCTTTGTCTGTCTGATGCACATTCAGTCCCAAAAAGTACTTGATAGGTCCAATCATGCTCATTTCAAATTTTCTCTGCATTTCTTTAGCAAATTCTGCACTAAGCTTGTCATTACCACCAAAAATAATTTTATCAACAAAAATAGCAACTAGTAATAGTCCATCAGGTGTCTCTCTTATGAATAAATTACAATTTGCTACTCCTTTCTTGAATCCAATCTTAGTCAAGTAACCATCTAATCTTTCATACCATGCTCTAGGGGCTTGCTTAAGTCCATAAAGGGCTTTCTTTAGTCTGCATACCATATTAGGTTTGTCTGATAAAGTAAATCTTTCAGCCTGCTCTATGTAGACTTCTTCCTTCAACTCTCCATTCAGGAATGCTAACTTGACATCCATCTAATATACTTTAAAGTCTTTGAATGTTTCATAGGCTAGAAATAACTTTATGGCTTCCAATCTGCTTACAGGGGCAAATGTATCAGAATAATCAATTCCTTCTCTCTGTGCATATCCTTTACATACTAGTCTTGCTTTATTTCTTACTAATGTTCCATCTTCATTCATCTTGTTTCTGAATATCTACTTGGTTCCTATCACATTATTATTGTCACTAGTTCTAGGGACCAGTTCCCATGTATCATTCTTAACTATTTGATCTAGCTCTTCTATCATTGCTTCATGCAAATCTAAATCAGTACAAACATCTTCAACACTTAAGGGTTCAATTTGTGAAAGTAAACATACCACTTGATCAACTGTGGAACTTTTTGCTTTTGATCTTTTCATGACTTTTTTGATCTGATCTCCAATGATATCTTCTTTTGAATGGAGTCGAAAGTGAATTTAGGAACATTAGGTGTGACTCTCTCATATGTCTTTTGTGATTCTTCTTCACTTGTTTCAGGGTCATTGAATAATACATCAATGTTGTCAAACATTTCTTCAACAATTGTTTCTCTACTAGTAGGTCTAGGTTCTTCTTCTATCATAGGTGCATAATCATGATATCTCTCTTGAATCATAAACTTCTCATCAATCTTTACATGTTCACTTTCAATAATCTTCTTCAATCTTAAGTTAAAACATCTATAAGTTTTTCTTTTAGTAGAGTAATGAAGAAAAATACATTCATCGCTTCTTGCATCAAACTTGCCAATAGCTTCATCTCTCTTGATGTAGCACTTGCTTCCAAAGATTTTGAAGAATTTTACTGTATGTACATTCCCAAACCATAGCTCATAAGGTGTCTTGTCTGCGACTGGCCTTAATTGAATTCTACTGATAGTATAGACTGCAGTATTGACCGCATCTCTCCAATAGGTGTGTGCAACTTTGCCTTCAATCATGATAGTGCGCGTTGTGTCAAGTATGATCATATTTCTTCTTTCTGTAATTACATTCTAATGAGGGGTTCTAGGTGCACTTAGCTGTCTCTTTATCCCATGTTCTTCTCAATACTCATAAAATCTGTCAGAGGTGAATTCTCCTCCTCTATTTGATCTCAGACATTTTATTTTTAATCCAAACTCATTTTCAACTTTAGCTTTGAATATTTTGAACTTCTCAAATGCTTCTAATTTATCTTTTAAGAATGCAACCCACATCATTCTAGAATAATCATCAACAAATAAAATAAAGTACCTTTCACCATAGTAGGATCTTGTTTGAGTTGGTCCACATAAGTCTGTATGCACTAGATCCAATTTGTTCTCTATCGAATTATTCTTCCTTCTGAATGAATTTCTCACATGTTTTCCCATCACACATTCCCTGCATATTGTATCAACTGGTTTTGCAATGCTAGGAAGGTCTCTTACTGCCTTTACATTGCTTATCTTTACTATATTGTCAAAATTGATGTGACATAGTCTTTTGTGCCATAACCAATTGTCATCTACTTTAGCAACAAAATAACTTGATTCTGAATTAAGCTAAAAAATATTACCTTTTGTCTTTGAACTTGATGCAATCATTTCTCCTTCTTTGTTATTAATGATGCACTTATTGTTTTTGAATTCCAACTAATATCCTTTGTCAAGCAACTGTCCAACACTTAGTAGTTTATGCTGCAAACCATCAACATATAGAACATCATCAGTGTTATTCTTTCCATCCAAGGTGATAGCTCCTCTACCTATGATAGGTTTAGGAGTGTTGCCTCCAAATCTAACCATTCCACCTTTTTACGTATCCAGATGTACAAATCTATCTTTGTCTCCTGTCATGTGATGTGAAAAATTGCTATCAATGATCCAATTTGTTCTGATGTCTGCTTGTAAAATTAATGCTATCTCTTGTGCTTTCTTTTCCTCTTCAATATCCATTTCATCAAACATATTCTCCATATCTTCAATAGCAATTAATCCAATTTCATCTTCTACTGAATCTTCATCTGATACTCCATCTCCAACATAGTAACATTCTTTTGTATACTTAGGCTTGTAATTAGTTTTGAACTTCTTGACTCTTGTAGGACACTTAGATGCAAAGTGACCAATCTTGTTACATGAAAATTATTTGAATGGTAACTGACCTTCATATTTTCCTCTTCCTTTTCTTTATTTCTTAGCAATCATAGAAATGAAATCATCTAGTTCTTTATCTTCATCATCATCATCAAAGTTACCAGAAGTGTTCAAGAACTTCTTACCATGGACTGAAGCTTTGAAGGTTGTCTCACTTTTAGGCTTTATCTTCAAACTTCATATCTCGAATGCTTAAATCTTGTTGATTAAGGTCTCTCTTTTGAAGTCTTTTGAAAACTACATGGTCTCATCTAGGATGTTTATCTTGCTCTCATATTCTATTGTCAGAGTAGTCATCACTTATCCATTATGTCTTCTTCCAAAATTTCTCCACCACTGTTTCTGATTCCTACATCTGTTTCATTAATCCTTTGATTGTAGGCTCTGATGTTCTCTTCAAGTAGCATCTCCAATGTATTTTACTTTTTCTTTCATGTCTTTCTGTGCGCATTCTTGGCTTGGATGTCTCCTTCAAACATGTCTTCTAGATAATTCCATATCTTGTAGGCTTTATCTACTTTCTTGATCTTTGAAAACTCACTGTCAGAAAAGGCTTTGATAAGGGCTTCTTTGGCAATAGAATTTTGAGTGAACATCTCCTTTTGCTTAAGATTTGCATCTTCCTTTGCAAGATCTGATAAAGAGGGAATCTGAACTTCTTTAGTAGCTACTTCAAAAATCTCAAAAGCAATGCACTGCAAATGTGTTGTCATTTTGTTCTTCCAATCTAGATAGTTCTCTCCATCAAACTTAGGAATTTTTTTTCTAAATAATGTCATCTAATCAACCTCAAGCTATTAAACTTTCTCTTTGAGGAACTTGGCTCTGATACCAATTGTTAGGAATAGTCCCAAAAGATAACTGAGAGGGGGGGGGGTTGAATCAGTTATCTACAAGATTCAATTCTTCATCCAATTAAGTATAGAAGAACATTAAGCACATACACAATAAGATAACACTTCACACAACACCACAAATTTTGGTTACAGGGAAAGCCAAATAGGTAAAAACTCCGATGGGAATTAGCACCCACTATAAACTACACTAGAGTATAATGATCCTTGTTAGAAGATCTTACAACCCTGTTAGGAATTGATCTTTACAATGCATTAAGTATAGTGACCTGGTCAAAGTTCAGATCATGTTAGGAGTCTTTTATAATTAACCTTGTTAAAGGTGAGGACACACTGTCCAGGAGCACACTGCTCAAATTGTGAAGGTTGCAACCTTCTGCATAGCAGATACACACTATATCTAGATCTTGGTGAACTGCAAGTTAGACTTGTTGTCTTGATCAGTTCCAATCAATATCATACACTCTCTTCTTTGTCACATAGACCTTCTATTGATGGCTCAATACTTTGCACCTTCTGCTCTTCTCTTCTCTTTTCAACTATCTGTCATACTTAGCGATCACAACTGACCGACTATAAGTATCTTTCTCCAAATGATATAATCAAGTCGGCCTATTAGAACTTCCTTGAAATCATATTAGAGAAACAATATAATTCTCCAATAACATCTCCAATGGCTATACTAAGCACGCAACACAAATTAGGACCGTGCAACTCAATATGAGTAGATGTGTCGCTTCACATAGTTGGCTCCACCAATTTAACTAAAAATTTATTCTCATGCTGAAATATGTTATGCGCTCTTAACCAAACATTCTTAACTCATCACTAAACATGAAACCAAACACGTATATCAAAATGATAGGCGCAACTACTATAACAATATAAACACTGTCGGCTCCATCAAATAAACTTAGGAAACTATAACTGGCAACTAGAAACACCATAGCTCAACTTGTACTACACAACTAACTCTATGTCCATGAACATATCATCATAAACATGTCTTCTACATAAATATAAACATGCAAGGCTCCATCATAATGGTACTGCAAATCTCATACCGAACTCTGTCTGTCACTCTGTCAAGAACACTGCTTATATAAACTGCTACACAACTGAGTGTACTCAGAATCAACCTCTGCGTCTATGATATCATGCTGATAACATATTAAATACAACATATGCTCAAGGCTCTCTCCATAAGACTTCCATGCACACTACTTACCATATGTTGTCATCAATGACAAACATACAATCAACACTAGCTTGCTGGCAAATCTCCAACATTACCATCAATCAAAATTGGCAAGTTAGTAAATGCAGAGACACGGATAATCAAAATTAAATATTATTAATAAATAAATTTAACTAATTAATCACTAGTTTAATTTAAATATTTAAAAATCATATATGAATAATAGATATTAAATATAAATATCTAGTTATTTATTATGAAATAAGTTTCTGGATTTGATTGTGTAAGTTTTTTTACATCAACGTTTCAGATGACACTCTGTGATCCATCATCAGGATAAGAGAGTGAAGAATGAACAGTAAAAAGTGAGATAAACGTTTGAGGAAGGCTAAGTCTGCAATTTTCTTGAAAAGCTTGATTCTTAACATCTCTAACTGCTTAGCTTTGAAACATAACTCCCTCCCATGAAGGGTATCAATTAAAAACATCAGATTTCCACAATCCATTATGATGAAATAAGTTTCTAGATTTGATTGTGTAAGTTTTTTTACATCAACGTTTCGGATCACACTCTGTGATCCATCATCAGGATAAGAGAGTGAAGAATGAATAGTAAAAAGTGATGTTTTTAATAGTTATTTATTTTTAAAAAAAAATCAGAGGTATTCTTGCGACTTAGTCCAACATCCAACCTGCCTTATCTTGGCCTTACTTGGTTGGGGTCGAGAAGGGACGAGCAATGCAAATTTTTAATATATAACCAATATAGTATCTAAAACAATCATATACTCAATTTAAATTAATTATTTTAAATATAATATAAATAAAATTATCAATTATAATTGTGTAATAATAAATAAATAATATATTTATTCTTGTTTAAAATAATTATTATATTTTAACACTTAATTTTGCCTTTAGACCAATGGAGAATTAAAGCACTTGTGTCATTGTGTTTGAGGTAGTAGATGGCAATTTTAAAAATTTGGAAAACCAATTAAATAAAATCTTGTTTTAATGACATTTTAATTTGTATTTCTTAATCTTAAGCAAGACGTACACGAAAGCTGCAATAAACTAGGATTTTGATCACTACCATTACTTTAATGATTCAATTTATTAGTTCTGAATTTATTCCTGATGAGTATGCCTAGGTTATATTTTCACAAAACAACACTTTAAATTATTAACTAGCACTTGTACCAACAAGGGGCAATGGTTACACTGATAGTTAGATATGTTTTGTGTGATATATCATCGAAGAACGAATGTGAGATATAATTTAAATTGTCAAGCTCTGTAAAATACTCTTGCAATGCAAAATGTTTTTACAACGTATCTAAATGGATTTGTTAATTATATTTTGGAAAATGTCTCTTTTTAATGTATGGTATGTCTTCAAAACTTGTAAAAAAAAAGTAGCAAAATTATTAGATGCTAAGACTAGGTGTGAAATTTTGAGCGTAATTATATAGGCTTAAGCAATAAGTAAAATGGAAAATTATATAGAAGGAAAATTAGGGAGATTTCAAGCATTATTTTTTTATATTTTAAATTATTAGTTGTGTAATGTGAGGGGGACATGGGTGAGAGCTTTGTAACTTGATTTATTAGAGAGAGAGTTGTTGCAATTGAGCTTCCTCCTTTTTCCTTATAATTGTGTACAAGTTGTTTTGCATTTTGGAGTATCTCTCGAAGGAGAACATAGGTTCGATGCGAAAGTCATTTAACAACCTAACTTTGGATATGATTGTGAATTTCAGCCCCTGCATCTCTATTTTGAAAATATCGATTGTTGCTTTTCATAGTGTTAGCACTTTGGATTTGTGAAATTTTGAGCATAATTATATAGGATTAAGCAATAAGGAAAATGGAAAATTATATAGAAGGAAAATTAGAGAGAATTCAAGCATTATTTTGTTATATTTTAAATTATTAGTTGTGTAATTGAGGGGGACATGGGTGAGAGCTTTGTAACTTGATTTCTTAGAGAGAGAGTTGTTATAATTGAGCTTCCTCTTTTTTCCTTATAATTGTGTACGAGTTGTTTTGTATTTTGGAGTATCTCTAGAAGGAGAACATCGATTCAATGCAAAAGTCATTTAACAACCTAACTCTAGATATGATTGTGAATTTTGACCCCTTCCTCTCTATTTTGCAAATATCAATTGTTTCTTTTCGTAGTGTTATCACTTTGGATTTGTGTATGGTTATGACCTATACCATTGTGAGTGGTATCTGTCTTAAACTACCTAGTGATGTAGGAACTACCAATACAATTTTGGGGTCATTTTGGCTTGATGGTGGCCCATTGTAATTTGTATTCCTTGCTACAACATACATCAGAACATTAGGTGGTCTAGAACAAGGGCCATAAACAATGTCAAGTATTTCACCAAGAGATCTATTTATAAGCCCTACTTGTATCCATATGTTTGTTGTGAGAATGATATACTAACCTTTGCAAAGTAGTACCTATTTTTTGAGTTATTCATCACCAATTGCATTGTCTATTGTGCTCCAAGTGCTTGTTTCAATACTTATTGCAACTAGGAAGTTTAACAATTTAAACATTCTTTTATTATGTAGCTTGACTAAATCATTGGTAGCAAATAGATGCATTAAGTTGTCAAAATCTTCATTTTCATTTGATGTAACATGTTTGTTTGTGCATGTCATCAAGAGATGCTAGTCTTCCTACCTTGGCTCTACATTTTGTATGTTTTGTAACACTTGATGAAATTGTGCATGTGTTGTACTTTCACCGTGTTGTCCAAACATTGTTTATAAGGTGACTACTATTGTGAACTGCTTCCACAATGTCCTGGCATGTGAATGTGATGTGTAGATAGGCTTGTCCATCATGGGTGGTAATCATGTGAGGTCATCAACCAAGATTGTGGAGACTTCATTGAAGCATAGGTGTTAATTTTTTGGAAATTTTTGGCGTAGTCGACTATCTATTTTTAATATCAACTTTGGCCCTATGAAGCTTATTTCATCAATAAGAACGTATTTGATGTCCTTTAATTCCTCTTGGAATGTTGTTAATGCTTGGCCTTACAATGGATGCATTCCTTTAATAGGAATCTTGAGCACTGAATGTATAATCGATGCATGTATGTGTGCATTTCTTATGCATGTGATTAAATAGGACTTTCTTGTACCGGTCATTCCTTGAATGATCATGTGAAGTGGTTTTGTAGGAGGGCATTTTTGTGGCTTGTAATTACTATGAGTTTTGCTTCTTTCTTTTTTGGAAATTCATAGCTTGGAATGTTTGAGTTGGACATCATATTCGTAATCTGACTGCATGTTTTATTTGTATTTATGAACTGCATTGAAATTTCATGTAAGTGTTGGGATACCACAATTTGATCCCATTGGTGGTCGGTATCAATCTCATATCTACCAAACATGTCAATTTCATTCAGGTTGATATTATTTAAGGGCCATATTTATGAAAATCACCTCATTCATTCATATGTATTGTGCCCCCCATCTTTGTGTCATTGTCACTCTTCTTCTTCTTCTTCTTCTTCCTCGTGGGTGATGTGATCGGCATGTCATACATTATATTTGGTTGCATTCATTTCCTTCCAATTTGTAATTATTGAATCCTTGGTAAGTCCTAAGTCATTTTATATATGGTGAAAATATTTATATAAGAGACGTAGCTCTCTCCAACATAATATTTCAAAGTATTTTGAGTCTTGATCTAAGATGATGTAGAACTTTGGGTAAACATTGACAATGAATTATACTTGTCTCTCTTTCCATTTGCACTGCTTACAATTCATAGAATAGGAGAAGGATCTTGCAGATTCAAATAGTGTTACTGTCTCAAGCTCTAGAGGTCATTTAATTTAGGTTTGTAAGTAGATATTTTGGATTTGGCTTTCATCTATTGTCTTTGTTATTCTTTGGAATACTTTTCGTCCAACATTCAAAGATGTGAAAGGGTCATTGCAAATAACAAGGGGAAATTTTTTAAGCATGTGACATGTTTCTTGTGCCCCTATATCATGCTTTGCTACAATCTCTATCATGAATTTCTAGTATGATGCAAGGGTTGAACAATCTACTTATTGTGTTACACATATTCTTGTTAACATATTGGTGCAAGTTCTAGACATTCTCTCGACTTTTGATGCATACTTGGAAATGTATTTTAGTACAATTTCTCATGAGATAACAGGTTGACAATTTATGTTGGCTCTCCATATCAACAATATTTATCAATTCCTTTACCTCCTTCTCAACATGTGCTTCCTCAAACACCTAGATTGCCTTTTTCCTTTGGAAAGGAGCATGGTCTAGTTGAAAAATTGTGTGTTGCTCCTGCTAAGATTTCTTTATGGAGCTTCTTCAAACCTTACCTACATATCATGAAGCTTTGAAAAAGGATTTATCAACTCTTTCAGCTTCTCTACCTAATCAAGATAACATTAACTCCTTTTTGGAGTGTATGTATGCTAGGCCTTCTATCCCTCTGATTGTCTTTACTGAAGAAGACTTACCTCCTCAGGAGGTGCATAATCAATATGATGCTCTTATGGTTGATGTTGTTATTAAAAAAATCATTATTCGAAGAAACTTGATTGATAATGGATCTGTCTTGAATTTTTGTAGTCTTGACATGTTAAAGGAAATAAAATTTGATCTTACAACTATTCAACCTGATAACATACCTATTTGAGGCTTTGATAACATTGCTAAGAAGGAATTGGGTATCATAATTTTGTCTGTTAAAGTTGGTATGGTTATCTTGGACACTCCTATTCATCTGATGCCTAGACCTCTGAATTATAACCTTATTTTAGGAAGACCATGGTTACATAACATGCATGTTATTCCTTCAACTCTTCACCACAAGGTTAAGTTTATTCATAACAATAAGATGTATCCTCTTCATGTGGATGATCAATTGAACCCTTGTTTAAACTCGCAGTTCGCTAAGGCTCTTGAACCTAGTAAAGAGACAAAGGAACCTGAGATTAAAGATGAACCTAAACCAACAAAAGAACATTTTTCTTCTCTTTCAAGAGAGGATTGGGGAACATTGGACTTTACTCCTACCTTTATTGGGGAATATAGAGTCTCTTATCTTGTTTTTATGAAGAAACAAAAAGAAATTGAACAACAAGTTTTTACTCCTACTCCTCTTTCTAGTGAGTTAAGTAATAACTTTGTAGTTTCTTTAGCTGAGGATACCATTAAAACTATTAAACCTTATTGTTATGACTGTAATACCCCTCCCATAGTTTTATTTTCAGTTTTTATTGCCAAACTCTTTTAGGCCACTTTCATGTGTGCATTGGTTATTTCAAAAATACTTGAGGATATGAATGTATGACATTAATTGGATAATTGTAGATATCATGTGTTTACAGTTAGATGTTTTTGGTTATTTTCATATTTATTAAATTTGCAAATGATTATATTTATATATATGATAGTTAAATTTCATGGTGATGATTTATATGATAGGATGTCATTGATGCTTATGGTTTTACTGATCCCATAGTTGCATGTGTATGGTTGGCATGTATGTTTTATATTTCTATTTGATATGTCTAATATGGTTGAGGGATTGAGTCTTAATTACTTTCTTGTGAGATCCACAATCGGCCCATTCTCACCATTGTCTGTTATATATTTATACATGTATGTACATGCTCGTCTTTTATACAAGATTTCAAGTACCGAACATCAACCTCCCTAAATTGTCAAGATGAGCATACCCTATCACAATATCTCAATGGTAACAGAGAGGAGATAACATACAGGTCCAATCCTAACCTAAGCCGTTGATTGTCCTAAAATAATGGACAAGTATCTATTTTTTCTACCCATCTAAATTCATCATGGTGACGTAAATTCATGAGCCCTTCTTTTGAGTTTGCTTGTTATTTGAGTTAGTTGATTTTTGTGTGTTGTAAGTCATGTGTGTTTGTTGTGTGGTTTATTTGGTTAAAATAATTAAATTGAGATTAATTATGATATTAGAATAATTAAAACTAATGAATATTAGAATATTAAATACAAGATATTTAATTATTAAGAGTTGATTAAATATCTTTGTTTAATTAAAAATCTAATTTGGAATAAAAAGATTTAATTAATTATTAAATCCAAATATGAAATTATATGCATAATTGATTTATTTAATATTTAATATTCAATTGCATAATTATTACTGTGTTAAAATATTAATTGATTAATTAAATATTAATATGCAATTTAAGTTGCACATTCAGTTTAATAAAATTGAATTAGAAATTTAAGTAAAAGTTGAGTTAGGAGTTGTAATTGGAAAAGTGCATATTTTATTATTAAAATTAGAATTAATCATGCAAAGAGGGTTTGATAAAAATAAGGTTGTACTTAAGTTCTTATTTCAGTGATTTCGAGTTAAGTAATTCTTTTATTATTTTCGAGTGGAGTTTGTCTTGTTTTTGGAGTTGCGTGTTTTGAAAACCTAACTTGTCAGGTTTTCTATATTAGGAGGTTTGGGGTTATTATTTCATTACGGTCTTTTGAAGGAGCTCTCTTGGGTGAATTTGGAAAATTATTGAAAACTTGGAATTATGGAAGTTGAATTTGATTCTTCTTATCTTTGAATTCAAGCGTTGTTTGAGAAAGGTTTGAAACACTTTTTTTTCTTATAAAGTTTTTCCTTTGAAAATATTGTATTCTTTGTGTCTGAATAGATGCATATTGATATGAAAAGCTTACTTGTTTTAAGTGATTTATGTATAAGAAATTCATCATTTTAATGTTCATGAATTGTGAACAATATTAATCTATACTATTCAAAAGAATATATTATTAAGAAAAAATAAATAACACCCATATGATTATTTTCTTACCTCTATTATTCCCTATTATTTAGATTTATTTTACTTAGAAAAGAGATGTATATTTAAAAATAAATAAATTATATATATGCATATAAATTTGGCCTTTACAATAGCATTCCCATTCCTATTTATTTAATTTGAAAAGAAAATAAAAATAAAAATAAAATTTACAAATATATCAATATGGTTATAAATCTATATTACTGCAACATCTAAGAATGTCTTTTTCTAATTTTATTGTTCATCTTTCCTAAAAACGTGGGCTCCACCCCTTGTTAGTACATGTGAATGGAGGAAATTGTTACTTTCTAAAAAAGAAATTAAGTCTTTTCACTCTAGGGCTTGGGTGACTTGGCACACCCTATGGTGGGCCACCCAATTTCCTTTTGGGGTTTTACAATTTTTTTTTAATTTAAATTATTAGTTCAGTTTATCTATTACTTTGCCTAAAATATTAAACATGATTTTCAATGTTTGAAGTGCCTTGTTTTCTATTTTAAATTTTTTGAAAAGTATTTCTTTTTTCTTATTGGAGTTTAATTTTTTTTTCATTTTATTTACTAGCACAAATACTAATAATGTTACTATTCTTTAATATTAATTATACTTTTTATACATTATTCCTCTACATTTAGATTAATATTTATTTATTAGTACAAGTACTAATAATGTTACTATTCTTTAATATTTATTATACTTTTTATAAATGATTCCTTTACATTTAATTTAATAAACCAATTTTATCTAAATATTTATTATCTTATTAAACAAATTATATTAAACTCTGTTTTATTATTAATTTTATTTATTTTTAATTACTATTTTTATTGATACACATTATTGTTTATTCTATTTTTATTTTTATTTAAATTTAAATTTAAAATTATTCTAATTATTTATGTTATCACAATCATAAATAAAAGCTATTATAAATAATTTAATTTATAATTATTTTTCTTCTATTTAAGTTTGAATTATTTATCTTGCACCCACTTTTCTTTATCACCTTTATTATCTATCACTTATTTAAGTATTTAAAAATAATTTAATAAGCTAATGATATACTTAGATTATATTATTTATTATTAATATAATATATTTCAAATTATTGTTATTTTTAACATTTACATTTTTATATTTTGACTATTTTTTTCTAGATTTTTTAATCTAATATAGATCTAAAAATTACTATGACAAACAAAAGTCATTAATAGTTCAATTTACAATTATTTTGTTCCATTAAAATTTGAATTATTGTAAAATATTTATATTTTTAACTCCTTATATATATAATCCCTCTTAAATACCTTTCATATATCACTTCATACATCTTTATCTTTCTATCTTTTCCTCTTTCTACATCTATTTCTCAGTTTCTCTCTCTTGTTCTCCCTTTCAATTCACTCTATATTTTATCTCTATTCCCCCCACCTCCATATCTCTATGTTTCTTATTCTCTTTGAAAGAATGTATGCATATTTTTGGGTATGATGTATCAGATCTAACAATAAAAGTTTCTTTCCCTCTAAAATATGACATGGATGGTGGAGCTCTTTTCGCATGGACTAATACACCCAGGTCTCTTCCTAGTAATGTTTTGCCATGTGTCAAAGCAAACTTTGACTATGCAAAGGTGTGTTCTTCTTCCTCTTTGTATACAGTACCCATCCTTATCTCTTTCTCTAGATATTGAGTGCTAAGTGAATTTATAGGCTTCGACCATTTCAGGAATTTGTTCATCAAGAGCTAAATATCAAGGACAACATGAAATTTGTTCATCTTGAGTTAATTATTCTAATTTTGACATCTTTGTTATTGTAGATTCGGTCATACTAGTCTAGACTATACCTACCACAATTGTGCACATGTCAAAAGAAAGAAAACGTCATTGAATGGCTAAGCCTTAATTATTCTAAATAAATAGAAATCAGGCATGTAACCATGAATTTTATTTTTGAGAAATTATAATGCAACGTTGGATCCTTAACTCATGAATTGAGTATTAAATTTGTCTCATGTATCCAACTGATTCTTGAAATAGAAAATCTATAATGCAGCCATTGAGATAAACATTATTTCAATAGATACTTTCAACCTCAAAGACAATAGAGTAATAGGATTAAGTAAATCATATTATAATAAGTTATTTGCATTGTAAACAATAAGTATCAAAGATTTGTATTGAAAGATTTAGTAATTAGTGGAAAGTAATATTTTAACCTCTATTTCAAACTAGCCACATGATTTAGCAGCATTTTGTCTGATTACACAAGCTATTTTATTGTAGGTGTTAAGTTGTAAATATGCCTCTTGTCAAGTAACTCTATCTTATAACTGGTCAATTTGTCTTTTAATTTTTTTCTTAATCATGGTTTTCTTTCCTATTAGGCTGGACTCCTGCTATAACACAGCTCTTTTTATTTTTTGTTATTTATTTATTTAGTTCCCATCACATGAGGTCACCATCCTTTGTCTTATGCTTGAATTTATATTTAGTTATAATTAATTATTATTTGGTTATATTTATATCATATATAATTATTATTTAAGTTTATACATACATACATACATACATAGATAGATATATATATATATATATATATATATATATATATATATATATATATATATATATATATATATATATATATATATATATATATATATATAGGTATAGGTATAAATATGGAAATTGGTATACTAAATTTTATATGGGAGTTATTGATTAAGAAATTTATAATTATATATGTTTACTTGTATGGTTATACATACATGTAAATATGGTCGAACTGGTTATGTTTTTAAACTAATTGGATTTCTTTTAAGGGAATTGTGTTTTCTTGTAAATGTTTGAAATTTTGATTTGAAAGATTTTTGGTAAACTTTGTAATATCCTTATTGATTATTGGGGGTTTTAAGTTGACTTGGGAGTTAGTTAACCTGAGGCTTGGGGGTTGTTTTCTATGGTTGCATATGTGTACTTATGTCATGCATTATGATGTTGTAATAATTTAATCTTTTATATCCAACCTTGTTCTATTGAAGCTTATGATTATGAAAGAACTTTGAGAGTGTGTTTTATGATGTATGGTTTGAGGACCATTATGGACTTGTCATGTTATGGTTTGAGGACCAATATGTATTAATGAGATTTTGGTTTAAGGACTGGTGTGAGTTCTAGTTGTCTCATTATGGAAATAAATTCTAACTATCATGTTTTATGTGATTCATGAGATCTATAAATGACTTGTGAGCCTAGGGGAGGTTAAATAGGTGCATCTTAAGGGAGTGGCATATAATAGGGGTCCAGGGCCCAAAGAGGCCAATTCCAGGGTAACCCATCATAAGTTGTGTAATAAGTGATAACTTAATAAATTTGTTAGAAAAACATTAATAAGATAATTGTATGTCTCACCCATGCCTTGAGCACTTGTATAGGCTAAGGATGGGAATGAGATGATACCTAAAGAGTAGTTATGATTAGAGTTCCCCATCTTCATGAGAGGGTATTCCATTTCTGCATGGGTCATGTTGAGGGTCTAGGGTCCAGAGTGACCAGTCCAAGGTAACTCAACTTGATAAACGCTTGAGGTTCTGGGGTCTAGAGAGACCAGTCCAAGGTAACTAAAGTAGTTGGCCAGTGATGACACTCCTATAGTATGTAGCCTAAATCTCTTCCATAGTTTATGCATTTTCCTCTCGTGGTGTCTTTGGTATTTTAGCAGTATTTGGTGGTTGGTATTTGGTATTTTAGTATTATTTGGTGGTTGGTATTTTCTTAGTATTTGGAATCTGGTAGCTAGGGGTTGGTTTCAATATGTGATGTTGGTAGTGGTACTTGTTGACATTTTTAAATTTATTATCTTTTCTTTATCATTAGTTGGTGTTACCTTTTGAGATAGAGAGCCTTCAGGATCCATTTCTTAGTGATTTTGTTGTGTTGGATTTTTTTATTTTTATCCAAGTGGGGTCTATTGTTATATCCTTAGCACAGTGAGATTCGACCTTTCACTCCATGAGGTCAGGTGGTAGTCATTCTTTTACCATTTGAGATTTCGGCATTCTTGTACTGGTATTGGATGATGTTTGTTGCTATTACCTTCTTCTTATTCTTCATTGGAAGCTTGTCCATATCTATCTTATGATGTTTTATTTGTACCTTGTATTAGTGTTTCAGATGTGATTCTTTTGGGATATTGTACTATACTTTGTACTCATTTATTGTTACATACCATGCGACTTGTGTAGAGAATTTTGTTTCATTGTGTATACCTTATGGTATTGGTTGTATCTATGTTTCTTTTATATGAGGTTGTACTTGTTATTCATTTTCATATGACAGATTTGTAATTATACTTAATCTAAAATAATAAATTAATGTATGTGTAATTCTAAGTCATGGAACCCTTGAGAGTCATTAACTATAATTGAGTTGTACTTATGTACTTGTTTGTATCTTATGTTGTATCACTTTCACATCGTTATCATTATTGTTTTGTTAACTCTTAAGGAAAAAAATTATTCTGTAAACTTAGTAGTATGTTTTAGGTTAAATTATCTCGGGTTCCCTAATGGGGTATTACAATGACATAGTGACTTATGAAGAATCATTGACTCCTTCAGATATGGCTGATCATTATGGTCTTGGTTATAATTCTCTTACAAAATGTGGTTTTAATGGTAAAGGATGTGGAAAGTTAGACCAAGGGATTCAAGTGCCTTTGGATAATGACATTTATGAGCATACTTATGGATTGAGTTTTAACCCTTCTAAGAAACCTTTCATGTTTACTCTGAATGTTAATCACATTTGTAGAGGACCTCTTAAGCTTGTTAATCCTACTCTCATTGAATTTGATCAAAAATCTATAATGGATATATTTACTGATGATGATGCCCTAGTGGATTTCTTGGGGGCATATGATGATCTCCCTCCTTTTCATCATAAAAAGAGAAAGCCTTATTGTTTGAATGCTGAAGCATATTTTGGAAAAATTGTTGATCTTGATAATCATTCTTATTCTCCTTTATCTATGGAACAATATATGAAGAGTAACTTAATGATCATAGAGACAATTGATGTGCAAATGGATCCTAGTGATCCTGGAAAAGTTATTAAAATTGGAAAATGTTTGAATGAAGAAGATCGTAAACAATTCACCTCTCTTCTCCTTGAATTCAAAAACATATTTTCTTGGGTTTATTTCGATATGTCTGGTATTGATCCTAAGATTTTTACTCACAATATTATGCGTGTTCCTAATGCTAATCTGGTTAAACAAAAGATACACAAGATGAACCCAAGTGTTTCCCTTCTTGTTAAGGTTGGAATTGAAAAGCTCTTGGATGTTGGTTTCCTCCATTCTATTGATTATTCTCCTTGGATTTCAAACATTATTGTTATTTCTAAAGGAGAGAATAAGATAAGGATGTGTATTAATTTTTTATACTTGAACAAAGCATCCTTGAAAGATGATTTTCCTCTTCCTAATATTGATATGATAGTGGATTCTACAGCAAGACATGATTTATTATCATTCATGGACAGGTTTTCTAGATACAATCAAATTTTTATCACTCCTAAGGATCAATATAAGACCACATTTATAACACCTTGGGGAACCTTTTGTTGGGTGATGATGTCTTTTGGATAAAATAATATGGGTGCAACTTATCAACATGTTATGACATTGATTTTTCATGATTACATACATAAAGTTATTGGAGATTATGTTCATGATATCCTTGCTAAATCCATTCAACATGGTGATCTTATTAGAAATATTTTTTAAATGATAAGAAGATTTAATATATAGTTGAATCCCCAAAAATGTCCTTTTGGAGTAGATAGTGGAAAACTTATTGGGTTTAATCTCTAATAGAGGCATAGAGGTTGATACTAAAAAGATTGATGTTATAGCTAACATGCCTCCTCCTAGAACTATCTCACAACTTTGAAGCCTACAAGGGAAAATAAAAGCAATATGAAGGTTTGTCTCAAACTTGGTTGATCATACCATTCCTTTTACTTCCTTGCTTAAGAAAGATATAATGTTCTCTTGGAATGAAGAATGTAAGAAGTACTTTGAGAAATTTAAGGAGTATCTTACTATTCCGCCTATTTTTTAACTTGCTCGGCCTAATAAACCTTCCTATCTTTATACATCATCTTCTTCAAAGGCATTAAGTGCTCTTTTGGCTCAACATAATGATAAATGGAAAGAAAGACATGTGTATTACATTAGTTGTACCTTGGTTGATTATGAGACACAATACATAGATATAGAAAAATAATGTCTTGTCTTAGTTTTTGCATGTCAAAAATTTTGACATTATTTGATTAATTCATAAGTTAATTTTACTGTCAAATTTAATCCTTTGAATCGTCTCTTTTCCAAAATTGATCTATTAGGACATCTTGCGAAATGGGTTATGTTTTTAACTGAATTTGATTTGAAGTTTATTTCTTTGAAGTTGATTAAAGGGAAAACCTTAACTAATTATTTAGTCAAGGCTCATTCTTCATCATCTCTTGATCTTATTGAATTTCCTGATGTGAATATTTTACCTATACAAATGGATGATGTTTTGGAAATGTATTTTGATGGATCTAGGTGTAAGACTAGTTCTGGTGTCGGTGTTATCCTAATTCCTCCTTCTAAGAAACTTATTCCTCTTTCTTATAGGCTTAATTTCTCATATACCAATAATATAGCGGAATATGAAGACCTTATTGTTGGACTAAGAGTGACTTTGTCCCTTCAAATCAAGAATCTTAAGACATTTGGGGACTCACAATTAATTGTGCAAAAAATTAATGGTTCATATCAAGCTAAAATGACAAAATGACGCAATACCATGAGTTGGATCTTGATTTTCTTTCTAATTTTTCCTCCTATAACATTCAAACATTTCCTAAGAAAGATAATTGGCATGCTGACACTATCTATTATCTATCTTGAGGATAATGTTAAAGATTTTCAATTCACGATTCACACTCTCGTTGAACCTGCAGTTTCTAAGGATAAAATTGTGAATTATTATTGTTTCAATATGCATTTGGATGAATGGTATTCACATATCTTTCATTATTTGAGAGATCATAATTTTCTTGAATCGGCAACAAGGCATTTTTGGAATCAGATTTAGAAATAAGCAGCTTGTAATATTATTCTTGTTGACATTCTTTGTAAACGTTCTTATGGAGCCTTTTACTTAGATGCCTTGGTAAAAATGAGATTTTGGTGGCTTTTTCAAGAAGCTCATGTGGGCTGTTGTGGAGAGAATTTTGATGGAAAATCATTAGGAAATAAACTTCTTTGAATGGGATACTATTGGAAAATAATGGAACAAGATTCCTTTACTTTCATCAAATGGTGTCCGCAATGTCAACATCACAATAATATTATCCATTATCCTACTCATGGCCTACCCACTTAGGTATCTTCATGGCCTTTTATCATATGTGGTTTGGATCTTATTGGTAAAATTTCACCTCCTTCTTCTCAAGGACATACTTATATTTTGATAGCCACTGATTATTTCACTAAATGGGTTGAAGTTGTCCCTCTTCATTCTACTACTATTGATGTCATTTTTTATATTATTCTTTAGAATATTATCACTCATTTTGGTAGTCCTTCAATGATAATCTTGGATAATGGTACTCCTTTCAAAAATAAATAAGTCACAAAGTTCTTGGAGAAATACCAAATTCATCAATGCTTTTCTACTCCTTATTATCCTCAATCTAATGGTCAAGCGGAAGTGTCTAACAAGGTTATTGAACAAATTCTTAAGAAGACTATCAATAGGCATGCTAAGGATTGGAATACATAGTTAAATTACTCTTTGTGGGCTTATAGGACTAGTGTTTGCACTGCAACTAGTACATCTCCCTATAGCCTAGTTTACGGTGTTGATGCTATTATGCCCTTAGAGTTAGAGATTAATTCCCTTAGAGTATCCTATATTGGAATCATTGATGGTGATACTTTTAGGGAACAACATTTGCAAGAGCTTGAAGTGTTATATGAACAAAGAATAAATGCTCTCAAACACATAAAATCTTATCACAAGTATCTTCAGAAGCAATACAATAATAAAGTGATTGAACATTCCTTTTCATTTGGTGATCTTGTTCTTTATGAGAATAAAAGAAATGTTAATGCCCTACCTGGTGAAAAAGGAAATTTTAGTCCTAATTTTCTTGTTCCTTATGTTATTACAAAAGTTTATGGCTCGGATGCTGGTGCAAAGCACCTCCCATTTTGATAGGTTAGTGAGTGTGCAGGGTTGTTTGAAGTATTTTGTGTTGTTAAGTGTGGATTGTAATAAGATCCAATAGGTTGGATCCAAAGTGGACAACCTCCATGTTTGTAAAAGCCAAATGAGCTCATAGGATAATGTGGTCTATATGGCCTATAAAGACCAAATGTTCTATTTTTGTGAAGGTTTGGTTTAGTATATGTCTTACGATCCTAAAAGTCCTAACTAGGGTCCTAGAGGTCATCCTCAATCATTGAGTTGACTCAACAAGTCAAATAGCACTAGATGTAAAAAAGTTACTAGCAACTTTGAAAGTTGCTCGAGCAACTTTTCCAACTTCTTGGCAAGAAGTTACCAAATGAAGTTAGACCAGTTGTAACCACTCATGCTTGGTATATAAGCATGGATTCGATGAATTTTAAAGGATAATGAAGTTTTGGATTACTGATCATCATTGTGTACTTTATGTACGGAAGAGAGACTGTGTTTCCTTCTAATTAGCAGTGTTCTTTGTTTCCTGTACGGTCTTGTATAGGTTGAATTGGGTGATTGGGACCCATGGTGGTGTAGTGTGTTATATTAAATTTCTTAAGAATTGATTAGTTTGATTCCAAGTTAGTTTAGTGTTAATTTATAGTGGATTTAAGTCACTGGTCTGTAAGATCCATTTATAGAGTCTCAGTACCTAAAACGGCTCTAACCTAAGCATCCACCAGTGGAAATGCCTAAAACTCTAGGGGATGAACTGTTAGATTCTATATATAGTATTTTTTCTTTCATTTTTGTTGTGGAAAATAAATTTTTATGCCAAGAAGGAAGCCCTATGGCTGACTGTTAGGAATAGGTGAGCTTGGACAGGGTAAAGAAGGAATTGGACCGAGCACCCATGACCTTGGAGGAAATACTTAGAGGCATGTGTGGAAGCCATAATGAATCTCCTTGAAGGATCAAAAGGTGGGAGAAGGTGAATCAAAGTTTGAAGACCAATTTGGTGGCCATTTGTTCAGACTGGCCCAGAGGCCTAATTAATAGGCAAAAAACTAGGGCCTGATGGTAACTAGGGTTATGTATGCAACCAGAAGCTAAGATTTTGGATTTAGATAGTGTTGGTGGATACCTTGAATATTTTAAAGGTCTTTTTTGGGGTTGTTTGCAGGATTTGGGAGCATTATGTTGAAAATAGTGAAATTAGACCTACTAGGAAATGAGCCAATTAGGCCTCCTACTGAATTTGGTAACAAAAGGCTTGGTAAAGTGTCCAAAAGTGTGGGAAAGGGTTCTAATGGACTTTTGAAGAGCCAAGAGAAAAAGTGATAGAGAGGATCTTGGAGATCCAAATTAAGGAAGAACGCAAAAAGGACTAACCATTGGATGGTTAGGAGAGGTTAGAAGCATTTGGAAAATAAAACACTAGAATCCTAAACCCTCTGCATCAGAGTGGTATCAGAGCCATAATTTCTTGAAGATTGTATATGTTTGAAGGGGAGGAGAGACAAGAGGTTGAAAAAATGCAACCCAAGGTAATGAGTAGGGGTGTCGTAGCGGACTTGGTCCAAGAACTACTAGCAAAGGCCAGCCTGTCAGAACCAAAAGGTAAGAAGGGAGTCACTGAATGGGGTGATGAGAGTGAGGATGGAGATGAAAGCTAGATAGGAGAGACATCTAGCAAAGGCAAAGAGGTGGAGGCAGATAAAGACAAGGTTTTATTGGATGCTTTCAAGTCCATCAACAAGGATAGTATGGAACACATTCCTTACTATAGTGGCAGTTTGAATGGTGAAGAGTTATTGGATTGGCTAGAGGCCATAGACAAACAGTTTGATTACAAGGAAGTGTCAGAAGATAAGAGAGTCAGCTATGCCAAGGCTAGACTCAAAGGATCTACATTGGTGTGGTGGAACATGATGCAGGATGACAGAGTCACTAATGGGAAAAAGAAGATAGTCTCATGGGAAAGAATGAAAATCAGATTGAGGGCACAATTCTTGCCCACTGATTATGAGATACAAATGTATCAAAAGTTGTAGAATTTAAGGAAAAAGGAGTTACTAGTCAGTACCTATACTAAAGAGTTTAATAAGTTGAATCTAAGAGCATGAAGGCAGGAAGACAAGGTAGAGAAGGTAGCAAGGTAGCTCAATGGATTGAGGCAAGGGATCCAAGATGAAATCAGTATGATGGCTCCTGACAATATGCATAATTATTTTCAATTAGCCTTGAGATCAGAGGAGAAGGCTAGGAGGAGGAATGATTTCCAACAAAGAGGTAGGGGTAATAGTAATAACAGAGGATTCAGGGGTAGGAGTAACTTTGGAAGAGGACAAAGCCCAAATAGAATAGAAGAGACACCATTTGTTGACAACAATGGAGGCAATCAGTATAGAGGATCATTTCAAAGAGGGGAATATAGAGGAAGAGGACCACCAAGAGGTAGATTTTAGCCCCAAGGAAGATCTAATTCAGTCTTCACTGGCAGATGTTATAATTGCAATCAAGTGGGGCATACAATGGGTAGGTGTCCTAAAAAGACTTCCACATCATCAATGTGTGAAAGAAGGAATCAACTAGTGCTGGAAGAGGACACCCAAAGTGTCACGTCACTAATCTCCAAGGCAGGGCTAGTAGCAGATGGAGAGAACCTCATGTTAAGGAGGACTTTATTGAAGGTTCCTAATACCATAGAGCCACCTCAAAGAAATATTTTATTTAAGAATACTTGTAGGTCTCATGGAAAGATTTTCAAAGTGATAGTAGACTCAGGATCCACGAAGAATATAGTATTAATAGATATGGTAGACAAACTAAAACTTAGAAGGATACCACATACCACTCCCTACAAGGTATCATGGTTAAACAAGGGACAAAAAATAGTGGTTGATGAACAAACTATGGTGGAGTTTGAAATAGGAGAATATAAGGACAAGGTCCTATGTGACATATTTCCCATGGATGCATGTCACCTTCTTCTAGGACACCCATGGCAATATGACATGAAGGCCATTCGTGATGGTGAGAGGAACAACTATCTAATCACCAAGCTAGGGAAGAAGTTCTAGATGGATCCATTACAATAACTTAATGAGGAGAAGCATGTGGGGACCAGTGTAATGCTCTTGAGTGGGAAGGAGTTTTTAAAGGTGATGAAGAAGGAGAGAGAAGTCTATTGTGCAGTGATAGTGAAGCCAAAGGACGAGACTAAGGAGAAAGCCAACATACCAGTAGAGGTACAAGCATCGTTGTAGAGGTATCATGAGATAGTAGATAATGGTTTACCAAGTGCATTACCACCTATGAGGGAAATAAGCCATCAGATAGATCTCATTCCTGGAGCAAATTTTTCAAACAAGTCAGCATATAAGATGACCCCAAGTCAAAATGCAGAGATAGCAAAATAGATTCAAGATTTGTTAGAGAAAGGGCTAATAAGAAAGAGTTTGAACCCATGTGCTATGCCAATAGTCCTTGATCCTAATAAGGGTGGCACATGGAGTATGTGCACTGACTCTAGGGCCATAAACAAAATTACAATCAAATATAGATTCCCAATGCCCTAGATTGAGGATTAGTCAGACAATTTGGGAGGCTCTTGTTATTTCTCCAAGGTGGATTTGAAGTCAAGCTATCACCAAATCAGGGTTAAGCCTGGTGATGAATGGAAGATAGCCTTAAAGACAAATGAAGGGTTGTATTTTTTTAATGTCATTTGACCTAACTAATGCCCCTAGAACATTCATGAGGCTCATGAATGAAGTGCTGACAGAGTTTATAGGTAAGTTTGTAATAGTTTATCTTGATGACATTTTGATCTTTAGCAAGTCTAAGGAGGAGCACATGGATCATTTGGAGATGGTCTTGAGGAGACTACATCAAGAGAAGTTGATGATCAATCAATAGAAGTGTGAGTTCCTGAAAACTGAATTAGTTTATCTTGGTTTTGTGGTTGCTAATGGATGTATGAAGATGGACCCTGATAAGGTCAAGTCAATTTTGGAATGGCCTACACCTAAGTCCATAGGGGATGTTAGGATTTTTCATGGATTAGCATCCTACTATATGAAATTTGTGAGGAATTTTAGTCATGCATGTGCACCTATCCTCAACACCATCAAAGGAAGAGTCAAATGTCACTTCAAGTGGATAGAGGCAACTAATAAGGGGTTTGAGATGTTGAAGAAAAGGATTGCAAAACTACCAACCTTGAGGTTCCCTAACTTCAATCAGTTATTTGTGGTGGAGTGTGATGCTAGCAAGCTAGTCATTGGAGCAGTGTTGAGCGAAGAAGGACACCCTGTGGCATTCTTCTCAGAGAAGTTAAATGAGGCCAAACAAAAGGACTCCACATATGATTTGGAGTTATATGAAATGGTGCAAACACCTAAAAAGTGGAGACATTATATCCAACCAAGGGAATTTGTGGTCTATACAGATAACCATGCCCTTAGTTTCTTGAATGGGCAAGAGAAATTGAATCAAAGACATCTTAAGTGGGTAGAGTCTTTACAAGCCTGCACATTTTTTATCAAACATAAGAAAGGATTTAGCAACAAAGTTGTTGATTCTCTAAGTAGGAGAGTATTAGCAAAACATGAGATACAATTACAAAGTGTGAGTATGAATGATTTGAAAGACATCTACAAAGAGGATAGAGATTTCAAGGATGCCTATGAGGCATGCGAGAAGTTCAAATAGGGATTCAAAGTGGAATTCACAGATTATATATTGTAGGAAGGATTGTTGTTCAAAGGACACCTAATGTGTATACCTCAATGCTCAATGAAGGAGAACATACTGAAGGAGAAACACCAAGGAAGCTTAGGAGGCCACTTTGGAGTGGATAAGACACTTGAACAGGTGAATAGGCATTACTATTGACCTAAGTTGCAATCAGATGTTAGGAAATTTGTGGAGGAATTTCAGATATGTCAGAGGGATAAAGCACAAAGCAGCAATAGTGGGTTGTACCAACCTCTATCCATACCCCAAAGGCCTTGGGAGTGCTTGAGTATGGACTTTGTTTTGGGGTTACCAAAGACACCTAGGGGACATGACAGTATTTTTGTTGTGGTGGACCATTTTAGTAACATGGCACACTTCATGCCATGTAAGAAAACCAATGATGCTTCACATATTGTAGGCCTCTTCTTCAAAGATGTTGTAAGGACCCATGGATTTCCACTGAATATAGTAAGTGACAGAGATAGTAAGTTTGTGGGCCACTTTTGGAGGACCCTATGGAAGATGATAGGTACAAACTTGTCTTTCTCTTCAGCCTACCATCCATAGTCAAATGGACAAACAGAGGTAGTAAATAGGTCACTTGGTAACTTGCTAAGATGCTTGACTAAGCAACACGAACAGTTATGGGATCACATCATAGGGTAGATAGAGTTTTCCTATAATGACTCCATGAATAGGAGTATTGGTAAAATCCCCTTTGAGATAGTCTATGGGACTCATCCTAAGGGGATCCTAGAGTTGAGAGATCTCGGTCTGCAAGACAAAAGGAGTTCCAAAGGGGAGACATTTGCAGAACAAATGAAAGAGCTACATGATCAGGTCAAAAGGACTTTACAAAAGCAAGGGGAGAAGTATAAGGCCAAGGCAGACCAGTCAAGGAGAGACTTGCAGTTTAAGGTGGGGGATTTAGTCCTTTCTTATCTCAGGAAGGAGAGACTACCCAAGGGACAGCCTACCAAGCTACTCATGAAGAAGATAGGACCCTTGAAGATATTACACAAGTATGGAAATAATTCTTATGAGGTGGAATTGCCTCCTGATTTAGGCATTTCACCCATCTTTAATGTATGTGACCTATATCCCTATAAGGGACCATCTATAGACATAGGTCCAACTACTCTTTTAAACTTAGGAGATTATGATTGGGTAAAAGACTTGCCTACCCCAATTCCCCTGAAGTTAGACAATATAGTGGATTCTAAGGTGATACAAAAGACAAGGAAGGGTACCTACAAAGACTATCTAGTTAAATGGTAGGGACTACTTGAAGTTGAATCCATTTGGATGACAAAGATGGACATTCTGAAGCATGGAGTCACCATTGAAGACCTACTAACTCAAGGGACTTGAGTTCTTTGTCCCAAGGGAGTATGGTGCAGAGAACCTCCCATTTTGATAGGTTAGTGAGTGTGCAGGGTTGTTTGAAGTATTTTTTATTGTTAGGTGTGGATTGGAATAAGATCCAATAGGTTGGATCCAAAGTGGACAACCTCCATATTTGTAAGAGCCAAATGAGCTCATAGGATAATGTGGTCTATATGGCCTATAAAGACCAAATGTGCTATTTTTGTGTAGGTTTGGTTTAGTATCCTAACTAGGGTCGTAGAGGTCATCCTCAATCATTGAGTTGACTCAACAAGTCAAATAGCACTAGATGTAAAAAAGTTGATGGCAACTTTAAAAGTTGTTCGAGAAACTTTTGCAACTTCTTGGAAAGAAGTTGCCAAATGAAGTTAGAGTGGTTGTAACAGCTCATGCTTGGTATATAAGCATGGATTCAATGAATTTGAAAGGCTAATGAAGTTTTGGATTGTTGATCATCATTGTGTACTTTATGTACGGAAGAGAGACTGTGTTTCCTTCTAATTAGTAGTGTTCTTTGTTTCCTATACGATCATGTACGGATTGAATTGGATGATCGGGACCCATGGTGGTGTAGTGTGTTATATTAAATTTCTTAAGCATTTATTAGTTTGATTCCAAGTTATTGTAGTGTGAAGTTATAGTGGATTTAAGTCACTAGTCTGTAAGATCCATTTACAAAGTCTTAGTGCCTAAAATGGCTCTAACCTAAGCATCCACCAATGGAAATGGTTGAAACTATAGGGGATACAAGGTTAGAGTTTTTATATAGTTTTTTTTCTTTCATTTTGGTTATGGAAAAGAAATTTCTAGGCCAAGAAGGAATCCCTATGGCTGATTGTTAGGAACAGGTGAGCCTAGACAAGGTAAAGAAGGAATTGGATCGAGCACCCATGATCTTGGAGGAAAGACTTAGAGACATGTGTGGAAGAAATAATGAGTCTCCTTGAAGGATCAAAAGTTGGGAGAAGGTGAATCAAAGTTTGAAGACCAATTTGGTGGCCATTTGTTCAGACTGGCCCAGAGGCCTAATTAATAGGCTAAAAACTAGGGCCTGATGGTAACTAGGGTTATGGGTGCAACCAGAAGCTAAGATTTTGGATTTAGATAGTGTTTGTGGATACCTTGAATATTTTCAAGGTCTTCTATGGGGTATTTTGGAGTATTTTGGAGCATTAGGTCAAAAATAGTGAAATTAGACCTACTAGGAAATGAGCCAATTAGGCCTCCTAGTGAATTTGGTAACAAAAGGCTTGGTAAAGTGTCCAGAAGTGTGGGAAAGAGTTCTAATGGAATTTTGAAGAGCCAAGGACATATTTAAGAGTCTATGTGATGTGTGGTAAGATCCTAAGCTAATGTTTTGGGTTCTAGATGGAAGATCTAGTGAAGAAGCCTAGGGAATTAGGGAGCTAGTTGAACCTAGGAATATTGATTCTTCTACAAATCAACTATACCTTGGAGGAGAAGTTGATAGAGAGGATCTTGGAGATCCAAATTAAGGAAGAGCAAAAAAATGACTGACCATTGGATGGTTAGGAGAGGTTAGAAGCATTTAGAAAAGAAAACACTAGAATCCTAAACCCTTTGCATCAAATGCATATAGAATAGCAAACATGAATATTGTACCATTCAAGGAACCTATTAGTATAATGCATTTGTGACGTTACTGTGTTTAGTTTTTTTTCTTCCTTTATAAATAATTGTTTGTGTGTTAGAATTATGTGATGTTTTAATTACATTAGTTAAAATGTTACATGGAAAATCTTATTGCATTCTTTTCCTTCCTTTATGTTTAGCATTTTTATTTTTGTGCAATTGATTAATATAAATCAATCATAGAAATAATATACATATATATATATATATATATATATATATATATATATATATATATATATATATATATATATATATCTCATAAGTTTTGGTATATAAGAGGCATTATAAAAAATATGTGATGTATCTCTGTCTCTCTCTAATTTTGTCATATATATATCATATGCCATCTCTCTCTCTCTCTCTCTCTCTAGGATGGTGGCTCCCAGATCTCTCTGATCTATGGTGAGAGGATGATGGTCTGTGAGATGCAGTATTGTGTCAATGACTCCTCAATGAGCTACACTCATATAGGCAATCTCACAATACTCGTAGCTCTATCTCCTTCTTTGCTAGTCGTTTGTCCTTCTATGTTAGGCATCTCTCTAGTCACTCCTTGTTCTCTCTCCTCAGTCTCAACTCCAAGGCTACAAATGCAAGGATATCCTCATGCCTTCCTAGATATCATTGTCCTTTGTACTAGTTTTGATGGGTGGATGGTATCCTAGAAGCTATGTTCAATTCCTTAAGGACCTCACTTACAAATCTCCTCCACTTCCAAGAACTCACTACGGGATGGAGTTTCTTAATTAGTTCTTTATCATTCATATTTCTAAATCTTAATCTTAAAACCAAAAAGATGCTAACATACCTAGATCTCCCTCCTTATAGTCGATACCTCTCCACTTTGAAGATCATGGGGGCATGGAGTGGATTCTCTCTCCACTCTCTCCACTCTCTTGATATCTTAGTCTAGGAGGTGGTGTCTTGGTATACAGTCATGGTGGTTGTGATCGGATAATAATAGCTTGCATAGTGAATATAGGATCCTCCTCTATAACATCACCCACTGGGGGCATCTCCTCTAGTCCCTCCTCCTCCCTATCGCCTCCTCCTCATCCTCCCCATCTACTCCTCACTGTGCTCTATAAAAGGGACCAGGATCGCCTCTAGGGTAGTCTGGTGGGAAGATGGATCTCTCTCCCTCAATTCTCATGTATCAGTGAAAATCGCATGTCACACCTGCATCCTCTACTACAAGAGAGACCCTAATGTCATCTACATCCTCTATGTCACTCATTGTGATATCATCTATTATCAGTCATGGTATGGCTCCAAGTCTCTGAATGTACCTCATCGCATGTGCATATCGAGGCACAACTCTTGGATGATCTTGCTGAAGGCCAAACTATCGTAGTATTTGATCATAGTAGTAGGAAACCACAATGTAGATTTGGTGCCCCTCTAAGAATATACTCGTATGCATTTATCTCATTTTATAATTTGTGTTAGGCCAATCTACCATGAGGCGGTATGGTCTCTAGAATATCTGTGTGGTAGGGATCCGGTTAAGAGTCACTCTCCAATCAAGTGTATCTATGAACTACCATATCTCCCATAGCGGGTATGTGAATTCTCTTGGTGTACTTGCATCGACCATCAATGGATAGCTTTTCAGCTTGGTGCATGTGAAATGATCAAACATCCACACTTGTAAGAGTGGGCATATTGATAGGCTATCTCTCTTAAATTTGAGGATCTTGTTGGGCTAGTAATATAGCTGAGCTAGTATGCTCCTCCCCCATGCATATACTGCTCTATCACTCTCCATATGGTGTACTATATGTGTGTATGGAAAATTAACACTATACCCTTGGCATCTGGGGACACCACATAAGATATAACACAAAGCATTATACATTGGACTAATGGTGCTTGACCCAATAGTATCTTGTGGAGACATATATTATCTACTCAGGACCTCACTTGCAGGGGATGACCTAGGAAGAACTTTGTATCTCTCCAAATCTCATCAACCCTTCTATCTAGCTTTGGTCTCAATGTTAAGACATGGGCAGGAAGGTGTAGTATGTAGTAGACATCCTCTAATGTAACTATCATCTCTCTAGTGGGAAGATGGAAGGTACAAGTATCCTCATACCATCTCTCCATGAGGGCTAGTAACATAGCTCTGTTGAAGTGCATGTGAGGAAGCTAACATACCTAGTACATACCAACATCCCTTAGCAACTAGACATCAGCTAACTCTAGCTCATGAAATGTCTCTCAAATATGGTGCATCGACCTTGACATGGGATTGTTGGAATTGAGAGATAGGGTACTGAGAGGGGAGGGGTGAATCAATGCCCTCAAAAACTTTAACTCCAAAAACTCAATCAAAAATAGTAGTAAACTCATATATCAACTGAATCCATTGTATGCATCATTCATTCAATTAACTTGTAAATGTAAATTGCATGAAATCAAACAATAAACCAATCACATAACACAAGTATTTTGGTTACGCAGAAACCCTTGTTAGAAGGTAAAAACTGTGGTGGGGATGACACCCACAAATTATTCACTACTGTAGATAATAAAGTTTTCCTATTAGGGCTACAAGTTGTGATCACTTCTGATGATCTTACCCTGCCAGGAGTAATAATTAGATCAGCTAGATCTACCTAGTTAAAGGATTTTAACAAAACTACTTGATTGTGTACTCAGTTAAGAGATTTACAAAAGACTGTTAGGTCTACTCTGTCAAGAGATTTTTACTAACTCCGTTACAATGATTAGAGAATAATAGGATGTATAAACAAATGAAAACCTAACCTTTTCTGAAACAAATCTATGAAATATCAAATAAATATCACCTCGATATGTGAAAATCTTGTCTCTGAACTGCTCGGTAGCCTTGTCTGATTCGGTCTAATTTGAATGTCTCTGTATTCTGCTCTTCTCTATCTAATAACTGATGTCTTGAAGTTGGTTTCTTGCTTCAAGATCTCCTTCACTTGTTCATGCCATGCATATCATCCTTATGTCAAAATGACATGAATTATAATTATATAGCATACTATTATTGCCGCTTAACAAAATTAGGTTACAATATCTTAGGAAAAACCCTAAGATCTATGATGTACAAAAATAACCTAGATCAAGAAATTACATAGAGATCATCATCACAATTAATGATTACATCTATAATTAATGATCCTCAATCTTGGTAAAATATTTTATGATTTTTTTGTAACCATTTTCATAGATAGATGTGCCAAAACTGATTACTATGTCATTTCTTGAATTGCTCAGTAAACACTATCAAGACTACTCGGTAGTTACACTGGTGCTCGGTGTCTAGTTTGCTCGGTGTTTACTGATGCTCAGTATCATTATACACTGATGCTTGATAAAATTGCTCTGGTGCTTGGTTAGAACTATTATCATTTTGTTCTTAGTACTGCCTTGAGATAACTTGGTGTGAAGGCTTATGTAGTTAATCGACTAGCATGTATAGCTTGTAGTACTTCCTTTTACCGACTAGATAGCATAGGTAACCGACTAATCATCTTTGATACTAATGATAATCCTTAATGCTCAAATAGAGATAAAAATCTCTCCCTTTGGCATTAGTATCAAAACCTTGAATGTATATAGACCCGATGTCTCAAAAAAATTGTTCTAACTTCACCATATATACATAAATACCATAACTTAACAAAATTTTTCAAAAAAATTCTCCCCCTCGATGCACACTCCCAGTAGTATGTAGTATACTTGTCATTTATTTACATAATTTGGTATATACATTAGTTTTCCCCCTTTTTGATAGTAATTCCAAATACAAAAGTGTATACTTACAATTTATCAAAAATATGTTGATGGGTTTTCTTCAAAGAATCCAAGAGGTTTTCCCATTCCTCTTTCAAGTTGGTTAGACCAATCTGCTCAAGACCGACTTGTACATGCATGTCAAAGATGTTCTCCAACACAAAAATCTTTGGTGTTGCAACAAGTGTTTGCACTTGGACAATGTGTTTCTCAAAAAATTTCAAGTAAGGAAGCAACTCAATTTGTAGTTCAGTGACCTGGTCACTTATTCTTTCTTCATGCTTCCTCAGATCTTCTCTTAACCGCCTAAGTTCTTGAACCTTCAGTATATGCTTAGCAAAATC
Source organism: Chamaecyparis obtusa (assembly GCA_027943335.1). NCBI lineage: Eukaryota > Viridiplantae > Streptophyta > Pinopsida > Cupressales > Cupressaceae > Chamaecyparis > Chamaecyparis obtusa. The sequence continues at coordinate 248,627 of BSBK01000494.1, read as the reverse complement.
ATCTGGCTCAGTTAAGGCTTCTTGTGCACTGGCTTGGATTTCGGTATCCAGCTTTTTAATTTTCTCACTGATCTCAGCAGTGAAGGTCTCCACAGTGCAAAGCTTAATCAATATCTAACTAATTAACTAAGTAATAGATTGTATGTTGGTTATTACCTCAGATAATTTCACCTTGTTTATTGCGACTTCCTGGCTGATTTTCTTTGCAAGGTTGTCTTGAATCTTTGACTCTGCCCTTTCTTCAATTATTTTCTCAGCTTCAACATTAGGGGCATTGATTTCTTTTGCAAGGGTAGAAATTTGGTCCATTATAGGTGTGTCCTCGTTAATCTGTACCTCTGGTATGAAATTTTTTAAGATGTCTCTTAAATTTTCCAATACCTCCTTGCTCTTGCATTCCATCCTCAACTTTTCTTGTGCTGCTTTTCTTGTACATAACTCCCCATATTTTTTCAATTCTTTGGGGCTTAGGATCCTCGGGTCACAATCACATATAACTATGATTTTATCTAGTGTGACTGGCCCTTTTCCTTTGTTTTTCTTCTTCTTCTTCTCTGGCTCTTGAGGTGAGCTCTTTACAAATGGAACTATTTCTTTATCCTCAACCTTTTGTGTATCTTGCCCGGTTGACACAATATCCTCCTTTTTCTGCTCCTTGATAACCTGTGTGTTGGTTGACTGAGATGGAGCCTCTGATGTTGTGTCAGGTGGGGTAGCCTCGATTGCTTTGGGGTCATCTTGGCCCTTTGTATCTGCCTCTATTGTCTCTTTTTCTTCAGGCTTATTTGTTTCTACCGGTGTTCCTTCTCCTTGTTCCCTTGATGTTTCCATCAGTTTCTCAAGGTTTGAGCCTTCAGGTTTTTCATTGGTTACAATTTCAACTGCTTCCATCAAGATAGGAAGTTCACTTGGTAATGATGTTCTTGCAGGCTCGGTAAAAGTACCTTCTTATGTTGTGCCTCCAGCAATGTTCACATCCTCATCATCATCTCAGTCATCAGGATCACCATTTGTGATATCCTCAATGAGTACATCTAATGTATTTTTATCTATAATTTGGATCTCAACTTGATCTGGTGCATCCTATGAAATATTTCAGTCTTTGGTGGCATCTGTGGTATCAGGTACCTCGGTATTTGATATATCTACATGTTCTTGGTTCAGTGCCAAGTCTGCATCTTCAATATGAATTCCTTTGCCTTTTGATTTTAGTCTATTTTTAGATAATCTGGCAAATGCTATCTTTTCAACTTGCTCTCACGCTTCAACTATTGAGGTCCAGATGAGTTGACTAGACTCATCTATGTCTGCTAGATTCTCATCTAGTGTCTGCATTGCCTGACTTTTTACTCTGAATATCCTAGAGTATGTTGTCATGTATTCTTCAATTTTAGAAGTAGACAAATTAGGAATTGCCAGAACTAGGGATTGTTCCCTCATTTTCTTTTCGGTGTCTAAGGCATAGGGCCATTTCTAATTTATTCTTTCCTCTAATGCCTTAGGTAATTGCTTGCAAAATTCAATTGGAACTCTCTTAAATCGAATCATCATCTGGATGATTGCCTCTTCTATTTTGTTCTGATCCTCGATTGACATGTGCTGAAACTAACTGATTTTAGGATCAGTGAGTTCACCATTCTCAATGATATCCTTAGCAACTTCATCAATTGTTCTATCTTTATTGCTAACCACTTTGAATTGATTATTATCATTTTCCTCATCATCCAAATCTTCCTTATCTCTTATTAGTTTTTTTCTTTTCCTCGATGCCTCTGTAGTAGATTTTGTTCCTCTCTTTGTATATGTTTTTGTAGGTGATGTTGCCTTAGGTTTTGTGAACTTCACAACTCCCTTTTTCAATGGTGGTGAAGTTGTAGTTGCTGACCTTGTTTGTGCCCTTGATTGCACTTCTAACTGCCTCTTCTTTGGAGTTGATGAAGGGAAAACTGGTATAGATTCTATCCATTTATCTGACTCAATTTCTTCACTTTCATGAGGTTTATCAGTTAACATTAACTGACCTTAGGTTTCAACTTCAATCAGTGAACTATTAGATGATCTAGAATCATCTCCAAATTTCTCAACTAAAGTTTTCATCATTTTTCTTGATTTCTTAGTTATCTTACCGATAACCAGGCCTATTTTTATTCTTGTCTTGGCCTCCTCAAATGTTCCAAACCTCTCTACATTTTTTTCTTTTGGTGTAGCTAGCATAGCCTTGATTGATTTTGAAGAAAAATCAATATCCGTTTCATAACCCATGGGGGTTGTCCATGTAATCCTAGGCTCCACAACCTTTATCAGTGTGTGGTCAGTGTCCACAAGAAAACAAATATCCATCTCATACTCTTCAACCAATTTTTTGGGAATTATACTCTGAGAATTCATTCTAATCTTAAATTGCTCAAAATAATTATCAAGAACATTGTTCAGATTGTTTCCCAAGTCATTAATCATATCAAAAATTTGCACAATGACTGGCTTTTCGGTAGACCACTCTACATTACCGACTGAAGGGAAAAATCATTGTATATAGAAGAATATACAAACTAGAAGCGACCCAAACTTACAAGTATTCAAATTTTTCGACTGGATGGTTTTCATATTTTCTTCAATCTACCTCAGAAGTAGCTCAATAAGGTCTAACTAGAAACTCTTCTTTACCATTTTGTGTGCGATGTCAATGGCTCCACATGGCACACTGTTCAGTCTTCTCGACTGATAGATCTTATAACTGATGACATGACCTACAAACTTAACCTTTGGTTCTTGAATTGTAAAAATTTTCAATGCCTGGCCATCTCATGCTACTCTGATATTCTTTTCAATGTCAACCCTCGATGTACTGCGAAAATCCTTGGACTTGTCAGTTGTTGGATACTCGGTGACTTTGTGGATCATATTCTTTGTGATTTTGACCGATTCATCCAACCAAAATATTCCATCATGAAACCAACTGAGTACAACCCTAATCCATTCATTCTTAAAGGTTTTTGGGAAACTTAGGGCATTTGTAAGCCCAATCCTTTCAACCTATTTAAATTCTGGTTTCAATTTTCCATCATCATTGCAAAGCCTCTGATACACTGCATACATCTCAAAATCTCCAATTTCACCTATTTTGCAGTGGATATATGATCTGACGTCTTCAACTAACAAAACCCTAGGTGGGATACTTGAGAAAGCTCTCACTGAATCAATCTTAGAAGCAACTTTGGGATGAAGTTTATATCTGGGTTCATCATAGTTAGCTGACACAATTAGGTTCACTTCCTCTTCTACTAGCTTAGATTTGGTTTCCTTGAATGCAGATGCCATTATAATCAATTTAGGATTTTGGCAAATATGTTGAATGTGTTCGGTAGAAGCTATACTTACTCAGAAATGATGAAGAACATGCTCAATTTGATCTGAAACTGACTTGAATGCTTCTAAAAACTCTTAGCTCAAATTCGCTTTGTGGAAATTTTTGCTCTTCAAAATCGCCTTGTGAAGAATGAACTAAATCTTCCATATATTTACAGCCCTTTTTGAATTCCCACTTAAAATACTTGTCATTAATGCTTGACCTACTTCCAACTCAGCGACAACTATCAACTCGGTGATTACCATAAAACATCAACAACTCAGTTAACACATAACTTTCCACTCTGTTGATACTGATACTCGGTTAACCTTGCATAATAGTCACCGATAGGTAACTCTCTACTCAGTCTTGCATATACTGATTGTATGACTTTGTTAGCTCAAAACTTAAAAACCATAATGCATCTTAATTCATGTAGATTTGGTATGTGTACATCAAATATAAGGAACTATATGTAAGATAAGATCAATTTGGAATATCAGTTCCATACATACCTATTTCACCTTAGGTGGAGGTACTGATGTCACCCAATCCAATGGATGAGGTTTCACCGACTGCATTGCTTGACTCATCATTCTCATTAGATGCCTTTCTCCACATAGTGTTTCTAATCCTCATGATATCTGCAATAGTGTTACCACTCTCAAATATATATCCTTCTTCTGGTGCTCATTCTTTGCAATCCTTGCTTAGGTGACTTACTTTATGACAATGTAAGCATGCCATACCAGTTCTTGTCCAGCTTCAAGATTTTCTAGCCCATCTCTTCCTCATACAATTTTTTGCAATATGTCCATACCTTCCACATACTGTGCAGTTGGCCCATGTGTTGTAATCCCAAGTGTAAGTATTACCTTGTCTCTTAGGTTGATAAGGTTTTTTCCTTTCTTTCGGTGTCCAGACTTGCTTCATATTTTCCTTACACTCTTGTGAGGTGTGTCCATGCTTGTTGCAAGTGTAACAAATTTTATTCATGGTGGTATTTTTAGAAGTCTTATTCATCTTAGCTCTGCACTCATATGATTGATGTCCAAATTTACCACAATAATAACAATAACCATTAAACTTAGGAGTGACTTTATGTTTACCTTGTGCTTTACTCCTACAAACATTTGAAGTATGTCCTGGTTTACCACAGTGATAGCATGTTGGTGTCTTAGGTCTTTGATTTTTATTTTTGTTCACTTGTTCAACTTGTTTGGATGATTCTCCTTGTCCAGTGTAGCCTAATCCATCTTTTCTTCCAAATCTTCTTTGATTAATCAGAAAATCTTCTTAGAACTGTCTTCAGCTTTCTTTATCATTTCATTGTGTTGTAGCTGCATCTTTAGTGCATTCCTTAGTTTTTCATTTTCTTCCCTGAGTACTCCAATATCTTCAATTTTTCTTGACAACTCACCATTTACTCAGTTGATCTCCTGGTTTACAGTCATCATTTGATTGGATATTTCAAAATGATGCTTGGTAAGTCTTTGTATCTCAGTTTTTTTTGCTTGAATTTATTTAGTCATATGTCTTATGTCTTCAACAACAAGATTCCTTTCTTTTTCTACTTGTCTAGAATTATTCATTACATCAATCATTCTCACCATCTGTGATTCTTGACCGATCTGTAGGGCTTTCACTAGTTCAATCAAATGAAGTTTTTCTCAGACAAATCGGATATAGCACTTTTAGAGATGTCAAAAATACTACCTGAACTAGATCCTAAATTCTCAAATGGATCATCAATCTCCTCTTTATGATAATTAGACTCACACTCCCTGATAGCCATGCTCTTTCTCTATACTAGTAACTTTTTCAATTCATCCTTGGCATGTTTGTACTACTCAATGAATATCTACATCTGAATCTTTTGATTCTCTATTGTTTTGTCCAACTTGTATCTATCCATGGTTAGATCTTTACTCTTTAGTGATTAAATCATCCAATAAAAGATCTATGCTCTGATACCAATTGTTGGAATGGAGAGATAGGGTACTGAGACGGGAGGGGTGAATCAGTGCCCTCAAAAAATTTAACTCCAAAAACTCAATCAGAAAACAATAGTAAACTCATATATCAACTGAATCCATTGTATGCATCATTCATTCAATTAACTTGTAAATGTAAATTGCGTGAAATAAAAAAATAAACCAATCACATAAGTATTTTGGTTACGCAAAAAACCTTGTTAGAAGGTAAAAATTGCGATAGGGATGACACCCACAAATTCTTCACTATTGCAGATAATAAAGTTTTCCTATTAGGGCTACAAGTTGTGATCACTTCTGATGATCTTACCCTATTAGGAGTAATAATTAGATCAACTAGATCTACCTAGTTAAAGGATTTTAACAACATTACTTGAGTGTGTACTCGGTTAAGAGATTTACAAAAGACTATTAGGTCTACTCTGTCAAGAGATTTTTACTAACTCTGTTACAATGATTAGAGAATAACAGGATGTATCTACAAATGACAACTTAACCTTGTCTGAAATAGATCTATGAAATATCGAATAAATATCACCTTGATATGTGAAAATCTTGTCTCTGAACTACTCGGTAGCCTTGTCTGATTCTGTCTAATCTGAATGTCTTTGTATTATGCTCTTCTCTGTCTGATAACTGATATCTTGAAGTTGGCTTCTTGCTTCAAGATCTCCTTCACTTGTTCATACCATACATATCTTCCTTATGTCAAAATGATATGAATTACAATTATATAGCATACTGTTATTGCCACTTAACATAATTAGGTTACAATATCTTAGGAAAAACCGTAAGATTTATGATGTACAAAAATAACCTAGATCAAGAAATTACATAGAGATCATCATCACAATTAATGATTACATCTATAATTAATGATCCTCAATCTTGGTAAAATGTTTTATGATTCTATTGTAACTGTCTGCATAGATAGATGTGCCAAAACTGATTGTTATGTCATTTCCTAAATTGCTTGGTAAACACTATCAATACTGCTCGGTAGTTACACTGGTGCTCAGTGTCTAGTCTTCTCGTTGTTTACTAATGCTTGGTATTGGTATACATTGATGCTTGGTAAAACTACTATGGTGCTCAGTTATAACTATTATCTTTTTATTCTTAGTACTACCTTGAGATAACTTAGTGTGAAGGCTTATGTAGTTAACCGACTACCATGTATAGCTTGTAGTACTTCCTTTTACCGACTAGATAGCATAGGTAACGGACTGATCATCTTTGATACTAATGAAAATCCTTAATGCTCAAATAGAGATAAAAGGGATGCGCTCTCATCTATGGAAGATCTTGCAATAACAACACAAGAACATGCATCAACAATCATATCTTAAACTAGTGAAAAGGTTGGCTTGCCTGGACTAGGTTGACCTCCCTACTCTAGGTTGATTTCCCAGGGTTAGGATGACTTCCCTGGTCTTGGCTGACTTTCCAAGACTAGGTTGACCTAGGTCCTAGGTGGAAGTTGCCTTCCTAGTGCCAGGACTCCCAGTGATGAAAAGAAAGAAAAAAACAAGTACTATACGATGAATAAAAACATGCTAAAATGCCTAACAAAACATTAGAAAAAGTGAAAAGCATGCAAAATGAGAAAATTGGCATGATATTGAATATTACCTTAAATAATGGCTCGTCGACATCCACTGCTTGTCTCAGAACCTCCATGTGTGTTGGCAGAAGCTCTCCCTTCTTTGTCAGCTTCTCTCCTCCTTATCCTCTCTTCCAAAATGCAAAGGTAACAAATGAATGAGGTAAGTGCTCTATTTATACCTTTTTGAAGTAGAATTAGGGCAAACTCAAGATTTCTTTTAATGCATTTAGAATAGACATTCACTCTTTTAATCATAACTTGAGCTAGGTAACTCTGATTTTGATGCCTTAATAGGCATTGGAATTGGGATGCCATAACCTTTCTCTCAAAATGGTTTTGGAAAGGTTTTTCATCAGTATGCACATTAAGTTTGTCATGGTAGACATCACCCAGTTTCACCTTTTCAAAATTAGCAAGCCAAAATAGGGGGCATATGGGTACATGTGAACTTCGTAGAATCATCCCTGAGTAATTCTTAGGTGGTTTTGATTATCATAGACATGTGTTCTACAGGTTGTAGTTACTAATGGTTTCTTGCAATTTTTATGCGTTGTGGACTTAGCTATATATCCTTTTTCTTTACTAAAATTTTTCTTACTTTAGCTTGCATATTCACGTAGTGTCATACACTACTAAAGTGGGGGCTAAATGTATCATCTTAAACTAGAATTACTTCAATTTAGTGATGGTTTAGCACCTATTTAGTGTGATTTCATATTACACTTACATTTAGGGTGAATTTTCATGTGTTCTTTTCTCTCTCCTAAGTAAGATTAGGGTAGGATCTAACAAATCCGCCTTGATTTCCCTCTTCTTTTGTACAAAGCTTGATGTAGGAACTAACTACAAGGTGTCCTCATTTTCTATCTCTTCTTTCTAGGGTCCTTTTTGTCCTTAAATTGGACCCTTACTACTCATCTCAGTCTTTACCATGAACTAAATGTTGTTCTTGGCCCTTGGAGCAATTTTGAAAGATTATGGCCTTAGGTCTAGGCTGAATTTTGGCACTGACCTTAGGACTAGGCCTAATTTCAGCTCTAACCTTAGGAATAGGCCAAATTTTGGCCCTGACCTTTCTTCTTTGGGTCTCCCCTTTTGGTATCTCGGGCCCAGTTCAAGCACCAAGGCACTCCTGCCTTGCGTAGTTGGATTTTGTGGGGAATCTTGAAATCACTATAAAAACACACTCAATTACTTCATTTTGTATCCATGAATCATATATGAACTTCATGTGGACAAGCTTGCATGGAAATCTCAATTTGACATAGTACAATTGCAAGGTGGAAACAAGAAAGCTTGGAAACATCCATTAAAGCACAAGAGTTCTTCACTTTGCATTCTTGTTCCCAGATCAAGCATTCAACAACATTGATAAATCTTACAAGACATCAACATGGCATAGAAAATATAGATTGTGAAGGTAGATTGGAGTACTTTAGCCTTGGGGGCTTGGTATGATTTCCATTTTGTGTACAAATCTATGTATTGTTGCTTCATATTTACATACATATTTACATTTACATGCTAGGGATTCATTCTCAAGGATTAGATTTATGCATTTTACATAAATTTCTCTACATACGAGTACTACACATACACAATACTCTTTCTTAACGACTTTTTATGGAGGTGTGAATCATCAAAATAGGGGGTCAACTAAGGAAAACCCCTATATAGCCAACCAAACACACACTTTTCCAGATTTGCAGGTTTTAGAAGAGAATATTAGAGTGCAGATTCGAATACCCATTTGGGTGAAGATTAGAGATCTGATATCAAGTTTTTGTTCGGACACAATCAAGACTAGGCCAAATTTTGGCCCCATTCCAGGATATTACAGGTACATGTTACATAATAGGCTATTTCATAGTACAAGCTTTCATTTTTAGTTTTTGGGCCACATATAAGTTGAATTTTGGCCTAGTTCTAGGTCAAGGCCGACCCCAAGTCGGCATAGACCTAAAAAATCAGCCTTGTCCAAGAGGGAAAATATTTCTGGGTTTTGTTCATCTTGCAATTTCAAATATGGACCCGTCTCTATTTTCTATTCTAAGCTATTCTGAGGGCAAAAAAATTAGATTCAAAACTAGGCTTCATACTTCAAGGTAAGTTGACATTCTCTTTTTCTATTTACATTCCAAATCTAAGATATTTCCTTAGTCACTTCATTGTTCTTGATTTCCTAATTAAATCTTTTAGGCTCATAGAAGAAGTGAACCTTTTACTTAGCACCCGATTAGATCCAGATTCGGTATTATTGCCCCTACATCCTCTTGGTAGCGTCAATCTTATTTGGATCTGATTTGGGCTTTCTTTGAAAGGTCGCATTCCTTCTAAGGCCTTTTCAAGGTATATGTCCCATGTGAAAAGGGTGTGGTGGATTGCACTTTCTATCTTCCCCATTGTTTCCCTTTTCATGATATACAACTATATATACAAAAAATGAGAGTCCTGATATCTCTCCCTATATGAACAAAGTACAGATTTATAGATTATACCCTCAAAATACAAAAGTATGCAACATATGAACAAAAAATGGCTATCTAGAATAGATAATGATAATATCATCAAAACATGAAGTATCATCCCTTCTCTAGTGGTTCAGGGAAACCAACATTAGGCACATCAAAGATTCTAGTAGAGGGGTCATTAGTTGGATTTTCCACACCACCAAGATCAACCATGGGAGTGCCATGAGGGACTTCTACAACAATCCCTGTGGAGGAAACAAAAAGAATAGAAACATGTACTAAAGAAGGAATTCTAGAAGGGCCAGCTAAAGATGAGCCTCCAGTATTCTACTTCTCTTTACGTTTTCTTTCTCTAATCTAGTGAAGGAACTTTCTCAATATTATATCAAATTCATCTCTAAATTCTTTAGCCTTGGTGGTTGTATAACCATATGCAACCTCCATCTTATTAACTTATGATTTACCTTCTTGGATCAGTTTCATGAATTTTTCCTCCTTCATCTTGAGGATAGTAGCCACCTACAAGGAAATGTTAAAATATATGAGTCTCTAGAGAGACTTAGTAAGATGCCTAGCCCTACCATTGAAAATATCATCGTTCCTTAACTTCCAAATTTTTTGTAATACATAACATATAAGATAGACCAGAAGAGGTTTCTTCTCTTATTAAGATTCAAGAATTTTGAGACAAAACATTAAAGAGATTAAAATTGTTGTTAACTATGAGACCAAAAATACCCCATATTTCTTTGGCAAACTAACAATCGAAGAAAATATGTTTAACTGATTCACAACATCTGCATAAAGAGCATATATTGAGATCCCCATTGGTTTTATTAACAAATAACTTGTGGAGAAACAAGCGCCACATGAAACAAGCCTATTTGGGTTCAATAGGGATGTGCTAGAGATGCATGACATGCTTAGACCAAGTTGGGGGATCGAGGTTAAGTTTCCAAGTGTCACTAAGGTGATAAAAAATGTCATTGGAGTCAGAGAGAATTTTGTAGATATACTTAGCTCTGGTTAGAGGAAAAGGAGTGTCGTTAGGCCATTTAAGGAGATCAATCCTAGTAGTCTCTCCACTACACTGCCTAGGAAGGTTCAAATTTCTACAAGCATCCCTTAGTAGAGCATAGGTTCTCTAGTGAGACAAGGGAAGATTATTTTTTTCACCATTTCTTTCCCTGAAATCAAGTTACCATTATGAATGATATCATAGAAGCATTTAATGCCTTTATTAGCCCACTTTCTAGCAGATCACCCATGCAAGAGAGAAAGTGACTTGTCACCATGAGACAAGTTCCACCATATAGAATTTTCTTCACAAATTATGTTATTGACATAATAGATACTGTTATTAGATGCCAAGTATCTTACATTGTTCTATATTTTTCAAATAGACTTAAAAACATTAGAACCTACAACATTGAGTTCCATCTTACCCACCAAAAGATTGTTAATGTGCATATTTTTCTAGGATTTGGCCTTAACTAGAGTGGGCATAGCAATATTATGTCTAATTAGGATCTTCCAAGGTTCCTCTCCCTGAGAGGCCCTAGAAAACCATTTAATTTCTAGTGAAGTACCCTGAATCCTCATATATTTTAGACCCAGACCTCCTACCTCTTTTCTCATGGAACACCACTGCCACCTAACAACATGTCTCTTTTTGTTTCCCATGCCATCAAACCACATAAATTCTCTAATTTATTCTTGAAAATAATTGATATGGGCCTGATTAAAAAGACAAGATAAAGCATAATAAATGGTATAAGAAGAGAGTATCTTTTGGTAGACTTGAAGTATTCCTTCTAAAGAGAGGTACTGATTGTTCCATTTATCTAGCTTCTTCTCAATTTTCCTCTTGACCTATTCCCACATTTCTTTTAGATTTTGGTTTACCAAGAATGGGATCCCCAAATATCACACAATGTGACTAAGCCCTCCCCATGCCAAAGAGAATTGATTGCACCATATAGGATGGGTTTCATCTCATCCCAACATGAAGGACTTTGGGGGGGAGATTTTACTCCTAGAGGCAAAGAAAAACATGTCTAGCTTCTTCATGAGATTCCAGACATTTTTTCACACATTTCAATGATCATTTTTGTGTCATCAACAAACTACACATTGGATAGTTCCACACCATTAGGAAACCTAATACCTTTGACCTTAGGGGACAATGTGTTATCCCTCAATAGATAATAGAGAGAATTTGCAAATAGTGAAAATAAGGCAAGCGCCAGAGGGAAACCTTGCCTAATAGATCTAGAAAGCTTAAAATGAGAGGACCGCATTCCATTAATCTCCATAGAGGCTGAATCATTGTTCATTGGAGTCATGACCATTTGGAATAAAAAATGTGAGAAGCCCAAACTATCAAGCATCATGTATATAAAGTTCCACTCAACCCTATCATAAGCTTTTTCATAGTCCAAGAGAACCATACATGCTTGTTGGCCTGAATCCTTATCCCATTGAAGTTCTTCCCAACAAGTAACAAGGTTCTCCAAAATATACCTTCCCTTCACAAAGCCATTTTGAGTGTAATTAATGACATGAGGTAGAATCTTCTCAACTCTTAAAGCTAAAAGTTTGGAAAGGATCTTGTATGAAGCATTCAGTAACAAGATAGGTCTCCAATTGGTTATTAGGGTTCTATCACCATCTTTAGAAATCATCTTAACGAGGCTTGTGTTAATTTCTTCAGCCAGAGACTTCTGATTAATAGCTCCAAAGTAAACAAGGAGGATTTTCTCCCTAATCTAATCTATGTTTTCCTTATAAAATTCAATGGGAATACCATCAGGCCCAAGGACCTTGTCACAACTCATATTAAGTATGACATTTTTAATATCTTCCATAGAAATGGGTTTATTAAGGAGTTATGCATCCTCAACTATGACTTTCTTAGGAATAATCTTCTTGATATTATTACTAGCATCCTCTATGACATGCCCCACATATTCAGAAGAAAAGAGGTTGGAATAAAAAGATACAAAATATTGAATAATGTCCACCTAAGAGTTAATGGTGCTACCATTTTCACATATATAATCAATTCTATCTTTGTCCTTAAATTTGAGCAATTGGAAAAAGTATTTAGATCCCTTTTCTCCATGGGAAAGCCATTTAACCCTAGCTCTGGTTTTAGCTCCCTGAATTTTTATGTTTTGAATCCTCCTAAGAGCATCTCTGGATTGAGTTAGGGCTCCCAGAGCATCCTGGTTAGAAGGATCATCCCGCAGCTTATCAGCTACCTTGAAAAGATGGTCATGCAATTCAACCTCCCTCCTATAATTTTTGGATGATTTCCTTCCAACCACTTGAAAGAGATTCTTCCAACTTTGAATATTCTGAGACCACATATCAATTGCATTGGAATGTCTCACAATGTTATTATTGTACCATATAATAATACCCACTACAGAATGAATTCCTTCAAGTTTCAAGAGGCTAGTATTCAAGGCAAAATTATTGCTCTTTCTAACTGCATTGAGATGTCTATCAATTATAAAAATGTTACACACCAGTGTGTGCTATTCAAATAGAGTGTATGGGATGACAAAGGTGCCCACACCATTGGATTCTTTTTTGAGACTGAAAGCCTCCTTATTTAGATAAAACCTATCCATCCTGGAATAAAACCTCTTATCCCCTTGTTGTAAGTTAGACCATGTATGTCAGATGCCCTTGAATTTATCCTCATTCCCTACAAGGGGTCATACAAATTGAGTTTATTAATCATCTTATACCATTATAATTTCTCATTCTATCTCCATTCAAATCCCATACCCCCAGTTTTGTCTTGAGGGCTCTCTATCATATTGAAGTCTCCTCCAATAATCCAGGGGATGTTCTTCAGGTTATACATCCACTTCTATAGTTCAATCCTATCCTTATGCCCATTAGGGGAATACACATTAGCAACACCAATTTATAAACCATTATAAAGTAGAGTAATCCATATCAATCTATTGCATGGAGATTAATCCTAGCCAAAGATGATTTTTTTCCATTTGGGGCCAAGAATAATAGCATCTTAACCCCTACCTTTTATGTGCTTAGTATAGAAGCCCTTAGTATCTTTCCAGATGCATTTAAGACTAATGTATAGAGTAAAGCCAATAGCCTTAACTTCCCAAAGGAGAAGACAATCAATATATTTTTGCATCATAAGCAACCTTTTAACAACATATTTCTTGTCTGAGGACTATAGTCCTTGGACATTCTAGGAGGCATATTTTAATTCCATGTAAAAAATTTAAAGATCAATGTCCATGAGAACTCTAAAGTTCTTAAAGAAATGAGGAAGCTGCTTCTTGGAAAGTTTGGAAGCTTTCATATTGGAGGCAGGGCCATGAGGCCTTCCTCTCTTTCTCCTAGTGTTGATTTCACTACCCTTATTAGTGCCTTATTTTGAATCCTTGTCCTTAATCTCTTTATTATTTTTAGGTCTTCTCTTCTTCATATGAGCCTTAAAAATAAACAAATTAGAATCATCTTCCTCAACATGGGAGGGAACAATAGAAAGATCATTGATTTCACCTTCTTCAAGACCCATTTGACCAGGAATGTCAGGAGGCCTAACACTTGGTTCACTCCTCTAGGCAAAGATGGTGACAAGTAGGGTATTGATACCTCTATTAGAAAGAGGATGGATGATCTTGGGGGAGAGGCAAAGGTGGGAGGGAAAGAATCATATTCAAGTAGTAATCATTCATTTTTTTCATCACCATCATATGCCTTTTTAAGGACATTGCATCCATCAAGGGATGCCTCAACATCAACAACTTCATCTTTCTTCTTAGCCAACACCTCTGGGTCAACCATGCTCAGTCTAATAGAGGAGTTGGAACATCTCTTGGTATTACCTTCAAATAGAGGAGGGGAAGGTATGCTAGCAGCCTCCTGGGGTTACTGATGAGGGGGGACAACAAGTTGGCCTTCCTCACTGGGTCAGGAAGGACCTTTGAACTAAGGCTCAGATCTTCTTCTAATTTTTTGAAAATCCAAATGTTGAGTAATATAAATTCTATGCTTGGGATTCTAAACCTAAAAGTCAAGACCGAAGTCAAGATTGAAAGAAAGGGAGAGGTCTTGAAGTTTATCCAGAGTCGATGTCAGATTGCAAGATGGCTACTTCTCTCTAAAATTAAAGGAATTTTTAAGAGATTCCAAGGTAGCAAGGATTTTAGCAGAGGATTCAAAAGTAGGAAGCTTCTTGACAAGAACAAGATTATCACATTTGTCCTATTTTTTAGAGGAAAAATGAGCATTGGCTTCTTTGGGAGAAGCGTCAATTTTAGTGAAGGGGTAAGGTTTCTTTCTCAAAAGGGGGAAGGCTTTCCTCACGTGGTCCTATTTTCTACAAAGAGAACATGCATTGATTCCACCCAAGAACATGACAGGGCACAAAAAAACTTGGTCTTGTAGATCAAACAATATTTCCTTTGGAAAATCTAGACCGGGATTGATATTTATCAAGACACAATATCCTTATGGGGGACAAGACTACCAATCTTGTCTACCCTAATAAACTTACCTATTGGCTCCAAAGCCTAAGAAAGAAGATTACAATGCAAAGATGGTTGTGTGTGTGAAAATTGTACCTGATCTATAGACACAACACTTCAGTAAAACATTAGAGGTTAGTTGAAATTGAAATCGTGCAAAATTGAAATCTAATCTAAACAAGTGATTTATTGCCTTCTAATAGGTGCGAGATTGATGTTCTCAGATTGTTATCAAGATCAGTGACCTAGATGACACCTAAATGAAGGATTTGAATGCAATTGATCTAGATATGAATTGAATGCAATTAATCTATTTTTTTTTTATTTTAGATGCAATAAGAAGGATAAAAACTTGATATGAATCTATGATATGTAAAAACTGATATGCTATGATGTGCTAAATGATCTAACAAATGAAAACTAATATGATATGAATGCAAATGAAATTGATCTCACAATAGCCTTGATTCGCAATAAGCTTTGATTCTTCGGCCTCCAATTCGACAGCGCGAGGATGCAAAAATATGAGATGATTTGAGATGAGCTGAGGCCTTAATTTATAGAAATCCAAGGCTTTGAAGGTGCATGGAAGAAAGCCATAAATCACTCAGATTAACTCAGCTTGATTTTTGAGTTATTTGATAATAAAGATAATTTAATTCACAAAAACATGCAAATCATGCAAAAATAGCTTTTTAACTCAAATTAGAAGTTTAGATCAACTTTAAAACTCAAAAATGATGTTGAGTTCCAAAAAGTCAATAACTTGCATTGATTTTCTGATTTGGAGTTTAACTGTTCTTTGATTGTGCACATGGATAATTATGAATTAATAAATAAATAAAGTGATTTATTCTCAACTTAACTGATTTTGGAAATAAAATAATTGATTTATGGGTTAATCAATTATTAAATCAAACTTTTATTAAAAACTATATTATTAAATAATGACAACATGCTTTAATTAATTAAATAAGAATTTAATCAATTATTCATAGGATATTAGATTTATTGTCAAAATTAAATAATACAATTAATAATAGATAGAATTAAATTTAATTAAACAATTAAGTGGCAAATATTAAATCTAATTAATTAAATATGAAAATATTCAATTAATCAAACTTTAGGATAAATGTGATTTATCACCAAATAATCATTAAATTAAAGATAATTAAGATAATTAAGAATATTGCTAGGAATATTCCTCGATGAAGAATTTATGATAATCAATTAGGATTTGATGATGTGCCAATGTGCCTTTGGTTAGGACTTTGATGTCAATTTCATTCGATTTGATGATGTAGGAGATTAATGAACTTATAGCCCATTTTTGGGGTATTACATTTTGCCCCTCTTTGAATTACTGTGCGAAGCGCAGTGGTTCAAAGACAGTCTGTGTTTGATAGAGATATGAAACTGATTCGAAATTGATAATTTATATGAGATAGAAGCTGATTGATATTGATTTGATATGAAGATAATAGGTCCTAAATGACCAAAGATAATGTTCACTATAGCAGCGATGAACCGAGGATTGTGAAAAAAAATGTCAAAACGCCTGATTCTGAACCTTATGATTGCGAAGAAGTGAGTGACCGGTTCTACACTCGATTGTCTTAGCAGAACTAACAGGTATCACATCTGAACCCTTCAGTTGCCGAAGAACCAAGGAAAGAACACTATGATCTGATGGTTGCAAAAACTGATACAATTTACAAGATTAGGAGAATACCAGATTGATATGGATCTTGATGAATCTGATATGCCCCAAGTGATGATAGATTTGCCCCGAGCGATGAGGTCTTTTTTGATGAATCAGTAACTAGACATGGTTGTTGTCTTGATTACTGAGGAAGATATGATTTCCATAAAGATATGATTTCAAATTTGATTACAGACTTTGAATGATGTGCAATACCATGCCCCCTTCAGGATTAAAATTGAAATCTGACAAGAAAAGTCAGCGTTGATAGTTCAGAAGCATGTTAATTGATTTGAGAAGTGGTTATACACGTTCGGGAACACATTCTGCATTGTTGGAGGGTCCAAAAGACCAAGTTTGACTAGGTTGAACCATGAGTTGACCATGGTTGACCAAGATGAAATTTTGATAGTTTGATGTAAGATAATCAGTTAAGTTGAATTCTAGATTTCTGTGATGATTAAAGGTTGATTATGAAAGAAGTAGACAATATGAATGATCTCAGATTTTGATTTTGATCCCAAAAAAGGACTCTACTTGCTATTTCATTGGAGGAACCTTTGTGTGAGATTCAGCTCTTGTTAGATTTGAAGATGCGATTTGAAGAATCGTTTAAGCATTGAAGTTCATTGAGCCATTGTGAGATCATGCAAAGATGAAAAATGAAATGCGACCTAAGACCTAGGACCTACTCACTGATCATATGTCGATTTGTTATCATCATTGAACTTTTAGGTAACCGGATAAATCAATACAATGCCCACTAGTTATGAAACCATAGACATATGAATATCAATTTGTATGCACATGAATCAATATAACACCCACTGATTATGAAACCATGGACATATGAATATTGATTTTATTTTCAGAATGGCGGATTAGATATAAGCACCAAGGCATAAATGTCAGGATGACCTGAATATCATGTCCATTTTGATATAGCAATTTGTATAAGCATCAGAACATAAACATCATGATGACCTGAATATGCCTTGCATGACAAACACATCAAACAGCCAAGAGATTATTCTAAATCCAATGTGAATTACCCGTAGTGACCCTTTATTGTTCACATCCTTAGGTAAGATCGCGTTTCACAGGAGGAGAATGAACTTACTCAAAAAGACAATAGTGAGATCAAACTTCCTTGAATTTTTTGGGTATCAATGGTTGAGGTACGCATGGCCATCCAATTCGAGATAGAGGCTCTTACAGTCGGACACCATTTCAATCCAGAATTTTCAAAGACGTTAGTTTTTCACATACAAGAAGAAGACAAAGAAAAGATTATGCCCCTAGTCATCACTCTCTAAATCTTATAAAGGACATCATCGAAGAGCTCGAAGGGACACAATATGAAAAAATCTCAATGCGAATCAGTAAGCATACAAGGAGATAAAAGCATGTAAAAAAGCATAGATTTTTTTCAGTTTGATGTTTGATTGTTGTTGTAGATGTAAAATCCTTTCTGGAGATGAGACAAACTTGACTAACTCAAATGAAGATTCAAAGGACTCTGACTAGATATGATATGTCTAAGATATACTAGAGGCCATAGGATATAACATTGATTGCCCCCAAGTGTTAAGCATTGATAGGATATAGATGCTTGAGCTGAGTGGTGTATAGATCGACTTATTGAAAACTGGAAATGCAGAAACAAACCGGGAGATATGTACAAACTAAAGCAAAACTGAAAGCTGGGAAAGACCAATATTGCACTGATAGATGGAGCATTTTGAAACAAGTGGTGCCCATTTGCCGGGTTTTCACCATCTTGGCAGAGATTCTATTTTTTCTACCAAGCAACCTGTTTCCAAGTTTTCACCAAGGCACTTTTTCTTTTTTTCTCATTTTTTTTGCTTTTTTTCATTTTTCAATTTTTTTGAATTTTTGATATTTTCTGATTTTTTGTGAATCATCAAGGTGCCTATTGCTAGGTTTTCACCAAGATGTTCATTTTTTCAGGACTTTTTCCAATTTTTAAGATTTTTTCAGGACATTTTCCCATAGACTGAATGCCTTAGGCATAGAATTTCTTCAGATGGAGAACATTGATTGGTTCTCAGAGCTGTTCTCCTTTAGTCATTGAGAGTTGATAGGCACCAGAGCCAAAAGTAGTAGTGATTATAAAGGGACCCAGCCAGTTGGGTTCAAACTTCCCCTTGCGTTCTCGATGGGATTGATTTTTAGGATTTTCTCTCAAGACTAGATCAGCAACCTGAAATTCTCTGTGTCTGACTTTCTTGTTGTAGCCTCTAGACATTTTCTTCTGATATACTCTGAGATGATCATACGCTGCTTGTCTACACTCATCTAGTAGTTCAAGTTCTTGCAACCTAGACACTCTGTAGTCATCATCAGTTACTAGACCATGCATTCTGATTCTTAGTGATGGGATTTCAACCTCAATAGGTAGTACCACCTCAGACCCATAAACTAAAGTGAAAGGCGTAGCCCCAGTAGGTGTTCTGATACTTGTTCTGTAGGCCCAAAGAGCTGGATTGATCATGAGATGCTAGTCTCTTCCTATTTTATTAACTGTTCTGTGCAAGATTTTTAATAGATTTTTGTTAGAGGCCTCAGCTTGTCCATTCCCTTGAGGATAGTAGATAGAAGACCAATGTTGTGTGATCTTGAATTTGGCACACAAATCATCTAGGTCTTTATTTTTGAATTGTCCACCATTATCTATGATTATGGAATGAGGTATCCCATATCTACATATGATATAGTTCAATATGAACATAGATATTTGCTTTCCAGTTGCTTGTGTCAAAGGGACCGCCTCTACCCATTTTGTAAAATAATCTGTAGTAGTGATTATATGGGTATGTCCATTAGAAGAGTGAGGATGAATCATCCCGATAAGATCAAATGCCCATTGATGAAAAGGCCATTGTGTAGTAAAGGGAATTAGATCTCTCCCTAGAGCATGAATTAAGTTGCCATGCACTTGGCACTTTTGACAATTCTTAGCAAATTTGATAGCCTCTTTCTCCATCTCAGGCCAATAGTACCTAGCCCTAATAAGTTTTCAAGCTAGTGTTAAACCGTTCGAGTGTGACCCACAAATACCATCATGGACATCCTCTAATGCACGTTGAGACTCTTCCCGTTCCAAACAACTAAGTAGCGTACCATCTAGACCTTGTTTGTATAGATTGTGACCAATGATGACATATCGAGAGGCATTACGGATAAGGTATCTCTTTTCATGGTGGTTAAAAGTATCGGGAATGATTTGGTCTTGGAGATAGGAAAAGAGGTCTTTGTATCTGGATGAATCATGACCGACAATGGTGCAGATCATGTGGGTTTCGGGGGAGTCATATGCAGGATAAGAGAGTGCTTCCACCAGGAACTCATAGTGTAGCTCATGTTCAGGCTGCTGTAATAAAGTAGATAATGTTGCCATTGCATCGGCAGCCTAGTTCTCCATTCTAAGAATTTGCTCAAATGTGATAGACATGAAATATTTCTTAAGATCATCGACCATTCTCTTGTAAGGAATGAGATTTTCATCTTTAGTTTGGTACACATCATTGACTTGATGAATAACAAGTTGAGAGTCTCCATGAATGTGTAGCTCTGTTACTCTCCATTCAATTGCTATTTTCATACCATTCAAAAGGGCTTCATATTCTGCAATATTGTTTGTGCAGGGGAACTTTATTCTGAATGCTTTTGGTATGGAGTATCCTTGAGGAGTTATGAACAATATGCCTACTCCAGATCCATTCTGTGTATAGGAGCCATCAAAGAATAATTCACATTCTCTAGAAGATAGGTGCATAATAGAGGAGTCTAGAAATTCCATTTGCATTGGTGTGTCATCAAACATGGGTGCATCTGCTAGTTAATCAGTGATAACTTGACCTTTTATAGCTTTTCTTTCAACATATTCAATGTCAAATTCACTTAGAAGCATGACCCATTTAGCTAGTCTACCTGTGAGGGCAGCCTTGCTGAGTAGGTATTTTAGTGGATCAATTTTTGCTACTAGATGCGTGGTATGAGCTAACATATAGTGTCTCAATTTTTGTGATGCAAAGATCACAACGAGACAAGATTTCTCAATCATAGAATAGTTTTTTTTCATATGCCACCAATGTTCTGCTTATATAATAAATGGCTCTTTCCTTTTTGTCTTCATCATGTTGCGCTAGCAATGTCCCCAATGATGTGGCCGTTGTGGAGACATATAAGATCAATGGCTTCCCATGAATAAGAGGCATCAAGATAGGCAGATTTGATAGATACTTCTTGATATGGTTAAAATTTTTCTCACATTCTTCATTCCATGCAAAGGTCACACCTTTATGTAATGTTTTTGTAAAAGGCTGTGATATGTCCACTAGCTGTGATATGAATCTTCTGATAGATTGAACTCTTCCTTACAACATCCTCATTTGACTGATATTCATGGGAGGTTGCATCTCTATTATAGCCTTGACTTTAGCTGGATCAACTTCAATGCCCTTCTTTGAAACTATGTATCCTAAGAGCTTTCCAGAAGTGACACCAAAAGCACACTTCTTAGGATTTAGTCAGAGATGAAACTTTTCCATTCTGTCTAGGATCATGCTCAAGTCCTTTAGATGTTCAGTTCTGATTATAGATTTTTCTAAAGTATCATCAACATAATCTTCCATAGTTCGATGCATCGTGTCGTGGAAAATAGATGTCATTGCTCTTTGATATGTAGCACCAACATTTTTAAGCCCAAATGGCATGACATTCCAACAGAAGGTGCCCCATGCACATGTGAAAGCAGTTTTCTCTTGGTCCTCTGGAGCAATTTTTATTTGGTTATATCCAGAGAAACCATCCATTAAGGAATACATCTCGAAACCCACAATCATGTCCACTATCATATCAATGTTAGGTAGTGGAAAATCATCCTTAGGGCATTCTCTATTCACATCTCTAAAGTCTGTGCACACTCTGATTGAGCCATCTGGTTTAGAAATAGGTACTATATTAGAGATCCACTCTGCATAGTCAATAACTCGGATGAATCCAGTGTTTAGGAGCTTCTCTAATTCAGCTTTTACCAAGAGTGCAACATGAGGATGCATCTTTCTTAATTTTTGCTTGACAGGTTTGACATTTGGAGCGATAGATAAATGATGCATTATGAGATTAGGATCCAATCCTGGCATATCTGAATATTTCCATGCAAATTTGATCTTCTTCTCTATTAGAAATGTTGTAAATTTTTGCTTCTCTTCTTCTGATAATGATTGTGCTACATGTACCAATTGTGGTTCCTCTGTTGTACCCAAATTGATAGATTGAGTGGGCTCAATTAGAACTGGAGATCTGTCCTGTAAATGACTTGGAAGGACATCAAATATCTCGTCCTTAGGTGCCTCAAAGAGGTTTTCACCTTCGGATACATCTTTTATTTTTACTTTTTTAGGTTCGGAGACTGCCACAAAGTGGTTTTCACCCTCAGAACTCTTTTTCTTTTTCTTTTTATTCTTGTTTTTCTGACTAAGATATTTGATGTTCGACTCAGTCATGTTGATGCTTGGTTCACTGATGGAAGTCCTCATAGGCTCAACTGCATTGAGGTAGCAAGCAAGGGCATAGTCATTTGGGAAGGTATAAATACCATTGCTTAGATTTTTGGAGCTTTGATCAATAAGTTCTGGATATTGGATAGTCAAAGTAGGGAAAGATTGGGAGATAGTGTTTATGGATATGGATCTATCATCATTGATCCTAACCCGACACTTGAGTTCAAAGGTGATATTACAACTTAAGACATTCAATTCAGGAATAGGCTCAATGTCATTGTGGGAGTTCAATTCAGCCATAGGTGGATCAGACTTGATAGGTTCATCATTTCTCTCTAGACTCACATTGGGATTAGGTGCATATTGGTGAATAACATCAACATGTTTCTCTATAATAAGCTCATCTTCATTTGGTTCTCGAATGGCTCCCCATTCATAGTCATTTGATTTAGCTTCTGATTCAGGATCTCTAGGAAATCTTAGAACATGAGTAAAGTCAGGGTGAATACCCCAAGAAGGGTTACCCTCAGATTCTAATTTGAATTCATACTCATGGGAATCTATCTCAGAATCACTACCACCTCCCTCTTCTTGATTGTTTTTGAGATTAGCTGGTTCTTGTGTTCCAACTATTTCTTGATTGGTAGTAGGTTCTTGTGTTTCTACTACATTAATTCTTTTGATTAGATCATCTTTATCATCAAGAAGGTCTTTGATTTCCTTAGGAAATTTTTCATAGGGGATGAGTTCTGAGTTTTTTGAATCGCTATCTAATGGTTCTATTTCTTCTTTCTTAAGAAGAGGTTCTCTTGGTGCGACCTGCTCTATGACATGGGAACAATTACCTTTGAGGTGATAGGGTTTCTTCTTAAATCCTAAGCCAACTTTGTTTTTATTTTCTCTACCAGTATGTGGGAGAGGTGCCTCAAGACCTTTTCCTTTGATTCCTAGAGGTCCTTTACCTGAATATCCCATCTTAGCTATTAATTTATCTCCTGGACCATACAACTTAGAAGGGAGTTTGGATACTATAGAGTCACTAGTTTGAACAACTTGAGATTCAAGTTCATCTTTGTATAGCCATGGTAGCATAGCTTCATCCTCTTCAAATTCTTGCTTGGATACTTGTTCTACTACAAAATTCTTTTTATATGCTTCCAGAGGTTCTTTAGAGTCTGGTTTGGATTGTTTCAAAGATTTCCCATAAGACTTAGGCGAGATAGGGAGAGATGTCAAAGATAAGACTGGCTCGATAGTATATTCTCCCATACTATTTTCTTTGATATTAACCTCTTTTGCAAGATCTTCCATTTTAGATGTGGATGCTTCTTTAGTTGGTTCAATGGAAGATTCTCTGTTATTAGGTACAAGCTTATCTACACTTTCCTTCAAGGTGTTGCAAGTTGTATTTAGATCTGCGGGGATAGTAACCTCTACTCCTTCATAAGGAAACTTCAAACATTGATGGTATGTAGAAGGAATAGCTTGCATTTCATGTATCCATGGTCTCCCTAGAAGGACGTTGTAGGCCAAAGGTAGATCAAGCACTTGACAAATGGTATCTTTGATAACTGGACCCACTCGATGGGTAAGACAATGGTGCCTTTAGAAGATCTTTCTTGTTCATCATAGGCTTTTATAGTTATTTTCTTTCTAGGATCAATAGCCAATTCTGAAAATCTCAATTGTGTGATCAAGCTATAAGAACAAATGTTTAGGCCAGTGCCCCCATCTATCAACACACGTTTGACCCTACGGTTTTGGATCAAGACTTCTATATGCAAAGGATGATTGTGTGGGTGACTCAAGGAGTTGTCATCTTCCTCTGAAAAGGAGATATATTGCGGAGATGTAAGATGTCCAACCATAGTCTAGAACCTATCTAAATCAAGGTCATCAGGAACATTGGAACCGAGCAAAGATTTATCGAGAATGGCTCTATGAGCTAGAGATATTCAAAGCAACTCAAACATGGAGATTTTCACATTAGTGTGTTGGAGTTTTTGGACAATGCTATAAGATGTATGCCTTATATCCTTTGGATTGGAAGATTTGGAATCAACCTTCTATTTAGAAGCAAATGAAAGATTGAAGGGCACCTTAGGGACATTTGATGAATTTGGGATTTGTCCTTTCAGATGCGTTTGAGCTTGTGATCGAGTAATTGCATTAGCTAAGGAATGATCTTTGTCTCTTCGTATGATTGTGATGACATTGCAACTTTCAGAGAGACATGGTTCAACCATATTGATGACAACATTATTTCCAGGGTAGGCATAGTTGACTTTTGCCCCCATATTAGGCTGAGAAGTTGAAACTTCTTGACCATGTTTCAGAAATGGTTATGTGAATTTTGTATGATCGTTATTGCTCTGGGGATTATTAATTGTGATGTCTCCACTATCGATCAGATCTTGAATGGTGTGCTTCAAGTGGTAGCAATTATTAGTTTTGTGACCTTTACTCTGATGGAAATCATAGAATTCGTTTCCTCTCCACCATTTTGGTTTGGGATCCTGATCATTTGGTTAGATTGGTGGTAAAGAGATGATGTTATCAGCCAGTAGATTTTTCATAGCTGATTCTAAAGACTCTCCCAGAGGAGTAAACTTTCGATGTTTATCCCATCTTTTGTATTCTGGCTTCTTTTGAGATGGTTTAGAAGACTTTTGCTCTAAAGCTTTAATGGATTGAGTGCTAAGAGTGAGATTGTAGGTTGGTGCCTTTGATGGGGCACGGATAGTGTCAACAATGCCATCTATGATGATGCCTTTGTTCTTGTTCCAATTTTTGTTCTTGTCTTTAGAATTGGATCCTAATTCGTACTTGTCTTTTTGAAGTGTGATTTCTCCTTTTTTCACAAGCACTTTTTTTATTTTGATAGCATTATCCACCATCTTATCAAAAGATGTATGATCTTGCATTTGCAGAGGATAATTGATTTTGGGAACAAGATTATTGATGAAGATTTCCAGTTTTTCTATTTCTGGAATAGGTCTGGCATATAGAGAGAACTTCTTCCTCCATCTCTTGAGAAATGTTAGGAATGGTTCCCTTGGGTATTGCTTGAGATTATAGATATCAATCATGGTAACTGGATGTTGAATATTGTAGGAGTATTGTTGATAAAACAATTTGATCAACTCCTCAAAAATTTTGATAGTAGAAGGCAATTTTGAAAACCAATGAATGGATGCTCCTCCCAAAGATCTAGGAAAGAGGCACATAAGGTAGGTTGGTTCATGCATGAACTCCATTGATTGTGTATAGAATTCTCTAACATGATCTTGAGGATCTGAGTGTCCATCATACTTATCATACTTTGGCATCTCCACTCTTTTTGGAAAGGGTGGCATGTACAAGTCTTTGTCAAATGGAAAAGGACATAGAGCCTCCATGGAGAACTCTTTGGGTTCCTTCTCTTTTTCAAGTTGATTCAATTTGACTTGTAAAGTATGTATTTGTTTCATCATAGCTGTCAGTGGAGTTTCTTCCTCATGTGTGATGATAGCTTTGACATTAAAATTAGGAGGAAGCTTAACTCCTTGATGAGCTAATTGTAAAAAGTATGCTTCTCTATCTTCTTTCAAGAAATGCTTCATCATCTGTTTGAAGTTATCATCATTTTGATATTGAGCAATTTCTTTAGGTGTGGGTTCCTGATCTGCACCATGTTGAGATTGAGCTCTTTGAGAGCCAAAATTTGTCCCTACTTGAGACATGGTAGGAGTTTGTGGACTCCCTGGATTAGATTGATGAGGGGTATGTTGAGTACCTCTGTGAGTTGATGGAGGAGGTATGTAACTAGATTTCAATCGATAGTTGCCAAGACCGTCATCCTCATAAAGACTAGAATTGATGAGTTGCTCAAGAGTTGGAGTTGGGAGAGTGGTGATAGATTTCTTGTGAGAGGAAGCTCTAGTCTCCACCATTAACCTCAAGTGAAACAAAAGAATAAGATCCAGATAACTGAAGAATGAATTGAATCAAGATGATCAGCTGACGCAACCTTGTCAAGGTTTGATTGATTTGAAGATTTGATTAGACGTGGATGAAGGATACCGTGCCCTAGATGTATGGGTAGGTTCCCAAAAGATAGCGGACAAGATATCACAACACTTAGTCATTTTGATGATTGATTGAAGGTTGATAGTTATGACAAGGTTTTGACATGAGATGATAAAGACTCAAATCAATTAAACAAAAGGCTGAATTGGATTCAAAAGGACACTTTAGGAAAATGATTGGATTCTCAATAGCTACTACTATGTTCCTGACACAGTGATTTGATCGACAGATTCTGGGAATTAGGCTGAAAAAGCTAAATATTTGGCAATTCTGACAACTCTTAACAATTTTCCCAAATGACACTCTGTAGACTCGTATGACAGTGGGTGTGCTATGAAATGACAGTTGTAAAAATCATACGATAGTTGCAAAACTCGTACGACAGTGGGTAACCAATGAAACGACAGTTGAAAATTTCATACAACAGTTGCAAGATTTTGACTTTGAGAATTTGCTGGCATGAAAACTCATACAACACTGGGTACTCAATCATACGATAGATGGGAAGTAATGAAATGACACTTGATGGAAAATCGTATGACTTTCTGACCTCCTGAGACAACTTTTGACTCCAGAAAAGGATTTCACTTCATATTTTGCAAATTTTGAATTTTCAAATTTGAATTGTTTACAAATTTCAATGTCCAGATTTGAGGATTGTAACAGATTTGTCCATTTTCAATAACCAGATAGATAAACAAGCACGCAAAATAGCAAGCAAGTGATTTCAAGCATGTCTGAAAACAATGAACAAGGGCAAAAGCAACCTTGTGCATGAACAATCAAGTGACTTATTCATTCTAATCCTCAGAAGTGCTAATTGTGTATGTTCCAAAAATGTTTTGCAATAACGCACATATACCCTATAAAATGAAAATTTGGCGTCGCTAGGGTTTTTAGTAATGGTTTGACTCTACAACTTTTATGATCCAAAGGGGTGAACTCCAATCCCGGTGTACCAGGGTTTTGACACAGTTTGAGAACTTAATCTTCAGGAGCTGCTAGGGAGATTTGACAACCCAACAATGAACCATACCCGTGGAGATTTCTTCCACAAGGACATTTATATAGCGGCTGTCACTACCATGATGAAAATGGCTATTATCACTTGAGGTTCCGTCAACGCAGTTTACCCTGTGAAGGGATTGTCCGCTACGATTAACCCTCTCTAAAGATGACTCACAGTATGATACCACAAGGGGACTTGGCTCCAGATCCAAAGTTTTGATGCCTCTTCACTTTTAACCCAAACAAAGCAAGCAGATTAATCCGACACGCTAAGACAAAGTTTGTCTCACCAAGGTTTATGATATCAACCCCACATGATCTATCAACCTCTCTAGAGAGAGAATGTATCAATCAATAAGGGAAGATGCATGAACCAAGTAGAACGTGAGACGCACTAAGTATCCTCCCCACCTACAAGGGATCCCTCATTGAGAAGGGTTTCACTGGGAACCCACTCTCTCAAGATCCACAAATAGTGTTCATGGGGCCTAATTACTATGTGAGTACAGATATATTCTAGAAAGCAAATCTATCCAAAAGTATTCAAAAGCACAAGGTGGTACACTTAACGCTTAAAGAAAATATGAGGTGAGTCCACAAAGTGGAGCACTTAACCCCTCACACAAGCTAAAAATGAGTCCACAACTTAGAAAACAAGTGAGTTCCAAAAAGCACAAAAGGGTTTCCTGGTGGAACAATTAAAGCTTCTTTCCTGTAGACCCCTCCCCTTTAATGTGGTGCTAATATTGCAACCATGGGGTGAAAATGAGGGGCTGGTGAATTTAGCGAGTCCAATAACCCAAGATAGCAATCTAGATCAATCACAAGTAATCTAAGACTGCCAATAAATACCTAAGGTGTCACAACCTAGTATCAATTATGCAAGTGTGTAAAACAAAAGCATGAAAAGAAGCACTCAAGCTAGACACATGAGGGATTTATTTTAAGTCCAAATTGAAATGTTATTAGGTGAAGGAGAATACCTAGAGTTCTCACAATGCGCTTAGTAGATTTTACCTGATTTTTAGTAATTTATGCACTTGTTCCAATCAAAACCAGTAGGAGTCAATCAAAAATAGAGAATTTCAATTGTTAAGATTAGCCGTTAGTCAAAATTTGAAAACTCAATATGACAAACTGCCCTAAAAAATGAAATGACAGTTGAAACCTGATGCTGAAACTCATACGATAGTGGGTCTGTTACGAGATGATAGTTTGAAAACTCGTACGACAGTGGGTATGCTCCCAGATGACAGTTTGAAAACTCGTATGACACTGGGTGTATGATGAAATGACAGTTGAACTTCCAGACAGTGTGTATGGCCTGCTTGGCATGATTCTTGATCCGATAGACTGTCGTACGATAGTGGGTTCAGTGTGAAATGACTTTTGTCAGAAACTCGTATGAAGATTGTACAGACAAAAAATAAAAATCATATTTTTGTATAGAAATCGAGGAGAAAAAGATAGAAATTGATAGAATTGAATTGGAAACCCATTTCAGGGCCCCACGGTGGGCGCCAGAAATGTGTGTGTGAAAATTGTACCTGATCTATAGACACAACACTTCAGTAAAACATTAGAGGTTAGTTGAAATCGAAATCGTGCAAAATTGAAATCTAATCTAACCAAGCGATTTACTGCCTTCTAATAGGTGCGAGATTGATGTTCTCAGATTGTTATCGAGATCAGTGACCTAGACGACACCTAAATGAAGGATTTGAATGCAATTGATCTAGATATGAATTGAATGCAATTAATCTATTTTTTTTGGATTTTAGATGCAATAAGAAGGATAAAAACTTGATATGAATCTATGATATGTAAAAACTGATATGCTATGATGTGCTAAATGATCTAACAAATGAAAACTAATATGATATGAATGCAAATGAAATTGATCTCACAATAGCCTTGATTCGCAATAAGCTTTGATTCTTCGGCCTCCAATTTGACAGTGCAAGGATGCAAAAATATGAGATGATTTGAGATGAGCTGAGGCCTTAATTTATAGAAATCCAAGGCTTTGGAGGTGCATGGAAGAAAGCCATAAATCACTTAGATTAACTTAGCTTGATTTTTGAGTTATCTGATAATAAAGATAATTTAATTCACAAAAACATGCAAATCATGCAAAAATAGCTTAACTCAAATTAGAAGTTTAGATCAACTTTAAAACTCAAAAATGATGTTGAGTTCCAAAAAGTCAATAACTTGCATTGATTTTCTGATTTGGAGTTTAACTATTCTTTGATTGTCCACATGGATAATTATGAATTAATAAATAAATAAAGTGATTTATTCTCAACTTAATTGATTTTGGAAATAAAATAATTGATTTATGGGTTAATCAATTATTAAATCAAACTTTTATTAAAAACTATATTATTAAATAATGACAACATGCTTTAATTAATTAAATAAGAATTTAATCAATTATTCATAGGATATTAGATTTATTGTCAAAATTAAATAATACAATTAATAATAGATAGAATTAAATTTAATTAAACAATTAAGTGGCAAATATTAAATCTAATTAATTAAATATGAAAATATTCAATTAATCAAACTTTAGGATAAATGTGATTTATCACCAAATAATCATTAAATTAAAGATAATTAAGATAATTAAGAATATTGCTAGGAATATTCCCCGATGCAGAATTTATGATAATCAATTAGGATTTGATGATGTGCCGATGTGCCTTTGGTTAGGACTTTGATGTCGATTTCATTCGATTTGATGATGTAGGAGATTAATGAACTTATAGCCCATTTTTGGGGTATTACAATGGTAAGTTGCCAATCGTGAGTGAACGAGGAGAGGAGAAAACCAAGAATTCATCATGGGAGGCATTAAGAGACCATGGGATGGCTCAAAAATTACAAGAACCAACTCTCCAAAATTGACGAGTAACAATCTCTTTTTGACTATTAGAGCTCACAAGAAAAATCAGAAATAAACCTTTTCAAATCATACGAAAATAAGAAAAATAAAACCCTAATTTATTTCCCTAGACTTCATGTAACCAATCATTCAAGAAAGCCCTAGAGGGTAACTTGGAAATATCTTGAGCAGCAAAGAAAATAGGTGTATCTTTAAGTCTACCTTTCTCTGCTTCTATTGCAAGTGACATCTGAAAGTTAGGTTTAATGTTAAATCCAATGGTAGAGAGGGCCTTACCTCTATTCCCTATGTCCTGAGGGTTGGAGGTGTCGATGGTGGTTTGGAGGAAGAACTTGGTGCCATCAGGGAGCTTTTGGACATTGTTGACTGCCTCTTTGAATGAGTGTGTCCATGGTTGAACCAAAGGAGGTTCGTTGGATACAAACAAACGAAAGCCCTTGTTTTTGTTTCCTTCAACTGATATTTTCAATAGAGAAGAATGTGGAATCTTCCCAGAACTAGGATATTTAGAGTCCGTTAAAGGAAAAAAAAAATGTAGCAATAAGTTTACAACTTATGAGGATGACCTTCCACTTGTGGGGAAGGCCTCCTTGGGATCTCTACACATAATTTGTAGAGCTCTATCAATAGAAAAAAGATAATTATTACCTTGTTGGCTTGCTTTCAAAGCTTTTGATTTGATTCTTTAAACTATTATCTAAATATAAGAGAAAATTTCTAGTTATGGTCCATATAACACTTCCTTTCACTTCTTATTCAGTCCCTATCAACTGATACTCTACTCTTTGTCCACTTGCAACAATTGTTTTGGGGCTTGAACCCTTGAAGACATGTACATGCATCATTTCCATGCCTGGAACTCAACTTTTTATAGACAATGCATGGTGCATTAGCCCCACACACACCATCAACATTGCATTTTTATGTATCTTAATTCATTTGATGTCCACCCACCATTTTTCATCATATAGTAACCCCAAACTTCAATATTCTTTTACAGGATTGTGTTGCACTATCATGCCGCAAATTCTTAATGGAGAACATGTTACAAACACCTCTTCAACAAAAAGCCTGTCATGGCATATCCTGGTATATTTTCAAAATATTTTCCATTCCTTTTCCTTTGGTAAATTTTTGATGTGGATGAAGATCGAGGATCCTTCCCAAATTGCCCAATCTCTCAAGCTCAACACAAATGCAAATGAAACATCTCATCTCGATATGAAATCAATATAAACCCAATTAATTTATCATACAAGGAGCCCATCACTACATAGATTCAAATGATACCAATTGATACAAGATAGGAACACTCTTGTCTTCAATCCTCAAAACTCAAAACACCAAAGCAGAACAAGGACTCTCAGAGCAATATTCCTATTGCAACAAATAAACAATATTTTATTCCATCAAACCTATAAAAGCCTTACTACAATTGCATCTTCACAAAGGCCTCTCTCAAATCACAACCCTCTATTTGTATCATTTCCTAAAATTATTCTAAATTTCATTTTAATATCACTTATAACGCCCCCTCTTATTCTTTTCTCCTTGTGCAACTTGACACACTCTATTCTCCCTTTATTGATAATTCAGTGTGTAGCCTTTACTTTCTCCATTGTGCATTGTCCTTTCTTGGGAGCGAATTTTATCACGCTCTACGTAAACCCACACGATGGCCCCCCAATGGGACGCTTCTTCTATGAATCCCCTTCTCTCTTTTTCTAACTTGAAATGCCATTTTGTAATCTACAATTGAAAATAATATATGTAGTTGAGGCATTACAATCGGTTTGTTTTCACTAGTTATGAAATATGCATGAGTTACATTTGCATTCGAATAGTTGTACCATTACCAGTTACATTAGTGGTTTTCTTGTCATCAGTTAATATGCAATTGTAATTGCTCACATTTATCTAAAATTTAATATATAATTTAATCTAAAGGATTTGGAAGTATTAAAAAAATAATAAACTTTATAATGAAATGTTGGTAGGCCTTTATAAAGAGTTTGGAAATTATATTTTTAACTCTTCAAATATATAATTTTTTGAAACATTAATGTGTTTCTTTTATATTTAACATTTTTGTTAAAGGAAAACAAAAGTTTTTTTCCTAATTTATTTTATGTATGAATTATATTGGCAATTATATATGCAAAGAGTTGAAACATGTAGAAATATGTAATGTCTATCAATACTATCTATAGACAAGTGTTAAGTAGGTCATTTCTATCGAAATTATTGTCGTGTCACCAACTCCCTAACTTGTTTCTTTAAACCTCAAGGAGGGTCAATACAATAGGCTATTGAACAAGAAAGTATAATATATGGGGTTAGGCCCTTGATCCTTTCGTACAAAGTATTTTGCATTTTAAATGTGTGTGTGGTATTTAAGAAGGAGAGCACATAAAGTTTGCATTTCAAATATGTATTGGCTTCAATAATAACACCAAAGTAATTGCATTACCAATATCAAAATCTGGTTATAATAATTGTTTCTATGAAATATAAAAGTACATTATGACATATGTTTTCTATTATAGTACATTGTATATGATGTTGATTAGAATTGAAAAAGCATAGATTTAAATTGTATGACTACATATGGCCTATTTTGCAAATTATTATATGTCAAAATGATTAATATAGTACTATTTATTTGTATTTAAAATTTTGAAGATGTTACAATACTTTGTTCTTTTTTCTTTGATGTTTTATATTTTAGTAGGTCCATTGTAGATGTCGAAATGTTTCCACTAAAATGCTACAATGAATATCTTAAGTGTAATAAATGTTAGATAATAATTGAGAAAACTACAAAATAAATTGCAAATAATTGAGAAAACTTCATTATAATTTGTTTATAACATAAAAATTGAAATTAAAAATAGACAATATAAAAAAGAATTTTTGTTTTAATATGAATTTAGATTGGTATTATATTATTTAAAAATAGTTATATTTAAAATATAATAATTATTAAGTAAATAAAATATTTATACTATGATATTTATTAATGTAGATTTATGTTTAAAATGTAACAATTGAAACAGTCATTCATCAAATCATAATAGACGTTTGTTTTTAATAATAATTTTATCAAGAATGGTGGAGCAAGAGCGATATCCATGGATAGGGTTTTGCAGACATGCAGGTCTGAGTTATAGTGGGAATGCTTACCATGGCTGGCCCTTTAACAAGAGATCTCAATCTAGTTTTAATCACCATAATGGTGGTA
The DNA here is from genome assembly GCA_027943335.1 of Chamaecyparis obtusa. Classification (NCBI taxonomy): domain Eukaryota; kingdom Viridiplantae; phylum Streptophyta; class Pinopsida; order Cupressales; family Cupressaceae; genus Chamaecyparis; species Chamaecyparis obtusa. Next base: position 215,230 of record BSBK01000494.1, on the reverse strand, counting down.
GGGTTAAGGAACGAACCATGAATAGTGGAATGTTTTCTGATCAAGCTAATATTTTTCAAGCATGGAAGGCTCTAGCAAGTCTAAGGAAGGATTTTGAGATTTGTGAGACGGGTTGCAATGAACAACCTCTCAAGAATCGATGGGGTTATGCTAATATGCGTATATGCAAACCAATTTGCTTCAAGAATTTGGAATAGAAATTATGGTGTCCAAAGGAGAAGGTGGTGACCCAACATCGACCAAAGGTAACCCCTAACATTGAGAATATGACTGTTGTTAAGGTCCTTATTGATAACAATGCTCAGAATGAGTCTGTGAATGATTTAAAAGATGGGTTTTTTTTCCTAAACAAAGTGGACCCTATCCGACCATTAAAAAAATTTGGGGTTGGTATGATATACATTGGGGGGAAGCCATCGACATCAAAATACTCCCCAATGGATTCTACATAGCTATATGTTCTACTAGTAAAGATAAGAATTGGATAATGGGCATTGGACCTTTTATGATTGATGGTAAAGGGTTTTACATTAAAGACTGAGCTCTAAACTTCAACTTGAAAATGACAGATATGGATGAAGTACCGCTATGGATTCAGTTGTATAATCTACCACATGAGTACCAAAACAAGGAAACCTTAAGTACCATTGAAAACAAACTGGGAAATTTTATCAAAGCAGATAAAGTAGTAGAAATAAAGGAGTTTAGCATGTATGCATGTATTTACATTATGTGGCAGGCTATGGATTCAGTTGTATAATCTACATTATGGATTCAGTTGTGCATGTATTTACATTATGAAGTACCGCTATGGATTCAGTTGTATAATCTACCACATGAGTACCAGAACAAGGAAACCCTAAGTATCATTGAAAACAAACTGGGAAATTTTATCAAAGTAGATAAAGTAGTAGAAATAAAGGAGTTTAGCATGTATGCATGTATTTACATTATGTGGTAGGCTATTCACCCACTGCCAAAAATGGTAGATCTCATCAGAAAGGGAAGGGGTGTGGAAGAAAAAATCAAAGTCGAGGAGTCTTTTAAATCATGTTCAGACTGTAAAGGTTGTGACCATCAAAATGGACTATTCCTAAAAAATGGTAAAGGGAAGGGTTTACAAAAAGATACCCTATCTAACTTCATTGTAGAAAGAGATGGGGAGACTTGCAAAGAGGATCAATACTTTTTGAGAGCTATTGATAATTAGTGCAGATGATAATGTGAATTTGATGGCATTGTCTTCCATAAGGGACGTGAGGGTTTTTTGGTCGAATGTGAGCTCCTAGAGAAAGAAAAAATTCTAAATGATTCTTCGAAGGGGTTTCTATGTCATACAATGGTTGATGATGGCTCTATATTGGTAGTTGATAAATTGACCCTTAACGACCATATATATATAGAGGATAATGTAGAAAAACTCTCAGGTGGGTTTGTACCTCTAAAAGGCTCTCAGAACCAGGGTATATTATCTACACAAAAAAGGGTTGCATAGGATGCCTTACTTCTCCCTCAAAAACTCCCACTCTAAGATGACACAACTGATTATTAGTCTATTCAAAGACCAGATCATACAGATGTGGTTCCTGACAAATATTTTAGCTATTTTCAGGTCTCGAGTGCTCCAGTTCTCAAAGAATGCTCTCAAAAGGAAGAGGATAACACTATGATCCCACAAAAAAGAGTTGAAAGTGTAGATGGAAATGATACTGAGATGGTGGTTTTAAAGGACATTCCAATGTCGCTGACAAGGAATCTATAACAATCCTTTGAGGGTGTTATAGGGAAAGGTGAAAGTGGTGAGTATGATTTGGATTTCACGTTCGATGAGGATTGGGATGGAGGGGTTGATTTGGGCATAGATTAGGTAGTAGGTGTTGTAGAAAAAAGGTCCATATCATAGTCATTATCAATGATAAATCAAAGTAGATTAGGGGAGAGGAATAAGCGTGGTAGTTTTCTAGTCACAACTCAGCTAGACAAGGTACGGTGGGTAGTGGATAAAACCAAATTAAGATCAGTAAAAGGGTATCCCTTTTCCTAGGGACAATGAAGGTCCTTTCATGTAATGTCAGTGAATGAAATGCCCCTAACAAGGTTCATTTGATCAAAATATTTTTTGATCAAACACGCCTAGAGATTTTCCTTTTGCAAGAATTAAATTTAAGTGGTGAGGAGGTAGTAACTTTTAGATATTATTTCAACAGGTGGAGGTGTACAATTATGGAAGCTTAGGGAGCTTCTGGAGGTATCAATATTCTTTGGAAATCAAGGGTTATCGACATTAGGGTAATGTTTTCTAACAAGTCATGGCAGTGGGTACATGTTCAATTTAAGAAGCTAAATGATCGTTTTGATCTTATTAATGTTTATAAGTCAAATACTATAGAGGGACTCAAAGATTTATGGTGAGCTTTGTCTAAAATACTACAAAGGGAGAAGGATAAGGTATTTATTCTTGGTGGTGACTTTAATTCAATCCTCATTCCCTCAGATAAAAAAGGGGGCTTAGGATGGGTTAAATTCCAAACAGAAAGGTTTTAGTGATTTTGTGGTGGGAAATGGGATTCTTGAACTTTTCTTTAAGATAGGGGAGTTTACTTGGACTAATAGGCACAAAGGTTTCTTAAACATAGCGGAGAAACTATAAATATTTTTATTGGCTAAAAATTGGATTGACAAAAAATGGGACATAAATGCTGACATTCTTCCAATCACAGGTTTGGATCACTTTCACATAAGTCTACATATCTAGGAGGGTATGACTCTAGAACGATGCCCTTTTAAGTTTGAGAGTGGTGGGTTTCAAAGATCTCATTCCAGACCGGTGGGTGAATGCACCTAAATAGATAGGTAAGAAAGATTTTATTTTCTTCAAGAAACTACAACATGTGAAGGGGTAGATTAATATATGGAATCATGAAGCTTTTAGAAAAAATCTTTTATAAGAAACTCCACCTCAAACAAGATCTAATTTCTTTAAACGAGAGAGTAATTGTGGATGGCATGGGGAAGGAAGATTTTGAGATTGAGAAGCAAATAAAATCAGATTATGTAGAATTTCTTCAACATGAGAAAACCTTCTAGAGACAAAAATCAAGGGAGACATGGCTTAAGGAGGGAGATAGAAACACCAAATTCTTCAACATTTCAGTCAAGGCTAGGAGGGTTATAAATAGTATTTTCTTGATTTGGGGTAAAGAGGGGAATGTGATAATAGATAATGATGCCATTTTCAAGGATGGGGTAAGGCATTTTTCTGAGGCCTTCAATTTGGATCAGATCATTACTAATGATAGGGATGACATCATAACCAATATCCCATCATGTATAAGGGATTCCCAAAACACAATGTTAATGAGCCTAAGCTTGATTGAAGAGGTTAAAATTTCTCTCTTTGGCTTAAGAGAGGAGAAAGCACTGGGCCTAGATGGTTTCCCTACTATTTTCTTTCAAAACATTTGGGACATCTTTGTGCAGGACATTTTTGAAGTTGTGAATGAATCTAGAGAAGGAGGTTTCACCTTAAAGGATTTTAATAACACATTTATTGTTTTCATCCCTAAGAAGAAGGAGTTACAATCCTTTAGTGATTACAGGTCAATCTCTTTATGTAACACAATCTATAAAATCATCTCAAAGGTAATAGATAATGGATTGAAAGGTGTTCTGAATAGCATCATCTTTCTAGAGAAAAGTGGATTCGCCCTAGATAGATCTATATATGAAGGGGTAATAGTGGTGCATGAAGCAATCCATATAGTTTGTAAGGCACACATAGAGAGAATTTTGGTAAAGATTGGCATAAAACAAGCTTATGATGAAATTAATAGGGACTTCTTGCTGGTAGTTCTTAAGAAATTGGGATTATGTGATCACTAGGTGAGCTGGGTTAGTGACTGCATAAAACCCCCTTGGTTTTCAGTTATTATTAATAGGAGCCCACAAGGTTTCTTTGATGGGGCTAAAGGAATCGAGAAGGGGGACCTAATCTCTCTATTCTTTTTTATTATCATGGCTAAAGATTTAGGAATGTTGATTTCTAGAAAAAGACGCAAAGGCAATTGGAAAGATAATAAAGTGGCGATTAGTGTGGAAGTAGTTTCACATTTACAGTTTGTAGATGAAACTCTTCTGCTTGGTGTCTCCTCTCTCAGAGAAGCTATAATTATGTAGGAAACTTTAGATAATTATAGTTGAGCATCTGGTAAATGTATCAACTAGCACTACTACATTTGGGGCCAAATTTCGACAGAAGTTTCTGATGGGTAACTTTTTCTTACGAATTTGGTGTTTTTTTTTGTAATAGGCCCCGATGATGTCGGTATTCCGATGGGTGTTTAATTGACCATTAGAACTCTGATAGATTCGTGGTATACATTTAAAAAAAAAGTGAAACAACCTCATCATTTTTTATTTCGATTGGAGAGCGGGAGAAAAGGAGTGAAAGCTGAGTGCAGGAGAAGGTATGTGATTTCTTCATCTTTTGAGCCTCTAGCATCATATTTGAATGCATTTAATTTTATTGTTGAGGGAGTTTCTCTCTAAAATGACCACATTCTACTAGTGTTGTGCCCTAGCCAGTGCTATATCTCTATTATTTGATGTTATTGGTGCTTGTGCTCAAGGATATCGATTCACTGTATTCAAATGTTTGGATTCACGTTTGTTGATATTACTAGCATATGTGTTTAAGGATGCCATTATATATTGTTGTGACTAAAATGACTGCATTCTACTGGTGTCGTGCCCTAGCCCATGCTTTAACTCCATTATTTGATTTTATTGGTGTGTGTGCTCAAGGATATCCATTTTTTTGAAATGTTAACTATGGTTATCAAATGGATAGCCCGTGAGCTTCTAGCTAGGCACCATTTGTATTGATAGCTTAGGGCATCAAATGTATTGTATCATTGATAGTTGAGACTTTTTTAAAAGGAAATAGGACAAAGAATGATTTTTATTTAGTTTCTCTATTTTGATCCCTAAGTGGCTTACAACCCTAGAGAAGTATATGCAGATTTATGGATCTAGTTGCAGGATACATAGTAGCCGATAATTCATAAGAAATCCATGCATCCAATTTGAATAGAAATTAATACAAAGAAATAGGGACCTCCAATGGCCCAATCATCTAGACCTTGACTGTCCCCTCAACTAGTGACCCTTCAAAACCAAGTTATCATGCAGTCAGTGAGTGATCCTTCATTCTCTTGGTCTGCCCTGCATCCAAACATATTGGCAATACACAATACAATGATAAAAAGTCTTTCAAAATCCCCCTTCCCCCAAGGAACACTATCAACCATCCCTTCCACATAGCATTTCACTATTTTATGAGTGGATTGTGCAGGAACAATTAACATTAAACAAGGAGAAAACTCCTCAACACATCTTCGAAACCATTGAATTCAATAATAAATGAAACCTAACACCAACACTATTCCTTTCATAGTTGCAGGATACATAGCAATCGATAATTCACAAGAAATCCATGCATCAAATTTTTATAAGGATATCCTACTAATCAATAGGAATTTTCTTGATATGACCAATGATTATGCATTTTGATGGCAGTGTGCTAGTTCAAAAGGATAATATAAATCTAAAACATTTTTTTCTAATTTTCTCAAACCATAAATATGGTTAAAGGGAAAATATTATGTGGAAAACCCACAAACCAAGCTAGCAAATGATTGTACATCAAATTATTCCTATATTCATTCAAGTATTGCTATGCTTCAACTACCTAACCTTTGAGCTTCATCTAGAGGAATGTATAGCTTTAAGATAGAGTTACTTCTTGGGCCTTACAATAGGGTGGAATATGATCAAGATTTGTTTAGGCTGTATCTTTCTTAGTCCCATTGTTAGGTTCTTACGGTTCATGGTTTGAATCTATTATGGTTTTGTACGGGATTTGTAGATGCTTTTTCTAACATAATTATTGGACACCTTGATTGGAACAACTTGTTGTTGGCTATTGTACACATGAATCATAACTGTCAATGGTTCTTTGTGTTCAAGAATTCGTTGATCAATCTTTGAGATTTATTGTCCCAGCTTTAAAAGAGTGATAAAAGATATAGTGAGTGCTATCTTTTCCAAGTGTTTTGTGGGTGCCATTATCTTCTAGGAGTAATTTTTGGAACCAAATTATGTTCTTTGCCTCTAGTAAATATTGCAGACACAATCATCTTCTTGGTGAAGGGTTGCTTCCATCCCCATGAGGCACTATTGTATGTTTTCCATTCCCTTGTAGTATAGTGAACCTAATTTAATACAAGTGTGCACTATTTTGGGATCCATAATTTATGGCCCCTACACTGTGGTTGTTAGCCTAAGATAGGCCTACCTTTGCATATAATAAGAGGCCAACATGAAACAAACATGCGGAAGTTAGGGGGTTGTTCCCTGTCCATAATTTATTATTTAAGTGCTAAGTGATGATGGGTATATCGTGTAATTCATACCTAGTGTGTCTCTTTCTTTCTCTCCACATTTCACATTAGGATTATATGCTATAAAATACCAATGAAATCAACTATTGGTCAAATCTAATCAAAATTGCAGTATAAAGATTAAAATAGATCTTGAAGAAATATGGGAACCATTTTTGACAGATAGTGTACAAATGAAGAGAATACTCCCAAGAGGAAATGCTTCAATGTGGAACAATTGAAGGACAATATTTTACTTTTATATGCACATCTGCAATGTTTTTGATATATTTCTGAGATAACAAAACCATAGAAAGAATAGCATATAGAAGAAAGTAAAGAATAATGATCATATTTTGAGATATTGTGGAAACTTAAAGGAAAGAATGCTTGGTGGGGTTATCATGCAATCAATGAGTGATCCTTCATTCCCCCCTCTTCCATTGACCCTTCAAAATCAGGTTATCATGCAATCAGTGAGTGATCATTCATTCTCTCGGTCTACCCTGCATCCAAACATATTGGAAATACACAATACAATGATAACAAGCCTTTCACAATCCCCCTTCCCTCAAGGAACACTATCAACATCCAGACCTTGATTGTCCCCTCAACCAGTGACCCTTAAAAATTGGGTTATCATGCAATCAGTGAGTGATCCTTCATTCTCCTGGTCTGCCCTGCATCCAAACATATTGGAAATACACAATACAATGATAAAAAGTCTTTTACAATCCCCCTTCCCTTAATGAATTACTATCAACATCCGGACCTTGACTGTCCCCTCAACCAGTGACCCTTCAAAACTGGGTTATCATGCAATCAGTGAGTGATCCTTCATTCTCCTAGTCTTCCCTACATCCAAACATATTGGAAATATACAATACAATGATAACAAGTCTTTCACAATCCCCCTTCCCTCAAGGAACACTATCAACAAGTGACCCTTCTTTTTATCAGCCATATCCAATGTTTCATTGAATTCAAGGCCAAGAATGAAGGTCACCTTACCCATACCATTCATGGATTCTAAAATGTTGTTCCAAACTCCTAAAAACTTTTCTATTGCTTCTTTAAATACTTCTTCTACCACAATGTCCTCCTGCCCCATCTTCTTGATCTTCCTGGCTAAAGCGGATGAATCCACACACAATAACCCAAAATGAAGGGTTTTGTATCCTTTAATGAATCTCAATCACTGGTAACGCATGGATAGTCAAACCAGTAGTCTCCAAAGCATTCAATAAGTGAATATGAATGTTTGAAAACTTTCCTCTCAACTTCCCCAACCACTCCTAATCGGTTAGAGGGATATTTCTAGAATCTCCACTATTCCTATCCTTACCAACAATTCTTAAACATACTTTATCTGATATGATAATAACATGCTAAACTGAACCAATGGCATGTCCTTCATGTGGTACAAGGAAGATTTGGCTATCAATCTTCCTTCGTACAAGCTGAGCGCAAGAGAAGGTATGTGATTTCTTCATCTTTGATTGGTATCTTTAACGGGCAATGTCTTTCGAGCCTCTGGCATCATATTCAACCATAAATTTCAAATGCATTGCATTTTATTTGATCATGAATGCTCACTAAAATGACCGCATTCTACTAGTGTTGTGCCCTAGCCCATGCTTTATCTCCATTATTTGATGTTATTGGTGCTTGTGCTCAAGGATATCGATTCACTGTTTTCAAATGTTTGGATTCATGTTTGTTGATATTACAATTCATCATATCAGATAAAGTATGTTTAAGAAATTTTAGTGTCTAAACACTCAACTAATCCCTCTAACCGATTAGGAGTGGTTGGGGAAGTTGAGAGGAATGTTTTCAAACATTCATATTCACTTATTGAATGCTTTGGAGACTACTGGTTTGACTGTCCATGCATTAATGTTTAGAAGAGATCAATGAACTATTTAAAGACATTCTTACATGTTTGGAGAGGTTTAAGAGGCACTTATCATGATTGTACCATCACAAACAGCAGCATAGACTGGTTTTACTAAGTTTCCTTTCTCTATTTTGAGGTTTCCTTTCTCTGCTGCAGGGGTACAGTCAGAGGGTTCATTGACAAAATGATCCTTTGAATGGTTACTATGAATATGAATGATTTGATATAGCATATTGCTCATTTTACTTGAAGTTTGGAATAGCTTGTGCAAGGGTGAAAGTAGTTTTGATCATTTTGGTCATGACTGTTCCTCTACACAGTCAGAAAATGTAACTGTCTAATGATTATATGTAATGTTGAATGGATTAAATGCTTTATTCTTGGTAGAAGTGAATGGAAGGAATAGTGTTGGTGTTAGGTTTCATTTATTGTTGAATTCAATGGTTTCCAAGATGTGTTGAGGAGTTTGCTCCTTGTTTAATGTTAACTATTCCTGCACAATCCACTCATACAATAGTGGAATGCTATGTGATTGACAATTTCATACAACTGGTCCTTTGGCGTGTATTAAATACAATCTAGTCACTTATTGAATGCTTTGGAGACTACTGGTTTGACTGTCCATGTGTTACCAGTGTCTGAGATTCATTAAAGGATACAAAACCCTTCATTTTGGGGTTATTGTGTGTGGATTCAAATGTAGGTTTGATTTGGTTAATGTTTAGAAGAGATCAATAAAGTATTTAAAGACAATCTTACATGTTTGGAGAGGTTTCAGAGGCACTTATCATGACTGTACCCTCACAAATAGTCACATAGACTGGTTTTACTAAGTTTCCTTTCTCTATTTTGAGGTTTCCTTTCTCTTCCGCAGGGGTACAGTCAGAGGGTTCATTGACAAAATGATCTTTTGAATGGTTACTATGAATATGAATGATTTGATATAGCATATTTCTCATTTTACTTGAAGTTTGGAATAGCTTGTGCTTGTGCTGGAATTCTTGGTAGAAGTGAATGGAAGGAATAGTGTTGGTGTTAGGTTTCATTTATTATTGAATTCAATGGTTTCCAAGATGTGTTGAGGAGTGTAAGAATTTGCAAATAGAAAATATTGAACCAAGGATCTAGAGGTTGAAGAAAAGCACAAGAGATAAAATATGAATGCAATGATGGATTGAATAGATCTAATGAATTCACCTTGATTGAATTGATGAATGAATCAATGTTCATGAAATGATTACATAATAGGCCTCCTTATATAGGAAAGGCAATAAGAGAGAATGATAAGGAGATGATAAGCTATCACCTATGCTAGGTGTAATCACATGTCCACCAAATATGGATCATCCTCCATTAAGTAATAAAGTATGTGCAATGGATTAGGATGACAATGTGATAAGAGCATGAAAGGTGGATCTCATACACAATGAGGTATGTGAAAACAACTATCACACCAAAAGTGGAATTTCTCCTACACCATGTGCTTAATAGATATGCACACTCCTAGGTGTCTCAATCACAAACTACTATGCAATGCATTATCCTAAGTAAGATTAAGTAAAGTGTAATTAGGAATAATTAATTACACCAACACCCCCCCTTAAGTGCAACTTAGGGGAATGCACTTAAAATCACAATGCAAGATGGGTCCCGACAACTAGGCCATGTTAGGTACCCATGTACAAATGCAATACATGAAATGCATAACTCTCATAAAGTGGAGAAAGAGGGAAAACCTCATGGGAAAAACCCTCCCCCAAAAAGAGAGAAGAAAACAAGATGCATGGATGGATGGAGTACTCAAGACCCCCCAAGAACTACATACATCATGTATATACAAAGAATTATCCCCCCATGAGAAGGATAGTTGGAGACATGATATCCCCCCCATAATGTAGAAGCTCCTATGTTGATGAAGACTACCTACAAACAATACATAAGCCAATGCTTACAAGAAACATGTCTCCCCTTAGGAAGAAATAGATACATCAAATGATGAAGAAGCCAATCCTTGTGCAAATGGAAGAAGGAAGAAGATGTAGGTCTCCATGAATGAATCTTAGAAGACTAAGTAGGAATCTCCAAGCTTAAAGAATCTATCACCTCATGTGACAAATCAAGTGAAGAAGGAGAAGAATCAGGTACACTATTCTCCAAAGAAGGTGAAGAAGTGTCTCCATCTATGATGAAACTATCATCAAGGGAAAGAGAAACCCCCTCACGTATGTCTTCCAAATCTTCATCACGAGAATCAACAAATGTTGAAGATGCATCCAAGTAGTCATCACACTTTGCAAGATCTAAAACACTATGATCATCCTGCTGAATAGTAGAGCCCATGTCTGAAGAAGCAGGAAGTGGAGGAGTAGGAAGATCAACACTTGTCTCAACAACAAAATGATTCAAGTGCCCAAAGTTCTCCTCATAATTATCCCTTGGAAAAGGGATGGGTACATCATGTATATCATCATCATTATCAACAAAATTAGAAAAGGAATACAAGCAGGATGTATGATCAACAACTCCCATAGCTATGACATCTCTAGTCTCTATGTCCCTAATGTAGACATAATCAGGAGTGAACTCAACAATTTTACCTTGTGCCCCATGTGTAATTTGGTAAATAGAAAGAAGATTAGTGGTCAAGGATGGTACACAAAGAACATCATTGAATGTCCCCTCTCCCATAGGAATAGAACATTTCCCACAAACTCTCATGAATGTGTTGTTACCCATCAAAATATTAGGAGAATTACAAGGCTCAATAGAAGAAAACATATCCATAGAAGATACCATATGATGTGATGCACCTAAATCAAGAATCCATTTACCTTGCTCAGGATGTGTGGAAGCCATGAGTGCTTGTCCTTTACCTTTATCTTTGGATGATGATGTAGATGTAGAAGCTGCCAAATGTGTAGAAGAAGGAGCAGACACTGATGAGGGCAACTTAATGTTGTGTTTCTGAATAATGTGAGTTAGCTCATCAATCTTCTTTTGAAAACACTTATGCTCATCATGTCCTAACTTTTGACAATATGCACATTTATCTCTCTTTCTTCTAGATGATTCCTCTCTTGAAGATGACTTGGATTCAATCCTTTTTGGTGAACAAGATTCATTACCTTTGTCTTGAGGCTTAGGATCCTTATTTTGTTTCTTTCCTTTTCCGTTAGAAGCCTTTGAAGTAGACTCACTTGCAATCAATGCTTGATGTGTGGAAGGCTTCAACTGACCCATGTGTGCCAACTTTACTTGTTCCCTTGTGATCTGCACTGCAAATTCATCAAGAGAGGGAAATTTGTATGCACTACCAAGAGCATCCATAATAGCATAGAATGTAGAAACAAAGCTAGAATAATCAGGACCAAGCTTGGAAAGAATAGAAAAGATCAATTATTCATCCCCTTTAACAATGCCACATGAAGAAAGTTCCAACATAATAGTATTGAACTTAGAGAAAAAATCTTGAATATTGTCAAAATCACTAGGATTGAGACCTATGAGATCATTCTCTAATCTGAATTTCCTCATTCTATCAGGTTTACCAAATATTCCTTCCAATGTGACCCAAGCATCATGAGGATGTGTGCAAGATGCAATATGAAAGAGCAAGTCACAAGAGATGGATGATCTAAGATAGCCAAGTGCTTTATCCCTTCTATCAAACCACTTTCACCTTTCTACAACACCTATTTGAGGTTCTTGATCCTACCCAAGAGTCATTCTAAGAAATCCAAGACTCAACAAATGATCACTTAAAGAAACTTTCCATTCATGGTAGTTATATGGAGTGAGGATTTTAACCTTTGAATTATCTATATTTCAACCAAATAATGACTGATAACTATTGATAACTCCTTCAAATGACTGATGCAAATTAGAAAACTGAAATCCAAGGATTTAACCAAGTGCAATAATAGCCCCAAAATGACCTATTTCTGAAAGTGATATGTCTATCCAAAATCACTCAAATCTGATTGTAGATCTAGAAAGTAGATGAAAAATCATGCACTTTCAAAAAAAAAATCACCTTAAAATGTTACCGTATGTGCCCAAACAAAGCCCTGGAAGTTGCAGAAATCAAGAACAGACAAGAATAGTCAACAAGATCTACAATTTATAACAAATCAGGAAACTAAAATGCAAATTCAATACCACCACTAGAAAGTTTAGGAAATTCTACCCAATTTCAAAAAATATTGCACTCGATTTGGAGCCCGGATGACCAAGTTATGGCCTCTCAAAGTCAGACTGTCAAATCAAAAATGCATATGGTGAAGATAGAATAATTTTCAAACCCTGCTGATGTCAGTGAAACATGGGGTTAAATTTGATGGTCATACGGATGTCAAAACAAATCCAATTTGCCCTATGTTTGATGGTTAGACGACCGTCAAATTTAGGATAGCAAAAATGGCCCCTTTGCTTACATGGTGATGACGTGGATATCCGTACCGATGATGTCAGCAAATGTACTGCTGACATTGGCTGACTGGGTGATGTTGCAATGACATGTCTTCTGGCCATGTGGCATCTTCTGGTTGTTCGCAGGCTTGCTGAGGTGGGTCTGCTACGACAGGATGTGTAGTCATGTGGCGTCCGGCTGGCGCTGATGTGGCATCTGGCTGGCGATCTTGGAGTGGAGGCAGAGGGTGCACCTAGGGAGCAGAGGCCGCTGGGTGGCAGAACTAGCTACTTTGGGTGGCAAGATGTAGAGGCATGCGTGGCCAGCTGAAGTGGCGCTGGCGGCGGTTGTGGAGAAGTCGTGATCTGGCGGCGGTTGCAGAGAGGACTGAGCGAAGGTGGTTGGCCGCTGTGGAGGTAGAGGGTGGGTGGTGTGGGAAAATTTAATCCCACATTCACCGCAGCCAGGGCTTTGCAGCCCTTTTAATATGTGAAGCACCCGAAAGTAAAACAAACAAGCATGCCTTTGTGTGTTGAGCATGCCTTCGGGCTAGAGCACTGATCGGGGCCTGTTGTGATGTGACTTGGTACTGTCTGCGAAGAATAGAGATAGAGAATATTCTCTGACACAGGGGCCGTAGCTCACCCAACAAAATTTTTACAAAAAAAAATTCTAAAAATATAGTAGAAAAAAATATTTTTTTTTAAAAAAAAAATCGTACCGGAGGTGTAGATCGAGCCGTACGGTCTGATTTGCAAAAAAAATTTGTCTCGATTCTGACTTTCACTGAATATGGGCGAGTTTATAGTCAATTTTAACCGAAACAGCCTCCCGAATGTAATGGTGAGGTCAGATCTTCTCCAAGATGCCTCTATCGTAGGCTGGTTGCCAGATCTGAGATTTGGAGCTTCAAAACTTGCAACAAGATCTCTTCAAATTGGGTGATCTAAAACGCTCCAATGGCTCTGATACCATGTAAGAATTTGCAAATAGAAAATATTGAACCAAGGATCTAAAGGTTGAAGAAAAGCACAAGATAGAAAATATGAATGCAATGATGGATTGAATAGATCTAATGAATTCACCTTGATTGAATTGATGAATGAATCAATGTTCATGAAATGATTACATAATAGGCCTCCTTATATAGGAAAGACAATAAGAGAGAATGATAAGGAGCTGATAAGCTATCACCTATGCTAGGTGTAATCACATGTCCACCAAATGTGGATCATCCTCTATTATGCAATAAATTATGTGCAATGGATTAGGATGATAATGTGATAAGAGCATGAAAGGTGGATCTCACACACAACGAGGTATGTGAAGACAACTATCACACCAAAAGTAGAATTTCTCCTACACTATGTGCTTAATAGATGTGCACTCTTAGGTGTCTCAATATTAAACTACTATGCAATGCATTATCCTAAGTAAGATTAAGTAAAGTGTAATTATGAATAATTAATTACACCAACAAGGAGTTTGCTCCTTGTTTAATGTTAGTTGTTCCTGCACAATCCACTCATACAACAGTGGAATGCTATGTGATTGACAATTTCATACAACTGGTCCTTTGGCGTGTATTAAACAAAATAAAATTTTCAGCATATTATTATAATTCTATTTCTTTGTTGTAAACATGCCATTGGTTCAGTTTTGTAAAAAAAAATTCGTGTACAATTTTTTTTTCTATTTTTTCCATTTGATAACCACAGTCAACATTTCAAAACAGTGAATAACATCAAATAATGGAGATAAAGCATGGGCTAGGGCACGACACAAGTAGATTAAAATTGAACCAATGACATGTTTACAACAAAGAAATAGAATGATAATAATATGCTGAAAATTTTATTCTGTTTAATACACACCAAAGGACCAGTTGTATGAAATTGTCAATCACATAGCATTTCATTGTTGTATGAGTGGATTGTGCAGGAACAGTTAACATTAAACATAGCCAGTGTTCTCTTTACTTTCTCAAATCTTTGCAAGTCAAGAACATTAGAGTAGTCCTCCTACACATGTACTATTGTGAAAATAATCACAAGTCTATTTGTTGGAGGGCTACTCAAAGTACACATGTTTGGAGGTCTGAAGGAAACAAGAGAATTTGAAGAGTCGCGAGTCTTAAGATTGTACTTAATATAGCCAAGCTTCATTCAATCATACATTCAAACATGAAACAAACCATTCTTAAACCAGGTTAAACTAGTAAACCAAAGGACATACTGATTATAAGTAAACTAGTAAACCAAAGGACATGCTTTTACTACTAAGTCTCTATTTTTTGGGCATATTGATTATAAGTACTTGACATATATCATAAATGTTTCTAATTAAGGTTGGTGGGATGATTACGCCTATCCTAAAAAAAGACTGTCAAATCATTATTCTTTCAAATCAATTACCTATCAACACATCCCTTGCGAGGGAGAGAAGCCAAACACATAAAGAACATGCACATAAACACGACAACTAAAAAACTTAAATGGAATACACCAAGAAGTACCAAATGATGAATGTTCAATTTTTGTAATGGCAAAGCAACATCAGAACTGTCCATTTATAGAACTTGATTTTTCTATAGTCCTAATGATTTTTCTTATTTCTTGTTTGTGCTTGGTGACAGGATTTTGAACATTGTTGACATACTTAAATGGAATACACAATACCAAATGATGAATGCTCAATTGTTGTAATGGCAAAGCATCAAAACTGTCCATTTCTAAAATTTGATTTTGTATAGTCTTAATTATTTTTCTATAGTCCTAATGATTTTGAAAATTGTTGACAAAGAGTGTTTCTTTTTTTTATTATAGTATAAATGATTTTTCTATAGTTGTAATGATTTTTCTTATTTCTTGTCTTTTGTCCCTTTTTGATTTCCTATGTCTGTGCTTCATGACAGGATTTTGTCACCTTCTTTTGATGGTATATTTCATTTAGTCTATGTGGATCGAATACTATTTTGTTCACTATTTTATTTCAGCTTCATATTTCTTTCATTTTCATATACACAGAGACTACACATGCTGATAAAAAAATGAGCTATTTGATTTAGGTTTACTTTTCATTATTGTAAATGGTTAATATTTCTGATGGTAATCCTTGGTGTATTTCATATAAAAATAATAAATGTAGTAATGATGGTGTGGTGCATTATTGATATATAGCCTCGATGACTCTTGTCAATGTGCCAAATTGTCGATGTGGTGGTGGGCAGTGTGTGTTGAAGACTTCACGGACACCGAACAACCCTGGATGACAATTTTGGTGCTGCCCAAATAGAAAAAAGGTTGCTGATGTGTATATATTTAATGTTTCTAATGTAAATACTATTCATTATAATATAAGAACTAATGTAGACTAGGCATCACAGGGAAATAATGGCTGCGGATACTTTAGTTGGGTTGATGACAACTCATTTGCATCTATTCACCCATCTCCACTTATCTGTGATGAAGGATTTGAGTGCAAAACGTGTCAGGCTAGGGAAAATTCTAAAATTATATTTTTACGATGCCTTCTATGTATTGTAATCTCATATCTTTGTTGCGACCATATGCAGAGATGAACTTAGGAATTAGTTAGTTTAGTATTTTCATATTGTAACTAATATTTTAATATGGATATGACGTAACTTCTCTTTGCCTCAAGTGCGCATATATATGGTTTACATCTTTTTTTAGAATAATTCTTCATGTTTATGGCTCAGGTAAGCCCCAATCTGCTATCAATCACATGATTTAACGTATAGTGTTTTCTTGGTTGTTCCATTTTTTCCTTGACCTTGACTATGGATTGACTATCATTTTCAAGCTTGAGCATGGCCTCGTACCATGCACCATCTGTAGATTTGTATGCAACACTGATTTACGAACGTAAATAACGCATTGAACATAATCTACGAACATTGTGTGTATGAAGTCTTGCTGAAGTTTGAGCATCCTCCCTTTATTCTAGTGAGGGATTGGAATGAGTTCATTTTGGATGCAAAAGAGAAAGGGGATACTCAAAGAGGAATTACACCAACAAATGGGAGAAGGTATAAACATTTTAATAGATTTTTATTATTAAATAATGAAATTTGCATATACTAGTGTTCTAAGCATCCTCATTACATGATTTAAGGTCTTAGTCTACGGAAAAATTAAATTAGACTTACTATCCAAAATACATAAAAAACATGCACATAAACACAACAACTGAGAAACATAAATGTAGATTTCACAATAGCTGAGAAACATAATTGTAGGCATCATAGTCACAATCTTTTGGAGACAACGTAATTGAATTGTGTACCCAAGCGATGTAGAGAAACTTCTGCACCCCCGATTCCGAGTTGAATACATCTTTTGGAGGACCTTGTATTCATGAGAAATAGATGTAGTCAACTTGGAATCGGAGGTGCAAGAGTTGCTCTCCACCATCTGGGTATACAACTCAATTACGTTGTCTCCAAAAATTGTAACCACGATGCCTACAATTATGTTTCTCATTTGTTGTGTCCCAGGACCCCTTATGACCCTTTACGACCATTTACAATCCCTAAGAATACATCTTAGAGGTCTTAAAATGTTGTAAAGGGTCATAAGAGGCTCCTAGGAGGGGCCAGATGAGCTTCCACCTTCATGTGGTTGGCCCTGTTAAGTAGAGAATGTTTAACTATTCTCAAAACAAAGAGAAGCTCAATAATTTAAGGTCTCAATCCATCGAGATGCTGAAAAAATGACAGGAATCAATGATGGAGAGTTTTTAGATTCTGAGAAGACATATATGGAGTGGAGGCCAGATTGAGTACCAGTGCAAAGTGTTAATAATTATAGCCTTTCAGCCAAGATCAAACTGATCAAATAAATACCCTTGTGTGATTTATAATAATAAGGAGATTATTATTTCATTTATATATATGTATTGGTTGAATTAGTTAAGGGCCCAAGGTCGGCCTCTTGGCTTTAACATTAAATATATTTAATAAGACTAGGTCGGCCCTCTTGAAGATAATTCAATTCATATATATATGGTGTTGGATTCTAGGGAGAGAAGCACCAAAAACATAACATGCTTCCCTCCCCCAAAACCTTGATTCTCTGCCTTAAGCAAACTTAGATCAGCATATATTGGTGTGAAAGATAAGCAGCTTCGGCTAATAGATAAGAACAAGTCTGAGCATGAATAAAGATTAGATTATGATCTGATCCATACAACAAGCAATTATTGACAATGTTAACTACGAGTTGATTAGGGCTGGAAGCCTCTGTTAGGACTGGACTCTTCCTCAATACACTAACACTAAGGTACTAATTAGGTTCTCCTCAACACCTTTGTTAGTACAGTTTGGAGGCATATAGACTAGAGTATACTTGGTTGATATCCGGGTATCTTCTATCCCTTCTTGTTTACTTTATTCTATGTTTAGCTATGTTAGATCTCTATAGTAGTTTGTTCATTCTAGAGTAGAATCTAAAATATATCAACAAGAGATGATGATTCATTAACCTACATCTATAAAACCTTCACAATTATCCTTTCTTTGGCCTCCACTTTTTCTTCTTCTCAAAAATGGTTATCTAGAAACTTTGGAGACTGCCGATTCTTGTTGTACACAACCTGTGCGTGTTGATGACAATGAAGACGTGCATCACAGTAATACAAGTAAACATCTTAAATTGATTGGTGTAGTAATACAAATTTAATTGCAATTGGTGTTTGGATTAATGTAACAATTTGTATTGCAGCTATAGAGAGTGTAGAGGCCGTTGTTAATGAGTAGGTTGAGGTTGAGGCCGAGGCCAGACAAATTGACCTCGATGTTGATGATGTGACTAGATCAGGTAAAGAGCTATACGATTATGAATGTTGTCAATGCCTTTATTACCAAGGAATCACCACCCGCCATTAATGAATATTAATGAACACTTACACCATGAAGAAGACAAATGATTAAACAGAAAGAGAGGACCAATTGAACCATCTTGTGGTCAGTCTATATCACATTGAGAAACAACGTCAAGACTTGAGAATCAAAAAAATCAAAAGTTTCTTCAAGACCATGAATGATCAACAACATTCCATCAGAAAACAAAACACTAATCTATGTTATCATTAAGCCATAAAATATGTCTTTAAAGTTTAGAAGCATCACAAAAACTTTCAAGAAACATAGTACTATCCAAAATATGTCTTTAAAGTTTATTTCTAATGATTATGATGATGTTGATGTTTATGTCTATAATTTATTTCACTTACTGATGCTTGCCTAGATTGAATTTTGAATTGCCAGGTTGGAGAACACTTTCAAAGTTTAGGGTCTGTTCCACATGATACTCTTAGTTACAGCTCAAATGCAACTCAACATATTTTTGATGCTGGGCAACCCACTGTAGAAACTCATCCGCAGGTGAAATTTAATGTTGTGAATCTTGGCATTGTTAATGTTATTACTTTTCCTCACATTTCATATTTGTGAAAATGTTTCTTGGCACTATCTTCTTTTTCAATTCCTATATTTGCAGCTTTTTAGATCATTAACTTAGGCATTACATGTCTTTATTCAAAGTTTATTCTAACACTATATTATATCTTATTCTTATTACAATGTTCTTTGTTGTGGGGCAGGAGGTCAATCTTCATTGTCTTCATTGTGGGGGACAGTGAAGATTTCTCTGACAAATAGTAGGTCTTCTTTAGTATCTTATAATAACATGCTAAACTGATAAAGGTGTTATGGGCATTTAATTTGCAATTACTAATAGATTAATCATATTATTACTATGCTTAATGTTCCATTTAAATGCATTTAACACAAAAAAAAAATTTACAAAACTAAACCAATGGCATATTTACAACAAAGACATGTTGAGGAGTTTTCTCCTTGTTTAATGTTAACTGTTCCTGCACAATCCACTCATACAACAGTGAAATGCTATGTAGAAGGGATGGTTGATAGTGTCCCTTGAGGGAAGGGGGATTGTGAAAGACTTGTTATCATTGTATTGTGTATTTCCAATATGTTTGGATGTAGGGCAGACCATGAGAATGAAGGATCATTCACTGATTGCATGATAACCTAGTTTTGAAGGGTCACTGGTTGAGGGGACAGTCAAGGTCCAGATGATTGGGCCATTGGAGGACCCTATTTCTTTGTATTAATTTCTATTCAAATTGGATGCATGGATTTCTTGTGAATTATCGGCTGCTACGTATCCTGCAATTGCATTTGTAAATCTGTATATACTTCTCTAGGGTTGTAAGCCACTTACAGATCAAAATAGAGAAACTAAATCAAAATCTTTCTTTGTTCTATTTCCTTTTAACAATCTCAACTATCAATGATACAATACATTTGATGCCCTAAGCTATCAATACAAATGACCTAGCTAGAAGCTCATGGGCTGTCCATTTGATAACCACAGTCAACATTTCAAAAAAATGGATATCCTTGAGCACAAGCACCAATAACATCAAATAATGGAGTTAAAGCACGGGCTAGGGCATGACACCAGTAGAATGTGGTCATTTCAGTGACAGCAATATACAATGGCATCATTAAATATATATGCTAGTAATATCAACAAATGTGAATCCAAACATTTGAAAACCAATGACATGTTTACAACAAAGGTCTAATAGAACTCCCAACAATTCTTAAACATACTTTATCTGATATGATGAATTCTTAAACAATTAAGGTTGGAGTAGACATAGTTATCACACTTTTTTTTTTGTGTGGTACAAGGAAAATTTGGCTAGGTCAAATCTTCCTTCATGCTAGCAGTCTACAAAATTAGACCTTTATTAACAATTGAGCATATCAGATAACTAGTATGTTTAAGAATTATTGGGACTGGTCCTTTGGCATGTATTAAATAGAATATATAGAATTTTCAGCATATTATTATCATTCTATTTCTTTGTTGTAAACATGCCATTGGTTCAGTTTTGTAACTTCACTGTTGTATGAGTGGATTGTGCATGAACAGTTAACATTAAACAAGGAACAAACTCCTCAACACATCTTGGAAACTCCATTCACTTCTACCAAGAATAAAGCGTTTAATCCATTCAACATTACATATAATCATTAGACAGTTACATTTTCTGACTGTGTAGAGGAACAGTCATGACCAAAACTACTTTCACCCTTGCACAAGCTATTCCAAACTTCAAGTAAAATGAGCAATATGCTATATCAAATCATTCATATTCATAGTAACCATTCAAAGGATCATTTTGTCAATGAACCCTTTGACTGTACCCCTGCGGCAGAGAAAGGAAACCTCAAAATAGAGAAAGGAAACTTAGTAAAACCAGTCTATGTCATTGTTTGTGAGGGTACAGTCATTATAAGTGCCTCTCAAACCTCTCCAAACATGTAAGATTGTCTTTAAATACTTTATTGATCTCTTCTAAACATTGACCAAATCAAACCTACATTTGAATCCACACACAATAACCCCAAAATGAAGGGTTTTGTATCCTTTAATGAATCTCAGTCACTGGTAATGCATGGACAGTCAAACCAGTAGTCTCCAAAGCATTCAATAAGTGATTGAATTGTATTTAATACATGCCAAAGGACCATTTGTATGAAATTGTCAATCACATAGCATTTCATTGTTGTATGAGTGGATTGTGTAGGAACAGTTAACATTAAACAAGGAGCAAACTCCTCAACACACCTTGAAAACCATTGAATTCAATAATAAATGAAACCTAACACCAACACTATTCCTTCCATTCACTTCTACCAAGAATAAATCATTTTATCCATTCAACATTACATATAATCATTAGACAATTACATTTCCTAACTGTGTACTAGAGGAACAGTCATGACCAAAATGATCCAAACATTTGAAAATAGTGAATCGATATCCTTGAGCACAAGCACCAATAACATCAAATAATGGAGATAAAGCATGGGCTAGGGCACGACACTAGTAGAATACGGTCATTTCAGAGAGCATTCATGATCAAATAAAATGCAATGCATTTGAAATTTTCGGTCGAATATGATGCTAGAGGCTCGAAAGATGAAGAAATCACATATGAAGAACATGCCATTGGTTCAGTTTTGTAAATTTGTTTTTTGTGTAATTAGTAATTGGAAAATTAAATGCAGATAACACCTTTATCAGTTTAATTAGCATGTTATTATCATATCAGATAAATTATGTTTAAGAATTGTTGGGACTGGTCCTTTTGCGTATATTAAACATAATAGAATTTTCAGCATATTATTATCAATCTATTTCTTTGTTCTAAACATGCCATTGGTTCAATTTTGTAGATTTGTTTTTTGTGTTAAATGCATTTTTCATGAGGAGGGGTCTTGTTCTGAGGAGATTGATGAAGATTGTGCACCTCAAAAACTAATTCATAAGGTACCAATCCATGTTTCCTATTCACTTATATTTTTGGTTTGGTAAATCTCCTTATAAGTTTCATGTCCTTTCTTTTGATTACTATGGATGAGATATATATCTTACATTTAACATTCAACTTCTTTACATTTTAGAATGTGTAGTGTGTTTTTTGAGGATTTTACCAAATCAACATTTAACATAAACCAAAAACACCAAATTGATATCTTGCCCTTGCAACGTGACAAAATATTTGCATTTGACCAATAACTGCAAGTAATTGAACGATAAATCCACATACCTGTATCTTTGTAAAATACCCGGAACATCAAAAAGATGGCTAAGTGGCTACCACCATGATTTTTATCTACTGAATATGGGAAAAAAAAACACCAAAAAGAATCGAATAGAAAACATGATTGGTCATTTCAGAGAGAATTTATGATCAAATAAAATGCAATACCTTCTCTCGCTCTCGATCAGCTTTCACCCGCTTGTTTTCTCCCACTCCTTTTCTCTACAATCAGAATAAAAATGATTTGGTTGTTTCAAAACAGTGAATCGATATCCTTGAGCACAAGCACCAATAACATCAACTAGTTTGATCTATGGGTACCCTAATGTTGGCAAGAGTTCTTTTCTTAATAAGATTACTCTGCAAGCTTGAAGAAGTGATATATTTTGGCAAATGAAGAGTGGAAAGATGATGATGTTCCTGAGATCATGGATGGACACAATATTGCAGACAGAATGGGAAGACATCTTTTGAGCCTGGCCCTGGATCCTTTGATAATTGGGGTAGGATCGAGACCTAGGCTAAAAAGATGTCTTCCTTTTTGTTGTGGAATATAGGCTCTACTGCTGCAACAATGATAGACTGCGATGTACATATCACAACAGCTGAGAAACATAAATGTAGGCATCATGGTCACAATTTTTTGGAGACACAACATAATTGAGTGCTATTCCTAGATGATGCAAAGCAACCACTACTTTTCATCGTCTGGAAAAACCACTCAATTATGTTGTGTCTCCAAAAAAATGTGACCATGATGCCTACATTTATGTTTCTCAGCTGTTGTGTCCCAGGACCCCTTATGACCCTTTACGATCCCTAAGAATACATCTTAGAGGTCTTAAAATGTTGTAAAGGGTCATAAGAGGCTCCTAGGAGGGGCTAGGTGAGCTTCCACCTTCACGTGGTTGGCCCTGTTAAGTAGAGAATGTTAAACTATTCTCAAAACAAAGAGAAGCTCAATAATTTAAGGTCTCAGTCCACAGAGATGCTGAAAAAATGATGAGAATCAATGATGGAGAGTTTTTAGATTATGAGAAGACATATATGGAGTGGAGGCCAGATTGAGTACTAGTGCAAAGATGATGATTCGGTAACCTACATCTATAAAACCTTCACAATTATCCCTTCTTTGGCCTTCACTCATTCCTCTTCTCAAAAATGGTTGGATAGTGTTTTCTCATCCATGCATGAAATGTGCTAATGATCGTATAAAATTACTTTAGGCCTCCAGTATTGATGAGATGTACAAGTGTAAAATGTTTTTGTGAGACTGTGATCAATTTGTGCAGTGTACATAAATGCAAGGCGATGATTATTCTCGACAATCGACAGGTAGCTAGGACTAAAGTTAACACAGCTCAAGAGACCATCATAGGTTGTCTCTTTCTTCAGTCTATATTATTGACAGAATTTTTTACCTTTCATTAGCTCATCAAATCCGTGGATTTGAAAGAATTTAATAGAATATTTTCATGACAACGTATATTATTTAAGTTGACGTTGCACAAATTTATCTACTTTGCGCACTTGTATACTATGAAGACGGCGATAAAGAAGCATCTCCTCCCATGGCAATGCTTCTTTATTGCCGTCCTCATAGTCTACAAGTGCGCGAAGTAGATAAATTCATGCAACATCAACTTAAATAATATACGTTGTCATGAAAATATTCTATTAAATTCTTTCAAATCCCCGGATTTGATGAGCTAATGAAAGGTAAAACATTCTGTCAATAATATAGACCGAAGAAGGAGAGAACCTATGATGGTCTCTTGAGCTATTTTATCTTTAATGTGCATATCCGTCAGTTTTTTTCCACTCAACAATTAATTCTGATAGAAGTGCTACACATTCGACAAATCAAATGTCGGAGAAAAATAATTTTCGACAGTACTTCCGACAAAAATGCTATACGTTCGAGAGGGAACCTGTTGGAGAAATGTTGAAGGACTATCGCTCTTTCGATAGTTTAAGTGTCGCAAATAGAAATGTTTCGATAGAAACTTTGACATTAATGCCATATTATTGACAGGTATATTTGTCATAATTAAGTGGCAAGTGTCGCTATTCCAACAGTTATACTATCGGAAAGTATATGTTTTTGACAGTTAATTCCGACAGAGATTGTATATTTTTGATAGGTCATTGTGTCAGAATTTTGATGGATGAACTGTAGAAAATTCCATAAGGAAGTTGTTTCCATGTGCAAGTTTTCGATGTGATATGGTGTTGATAAATCGACGGATACATCTTATGTCACAATTTCCTACGCAAAAATGGTGATGGACCCATCTGTCGAAATGCTGACAAATTAGCATTGCAAATCTGACAAATAGCCGTCAAAATTTGACCCCAAATATAGTAGTGTAGGGTAAGTCTGAAATTTTCTCCTTTTATACTCTAGTTCACAAGAAAAGGGAGATTTGTGTCATTTTAGGTATGAGAGTGGGCACTCTTCTAGGAAAGTATTTAGGGATCCCTTTGTTTAGTGGAGCAAGTAGAGTGAATTTATAGAAGAAACTTATAGATGATTGCTCCAATATGATAGATGGATGGAAGAGTATATGGTTGTCCTTGGATAGGAGTATTATAATGCTAAATACTGTAATATCAGCCATTTTGGTGTATTCTATGATGTGCATGAGAATCCCAAAAAAAATTGTTAAGAAAATAGAGTAGAGAATGCACAAGTTTTTTTTATAATGGAGAAAATGAGCAGGATAAAGTACCACTACTTTCATGGGATAAAATTTTTTAAAAATGAGGGAGTTGGGTTGAGAGACTATAATTTATTGAATGAAGCCTTGGGAGCTAAATTGGTGTGGAATATGTACTCTCAACCAAACCAACTACAAGTCAGAATTTTGAAATCCAAGTATTTGAATTCAATACAAAATAATAGAATCTTTACTATTTGGAACCCTTCCCTAGGATAAACAATCTATAGCTTTATGATCTCTTATAGACAGGTGATAACCAATCATTTAACTTGGAAGGCTGGAAATGGACAACAAGCGAACTTTTGGGATGACTCGTGGAATGGTTACACATCCTTGATGGATAGAGTGGAGTTGAATGATGTAATGAATTGGTGCTTGGATAATTGGGGTCCCAATGTGAGGGACTATTTAGAATTTCAAAGGGGAGAGATTGGGGATGTTTGGTGCTAGAAAAGTTTACAAGATGCAAAATTACCTAAAAAGTAAAGATCAACTTATTGAGATCTTTGGATCAAGGAAAGTGGTTATCACGGGAAAGTATGACAAAGTGGTATGGTGCATAGCTAGTAATGGTAAATACTCTGTGAAACTGGGTTACCAATTCTTAGATCGGGCCCAAGGAGATGGAGATTGGCCAACTGATTTATTATGGGGTAAGGAATGTCTTTTGAAGGCTAGATCCTTTGTGTGGCTAGCTAGCTGTGATAGAATCTTAATGAGGGAAAGAAGAAAAATATTGGGAATCTATGGTCCTAAATGTGTTTTGTGTGAAGAGGATGACAAGGATGTTGATCACTTACTACTAAATTGTAAGATTACAATAGAATGTTAGACCATGGTTATAAATAAATTAGAATGCCAGGGACCGCTTCCTAATACTTTGAAGAAATATTTTGAAGGGTGGCCTTAGAGGATAGAGAAATCAAAACTATCAAGTATTTGGACTCTATGTCCATTTATTTTTTAGAATATGTGGAAGAAAGGAATAGGCATATTTTTAGGGGTAAAGAGGAGAGTTTAGGTAGACATAAACAAAGGATTAATAATGCTATAGAGGATATTGTATTGGATCTGTGACATCTAGATTATTTAATCCTAAAAACCCCATTTACCTTAGGAGATAAAGAAATCCATAAATATTGCCCTTGGATTAAGGTCAGGCATGTGAATGGCCTTGGAAGGGTTAAACCATTATCTCTCGTCAAGGTTTTAGTTGTGTGGTTAAAACCTACAGAGGGATGGTGGGAAGAAAATTTTGATGGAGCCACTAACTCATTTGATATCAAAATCTAATGAAACTTCTTGACTAAGTATAGGAATTTTTTTTTGTCAAATCATATGAGGTTAAAGGTGTCAAATTGTTATTTTTAAAAAAAGATTGCTTGACATTTGCTACAATTCTAACGATGTTCGATTTTGTCAGAAGTCCAACAAAATTTGTCAGAATTCTATATATACTTTCATGGACAATGTTTTCTGTATTTGCGACAACGTTTTGCTCAATTTATGAAGGTTATAGATCAAATTTTTTATAGTCCAATTTTGTTGGTTGTTAAGTAAAATCATGCTAGATAATATTAGTCAAGAACAAAACAAAGAGACAATTGCTATATTGTGGTCTACATTGAAAATAAAAGGTGATGGTAAATGTTATTGTCCTTGCAATAATTGCAAGGGCTTAAAGATGAGAAGACTTTTAATCACAACAACTGAGAAACATTATAGGTAGCATGGTCACATTGAAGGGGGGCATGATTATCATCCATTGGTAGGTTTTTTATTATATGTTTTTAAATTTATTGTATTTGTAATGTTTATGTTTAGATCATGATCATGATCATGGTTTATTTGTGTTGATCAATATTATCATGATTTTTTGCATCCTCATGATGTTTCTACCCATGATTAGGGTGCTCTAGGTCCTTCACATGTTGGCCATGTCCATGTGCATACACCACCTCATATATTTACATGTTCCTATCCTTTCATTAATATTTTATTATTGCTCGTATATTTCATATATTATTTAAGGTACTTCAGGTGCTATCCATGTTCATTTGCATACACCACCTCCTTCAACCCCATCATCCATGCATATATTACTGACTAAAATGTTGGCAACACATAGCATACAAGCATTAGGTAGTGCACCCTTTAGCTGTGTCAAGAATATGACAAAGGGTAGAGTAGGACATGTACCTAGGGATGTGGATACCCCTAGCGGTGATATTTTAGTAGCATTTCCTAGATCTTCCCATATTACTAGTATAAGAACATTTAGGGTCACTTTTTTGGTGATTGATGATTTCATTCCCATAAAGATAGAGAAGGTTCCAGGTACTTTAAGATTATTATTATATATAGTCCAATTATAATTTACTTATTGATCACTCTTTTTGGACTAATGATCCCATGATTTGTTTTGCAGGCAATGATGTTTTTTTATAAAAATCTAAATTATATTATATTGGAGATATTCAGGTCCACCATATGTACATGGTGGAATGCCCAAAATAATCAATTAAAAGATGAATTCATAAATCGTTTAGTTGTGTAGTTCAAAAATGACACATTCAATAAAACCAAGGTCCTTCAGAAAGTTGGCACATATCTAAAGTATGTGAGGGACCAATATAGGTCACATTTAGAGAAAAACAAAAAGTACAAGTGTCCCCCCATGATTCCAAAGAAGGAGTGGAAGGACCTGGTTTTAGATGGAAAGGAGAAAGATGAAAAGAGAAAAGGACATACACCACCGGGCCAAGGAAGGTATGTGATACTATCAACAATGTAATTATGTACTAATTACTCCTTATTTTTACACAATCTAACATATTTCAAACTTTTCATAGGTTGTCTAACACATCGAAGGCAACAAAGGAAAGACTAGAAAAATACAGGCAACAAAAACTTGGCTTTGGTGGTTATATGAAAGTTGTCACACAAATTGTAAGTATCAATAAATTAAATATTCCATCAAAATAATAAATTAAAACAAATTTTTTTAATCATACAATAGAAGAAAAATTCATGATATTATGCAAAAAATGCAGGACTTTGAATTCAATAGAGCACCCACAAAAGATGACATGAAGATTACCTTCCAGAAAAGCTATGAAGTCATGGATGAACACCTAAGAGTCTTGAGTGGGAAAACAAAATCTTCCAATGCATCTGATACATAGGTAAATAACCTAAATGAATATTATTTAAAATTGAATACTTGAGAAATAATATGTTTGATATTAATTTCCATCATAAAGTGACTATATGTGTTTTAAATAAAAAAGCAATGATAAAAATTCACATGACATTGGAATGCAGTCTGTTGAGGGTGCAACACAACCTACACATGATAAAGGTCATGGTGTGCATCCTGATACTAGAGGTATTCATGTGCTATACACAATTTGTATGCAATTACTAATATAATTAAACATCTTTAATTATAATTTATGTATTAATTAATGTAACCTTTTCTATTTTTACTTTAGAGCATGTAGAGTGTGATGAACATGTTGAGCATGATTAGGCTAGACAAGTACATCGAGAATGTGATGTTCCCCCATCAGGTAAAGAGGACCACTGTTATTCTTTTAAACAAATTTAATTGCAATTTGTGTATTGATTAATGTAACCTTCCATGTCTCAGCTCCAGAGGATTTAGGGGGTGTTTATCATGTTGAGGATGAGGCTAGATGACATGATTAGGAAGTTGATGTGTCTCCATTAGGTAAAGAGAACCCCTCCAATGATCTTTTATTTAATGAAATAATTGTAACAATAATAAAAAAACTTATCAATCTAACCCATTTCTTTGTTATTGTAGTGGACACCCCTTTGCATAGGCCTCCACATCATGTCACTAGGCATACATTAAGATTAGGAGAAGAGAGCACAACAACTGAAGAGGATAAAAATGATGAAGAAAATAATGCTCCACTTCATATTTTCTTAGCTTTAAAAAAATACAAAAAAGAAATGATTGTAATCATATTATGTGCTAATGAATGAATTTTAATGATAATGAATGAATTTTAATGTTTTTTATCTATTAATGAATGTTACGTGTTAATGAATGTTAATGGATATTATGTGTTAGTGAATTTTATGCAATAATGAATGAATGTTATAGTTTATTAATGGATGAAAGAATGAATGAATGTTATGTGTTAAGGGGGAATTTAGAGTGATGTTAGGGGGGTGGGGGTAAAATGAGCTTCCACCTTCACGTATTTGACCCTATTAATAGATAATATTAAACTATTCTTAAAACAAAGAGAAGCTCAATAAGGTAACACACTTTTCAATAATTCATTATGCTCCATTGTTAGTCTTATTGCATAAGGTGTATTGAATCTTAATTGCAAGTTCCAACAGAGCCAACATGAAGAATAACACCACATGTTACTTATTAGTGGAGACCATCATAGGTAAGGTCCTTGATAAGATTTGAGATTTATGTTTCAATTTTTTTGTTTACGTATTATCTTGTTGTTTATGAAGCTTAATTCAACATGTAATCAGTTTGAAAATTGATGTGGAGGCTATAATGATTCACCAAATTCACCTACACACAATGTCATTTTACAACTTTATTTTGTAACAACACCCACTAAAAGAGTTTTCAAGAGGAATTACTCTTTCACAATTAGGTTTTCTCAAAAGCATTTAGACAATCCAAGATGTCTTATCAAACCAACATTATCAAATATAATTAGGAGCCACTGACTAATCCTAATTCCAAATCCAATAAATTTACTTTAGTTTTCAGCCCTCATAGACTGATCACACTCCCTTTTCTCAAATCAATAATTATTCTCAAAGATACTTTGCAAAATCCTTAATAGGCTCACAATACTTGATCTCCAAACTCACAACATGGCTTACCCTCAGCCCAAAGAGGTCTATTTAAACATATATAAATTACTTAAAACCAATTTTGGATCATCTACATGATTAGTTGATCAGTTAGACTCATTTAGACAATGTTGTTGAAATGTTGCAAAAGTTGTCAAGCAACTTTGCAACATTTTTACAAATTTTTGACATTTTAATCCCATGACCATACTATGAACATTATTACATCAAACTTTCATCAAATATACCTTAAATGATTTAAATTACTTGTATTTAAATTTTCATAAGAATGAAGTTTTGCATCTTTTATGATTATTACTTTGTCAAATGATTCTGAGGCTATCATAGTGGAAATTTGGTGTAGGTGCACTAATACCACTATGGCCATGAATGGTTAAATTTTTAATAAATCCAAGGAAAATACCATTTGGATTATTTTCAAGTATATGTGTGTTTCTTGAGTCCATTTTGAGAAGACTCAAGGATCAAATTTCATATGGAAGGCCTATGAGGCACAATGTAATCATTTGGTCTATAAGGCCCTAGGTTGGTCAAACCGGCCAAACTAGTCAAACAAGGGTAAGAATAATTGTAATAAGGTATGATAGTAATTTTTGACTTGTTTATAAGGTTATAATGTTAATTTGGAGTCAATTGATGTCAAGTTGTAAAAGTTGCAAAAGTTGCTTGACAACATTTGCAACATTTGCAAAATAAGTTGTCAAGTGTTGAACCAACACCCAAGTAATTAAAAATTAGTTGTTGAAAGTTTGAAAATGTTTGAATGTACTTAAATACCCCTCTTTGGGTCGAGGGAGGACATTCAATGGATTTTGGATGAATATTTCAAATAAAATATTACATTTCATCATTGTTTTTACTGCAAAATTCCTGATCAGTCACGTGGCATTCATACTTGATGATCAAATTCAGTTCCAAATCAATTGGGAAGTAAAATAGGATGCATTTAATTTCATTTGAACCTAATTTCAATTATAGTCATTGAATAAGGAGGGAGAACCAATTATTTATTTCTAAACAGTGTTCAAACTCTCATGTTCATGGGTTTCATAGAGATTGGTATATAGCTTCATTTTTCACCAATCAAAAAATTCCTATATTCTAGAGTCTATTAGAATGTTGACATATAAATCCATTTTAATTGGTTGGAGATCAAATAGTTTGGAATTGGGCGAGATCTTGCAAGCCCTAGTCTAAATGTGGTATAATTTTGGCTTACTGTGACTGTAATTTTTCCTTTTATTTTGTAATAATTGATTTGGAAGAGAGTCTAATGGTTTGATATAATTTAAAGAATTTTTTTTATTTTTTATTTTAGGAAAAATTGGGTGAGCCACTATAATATTTGACTGTGATATAATTTAAAGAATTTTGTTAAGGACACTAAAAATCCATTATATACTTTGGATCGGGATTTTTATATTGTTTTCATTGGTTGATTGTAATGTCACTGTCCTAGTTGTCTAAGTTCTGTAATAGTGATAATTCATGGCTATTTGGTTTTTAATTCAAATGATTGGTGATATAATACCCTTGAAGAATTTTGAACCAATTAATATAGCATCTACATCTATTCCTTAAAATAACCTCTTCTAGAAAAGATCTAATTGCATTGTGAGATTGTCCTAGATCACCTCAACCAAGATGATTGTTCTGTCATTTGAATTTAGTGGGCCTATAATTCCTTTAGGGTTTTGATTTAAGTCTATCCTAATCATATTTATACTTCTTCTTTCACTGGTCAAGAGTTCCTAAGTTTGTTTTACTTATGACTATCCATTCCATGCTCTATTTTATCTATCAAATCATGAAAACCATGTTTGATGGTTAAACTTATGTATATGGTGCAATTAGAAAAAGGGTTGGGATACTTATCAATGTTTCCTTATTTTTCTAGGGTGTTGTTAAAAAAAAAGATCCTAATACAGAGATATTTGTCATCCAAGCTCATCTAGAAGCATGAAGGTCAATTTCATAGTGAAGGGTTTGTGGAACCAAGAAGTTGAAATAATGTTGTTGTGCAAGGTAAAACATGTGTGGAGGGTGTCCCATTAAACAAATGATCAAATGTGTGTGTATATTGTCTATTAAAGAGAAATATTCCAATTCAAGTAAGTTTTGATATAATAGAGGGCCAAGTATCCTTTGGGATGTGTGTTTGTTAATGGGAAAGTTTGGTATTGAGAATTTGTTTTCTATTTGGTCTGATCAATCTATAGGCCTAGGTTAATGGTTCCCATTGAGGGTATGGTGATTAAGTTAAGAGGATTATTGAAAGTATCATGGTGATGTTATTGATGA
Source organism: Chamaecyparis obtusa (assembly GCA_027943335.1). Lineage (NCBI taxonomy): Eukaryota > Viridiplantae > Streptophyta > Pinopsida > Cupressales > Cupressaceae > Chamaecyparis > Chamaecyparis obtusa. Next base: position 182,911 of record BSBK01000494.1, on the reverse strand, counting down.
TGTAAAGGTAATTTTTGGGCTTGAGAAACAAAGTTGAGTGGGAGTTGTTGCAAAATAAGAAAGGAAAATGGAGTTGCCTTGTGATAACATGTGGGTCGAAGATGCTTTGCATCAAAATCAGATTAGAAAGAGTATGTTCATGTTTCCAACAAAGTTGATAAGCCATTTTACCATAGTGGATATTTTGTAATTAAGGCATGTAATATTTGGTTGAATCCTCACATTCATCTACTCATTCAATTTTGGAAAGGATGATTAACTATTGCTAGGTTGTTCATGTATGAGATATTGTGCTTCAACTCTTCTTGTGATTAGAAAATTGTGAGTTCATATCATAGTATGATTATACAATAAGTTTATTGGATGATGAAGGCCTATTTTGTGTTTGAAGGAGTTGTTGTTTCTTCTTTAAGTTTGTCAGTGCACCATTTATTCATTGCCTGTTATTTGAAATTTACACTATCAATTTTATTAGGTTAAGAAAAATTATTAATGTAAATGCAAAATATTTTTGTATTGTATATTCATATCATTCCTATTGATAAGACACATTTTGTTCCAGATGATTTCCAGAGCACTAGAAGGCATTTCCATTAACTATACTTCATAATTGCAGTATCCTAAGAATAAATATGTGTACCTCTACAAGTGCTCTTATCGAGAAACTTAGGGACATGCTTCCTATTTTTCAAAGTCATATGGGAGAACTATTATTCCTTTTCTCAACATTTCTTTCAAGAGGACTGGTATGTACCTAGTTTGTGGGGTTAGAATTAATCAATTTTCCAATACTAGTAGTCATGTTACTTGTCATTTAGATTATTATGTTTTGATTAATTTATAGTACATTATTTTGATGATGTTTCCTTTTATTGTCAATATTATTGTTTGATAAGTGGAAAGTGTTCTATATGGTCACACTTTCTAGTGATTGCTAAAATATGTTTTTTTTAAAATTTGAGTGGTATGTGAAATAAGAATCCAATTGAACTTCCACATTGTTTGTAAAGGATACTATATTACCTTGAGTCAAGTTGAAGAAGGGTATAGTGCAGGTGCACTAATACCACTATGGCCATGAATGGTCAAAATTGTATAAGGCCAAGGAAAAAGGCCATTTGTATTGTTTTCAAGTTTATACATGTTTGTTGAATCCAATTTGAGAAGACTAAAAGATCTAATTTCATATGTAAGGCCTATGAGCCACAATGTAATCATTTGGCCTATAAGGCCCTAGGGTGGTCAAACAATCAAATTGGTCAAATAGGAGTCAGATCATCCAAATAAGGTTTGATATTCATTGTTGACATGTTCATAAGGTTATAATGTCAATTTGGAGTCATTTGATGTTAAGTTGTAAAAATTACAACAATGTTGCTAAAGATGCTTGACAAATTTTGCAACATTTACAAAATAAGTTGTCAATTAGGGAATAATGACCAACCTGGTGAAAAAATGGTTGGAGTCAGTTAAAAATGCTTTGTAAATGCTTAAATGACCCTCTTTGGGTCGAGGGTACACACAATTGGGAGAATTGATGAAAGTTTCAATGAAAGTATTGCAATCTACTATTGGTTTTCCTGCAAATTTCTTGATCATTCATGTGCCACTCAAACTTGGTGATTAATTTTGGTTTCAAATATATTTTTGACATGAAGTGTGATTAATATACTTTAAAATAAATCAATTCTTAATTATTTTCATTGATTATTGGAGAAGCTCAAACCATGTTTATGAAATCAATCTAAAACCCTCACTAATTGGGGTTTGTTGAATGTTTAGCCAATACCATTTGATTTCACCGTGAGAAAAATATCCAATTGTGAGATCTGGTAGTATTCTAAGTCCTTGTCCCAATGAAAAATATTTTACACTAAAATATCTCATGGCTATTAAGAAACTTGGCGCCCTAGCGAGTTTGTTCTGTTTTAAATTTCTTGAGTTTTATCAGTGAACTTATTTGTCTTTTCAATGGTTGATGTCCAAATGCTCGTGGATGGAATAAAATAACATTTGGAATCCTCTCTAACATGCATGGAAATAGAACTAAGAGAATTTTGAGTACTAGTTTTATATATAGAGTCAAAATTGTCATGAATATGACAGTCTTAGTCAACAAAGGGACTATTTGTTTGATTGGTTTTTTTTATCAATGTTCTCTAAAGGTATTTGTAGTAGATTTTTTTATAATTTCAATACATCTTAAAAGTGCATGGCTTCATTGTTGATTGATTGAAGATTAATCACTTATGCCCTTGGTTCAAACTATTGAACAATGACAGTAAGGAGTTGTAAAGGTTACTTGTAATTGAGGTTTGTTTGTGCCTCAAAGTCTATTGATAGGATATGATTATCACCTTGTAAGGAATACATTGAATATAGGGTAAGATACTATTGGTTTGATTTTGATCAATGGGTAATATTATTATTACTAATATTATGACTATGGATAGTGGGATCTCAACAACATTATGGATACAATGTAAAGGTTCCTTGGTGAGATGTGATTAAGTGACTTTTAAACTTTAAGAGGTAATTGAGAAGAAAGTCTATTGATTCAATAATTTTATATGGTTATTAATATTAACATTGTGACTATGGTACACCAAGGCCTAATAGGCCTTGAAGCTTGTTTTTGTGGCATGAGTTAGTAGTACCCTCAGAAGGGATATGACGAGTTACTGATTTGATTGCTCATGGAATTATTTACTTTCCAATGCAATTGGTTTGGCCAGATCACAGTGGTTGATTTAAGGTAAAGGTATATGTGGTGATGAAATATCTTTACCATAAGAATGATTCATTGTGTTGAGTTTGTTGATGGATGCTTCATGTTGTGATTCAGGAGTTTGAAATGTGTTTGGATCAGGAAGATCCTTGTTGGTTTATTGGTTTTGTAAGATGCTCTACATTAGGGTACAGTCCAACTATCCATGTTTATAGACAGTCATAGCCATGGTCTATATTTAAAAAAAAACATTCTCAGGTCATCATAATTTTGATGAAACACCCCAACAAGCTCTAACGGGAGTTTTGTACTTGTTGAAAAAATATTATCGTAGGTACAACATTTTCATCGTAGCCCACTAGTAGTTGAAACATGCTATCAAAATATTGATGACAATTCTCATCAAAATTCTGACTGATTCCATAACAAGTAGCGACAAAAATATTGCATGTGCAATCAAAAACTTCATCACAAGTAAAGCATAGATTATGTCAGAGTTCTAACAAAGGTCTAACGAATGCAAGGGCATGTGAGGAATTGACATTTCGATGAAGATTTCATTAGAGATGAAATGAAATATTGTTTGTCAAAGGATCTGACAAAATTCAAGCAATGAAAAGTTGGGCAATGTTTCTTCGAACCTCCAACACACAATCATCATAATTCTGATGATCGTTCGTTAGAAAAAGTTTCCAAATGTCTTAGTAAGCTTCAAAGGGGAATCTTGGACCATCTAGGGAAGGATTTATTCTTAGGGATTTGAATGAAAACACCATAGCTTGTGGTATAAAAATACTTGAAGATGAAGCCAATAATGTGGCTAGATTCGAGGCAGCGTTAGTGGCAGTTTAAGTAGCATGGAGTTTAGGGGTCACAAAGCTGCACCTAGAAGAGGATTCACAAATTATCATTAATGCATTTATCAAAGGTTCTATACAAGTATGGAATTTACAAAATTATGTAGATTTAATTAATGATGAATTATCTCTTTTGGAGGACATTAAAATCTCACACGTGAAGAGAGAAGGGAATAAGGAAGTGGACATAATTCAAAATTGGCCCTATCCCTTGCTACTAAAGGGGAAATAATGTTTGATGAATTCAGAGATTTAAATTTTGGTGAAATTGAAGACATCATTTATTACAGGAAAATAAAATTAAATAATGGATTGTGGGACGGTGGTAGGAAGTGTGGATGCACTACACGATAGTAGGGAATTAATTGTGGAGGGAAGATTGAAGTGACAGAAGGAATGTCATGAGGGAACTGGATTAATTGTGAAGGAGATTCAAGAAATGCTTAATCTTATTCTTGTTCTTTTTGCCTCTGAAGGAAATTGGGTTTTTTGGGTGTTCCAAAGATGGAGACTTCATTTACACTCCAGGCATAAAAGAAATAAAATCCCTTCTATGGGCCTCTATCAAAATGGAGGCTTAATGACATGTTTAGGTTTTGGGATCTGAGATTAGTAGATAGCATGTTTATGCTACTGGAAAATATGTTCGACTTAATCAAAAATTGTCATAGAAAAAATACTAACATTTATTCAATGATAATGGTGTGGGGGATTCAACTTGGTGAGTTGGTTGAATTGGTGCAAAAATTAATGCTTACAATTGTGCCAGTTAAATTTCTAGGATATTTGGATCCTATCTTGGCTTGGGTGTTCCTAGGTTTGGGGATGAATTTTATGGATGAGCCAACACACATTAAAATGGTGAATAACATGAAATACACTCTGTTTGTGTGGAGATTTAAGGTGAAGAAACAACGTCGTGGATTCAAGGAGGTCAGGATGGGGTGGAGGGATCTTATGTACACTTTTTAGATTTGACAAATGGATGAGGAGATTACAGAGTTGGACCAGATTGATAGAATGGTCAAAATGGCAGTACCCCATAAAATACGGTCGCCAAAAAGAAGACACATAAATAGATGGGATAATGATGGAGATGCATCGACTAGGAGCTAAGCAGAGGTGGGCTCTAATGAAGAATGGGTGTCTTCTTATGGCCAACATGTGTTTCTTTTTACTCTTCGTGTTTTAGTTTTTGACACTTTTGTTTTAAGTTTCACAGTCATGAAAATGTAATGGATTTTTTTGGGCTGGGTAGGTGTGTGTCCCTGCAATTTTGTTGTGGAGAACAAATTGAAGAGTTTGATCTGTTGATGGTTGTTGGGGTAGGGTGAGGGTTTTTTTGTGCTTCTGAATTCAAACTATAATTGAATGTAATAGCTCTCAGTGAGAATGGGTTGATGTTTGTTGGTAGGGGTGGATGATGGGAACTTTATGCACTTTTTAATTATTATGTACTAATACTTTACTTTATAAATAAAATATAAAGACTACTACTAAGAATTTTTTTAAAAAAAATTATATGATATATTTTGATTTGTTTTATTTAAATATGAAGGTATTTGATTAGAAAACAAATGACCTTTTCCAACTCATGATGTGATGTTGAATTAACAAAAGGGTACAAAAATGATGGTTAATGAAAAATGCATATCTATATTGTATTGGACAGTATTCAAACTAAAAATCTTAGATTAGTATATGAGTATTTATCACACTTTTGAAATATTACTAAATTAAAATTCCTTTAAAATATTATTAAATTAAAATTCCCTATTCAAAATATTAGTAAACTAAAATTGTATTTAAATTTTTAGACATTAGATTGTACATATGATCTTTTAAAAAATTTGCAAATTATTTTAAAAAATAATAACTTATTTAATGACTTTAAAATTTAATTCAATTACTCTACATTAAATGTATACACCGTTACAATCTATACCTAATCTGTATTAATCCTAAAATAATTATGTAATTGTAAATTATTGATTTTTATAAATGACACTATAATTGGGTAATGAGGATCAATAGAAACCTGCAATAACACATGAAATCTCAACCATAAAGAGATAGTTAATGCAATTAGTATTCCCAATAATCAAGAAAGGATTAAGATAATCAATAAGAATAAACATCAAACATAATGAAATCAATTTAAGAACATGAATATTCAAAATATGAAATCTTTCCTTGGTGTTCTCCTTCTCATGCAATGTGGGCTCTGAGAATTGAGCTCAAGATCATGCTAGCATAAGAATTCAAAGTAATTGTGGTTTTTTAAAATCAAAGGTTTGGCTCTTTATTTATAATTGTTTATGGGTTTCAACCACGAATGCGTGATTGATGGGTGGATTGACTGTGATTGAGGAGTTCAACTCAGAGTGAGTGAGAGTTCAACTCTACTTGACTACCTTGATTGGGGGATTGATTGATCGGTCTTCAAATGGATTGGAGAGATGACTTGAATAGACTGGTGAGATAACAAAATAGACTGGATGAGTTAATTTATTGCATGGATTAGAAGACTGAATTGACTGAAGGGTTAATTGATTGCTAGAGGAGGAATTAACAATGTGGATTGAGTAGTTAGGAGAGAGAATTATGGAGTGAAGTGAAAGTCACTGTGAGTTAGCTTTGGAGGAATAAATCATGATTAAATAAATAAAAGAATTATTTACTTGTACATGTGACAATTGATAAATAAATAATTTATTTATTTAACTAAATAAATATAATTTATTTAATTTGTGAGAGGGATTTGATTAAATTATTACATAAATACAATAATTAGAAAGAATGATTATTAATTAAATAATATGCTTTATTTAATTAATTATAATAAGATGGGGTATAATTAAATATAATTTACTATTCAATTATATTATAGATGAAATAGTTGATTCGATGATTAATAATTAAGGTAATTAATTAAAACACTTAATTATAGAATTAAGGAGAAATGGTGATTTTGACTTTTGAAAATATTAGAATGACATAATTTATTAAATAATAAATATTATTCAATAAATTAAAGAGGAATGTTAGGTAATGTCACTGCATTAGAGAAATATGCCATTTATAAGTGTCTATATTTTGCCCCTCTTTGATATAATTCCTTTTAGGGATTGTTGCAAAGAAGTTTTGGTGAAAGATATTGTCGTAGTATGCCCTTTTGAGAAAGCATTAATAACTATGTATTATGGTTCCCCCTCAAGCAAATGAGAAAAAAATAAAATTGAGGGCTCATTTGATTGATTTCATGATCAGGATCGCAGTGCAACTTACAGTTTTGAAAATGGAGGTCGTATGCAGAAGTTATGGGCTCAGGAAGGTGAACAACATTGCAACCAATAGAAATGAAAAGGGTGCATGACCATCGAGACAATGGTGGGTGGGTATAAATAGAATTTTGGGGGTCATTGTCAAATCATTGTGCACTTTTGAGCTTTTGGAGAACTAGGAGTGGAAGGAGTTATTTCTAAGAATTTGGAGAGCAATGGTAGACTACAACGATATCACATACATCAGCCAGTGGGTCCAGACCTATTAGCATCCAACTGATGACCCACCTCTGGTATGTTTCAAACTTTTTTCTTTTAATTTGCCTTATTTTTCATTCTTTTTAGTCAGCTAGGTCAAGTGAAATCAGGGTAGGATGATGCAAACATAGGGCATGATCAACACAATCAATGTGTTGCATCAACGTACTCAAGAAATTAGGCTTTAGGGCTAGGAGCCGCAAATTGTAGGTTAGGGAAAAATACTTGTGGTGCAAAATCACCACATTTAGAAAATATAGGTTTTAGGGCTCAAGAGTTAATTTATCCATATATGACCATCTAGGGAAATAGACATGATGTGCGCAATCATTGCATATGAAGAAACATGAAAATGCACATAAAGTGTGCAATCGACGCACTTTTCTATTGTAAACAGTTTTTTAATTAATGTAAATGTAATTTTTAATATTAATGTATAGTTGGTAGATGATAAATAATAGTAGATGAAATGTGTTTACTTTATTTTACATGAAAATGCTTTATGCTTAAATAGAGACTTAGATAGATGATGTTAGCATGATTCTATATGCATTAGGACTGACTAGGGATATGATTGAACTTTTACAGATTAGGGATGATGTCTTGATTACTTCGGAGAATCATCCCTTTGTGTTAACCTATAGACACGGACTGAATGATGAGGAGTGGGATCACTTGGGGAGTTTGGGACAATTATATATTACACTGATGCTCGAAATTAGGGAAAACAGGGGTCTAGTGACTATTCTTTGCAAGCGATGGCACTTAGAGATGTCTTCCTTCCACTTACCTACAAGAGAGTTCACAATCACATTGGAGGATGTGTATAGGATATTGTGGGTTTTGATTCAGGGAGAGAGTTTGGCGTACACTATCCAGATAGGAAATTAGTGTTGTGTGACTTTTTTTCTTGTACTTAGGGGAGTTGGGGGATAGGGGGTATGACATTAGATGGGTATATTTTTTGGGATATGATCCATAATTCATGATTCTTTACTGAGTTGTAGCAAGTGTCTTGTGTCCAAATAGGAGGGATCATGGATTTCCTATCAACTTGGTGTTGGAAACTACAATTGAAGCAATTGTTGTATTGTCATTGATGTCAAACCTTAACTGGTAAGACTGTTGCTATCTAAGAAAGTACTATATCTATTGAGTGATGAGAAGGATTAGGGTAAGGATGATAACAATAGAACCTAGAGAAAGGTTGAGTTATTTAATACTTCAATGAGTACTTGATTATGTGGCACAATGATAATATAATGTATTGTTTATTTAAGTAAGAAGCAAGACTGAACAAGTAGGCTTAACCGAGAAAAAGTGAAGAAATCTAGTTTAAGCCGAGTGATGTTAGTGTCGACCGAATCAGTATATGCCGAGAAAATTTAGTGTTGACTGAACATTAGTGTATTGCCGAGGGAGAGGATTAGCCAAGGGAAACAGTTTGAAGTGGTGATTGAGCTATGCAGTGATGACCAAGGAATTGAACACAGTATTGACCGAGCGTCAGTAATTTACATTTGAGGAAGAATTTAGATTCCTAGCCGACATAGTTGAATTCTTGGATTTTGTAAATCGTGTTGACTTTATTAATTGACTGTATTGTGATTCTAATTAAGAGATTAAATATGTTTCTAGAAGGATGGATGAAGAACATAATGTTCAAAGGATTCAATGAATCTAACCTAACCCTAAGTTCTACGAAGGAGATTAAGTAGAAAAAGATGGATCTACCTATCAAAGAGGTATTAAAAAAACCTAAGTGTGAGGTTGAGTAAGATGTTGGATTTGTTTTTGTTAAAGACTGAAAAAGAATAAAGGATGAAGGTGAAGGAGTTGATCAGAGTTGTGATTGCTTGAAGGGATTTCCAAGCAGATTAGTGATGGAGATGGAAATGGAACTCAGTCACTAAAACAACATATATGTAAGAATTGGATCTATTATTTGCAAAGTGAGTTGTATGTTTCCAGATCAAATATTATTGTTACTTTCTAATCATTGTATCAGTCAAAATCCTTTAATCAAGGTTGACCTAACAGTCATTGTATAAATCCTTTAATCAAGGTTGCATTCTAATGGAATGTACTTAAGTCCTCTAACAAGGCGCACTCCTAACAAGTTGGTTGAAATCCTTTAGCAGGGTCACACCTAGCAGTGTGTTTGTAAACCTTTGACAGGGTTGGCTTTTCATAGAGCTCACTTCAGAAGAGTGAACATATCAGTAACATGTTACAAAGTAGTTTTTCCCAACTTGGGTTTCCACTATAAATCCTAGTGTCAATACTTGTGTGAATGTTTTGGTTTGAACATTTCTATGTTTTACAAGTTAAATATTGTTGGATAGTGGACTGCACTGTTATATGTTTCTAATATATATTCTATAATGACCGAGTAGTGTTGATTACTAGATCTAAGTGGTTGAAGTGTTTTAAAAGTTTAATTGATACATTTGGACCTGAGAACAACTGATTCACCCCCCCTCTCTATTGTTTGAAATCATATTAACAATTGGTATCAGAGTTATTGGTGCTTACACAGAACAAGTTTAAAGGTACTTGAAGTAAATGATCAAGATGTATAAAAAGGAGGTATCGAAGTTGAATAAGGAGAACTTCCCTGCATGGCAAAGTTTGATGAAACTGCATCTAGTTGGTATTGGTGACTCAGTGAAATATTATGTTGAACATGACTATGTTACACCTGTTGCACCTTTGACTGTTAAGGAGATGAGAGCTAAACAAGAACACAATCAAGCAATGTTGGAGATTACATCTACCTTAAGCTATCCTAAATTTGAAGACATTAAAGATTGCACAAATGCAAAAAAAATTTGGGGCACTCTTGCAAACATCTATGGTGGTGACATAAATGTACTAAGCTGGGCAAAAGCTAAAAGCCTGAGAGGTAAGTTTGATGAAATGAAAATGCAAGAAGGTGAGAATATTGCTCACTATTGTGGTAGGATAAAGGAGGTTGTAAATAATATTAGAGGATCTAATGGAACTATTGATGATGAGACTATTATTGGAAAGGTATTGAGAACTTTGTGTCCTATATATGCCATCAAAATTTCAGCAATTCAAGAATCTAGATGTAACCCTAGTAATGCTCTAACATTGGAAAGTCTTGTTGGTAAGCTTACTACTTTTGAGCTTTCTAATTATGATAACTTCACTATTGCTAATGTTGAATATGCATTCAAGTCACAAATGGTTTTGCATAAGTCTAAGAAGGAAAAAGAAAGATGTATCAGTGAGAGTGAAAGTGGTAGTGACACTTCTGATGAAGAACTAGAGGACCTTGAAGCTCTTATGGCCAGAAGATTGAAAAGAGGAAAAGGAAAGTATAAAGGTAAACTTCCTATCATATGTTTCTCATGTAAAAAATTTGGCCATATAGCTACAAGATGTCCTGACGGGGATGACAAGGATGAAGAAAGAGAAAGCAAGTACAAAGACAATAGAGAAAATAGAGATTACCGAAGATACAAGGACTACAAGGATAAAGGTAAGAAATCTTGTTACATTGCTAAAGAAGAAACTGACATTGATAATGATGATTTTGAAATTGAAGTAGTCTGTGTTGCAATGGAAGATGAGTCTGATGAAGATGAGAAAACTGCACTTGTTTCTTATGTGAGAAAAGGTGACAAATGGATTATTGATAGTGGTTTCTCACACCACATGATTGGTGACAAAAGTAAATTTGATACCCTAGATCGTTACAAAGGTAGAAGTGTTAAGTTTGGTAATGATGCACCATGTCTATTAAAGGGTAAAGGATTAATTAAGTTGACTGATAAGATCACTTGTGAAAATGCTTATTGGGTTGAAGGTCTTAACTATAATTTTCTAAGTGTTGCATAGCTTAATAGCACTGGTTACCGAGTGGAGTTTCATCACAGGAAGGCTAAAATATTTGATGCCACTAGTGAACTGATTGGGAGTGGAGAACAGACGAGAGGTAATTTGTTCTATCTAGACCTATCTGAAGAGACATGTTTGGTTGCACAACTTGATGATATATGGTTATGGCATAAGAGGATATGTCATGTTAACTTTGACAATCTGGTAAATATTAGTAAAAAGAAGAAAGTTAGAGGTTTTCCTAGATTGAAGAAACTTGATAATGTGATGTGCAAACAATGTCAATAGGGTAAAATGACAGAGTATAGTTTCAAGAGCAAGACTTTTACTTCTGAAATTTTTTTAGATCTAGTTCATACTGACCTTTGTGGACCTATGGGTGTACAAAACTATTGTGGTGCTAAATGCTTTATTCTATTTGTTGATGATTACACTAGGATGATGACTGTAATATTTTTAAAAGAAAAATCTGATGCATTTCAGTTGTTTAAGTGGTATTTGGCTAAGGTTGAAAAGGAGACAAGTAGGAACCTGAAATGTTTGAGATATGACTGAGGTGGAGAGTTTATATCAAATGAGTTCAATCTATTCTGCAATGATAGAGGAATCAAGAGACAGATGTCTGCACCTAGAACACCTCCACAAAATGGTATGGCAGAGAGAAGGAACAGATCTATCATGGATTGTGCAAGGACACTAATGATTGAGAAGAATGTTGCACAAAAGTACTAGAAAGAAGTTGTAAGTATTGTTGTTTATACCTTAAACTGAGTACAAATCAAAAAAGGTACAAATGTTACACCTTATGAACTATGGCATGGTTATGCACCTAATGTAAAATACTTTAGAATTTTTGGGAGCAAATGCTATATACTAAAAGATAATAGGAATGGAAAGTTTGATGCTAAAAGTGACGAGGACATATTCCTAGGCTATTCCATAAAGATTAAAGCTTACAAGTGTTTGAACTCTAACACTAACAAAATTGTGGAAAGTGTAAATGTGAAGGTTGACGAATATGTAGAGAAAAATGAATAGGAAAGCAAAAGAGAACCTGAAGATTATAGATCTTTTTTCTATATAGAAGAAGGAGAGGCAAGTAACACACTTGCACCTGATGCAGAGTCTCAGGTAAGCAATGTTGAGCATCAGGGAGATATTGCTGAGCATCAGGAGGATGCAGCAAAGCGACAGGAGGATGGTGCCAAGCATCAGGAAGAGGTTGTCGAGAAATCAGAGGTTGAATACGATAATCTTATTGATGAACCTGAAGAGCCAGGAGAAAATAAAGTTGAACCTACTTTGGCATAGTATGTAAGGAGGCATCACAAGCCTGAGAAAATCATTAGAGATAAAGAAACTGGAGTTCTGACTAGAAGCAAGTTAAGAGATCCTACATGTTTATTGTGTGAATTTGAGCCTAAGGCAATGAGGGAGGCATTAGAAAATGAAGACTGGATTCAAGCTATGAATGAGGAGATAGACCAAATAGAAAAGAATGATACCTAGACTCTGGTGCCTAGACCAGAAAACAAAAATGTGATTGGAACAAAATGGGTATTTAGAAATAAACTTAATGAACATGGACAAATTACAAAGAACAAAGCAAGGCCGGTATGCAAGGGTTATGCATAAGAAGAAGGAATAGACTATGGGGAGACATTTTCCCATGTAGCAAGATTAGAAGGAGTGAGAACTCTACTTGCATATGTTGCCTACAGAGATTTCAAGGTATACCAAATGGATGTCAAGTCTACATTTTTAAATGGTATATTAGAAGAAGAAGTTACATTAAGCAACCTAAAGGATTTATTGATCCAAACAAGAGACACATCATTTGCAAGCTAAATAAGGCACTGTATGGATTAAAGCAAGCCCCCAGAGCATGGTATGAGAGGGTGCACAATTACTTGATACAGATTGGATTCTCAAGGACAAATGACAACAACAATCTATACATGAAAGATGAAGAAGGTAACGGGATCTTGTTAGCTAATATTTTTGTAGATGATATCATATTTGGAGGACAAGATGCTCTGTGTAATAAATTTTCAAATGAGATGCAAACTGAGTTTGAAATGTCTATTTTTGGTGAGATAAAATTCTTTGTTGGTTTGCAAGTATATCAAATGGAGAAAGCTATTTTTATCACATAGTCTAAATATGTTAAAGAGATACTGAAAACCTTTGGTATGGAGGACTCAAGGTCAGTAAGTACTCCCATGGCCACTAGATAGAAATTGTCTAAAAATGATGATACTGCTAAAGTAAACCAAACATTGTATAGATCCATGATTGGAAAGCTGCAATATGTTGTTCACAATAGACTAGATATTGCTCTAGCAATGGGATTGTGGCAAGATTCTATGCCAATCCTAAGGAAAGTCATATGATGACTGTGAAAAGAATAATGAAATATTTGAAAGGGACAAAAGACTATGGACTGTACTACAAAAAGCATGAGAGATTTGAATTGAGAGTCTATACTGATGCAGATTGGGCAGGAAATGTGGATGATAGAAAAATTACTAGTGGAGGAGCTTTCTGTCTTGGACAGAGATTAGTTTCATGGACAAGCAAGAAATAAAATTGCATTTCCCAATCTACAGCTGAAGCCAAGTATGTAGCAACTGCAATGAATTGTTCAAATCTGGTATGTATTAAGCAATTGTTGAAAGGCATGAAGGAGGAGATCACTGAACCAGTTGTCATATACTGTGACAACACAAGTCCTATCAACATATCAAAGAATCCAGTGATGCACACAAAGACCAAACATATTGCCATCAAGTATCATTACTTGAGGGAATTGGTACAAGACAAAGAGGTGAGAATGGAATATGTGAATACAAAGGAACAACTAGCAAACATATTCACAAAATCCTTACCTAAGGAGGCTCATGAATATTTGAGAGGTAAATTAGGGGTTCTTCCCCTAATTGAGGCTTCCTAGTCAAGCTAGGAGCACTTCATCAAATGTGTTGCAAAGAATATCTGAAAAATTGATGCAGAAAAAGGTCACGCTTTAGGAGCAGCCTAGAGTTGTGAAAAGTACAACAAAGCTATAATCAGTCATAAGAAAGATGACAGAGGTAGAAATATTGTTACTAAACTGAAAAGATGACATCTACATCTGAAAGATGCAAGTTCTAGATGTTGCTTTGGCATTATTGTTAAAGAGGGAGAGATTCAGAGATGAAAACACATAAAAGAGGAAATCATTCAGAGAATCAGAGGAAGAGAGACATAGAAAAGATTCAAAGGGAGTAATTGTGTGGACGATCAAGCAAGATAGGCTAAGAGATTCAGAATCAGAATGAAGCTGAGGATATTACAAATGTTTCTGATGAAAAGACACAATTTGGATTGGCTGGTGAATCATGTGTTATTCATATGGTGTTTCCATCAATTCCAAAGAGGGAGATTGTTGGAAACTATGATTGAAGCAATTGTTGTATTGTCATTGATGTCAAACCTCAACTGGTAAGATTGTTGCTATCTAAGAAAGTACTATATCTATTGAGTGATGAGAAGGATTAGGGTAAGGGTGATAACAATAGAACCTAGAGAAAGGTTGAGTTATTTAATACTTTAATGAGTACTTGATTATGTGGCACAATGATAAGATAATGTATTGTTTATTTAAGTAAGAAGAAAGAATAAACAAGTAGGCTTAACCGAGAAAAAGTGAAGAAATCTAGTTTAAGCCGAGTGATGTTAGTGTCAACCAAGCCAATATATGCCAAGAAAATTTAGTGTTGACCGAGCATCAATGTATTGTCAAGGGAGATAGCATTAGCTAAGGGAAACAGTTTGAAGTGGTGACCGAGCTACGCAGTGATGACCAAGGAGTTGAACACAGTATTGACCAAGCGTCAATAATTTACATTTGAGGAAGAATTCAAATTCCTAGCTGATATGGTTGAATTCTTGGATTATGTAAATTGTGTTGACTTTATTAATTGACTGTATGGAGCATTTAATGCACAATAAACCATTTTATTATGATTCCAATTAAGAGATTAAAGATGTTTCTAGAAGGATGGATGGAGAACATAATGTTGGAAGGATTCGATGAATCTGACCTAACCCTAAGATCTACGGAGGAGATTAAGCAGCAAAAGATGGATCTAGCTATCAAAGAGGTATTAAGGAAACCTAAGTGTGAGGTTGAGTAAGATGTTGGAGTTGTTGTTATTGACTGAAAAAGAAGAAAGGTTGAAGGTGAAGGAGTTGATTAGAGTTGTGATTGCTTGAAGGGATTTCTGATCATATCAGTGATGGAGATGGAAATGGAACTCAGTCAGTAAGCCAGCATATATGTAAGAATTGGATCTGTTATTTGCAAAGTGAGTTGTATGTTTTCAGATGAAATATTATTGTTACTTTCTAATCATTATATCAGCCAAAATCCTTTAATCAAGGTTGACCTAACAGTCATTGCATAAATCCTTTAATCAAGGTTACATTCTAATGGAATGTACTTAAGTCCTCTAACAAGGCACACTCCTAATAGGGTAGTTGAAATCCTTTAACAGGGTCACACCTAGCAATGTGTTTGTAAATTTGATAGGGTTAGCTTTTCATAGAGCTCACTTCAGAAGAGTGAACATATTAGTAACATGTTACAAAGTGGTTTTTCCCAAATTGGGTTTCCACTATAAATCTTGGTGTCAATACTTGTGTGAATGTTTTGGTTTGAACATTTCTATATTTTGCAAGTTAAATACTGTTGGATAGTGGATTGCACTATTATATGTTTCTAATATATATTTTGTTATGACCAAGTAGTGTTGATTACTAGATCTAAGCATTTGAAGTGTTTTAAAAGTTTAATTAATACATCTGGACCTAAGAACAACTGATTCACCCCCCTCTCTATTGTTCTAAATCATATTAACACTTGGGAGAGATCATCTTGGTGATGTAGCTTAAGGGTAGATTTTATGCATGGGGACCTTGCATTTTGGCTATGGTATATCACTAGTTTCATGAGATATTATACCATAGTGATCAATGATTGGGATGTGGTGTCACACTTTAACAAGTGTGGGCTTTTGAGCACATATTTGTGTTTCATCTAATTTTTGATAGACCAATGATACAACTGGATCATCCTTATATGTACTACTATGATGTCATTTATCATAGGAAAATGGGACACATGAGATATTGGAGGCATTTACTAGATATCTAAGAGAATTTACATGGAGACCCTACATTGGATGCCCCATTTGGGATGACAAGGACTAGCAACTCCCATATTGTAGGCAAGAGAGGTACTTGATAGGTCAGTCTACTTAGTACTCCAAGATTATTGAGATACAATTTTTGAGTAGAGTGCTTAGATAGTATGGTGAGACATAGGCAGTACTTATTGGTTTAGCATAATTTTCTTGGTGTGTGAGTGATGTGAGGGGTTCGGGACCAGTGATTTCACTATTGTGACAAAAGTTACAGAGTTTGATTCATTAGTTCCTTTGAGATGGGATTGGAGTTCCAATAGGGAAGATGCAGGTACCACCTCAGAGTATGATTCTTGGTTAGACACACATATTCCTATTCCTTACATGTATCCAGTTGTTGTTCTAGTACCTTTAGAGATGGGTCGACAAGAAATACTACCTCAAAGGAGACATCGTAGACAAGGTGATCAAGGAGCCACATAGGGAGGTAGATATGGAGGTCCTTGACAGAGAAGTGGTAGATGAGGAGGTGGAAGAGGGGGTAGACACAAAGGTGGATATGGTGGAGATGCATGTGGTAGAGGAGGTGGAGATGAAGGTGGGAGTGATGTAGATGGTGGAGATGGAGATGATATGGGTGGTAGATGAGTTACTATTGCAATTTCCTCATTTACTCCTCCAAGTGGTGTGACAGTAGTAGGATATGGTGATACTGATGTGGATGTGACTGGAAACGGTTTAGAGGATATTGGGAGTAGTAATGAGATATGGAGACTTAGTTGTGAGGATGTTTCTCCTAGTGATGATGAGGAGATGGAGGAGGAATTAGGTTTAGAGGAGGATGTGTCCATGGGTGGAGATGGTGAGGGATTCATGGATGTGTCCATGAGAGGTTTTGGTGAGTCATTGTAGGATGCCCAATCAGAGAAGATATTGTGATAGGTGGAGATGGCTTTGATATATATTTAGCTGATATTAACAGCTTGAGATAGCACTGTAGAGATCTCCAGAGAATATTACATGGACCATGGAGGATACTAACACATGTAGAGGCTAGGGAAGTGGAGGCATATATTAGGGCTCATGTCATATATGCTCAGAGTCATTATTATGCTAGACTACTTTGGAGGGGAGCATTGAGAGGATGCAAAGGGAGATAGATTCCAAGAGGTAGGATATGAGAGTAGAGATATAGGTTGTGGAGGCTAGGTTTTAGGTCGCAAAGACATAGGTTAGGGGATTCATTGCTAATATATAGGATGTCACTTCTGATTAGTTGATAGAAAGATTGGCATAGGTTTTGGTAGATGTGGGTAAAAAGGCTCAGAATATGTAGAGAGAGATAGATTACTAAAGAAGGGATTATGAGAAGGTTGTTCCTAGAGCACAAAGGGTGCCTAGTTACACTCCCTCTCATCGATCCCATCATATATAGAGATCTTAGGGTAGTGATGCAATAGTATAGTCTCAAAGAGCCTCACCTTCAGTTACAGGTGCTCCATATAGATAGACTAGGGTAGGGACTCCCACTTAAGTACCACCTAGGCCTCATGGACTAGAGGGCGGAGGCAGTACTTGTTGATTTTAATTTAGACAATATTTTCATATATTTTTCAAGCTTGTAATCTCTTCTTATGACTCTGTACCATGATAGATTTCAAGATATATATATGAGATGAAGTTTTGGCAACCTAGTATGATACTATGTGTTCATTCTTTTGATGCTTTACTTTCTATGATGTTGATTCATATGGTCTTGATACTCCTAAGATTTATTTTTTTGTCATTAGTTATGAGGAAGTCACATTGATTGTCAAATTCATTTAGTTAAGGAAAGATAAGTCGGTAAAGCACATAAGCTATTCGGTAAAAAGAGATAAGGGAATAGATAATTTTGGTAAATGAAAAGAAAGTTTTGACATTGAGCAAGGTAGAACTGATCACTGAGTTATAAAAAATCAATAGAACCAAGGAGATTAAATAGTTATCGAGTAAGAGGAAAACATGTTACTGAGCAAGACAGGCCGACACAAGGAGAATCTTTATATACATTGAATCTGGACACCAAACAGAAAATGGTTTAAAAATCTTAAGGAGATTGTATGACAAAGCATTGGAGATTTAAATATGATGATTATGCATGATTACAAGGTGAGATCTACAAATGTGAATTAAGTATGTTATATGCATTGGAGGAGTAACTAATGCTAGCACCACTTGAAGAGATAATTCTAGAACATGTAGCACCGCTTCTAGAATTATATATAAATGGATCAAAATGTGAAGATTGGTACTCATGTGAGAAGGAGATTGCATGTGTGAAGAAGAGCTTGCAGATAGAAGGTGGTGAGGAGAGAAGCCACCGAGTAATAGAGTAGTAAAGAGCAAAGAGTAATTATGATTCAGAATTGAATCTATTGAGTACTGAATTGTTATTGTGAGAGGTACACAGTATGAGGTAATAAGTTAATGAGAATAAAGAGTCTGATATGCATATGATTGATGTAATTTTAATAGACAAGTTTGTGTCACTGATTAAAGAGTAATCATAATTGTAAAGTCTATTAACCGAGCATATCCTAACAAATCTTATATTGTAAATCCTTTAACTAGGTATAGTTCTTAGATTAGAATTATAAATGCTTTAGCAAGGTAGACTTAATAGGTCTTAAGACTCTTAATCAATTTAATACTCTTAACAGGGTAAGCTATCAGAAATAGCTAACAGTGTATCTCTAACCAAGAAATTTTTTTACTACAGTAGTGAAGTTTTGTTGGTGTCATCCCCACTACAGTTTTTATCCTCTAAAAAGGATTTCTGCAATACCAAAATGAATGTGTTATGAGTTATGCGTTATATTTTATATGTTTTATGTGATGCATGCAAAAGTTATGGAATCTGTAAATGGTTAAGGTAGAATGTTCAAATAGTTTAAAATTTTTTTATAGCACCAATTCACCCCTCCTCTCTCAGTACTAACCTTTCCATACCCAATCCAATAATTGGTATTAGAGAAGTGTCCCTTATGAAGAAGTCTAACCACTTGAGAGAAAAGATCTGGAGGAATGGAGAGCTATAGGTATGAAAGGGTGATTGATAATATTGAAATAGAATCGAGAATGGCTAATGAGCAGATTGAGGAGTTGAGTAAGAAACTGAAACATTCAATCAACAAGAGGAAGGAGCTAGCACATCAATTGAAAGACACTCAAGATCAGGTTAAAAAACTTGAAGAACAATCAGAGGGAAGGATGTCTGATGAATCTGATGCTATAATATCACAATTGTCTGAAAAGAATAGAAACCTAGCTGATTAGGTGAAAGAATTGAAAAGAGAACAAGAAGCCCAATCAGTAAGGATGTGTGAAGTCCTAGAAAAAAGGAAAAGAAGAAGATGATAAAAGAATGATGGAAGATGAAAGAAGACAATTAAACACAAGGCTAAATGAGAAAGATGGGAAAATACTGAGGTTGACACAAATTCACTACAACTTGACAGACCAACTAGTAAGTGCAAATCAGGATGTTGCAAGAAAATTTGGAGAGATTGTTGAACTGAGATTTGAGAATGAACATCTAAAAAATGAACTAAAATCTTAAAAAGATACAAATGAAGTATTGAAAATAAATGAAGAAGCACTAAAGATATTGGATGAACAACTAAGAGGTCAAAGACAAGTGAGAGATACTACTAGACTTGGATACAATACAAATAACACTACTGAGAATGGTGAGTCCTCCAAACAAGTAGCCAACTGAGATAATGTTGCTACCCCACTGAAGACAAAGAATCCTACATGCTATGATTATGGGAAACAAGGACATACAATAAATGTCTCTAGGAGGAAAAGTAGTAATCCTCTGAGTACACCCAAGTTTAATGGTCATTGTTACAATTGCAATAAGTATGGTCACAAGGAATTTGAATGTAGATCAAGAGTTGCTAAAAATTCAAGGAAGCCAAGCTTTAAGGGCTATTGTAACAACTACAATAGATATGGTCACAAATTTAAAGATTACAAGTCACAAAGAAGGAATGAGAAATAGATCCCTAATCGACAGATTACTGCAAACAACCAATAGGACCAAGTATACCATGGGACTATAATACAATAATCACTTGTACTGTATGTGGAAGATTTGGTTACATTGTTGCTAATTGCTTTAGATTGCATGGTATGAATAATAGGTCATGGAGAAACTCTTGAATGGCTTGTTTTCACTATCACAAGGTTGGTCACCTAGCCAAATACTGTAGGTACCGAGGTAAAGCCCCAATCAAGGAACAACCGAGTGAAAAGGATCAAATTAATATTGATGAAAAAAGATATCATATGAACCAGAGTTGGAGAAGGAAATCTCAAGATGGTGGAACTGAACTTGGAACAATTGATGGCACCACATCTTCTGGATCAGGTGCACCTATATTCACTTAATCAGTCAAAGGTATGTGTAGGAGCTGATAAATAAATGCTATCTTAAATTGGTTCCTATAATTAGTGTAAAGATCCATATTAGCATACTAAGATGCATCTGGATATAAGTTGTAAAGTTGACATTTCATATGTTGATCGGTAAAGTGTATGAGTTGTTTTGTTCCATTTGGTGAAAGAAAGTGTATTTTAATTATTGGTGAAATGAAGTTGGTTAGGAGAATTTAATGAAAATAATATATTCGTTGGGAGCCCTAACATAGGAAAAACTATTAATAGAGGCCATGATATTTCATTTTTACCTTAAACTTTTGCGAGCATTTAAAGCATTTGACAGAGAAGAGATCACCAAGTGAATCCAAGTGATATTTCAAGAATTCCAAACAATATTAAGTGTATTCAAGGTATTTCTAGTGTTTATCGACCTATGTTCATAAATTCTAATTGCTATTTAAATGAAACCATACTTGTTAGGAGAATATTTTTGAGATCATAATGGCACCAAAAGTTCAAAAACCAGTCATTGTTGAGAAGATTGACTCTATCAATCCTAAATACAAGTTGCCTCCCGTCATTGTTGTAGAAACTAATAAGTCTAGAGCCTTGCCATTGATCCCACCAAGCGTTATACTCATTGAAGATGTTCACACCTTCAGTCATTGTAAAATTGAAGACATATGCCAAGCTGAAATCAATATATCATATAAGAATATCTGTGTTAATGGAAAAATCAAAGACGACCACATGCATTTGGAAACCAAGGGTTTGGTCCATGCTATGCATGAGCTAATATTTCTCAAGCATGGATGTATGAGTATGGTACTTAGCCAAGTACATGATTAGTTCATGTCACTCAATGGACCAGTTAAGATCACCTAGGATATATTGCACATAGTCAAAGGACTTTCAATCAGTGATAGACCAAGGGCATATAAGAAAACTAACAAGAATAAGCTATGTGAGATTACACACACAAAATGGGATGGTAGAGGTTTGAATTTATCCACTATTGATGATCCTGAGTTAAGATTCGCATGCAATATAATATCTTACCAAATCTTTTAGTCATCTGGGGTAGACAATGTACCCTATGGAGTTGTTGATATTGCATATAAGATTGTTAAGAAGGATATGAAGATAGACTTATGTGAGATATTACTAAAGCAACTGGATGACAATATGAATACTATTAGGAAGAAAAGTCTAATACATTGAAGTTCAGACCACTTCTGGTATGTATTTTCTTCTATTTTCAAAACTTCTTTCCTATAGTCGCTGAAGTAGTCTGGAAAGTGGACAAACTAATTATCTATCAGATTAATGATTATATTCAAAGAATAGGAGATAATTTTGATGTGGTCATGAATCACTTTTTGGTAAGTTTCAAAGTAAGATGCATAAGAGATTCAGAATTCCACCCCAGTTTGTGGAAAAGTATAAGGATGAGTTATGTTTTGAAGTTGACACTGACACATGTATAATAAGATTTGTGGAGCCAAGAACTATGTGGCTGCCACCCATGGAATATGAACTAGATATTGATGTTGCATTAATATAGATTAAAGGTCTTTTAGAGAAACTAGTTGGCAAAAGTGAAACTCGGTATGGTACTTTTGAAGAAGTTAAAGAGAAAATTAGATTAGTTATCTTGATGCCTAAGGCTATTAGTAAAACCAATAGAATGATTAATACTTTGTCTAAGAATCTAGGTATTGTTGCTGATGAAGAATTTGTTGAACCATCATAGGTTAAGGGTAAGAAGACAAGAATAAAAGAAAGAAACCCCCAGTCCAATCGGTGGTATACCATCAACAAGGTCTTCCTCCACATTGAGAGAAAAGAAGAAAGCAGAGGTCGAATGGGTAAAAACAAAAACCTACATAAGAGAGAAAAAGGCTACTCGAAGGCCTAGAAGGAAATTGAAGCTACAACAAGAGAGTGACACTGAGTCTGAGGACATTTCACAACTCAAGCTTGTAAAAATTCAAGTACCAAAAGAAAAAATTCTTGATGAATTACTCGAGACACTTGATAAATATGGAGGTTATTTAGTATTGAAACAACTAAACTATGAGAAGAGGAATGATGAAGATAAAGATAAAATTGAAGTTGTCATTTCCACTTTACACAAACTCAAAACTACACCAGTTGAAGTGGCACCAACAATTGAAGATGAGCTATATCAAAAAATTGATGCTAGATGGAAGTATGCTCTAGCAACCATGAAGGAAATAAGGGAGAGGTCCCTAGCTATTATAGTCCTAGACCTAACCAAGAAAGGAACCAAATACACATTGCTAGAATATTCAAAAAGATTCTGAATAAAAATTAGAGCACTAAGTATCATGGTCGGTAAGCTAGAGGAAGTGCAGAATGATACTAATGATCTATGGAGAAAGATCTTCTCTATTGATCAACTGACTATTGAAGAGGTCAAAGAATAAAGTGATAAGTTAGATACAATTGATTTGACAACTAATAAAGAAGAAGTTATAATCAAGTATATAATAGATCAAGACCTTGATGAGACAAAAAAAGTTGATGAAGACATCATGGAAACTGAGGCAAAATAAATAGAGGAAATGGACATTGATGATTCTCCTAAGGCAAGATTAATAGTGGAAGATCCTATTCTTGAGAAGGTATTAAATTTTATTGAGATTGAAGAAGTAACAAGAGATGTACCAATTGATGTTGATGCCTCCACCAAGCCAGCATAGGAGACTGCAACAAAGGATACTGAGGTAACCACAAAGAGCGAGACAACACAAGGTCAAAATTAAGAATCGATAACTCCTACTAAGACCACATAATAAAAGAAGGAGCATGAAAAAGAGAAATAAAAGGAAAAATATAAAGAGAAGAAAGAAGAGAAAGAAGAGAAGAAAGAAGAAAAGAAGAAAGAAGAGAAAGAGAAAGAAAAAGAAAAAGAAGAGAAAAAAAATGACACCACCATTGCACAATCTGGTGCAAAGAAGGCATCTACTGTTAAGGGAAAATCCAAAAAGAGAAAGCATGAAAAATAGGTTTATGTAAACCAACCTATTGTTATTCCCAAGGTTGATATTTCAACCATGAGTCCAAATGAACTCTCGGAGTTCAGAGATCTATTGAAGAGAAAAGATGCACAAGACATGTTGATTGCAAAGAAGCTAAAGACTAATGTTTTAGACAATGTCAAAGATATTTTGAATCAAATTGTACCAGAGGGAAATATAAATAAAAAATGAGACATTTACATTCAATTAAGAGAATTGGTAAATCAAATAAACCATCCTGGTACCGAGACATCGTAATATATGATGCATGTGCACAAGAATAAAATGGAAACTAAAATGATTTAAGAACTCCTTCAATCAGTTGCACTAGATAAGGTAACTCTTTATGAGTTAGTTCAAGAATTGGAGAATGAACTAAAAAAAATTCTTTTATTATTTCAACAAATTTATTTAATTTTACATTTTACCAAGGATATCAAAGAGAAGGATGATAATGTGGAAAAGAAGCTCACCGAGCATTTATCAAAAGTTTCCATCAAGCCTAGTTCTTTCAAAGAATATTATGAAAGGTTGAAGCACTTAATGGGAGTGTAATATGAGCTAATAAAAGAGGAGAATCAAATCAAAATGGATTTATTGGAACTCCAAACATTTTTTATTCCACATATTGAATCATGGCAAAAATAGGTACAAAGGCCAAAAACTTAGTCATCACACTAGATGTTAGTGCTATGGATAGTATCGTGAGTTTGACTACTGAGTTAAGTGAGAAAATCATAGTGTTGCAAGCACTAAAGGATTCATGGAAGGGGTCACTAAAGGATTCTTGCACGACAAGTATAAAACTATTTTTGACAAGATCCCTCCATTAGATAAATAGTAAGTTACTATTTTGGCATTATTGTTAAAAAATGGGGAAATAAATATGTATAAAATGCAATATGTATAAACTACAAAAAAGGAGGAGGAAATAATGTATATGAATAAATATGATTCAGGAAGTATACTTCAGGGGGAGTAATTAGTTTACAGAGGAATATGGATATATGCACAATGATTTTTTTTGAATGTTTTGATGACTTTGAAGGTTTTTAACAAAGATACTAGACTAATGCCAAAGGGGGAGATTTATACTCCTAAGAGTTATTTTTTTGTCATTGGTTATGAGGAAGTCACATTGATTGTCAAAGTCATTTGATAAAAAAGGAAAGACAAGTTGGTAAAGCACAAAAGCTATTCGGTAAAAGGAGATAAGGGAACTTGTAATTTTGGTAAAGACAAAGAAAGTTTAGACATTGAGAAAGGTAGAACCGAGAACCGAGCATCGATTTATACTGAGTTACAACATCAATAGAACTAAGGAGATAAAACAGTTACCGAGCAAGAGGAAAATGTGTTATCGAGCAAGACAGGCCAACACAAGGAGAATCTTTATATACATTGAATTTGGACACTGAATAGAAAATGGTTTACAAATCTCAAGGAGATTGTATGACAGAGCATTGGAGATATAAATATGATGATTATACAAGATTACAAGGTGAGATCTATGAATGAGAGTTAAGTATGTTATATGCATTGGAGGAGTAACCAATGCTAGTACCACTTGAAGAAATGATTCTAGAACGTGTAGCACCGCTTCTAGAATTATATATAAATGGATCAAAATGTGAAGATCAACACATATGTGAGAAGGAGATTGCATGTGTGAATAAGAGCTTACAGATAGAAGGTGATGAGGAGAGAAGCCACCGAGTAACAGAGCAGTGAATAGAAGAGAGTAATTGTGATTCAGAATTGAATATACTGAGTACTAAATTTTTAATGTGAGAGGTACACAATATGAGGTAATAAGTTAGTGAGCATAAAGAGTCCGATATGCATATGATTGATGCAATTTTAATAGACAAGTTTTTATTAATGATTAAAGATTAATCAAATTTATAGAGTCTCTTAACCAAGAAGATCCTAATAGATCTTATATTGTAAATCCTTTAACCAGGTATAGTTCTTAGATTAGAATTGTAAAATCATTTAGCAAGGTATACTTAATAGGTCTTAAGACTCTTAACTAGGTTAATACTCTTAATAAGGTAAGCTATCATAAATAGCTAATGATGTAGCTCTAACCGAGCAAACTTTTTACTACAGTAGTGAAGTTTTGTGGGTCTACAAAATGAAAAATGAATGTGTTATGAGTTATGTGTTATATTTTATATGTTTTATGTGATGCATGCAAAAGTTATGGAATCAGTAAATGGTTAAGGTAGATTGTTTAAATAGTTTAAAAGTGTTTTAGAGTACTGATTCACCCCTCCCCTCTCAGTACTCACCTTTCCATACCTGATCCAAAAGGTCTATCTTTCTTTTCATTTTGATGTCTATGATGCCTATGATGTGATGTTTATTAGATGCAAAAATGTTTATGATATGCTTATATGTTTATGGATGTATATGTTTCCCAAATGATCATGTTTATGTACTTGTTTATGTTGTGACTAGATGTAATGCATTATGATGGATGTATGCAATGTGATTTATATTTATGATGGTTGAGTAATAGTATACATATAATAATATGCATATGTAGGATGCAATATTTTTGTGTGTATCAGGATACTCTATCACAAGGATTTATTAGGACTGGCAAAGAGAATTGTTAAAGATTCTTTAGGAGATGATATATATAGAATGAAAGAATTAAGAATGAATCCTTGATTGAAACCCTTAGATTATAGTAAGTAGAGAGCTTAATGCATTAATAACCAAGCTTTTTTATTTCCAACTGAATTAAGCTACTTATGTATCATCATTGAGCCACTTTATTATATTGCAAACACCTAAAAATATTTCTTCTTAATTAATTAATTTAATTAATAATCCATGTGATATTATAATTAGTTTTAATTAATTAATCATTTTTATCATATTCCTCTACCTATTTAATTATAATTATTTAATTAATTTGGGTTCCTTGTCTAAATTATTTAAATCTAATTTGAATACTCCCCTCTCCAATGTATTTGACTTAGTTTTAATACATATCCCTCATAAATCCCATTTTTAAATAAATTTCTATTTATTTAAATCCCCCCACATCCTAATATTCCTCTAAACCTGGATTAATCTAAAACCAATTTAAACTAATCTAAATCCCTACCTAAAACCTATCCTGCACCCATCACCTCACTTTCTAAACCTATCCTCCCACCTAATCACTCCCCTAATCTCACTTAAAAAGTGATTCCTAACCTCATTATCCCTAATGAGTTTCTCACACGTGTGAGTAACTATTCCTAAGGAAGCCACCAAATCCTTAAATGCTCCAACTCTCTCTTACATCTTTGTCCCCCACACTCTTCCCTGAAGTTTCTCACACATGCACTCAAACCTTAAATTCCCATTTTGTCTCAAATTGACCTTTCAAATTAGCTATCCCCTCTAGCATGTGTGGCTCCTATATGGATGCCACATGGGTGCCACCTCATCCAAGCCCTCTCTCTCTCTATCTCCAAAAATCTATAAATAGAGGCATCTCCATGAGAAAATCATCTTTCATTTCTATGCATTGTTATCATGTTATTTTAACTCTAGAATTTCATAGCATTCTAGCATGTTAGTTTCCTTGTTCTTGCTTTCAATTCTTATCTCACATAGCATAATCTTAATGGATAATGAATCTTAGTTTCCTTATACATTTATATTTCCTTTCAATCCAAATCACATATCCATGCTTAATGGTTAATTAATCTTTTCTCTCATGCATATCATTTGTAGCTTAAATCTTCATCTTTATCCTTTTTATCCCTTTGAATCCTTGGGGAAAAAGTTCTCCATACTAAAATTTGTGTCATTTTTAGGATCTCCTTGGCTTGCATTTAGATTTTAATCATATTAGAGTGTATTTGGGGATCCTCTCATTGTGTTGGAGAGCACATCCACATTCTCCGAAATGAGAAAATCAAACGGGGCTTGGTTTCTCTCATTTTGGCTCAATCAGAGGTGGTGTGTGTGAATTTCTTGTTTTTTGATTACATGCTAGTTTAGGACTAATATTTTCTTGTCCATGTGTGCTCTTGATAGGTTAGGTTCATCACATCAACATTTTGGCATGCCCGGTGGGACCACAACCACACAATTTTCCTCCCCATTTGAGGGTTTTCATCACCTATTTCTAAAACTCTGGCAATCCTCATACTAGAATGTGAGAATACTAGTATGATTAAACTCATTTTGGACCTGTTTATTCATACTACATGGTTAATATACTTGTACTACACATGGATAATACTTTTATTGGCCTCTTCTACATTCTGTCTACATTCTTTATGGCTATGTTTTCTCGTATTGCAACCCCTGTATTCTTGTACTTAACATGGTATATTCTCGTACTAGAACTATGTATTATATGTTTACTCGTATTGATCTATGTGTATACTTGTATGAGTCTACACAAAAATTCTCCTATTCATTTTTCTCTTATTGGAAACAAAGAGCAATTTTGAGGGCTTAATTCTTGATGTTATTGGATTTTGGTAATTTTTTTGGTTGCATATTGTCCTTAACCATCTATTTTGTAGGTTCTAACATGTTTTTGTAGGTCATTGCACAAAATAATGCTTGCTAAATTCATCAACACCTCAAACTACTAACATTTTTTTTGGACACTTGCCAAATAACCACTTGGAAAACTACTAAATCTATCTATCTTGCAAGTTGCCTAGGAGATACGAACAAACTTTGTGTCTTCATTTATCTTTTTCTAGGCATCTTAACAAAAGTCCACTTGTAGCATTTTTTCAAGTGATAGGGGATTATGTTCTTGTCTCTTTGAGACAATAAAAAACCTAGACCCACTTGATTTCATGCTTTAATAGGGACTTTGGAAATGAACAAGTGTTCTTGATGTGTTTGGGAGAAAACAACATTGGATAGGAGAGTATGCTCTTTTTCCCTTGAGGGAAAATCAGAAATATAGACTCTTTTCATTTCCAATCCATGCTTTTCAATTTCATCCTTAGAAGGGCCTTTTGGTTGAGGTAAAAATCTCCCAAGAACAACCCATGTGAGAATGAGGTGTAAGACCACCACTCCAGCTCATGTTAATCAAATTGGCTTCTTGGGGTTAAAGCCTTGAAATTCAGATAACATTTGAGCTTATACTCTACTCTCACCTAACACATCAGTAGGGCCTCACATTCTAAATCACATTCACATGACAACCTATGCCAAGGTACTTTGTGGGGCTATATTCCTAAATCGCGCTTGTGCAGACATAAAGAGTGTGTTCGAATGGAGACACTCACTAAAAGCCATTAAATAGAAGCTACATGATTCACCCCCAAAAGTTTGATAATCCAAGTGCAAGGAGGATAGTAACCTCTCCAAGACACTTTCCATATTGTTCCTTCCTGAGCGTTTATTGTTGGATAATATGGCATCATGACTAGAGTCGTTGTGTGCTTGGTGATGATCATACTCTGATTAGCTCTTGAAGTGTACCTAAGTCAATGAGCGAGGATTTTCATACTCAACCAACACCTTAGGGTAGAAAGTGTGCTTGAATTTTTGCAACAAGAACCTATCAGAAGAATATGCACTTCAAAACATTGTCAAGTTCATTATCACAATTGCTTGTCTACTGCAAGGTTGCTTTGTCCCTTGTTGAATTATTTTCAGACATGTGCTTGTTGTGTTTTGACTTGAATGCTTGCAAGTGAGTGCTTTGTAATTTAAGAGATCAACCCAACAATAACATCCAAACCTCGATTTCCCAAAGGCCCCTAAGATCATTTTTCACAATCACCATCCTTTCAAGATATGACCGATTTCATGAAACGCAACAAAGAAAAGCTACCAACCACCTGTGTTTATAAAAAAAAAAAGTTGTCAAATGTAAACTTAAGGATCATCAACCCACCTTAACTGCAATCAAGGAAGAGATCAAGTATCAAGACAAGCTCGATAGAGTAACCTACAACACAAAGATCATGCAGTTTGGAGCACATTTTTCAGATAAATCATCACTTTGTTACCCTTGAAAGTGGAGACTAGTTGGCTTATCATATGCCATATCCTTTTAAATCTCACGAAATTGTCTTGACATACTTGCATCCCTGCATTTTATATCATCCTTTAGGATCACGTACGTCATCCCTTAGGTAATCTAACTTAGATCAAAGCCAATCATCCCCAATCCATCATCCTTAATCCAAAAATCTAATCCAAATCTAAAACCAAAAATCCATCCATCCATCCAAATCTCCACCTAGTGTTTTATCCCTTTTGAGTTGCTCTAAATCCTTATCCCAAATCTAAGTCATCTTATAGCTCCACCCTTTTGACTAAGCATTGTCTAGGGTAGCTTGTACTTGTCTTTGTAGGCTTCATCATCTTGATCTAAATATTGGCCTGCATTGACAAGGATCTTGTCTTTCGAAGATCATAAGTCTATATAAGGTTGACAATCCCGCCCAATTTGATCTTAAACAAGGAAAAGGAAACCCTATCCCGTCTGGCACCTGGTAATCCTTAGCTCTTAGGACATCCTCGTCATCCCAATCAAATACCAATCAAAGCATCCTTTAGCTTATCTAGGTTCATCCTTAATCTTATCATTATCTCATCCTTAGGACTATCTTATCCTCATCCTTAGCCTCCTTAGAAATGTCTTTCATTCATCCATCATTTGCATCTTCATTTCCCCATCCTAGGACTTGCATTTTTCATGTATGTCGAGACACGATCCAAGAAGAGAAATG
This sequence comes from Chamaecyparis obtusa, assembly GCA_027943335.1. Taxonomy (NCBI): domain Eukaryota; kingdom Viridiplantae; phylum Streptophyta; class Pinopsida; order Cupressales; family Cupressaceae; genus Chamaecyparis; species Chamaecyparis obtusa. Next base: position 152,537 of record BSBK01000494.1, on the reverse strand, counting down.
ATATGGACCCCAACCTTGCCACTAGTTTGTCTGATCCTAATGATCCCAACAATGCAATGGTAACATATGAACCACAATGACCATAAATTGAGAACATGTGGGAAAATCCAACCGCAGCGCCCACCATGAATTCCATGGAGTGTTTATGAGCCATCCTAGACATGCACAAATGGTTAGTACAATCATGGCTCAAAATTGTATTGCCATCTTGGAAAACTACATGCAAGAGGGTACTTCCATTCTACCACACCTTCAACCCTTCAATCATAACCTTACCTTCCAATGATTACATCTGCTCCTACCAACTCATCAGTTTTTAATTTCCCCAAGGTTGTGAGAATATTCCTCTTAAATAGTAGATGCCTTTGTAAAATACTTGTAAAAATAACCCCTTTCCAAATCTTATGTACCACCTCATACCAAATGAACTCACTTGAACCTTTTAAAAAGTAGATCATCCAGGTTCATACTTTCCTCCAATAAATATGTGTATTTTGAAATAGCAAAACAACAAAGATCATACCAACACAAGCTGATGTGACTAGTTGGTGTGGCTAGAAGTATTTTAACTTTGAACCTTACTGAGCCAAAATGAACCTTAATGAGGATGGTTCAACATAGTTCATCCTAGTTTAAAGGATTTCACCAATTTCAAAGGGATTCAAAAACTTATACCACAGACTTGACAATTTTGAAAGGATGACAAGCACTAAGTGAGGGGTTGACAGAGATGAACTCTATGAACTTTATGAGCCACTAAGAACCCATTTTTCAAATGAATGAACCATAATCAACCCCTTTGGATTGGTTTGAACCATGATGAACTCCTAAGAGAAAAAAACTTTCTTTTGAGGACTTAGGGATTAAAATTTCAAAAGGTGTACACAAGGAGATCAACAAAGGGGAAATGAAAAGAATGACAACATGGAGTAATGAAGACTATGTCATTGTTTGATCCTTTTTGTCTATGGGAGCCATCAAAATATAACTTCCATTAGTTTGGATCTTCTATAGAAAATATCCCTTCATCAGAAAATTCTATCAACATTAAATGACTAGTTGGTAGAGGTGCATTTTCCAATTAGTTTGCCATTGTTTGGCCTTTGATTTATTTTATGTCAGCATAGTCTATATCAAACTCACTTAGTATCATGACTCATTTAGCTAGGCACCCTGTCAATGTTTCTTTGCTCAGTTGATACTTTAATGGATTGATCTTAGCAATGAGGATCATCTTTTGGCTCAGCATGTAGTGTCTAGGTTTTTTGTGAAACAAAAACTACAACTAAAAATTCTCTTTCAATAGAAGTGTAGTTTAATTCATAAGCCACAAGCGTGTGAATGATATAGTAGATGGCCCTTTCTTTTCCTTATGAGTCATTCTATGTCAGTATGCCCCCATTAAATGTTGAGTTGCTGAAATGTACTATAGTAGTGGTTGATCTAGAATAGGTGCTACTAAGACTGTTGCTGATAGGAGGTAGTCTTTTAGTATTTGTAAGGATTCTTGACAATTCTTTGTCCATTCAAAACTTTTCTTTATGCAACAGGTGTTAGAATGGGTTACACTTGTCTTCCAGTTGTGATATGAACCGCCTCATTGATTGTAACCTTCCATGTAAACTTTGCAAGTTCTTTAGAGTTGTTTTGGGAGGCATGGAAATTATAGCTTGGACTAATTTAGGGTCAATTTATATTCCTCTTTGGGAGACAATAAATCCCAAAAAATTTCTTTATGTGGCTCCAAAGACACATCTCTTTGAGTTTAGCCAGACCTTATGCTCTTCAAGTCTATCAAATACTGGCACTAATACTAATAAGTATGGATTTCTTTCTAGGGACTTTGCCAATATGTTGTCAACATAATCTTTCATGGTGATGTGAATATGTCATGGAAAATAGTTTCCATTGCCCTCTGATATGTAGCTTCAGTATTCTTTAGCCAAAATGGCATGTCACACCAACAATAGATACCCCAAGCACAAGTGAAAGCATTTTTGTGTTGGTCTTTTGGTGCAATTTTGATCTAGTTATATCCTGAGAAGCCATCCATGAGTGATAGCATCTTATATCTAGAAGAGAGATCTACTATCATGTTAATATTTAGCAAAGGAAAGTCATCCTTTGGACATGCAAAATTCAACTCTCAGAAGTCAGCATAGATTCTTGTGACACCACTTGCTTTGGACACTGGTACCAAATTTAAGATCCAGTCAACATAGTGTATAGGTTTGATGAAACCTGCATCCAATAATTATTTTAGTTTTTCTTTGACCAATAATTCAATCTTGGGATGCATCTTGCAGAGTTTCTGTTTGTACGGCTTTTCCCCCAGCTTTAATAGAAGTTGACGAAGTACTAACTCTGGAACTAACCCAAGTATATCTGAGTATGACCAGGCAAAGTTGATTTGTCGATCTTTGAAGAACTAGATGAATTGCTCTCTTTCTTCTTCTATTAAGGACTCTTCCAAATGAATCAATCTTTGTGTCTCTGTGGTGCCAATGTTTATGGTCTGAGTTTTCTTGGCCAAATGTGGCAATTTCCCCTCAATAATGGGAAATATATCAATCTCTCCATCCTCGAAAACCTTAGAGAGGTTTTCACCCTTGGATACATCTTTTTTTTTTCTCTTTACAATTTTGTGGAAAGAGGGTGCCTTTCGGTTTTCACCCAAGAGCCTTATATTTTCTTTTTCACTTTTTTTACTAGAGGATTGATATAACCCCCCAAAGTATTTTGTTCTCTCCAGCTCAATGTTGAAGCCCATCTTGTGGTATTCTATAGGTATGATTTGTCTTAGTTCAAAGAATTCAACTATAGCTTCATCAGTCTCAAAAATGTCTATGGTTGGTGGATTTTGTTGTTCCTAAGTGATAAGGTCAAGGTAAACCAAGGCTATTATATCATTGGTTAGGAAGAGGATTAGATGGGAAGTTCCATTATGGTATTGATGTATGAATGTTTAATGACTCAGGGGTCTAAGACAAGGATGAGGATAAAGGTTATGATCTGTTCCAAAATTCCTCAATCCATGCTTTATTTTTTGTGGGTGTATATTGTAAAGATAGTCGAGCAATGACTTTGTCAAGATGTAGGGTATATGTGGTATGTAGGGAATCTCAGTCGTAATCATTAGAGTCTGTGTCTGAATGGGACTCCTCAAATCATGTCTCAAATCTGTTGTAAACACATGCATTGATATCTATGGGTATCAAGATATTTGAGATGTCCCCTATAGGTGGTTTGTAACCTAAACCTTGATGCTTTGGATTTTGGGTAGGAGCAATTGGATCTACTATTCCTTTCTATTTCTTTCCTAGGCTTTAAATCTCATTGTACCCCTCCTTTTGGACTATGGTATATCCCCTTCCATAGTTGTGTATTGGGATTATGTGTTCTGGAGGTTCCTCATCTATATACAACCAAGAGGATAAGTTGGATAGGTTTTTTTCAATAATCTCTTCGTGTATATCTCCCCATCTCACAAAAACCATAGGTGGATAGATGATTGTCAATTTTTGCTTCCTTTGTAGATATTGCTTAGATTTTCCATATGATATGGGTAAGATAGGTAATTTTCCTACACAAAAGAAGTTTGTGTAGGTGTATTCTCCACATCCATTTTCTTGTACGTGGGTTTCTAGTTCTGATGTGGGTTTTGCTACTAATTTTTCCAGACTTTTGGGATTTATACTCTGAGAAGAGGAGACAGTTGATGCCTCTTGGTTGTTGGGTACCTAATCTAAAATAGCTCCTCTGAGATTGGTTCAATATAGGAAAGGGCCTATGTCACGATGTATGGTGATTTCAATTCCATCGTGAGGGAATTTCAAACACTGATGATAAGTAGATGGTACAGCTTGCATGGAATGGATCAATGGTCTCCCTAGGAGCATGTTATAACCCAACTCTAGATCTAGTACTTGGAATATAGTATTTTGTGTTGTTGGACCCAATCTGATTGGGAGACTTATGAGGCCCTTAGAAGGATGTTCTTCATCATCATAGGCTCTTATTATGATCTTCTTAGTGATATCTACACAACTCCCAAAATAGCCCAATGCTTGTATCAATTTTAGGGTACAAATATTCAGACTTGATCCTCCATATATGAAGACTTGTCTAATCTTGCGAAGGTGTAAGTAAACTTATATATGTAAAGTATCATTGTGGTATGGTTTGTAATCTAGAAGATCTTTTTCAATGAAGACAACATGATGTGGAGTGGATAGATACCCTACCATGGATTGAAACTCATTAACTTCTAGATCCTTTGGGACGGTCAACTTTTGTAGGGTTGTGTCTAAGTCTTCTTTGTGGTTAGGTGAAATGTGGAGCAGCATAGATGGAGATTTATGTCAAGGTCTTCTTTAGATGGTCTAGTAGATTATACTGACCTAATGGTTTATTGGAGGACTTACTTGGTATAGTCATTTTTTATGTGGCTTCTTGTATTGTTATTTTGGTATGGTGGGTGGCGACAACACAACTTTTTTCTGGACCTTGGATGGTAATGGTGTTTAAGGTCAAATTTGGATCTGCCTTAGTGTACGTGAGGTTTTCCTGGTTGTTCATTCCTGATGTGGAGGCCTTACCTTTTTTATGGTTCATCAATGGGGTTTGGAAAACCTTGTGATATTGTTTGGTAGTGCCAGAATTAGTGACCACTTTGATCTCACTACAGTCAATGAAATCTTGGATAATGTGTTTCAGTTGCATACAATTGGATGTTTTGTGTACCTTAGTTCTATGATAGTTACATTAACCATTGGCATCTCACCATGTAGTTTTTCCAAGACCTTCATAATGTCTTATCTCTGGTAAAGTGATTGAATGAGATTGTATCAATTTCTTTAGGATCGTCTCAAGAGATTTTGCGAGAGGCGTAAAATCTCATCATGGTGTGGGATTCCTTCTTGCATAACTTTTTTGTTGGGTAGTAGCATTAGCCTATTTAGGATTCTGTCTAGTAGTTGGTTTATTGGCATTCTAAGTTATTTTTGTTGGTTGGATATGTTGGACTGGTGTTGGTGCTTGCACATGTAAGACAGGTTGAGCCATCTTTGCATCAACAACCCCATCATTTGTCACATTCTTGTTTTTGGACCAGCATTTTGTTTTTTCATAGAGTGGTGTAGTACTGGTTTCTTTCTTAAGTATTCCCTTCAAGGTGAGGGATCTTTTTTCTTGTATCCCTTACTCAGCTAGCTCTTCATAGGACTCAATGCACTGGGAGTGGAATTCACACATCATGTTTGATTGAGAATTTTCTATGAACATGTGGATCTTTTATCTGGTTGGTAAATGGAAGGATGCCTTAGAGGCAATATTTCTCCAGCGTTGTAGGAATGAGGCAAAGTTATCTCCATTAGTTTTCTTGGTGGTCCAAAGATTCATCAATGTTACTTCCATGATGATGTGTGAATAGTGTGATATGAATTTTCCTATCAGTTCATTCTATGACTTTATCCCAGGAGGGAGTATAGAGAACCAATCCATGGTTGCACCACTAAGAGTGCAAGGAATGAGTATAATAAGATGCGTGTCATTATGGGATACCTCCATACATGTGAAAAACTCTCTAATGTGATCATGGGGATCATCCTTTTCCTTATACCTATCGAATTTAGGCTTGACAAAGTTGGTTGGAAAAGGTGGCATATGTAGCATCATATCAAAGGGATAAGGACTAAGGTTTGTTGTGGTATAAGATCTCTTAGGAGCGCATGTGTGTAGGTTTATAACTTGTTGTTGGAGGGCTTGGAGTTGTTGCATCAACGTGTCATTGGGTGGCTATATGAATGATGTTGTATTTGGATCATTAAGCAGGGTCCCGCTTATCTGTGGTGGTGCAAGATTATGCAGGGGGTGTATCTCACATTCGTTTGTGGTATAGGCACATGAGGTGGTGGGACATACTGAGGTGCTTGGAATTGTTGAGGTGTTTAGATTTGTTGAGGAGTTTGATTTTGTTGAGTTGTTTTGAATTGATGGGGTGCTTGGAATTGTTGGGGAAATGGGACTTGCTGGGGTGCTTGGAATTGCTAAGGTACTTGGATTTGCTAAGGGGTTGGATTTTTTTGAGGTGTTTGGAATTGTTGTGGTGCTTGTGATTGTTGAGGTGCTTGGAATCATTGAGGAAATGGGACTTTTTAGGGTGCTTGGAATTGCTGAGGTGCTTGGAATTGCTAAGGAACTGGGACTTGATGGGGTATTTGGAATTGTTGTGGTGTTATGAATTGTTGAGGAACTATAGTGCTTGATCTATTTGCCATCATTTTTTGGAGGGGGTTTATAATGATTGAATACTTAGAATTGGTCGAAGGTGCCCCTTGATTGATTTGGGGTTGGCATGCATTAGAAGGGACACTTGGTTGAGGTATTTGAGGAAGTTATTGTTGAGGTGCCCCTAATAGAGGTAGTTCTTGCTTAGGTTGGGGAGATGTGTTGAAGGAAATTGTTGCATTTGTTTGTGAGGTACTTTTTGGATGAGCTAAGGATAATATGGAAGGTGTTGCAGTGGTAGCGAGTACACTAGATGCAGGTGGAAAGTTGGGAAATAGGGAATTATTATACTAGACCCCTAGGGTACTAGAAGATGTGGTGACTTGGGAAGTATTTTGTGTAGAACTGGTGGATGGGAGGACTAAACTGAGTGGGATGGGTGTCATTGATGCCACCCAATTTTTTGGCATAGGTGTGTCTTCTATTATGGTGGATGCATCAATTCTAATGGGTAGTTTAGATCCTTTTTGTATGAGCATGTGAAGATATTTGTTTGGGTCAGAGTCTAGCATGGAATTTAAGATTTTTTTCATCTTCTCATCACATAAACCTTCGTCGATTTATTATTTTGTGCATCTGACTTTGATTTCCTTAGGGGAGATTTCATGCAGTTGTAAAGTATCATCTTATGTTATCTCATGACGTAAAAATGTCTTAGGATTTTTGTAATCTAGTGGTAAGGCTCTTGGTGCAAATTCAATATCCTTATGGGGATCATGGGTGGGATCTTTGTTGTATTCCATTGTGTGCTTACTTTTCTTTGATCGTGTGTTCGACATATGTAAGTCTATGATGAATGCAAGACAACTAGGGAAATCAAATTCTATCTTTTTTGGAATTTTGATTTGGGATGATAATGCAAACTATGAATAAAATATGACGTCTAAGGTATAAGTACCTTACCCTAAGAGAGATTCTAGAAACTTCAAAGGTAAATCCTCTAAGGAAAGACACAAATGATATTGAAGACTATCTTAAGACCAAGTGGTAGGACAAAAGTGATAAATTCTGGCAATAATGTATATCTAAGACAAGTGTTAACCAAAATGATAAGGTACCTATGCTGAGGCAAGTAGATAAGGATGGTGTTGATGATGTCAAGAGAAAATTCAAGACCGCTATAGGAATATCCTAGGAAAATGCACCCTCTATTTGAAAAATGACTCTAGGAAGTGCTATACTTTAACCCTAAGATAAGCAAGCTATGTTTTTTAGATTTTTGGACTTTTGGTACTAAGAATGATGACAATGCAAAAAAAGTAAGATTCAAATATATGCCTATCTAGGTATGTCAATCACAAGGAACCAGGATGAAATATCAACAAAATGTTTTGTAGGACTCGTGTTTACATAACCAATGTTGTAGGACAAATGTTATAGGACCAATCTTGTAGGATAGATGTTGTAGGACCAATTATTGTAGGACAAATGTTGTAGGACCAATGTTGTAGGACCAATTATTGTAGGACAAATGTTGTAGAGACCAATCTTGTAGATGTATAAACTCAACAAACTCAAAATCAGTGTGTAGCTGCAGAACTAACTCAAAATAAATGATCTGTGTATTTTCAATAACTTTTTCAAGCTTCAAGTTTTCACGAAGTCAGTTGTAATGAAAGAAGTGTACAAGTAGTTTAATCTAAGGTCAAATTTGGCTTCATCTAAAATATTATAGGCCCATTTCTTGGGTGTCCATGAGTTCACACAACATATCTGCCACACAACTAAAACTTAAAATCCCTGTTGAAGGTGCCTGTGATTTTTATTTTCTGGGTATTGTTGTTGTGTTAACAAAGATCTCTTTCGCAACACAATATCCCTGGGACATATATGATGGGAATCTTGGGGGGAGATTATATTTGAGCCTCCCCTTGCACTATGATAAGACAAATGTTCGGAGGTAAACTAGGTGGCCTCTAATTAACAGGGTTGTAAGTTTTTTGGTGTCTCTACAATTGGTTTGTACGCGTGTGACTCACTTAAGAGCCTGGTTGACCATGTTGGATTCTTAGGGATACTTCACTTGATCAAGACTATCATCAACACACCTTGCCCAAGCTTGAGAAGATAAGACCAAATTTTTCTCAAAGTCTTATTTATATACCAACCAGAAGGATTTTTTGATTTGAGGTCATCCTTTGTTAGGTTAGCGAACCCCCCAAGCATGCATCTCTAAAAATAAAAATGGTTGCTAATCTAGTAGATTATGCAAGCGCACCAAGAACTCAAGACATCGAGTTAATCATATTAAGCACTGAAAGCCAAGTGTTTTCTAATCTAAATCATTCATACATGCACGTGAGTTCATTCTTAAAGCACCAAACGAGATGAGATTTGCCTTGTTAAATTTTATTACACCAATTTCGAAAGTATATTGCCTTGTTCAGTTTTTAAACCATCACGTCAATTTTAGGAACCAAAACGAGATATTAAATGTGATGTTTGTTCATGCAATGTTCATTTTAAAGCACCAAATCAAACGAATGATTTTTAGATTAAATAAATAACCTTGTTTCCAAACCACACGCTAAAAAAGAAGTTAGTACTAAAATCCTAATCAATTAGTTCACATAATCATACTTAGTACTCATCAACACGCATATTACTGTATTTATTTGATAGCTTGATCAGTTGGTCTATGTATGCATTAAAGAGCCCTTCATATATGAATTCTACTTCCAATCGATCAAGTGCAAATCTGCGAGCTGGTTCTTTGTTTTCCTCTATTTGTCTCTCTCTTCTTCATTGTTCCGTTAGAGCTTGACTTTCTTGTGCTTAGGAGGATATTTTTTCATAACAAAAAGTGTGGCATTCCATTGTAGAGAGTGTCTTTGAAAGTTACCAAGTGCGACCTTTCAATACAAAGAGTGTATAGATACACATTAGAGAATTCAAAATAAAGACAGAAGAGAAATATCCAATTTAGATAAGTATGTCGTTTTGTCAGGTCGAGTGTAGTGATCCAATAATGTATCTGTGGCAATGCAGAGATCCAAATGTGTCGATTGTGAAAGGTTTCTATGGCGATCCAGTATGTAAAGTGTGTTGATCAGAGTTCTATTACCTGCAAAAATTAAGAAATGCTAGGCATACAAATAACAAACTTTCGATTGAAAAATACAAGACGTCGATATTCCAAAATGAGATATAATCAGTTGTCAGAATAATGAAAACAAAAATCAACACATATAATAGCCCACAGATCCAAATCACAAAGAATAATATTGAAATAAATAGCAGACAAGTGCGACAATCTAGTGTAATGAGTGCGACGATCGGAATTTGTGAGTTCGTTGATGGTGGTATGTAAGTGTGTGTTGGTTATGTCAAATGCGGCGATGTAATGGGGTGAGTGCGACAATCAAAAAATTTGTTTGCGTCGTTGTAACCTGTATCTGCATAAAAAGAAACATGTGTCTTCACCAAAACAAAGAAATTATCAATAAAAGGTTAGTGTTTCATGTCAGGTTCACCATTTTATAATTGGGTAACGATGATCAATGAAAAACTGCAATAACACACGAAATCTCAACCACAAAGAGATAGTTAATGCAATTAGTATTCTCAATAATCAAGAAAGGATGTAAGATAATCAACAAGCATAAACATCAAACATAATGAAATCAATTCAAGAACATGAATATGCAAACCATGAAATCATTCCTTGGTGTTCTCCTTCTCATGCAATGTGGGCTCTTAGAATTGAGCTCAAGATCGTGTTAACATAAGAATTCAAAGCAATTGTGGTTTTTTAAAATCAAAGATTTGGCTCTCTATTTATAAGTTTTTAGGGGTTTCAACCAATAATACATGATTGATGGGTTGATTGACTGTGATTGAGGAGTTGAACTCAAAGTAAGTGGGAGTTCAACTTTGCTTGACTGTCTTGATTGGGGAATTGATTGATCTCCCAGTTTATGGATTGGAGAGATGACTTGAATAGACTAGTGAGATAACAGAATAGACTGTATGAGTTAACTGATTGTATGGATTTTAAAACTAAATTGACTAAAGACTTAACTTATTGTTGGAGGAGAAATTAACAATGTGGATTGAATAGTTAGGAGAGAGAACTGTAGAGTGAAGTGAAAGTCAACGTGAGTTAGCTTTGGAGGAGTAAATTATGATTAAATAAATAAAAGAGTTTTTTACTTGTGACAATTGATAAATAAATAACTAATATTTATTTATGAGAGAAGAATAATTAATTTAACTAAATAAACATAATTAATTTAATTTATGAGATGAATTTAATTAAATTATTACATAAATGCAATAATTAGAAAGAATGATTATTAATTAAATAGTATGCTTTATTTAATTAATTATAATGAGATAGGATATAATTAAATATCATTTAATATTTAATTATATTGTAGATGAATAATTGATGAAATAATTGATTGGATGATAATTAAGGTAATTAATTAAAATCTCTTAATTATGGAATTAATGAGAAATGTTGATTTTGACTTTAGAAAATAGTAGAATAACACAATTTATTAATTAGTAAAGATTATTGAATAAATTAAAGAGGATTGTTAGTAATATCACTCTATTAAAAGGATAGGCCATTTATACTTGTCTACAACCCGAATTTTAGATTTTTACTTTTATACACCTAATTTTAGATTTATATTTTTATACACCTAATTTTAGATTTTTATTTTTATTTAAATACTTAAAATTTTAGTAACTCTATCTCTAATTTTTAAATTAAAAAGGGCGATTATGTGCAACAATTATAGGATTTTTTTTCAAATACAAATGTAATATTTAGTCTTCTCAAATCTTCTTCAATGTTCCATAAATATTAAGTCGGTTAAAAGTGAATGAAAAAAATTTGAAAATGTGAACGTGAAAATCTAACGGATATTTGTTCAATGAAATAATTTGACAGCTCCACAAAATAGAGATGGACTGCATTAATCAATTCTCCAAATTTTATGTCAACAACCGTCCATATCACAAAATCTTTTTAGCCAATAAGATTGTAGGAAATTATTTTTTTTCAATGTATTTTATTAAATTAATTGCATCAAATATTTTTCAAATATGAAAAAAATTATAACATCTAATTTGTTAAAAAAATAGTTATTAATAACCACTTAAATTCAGTTTTATTTGAGGCCGTTAACCACAACTTCTCTTCTCTTACTATGTTTCAGTTATAGCAAGAATCATTCTAAATACAAGCATGGTATTAAAAACATCAGATTTCCACAATCCATTATGATGAAATAAGTTTCTGGATTTGATTGTGTAAGTTTTTTTACATCAACGTTTCGGATCACACTCCGTGATCCATCATCAGGATAAGGATCACTGTTCATTCTTCACTCTCTTATCCTGATGATGGATCACGGAGTGTGATCTGAAATGTTGATGTAAAAAAACTTACACAATCAAATCCAGAAACTTATTTCATTACAAACATGGTTCCATTGCTGGTAAATGAAGACATTCAAATGTAGAATGAAAGTACAGTTTGCATAGTTATTTGAGGCAAACAAATAAAAAACAACAATCTGTAATAAGGAAAAAAATAAGAGAAAAATATAACGAGAATACAACATGAAATTTCAAAATCAGATATTCAATTTGCAAGGCAATCACAAACACCTACAATTTTAATAACACCCTAAATTTATGTAGATGATTTTGCCAATATTTAATGTCTGATATTTATGGCCATGGATTTAACACAATATATATGAAATATTAAATGGTGTAGATTTAGTTTTTCCAAAATTTAAGCAGATTGAAATGTATATACGGATTTTTGAGGGGAGTATAGGGGTGGGCAGCTGCAATTGTAAACTAACACTGCTCGGCGTAATTATGCCGATAGGCGTGTCTTCAATGAGAGAAGTGGGGTGGAGATGAAGGCATGGAAAAATCCGTGTACACAAATTGAAAAGTATTCAATACATTTGCAGAAGTTTTGCCACATTTATAGCAGTCACAAAAAGAATAGCAGAAATTTTAGGAGTGACATTACAGTTTAATAAATATAACCAGACTTCTCATCCCTTTAACATTGATTAAATTGAAAAGTATGTGACATTAGAGTTTAATAAATATAACCAGACTTGTCATCCCTTTAATGAAAAGTATTTAATACGTTTGCAGAAGTTTTGCCACATTTATAGGAGTCACAAAAAGAATAGCAGAAATTTTAGGAGTTTCAATTAGTTAAGTTTAATTGTAATAGGTATCTGAAAGAGGATATTTGTCAGCGTATTTTATATATATTAAAATAAATATAGATAAGCTAGTAAATGCAAACAAATTGTCTAACCAAGTGCATTGTCATGCTTTAAGCGTAATAAATGCAAACAAATTATCTAGCCAAGTGCATTGTCATGCTGATTTAAAGTTTTTCCGAAATTTAAGCAGATCAAAATGTGTACACGGATGAGGGGTATAGGGATGGCCTCAGCGTAATTCGATGCTACTCTCAACCCTTCAATTTCTCAAAAAAGACACTCTAATATGGTCATCAATAATGATATAACACTTAACGGATCATTTCCAATAGTTTGACTTTTACCAATTGCAAAAGAAAATTGATTAAAAAGTTTCTAACAAGACATTCTTAAAAAAATCTCTTAATATAGAATTTATTTTTGACCTAATAGTTCATCTCCATCGACACAAAAGTTGGGTTGCATAGACCTTTATCCTTGAAAAAGAACAAAAATGCACTCTAACTTTGCCCTTCTTACACTCTAACGAAATGAGGAAAGTTCTTTGAGGTAGAACCAAAACATAGAAAAAAAATACTTAATTTTCTAGAGTCAAATAGCTATGATTTTTCAGAGAGTCAGATAACTACGATTATTATATTTAGTCTATTTTATTTATTAAGGACAAGCTCAAAGCCAGCCCCAAAGAAATTGCCTTACCGAAATTATCCAAACTAAAATTTAGTTAAGGATTAGCTGTCATCAATTCCTTAGATGATTCTAATAAACTTCTGACATTTCCACTGTTCAGTGCGAGAATCATCTTTTCTAATGAAAGAATTGCGCATGCAGTCAACAAAAATCTTTGCTCGCTTTCTGATAAGAGACACATGTTAAGGCTATAAACTCACAACGTGGTAGATTTATGTTTACCAGATTCAACAAGAGTCATTTATTTGCTCGATCAGGCATATCACAAGATTTAAATAATATGGATTAATTAATATAAGAAAGACAAATCAATACCTTGAAAATCCAACAATTAAAAAATATCTTGCCCCATAAAACTCTATAGACCATGCCACAAGAGTTGTGAATAATGGATAAATAAAAGAGTCTTCTGCACTCAGAATCCAACTAACAATACCGATACCCTCGTATTATTAACAAAAATTGTCATCAATATTAACCTTTAACATAAACTTGAACATAAATTCGAAATGTAGACATAAACTTGTTTGAAACAACAGCAGTAATTGACATAACTCAATCAATGACTTATTGCACAAGAAATGTAACCCATTACTTACTGGGAAAGGCAACTTAAATCCCAAGAAAAAAAATAAAAATTAATTTCACTGTTTAAATAGCAGCTGCTGTAGGGGAAAAAAACAATACATCTAATCTCATGGAGAGAATATGTCTGATACTCAAAATAAATAATTTATTGTACTCGAAATATGTCTCATTTCTCTGAAAGGCAAATTTCCCTAAGAAATTGCCTTTGAAAGTTCTCAATGTTTAAGCCAGTAGCTGAAGTAGAGACAAAAGTAGGATATACCATAAAGCAAGATTACAAAAGTAGGATATACCATAAAGTAAGATCAAAACTGGTATTCAAGGGAATAGATCACTTGAAACATTTGGCATCTAACAGAGGCTCCCCTTCAAAGGGCTCTTGATCTTCGATCATAGCATTAACACGTTCTTTCTGAGCTTCATCATTAATATCCACTTTGGTCCAGTTATACAACTCCATATCGTAGCACTCGTCCATAACAAATTTTGGAATCTCCTGGCCACGGAAGAGCCACAGTCCCTTCACCTTGAATGGGGGATCTTGGCCAATGATAAGCATCTTACCAAATGCATACTTGCGTGCAAGATCCATGCGTTGCAAGAATCCTGTAACTTTGTTCAATGTAACAAATGAAACAGTATTCTCATCATTGTATTTGTATTCACAATACCACAAGGAGTATCCTTCTGGATCATACATATCCCAAAAACCTGCACAATCAATATTAGCGATAAGTGAGATGAAATAGCAAGCATTATTCAACAAATTCCCAGACTGTCTAGAAACAAATCAACTAAATTGGTAAATTTTACAAAGGAATAGAATGGGTGGAAAAATTATTATTCCATCAAAACTAATAAGAGACAAATGAATACAATTTATTTATCATGTATGCATATCCATATACAGACACCAGCTTTGACATATATTAACCATATAAGCAAAATGACTAATAAACCACCTTTGATAGCAATCTCACGAAAGTTGGTTTTTGTGTTTGAGTAAAGTCTCTTCCACTCATCAAGAATCATCTTACTGGGTGGCAAAAGGTCAAGGGTGTTTTTGGGTTTTGGCTTAGGTGCCTCCTCCTCCTCCGCCCCTGCTGGAGGGTCTTCAACCTTGGGCTTTGAAGGTTCTTTTTTGGGCTCGTCCTTAGGCTTTGACTTTTGCTCTTTAGCTTGAACAGCCTTTTTATTAGCCTGCACAACTGGAGGAACAGCATCTACCTGCTTAACCTCACCCAAAATCTTCTTAAAATTTGGCTGATTGACCATGGTCCAAAAGTACCTTTCAACGTGAGGAAATTCTTTTGTAAAATCTTTGGTTAGACAACGGGAAAAACCCAGATGCAAGTTGCAAGCCATAACAATGTCTGCCAAGGTTATACAATGACCGACAAGGAAGGTGTTAGAAGAAAGATGAGTGTTTAATGCACTTAAACCTCTTTTGAG
This sequence comes from Chamaecyparis obtusa, assembly GCA_027943335.1. Classification (NCBI taxonomy): domain Eukaryota; kingdom Viridiplantae; phylum Streptophyta; class Pinopsida; order Cupressales; family Cupressaceae; genus Chamaecyparis; species Chamaecyparis obtusa. Next base: position 137,310 of record BSBK01000494.1, on the reverse strand, counting down.
TCCAGCAATTGTAGCTTCCTCTACCTGTAACAGCACAAAATTGAAGTTTGGAGGACTCCTCTAAATATCTACAGATATTTATATGAATATTTTATAAATAAAAGCATAGTTACCAGGTTCAAAACATCTATTAATTTATGAAAATAACATTGGAATTTTTTGAAAAATTCTATAGGAATACAAAAATCCAGACCAAACAGCCAAATCCAGCAGGTCTACAAAAAGGAAGACCTGGATGGACTTAGTAACTATGCTTAGTGAGAAAAACTAACCGGAGGAAGATAAACTCCATATCCACTTCGAGGGTAATACCATCGCATGATATTAATGTCAATCTCCCCGGAAGAAAAATCAGTCCACTGCTCAATATGTGCCTGAAATTAACCCAGTACATTAAATACTGAGTTCTTATCTTCATACAAGTTGTTAACTATAGCAAAGAGTGTTTAGTGTGCAAGAATAAGCATTTTGGTTAGAAAAACCAAGTAAGTACTTACGTAATCAATTAGGGAAGACCCAAAGAGAGAGTTATTCCCCTTCAGTCGTGCAACTGAAAAAATATTAGAAGAATCAGAAGCATTCATTATACAAAATATTTGACTTAATAGAATACAACAGGTCATTAGATGGAGAAATGTTCTCACCATAACGTGCAATGGCATTACTCTCAAAAATTGGCCCATCAGGTGTCTCCAAAACTGGAACCTGTAAGACCAGATCAAATAACACAGTTATCTCAACAAATGCCAAAAGAAGGAAAAAAAAAGCAATAAGTAGACATCCAAATTAACTTTACAAGTAACTGGAGATAATGCATTAATGTCCTGTACCTTGCCAGTAGGATTCATCTTAAGAAATTCTGGCGTTTTGTTTGTTACACCCATCTCAAAGTTAGGAGTTCGGTTAATTTTTACACCAACATATTCAGCAGCAATGAATGCCTTCGCTGCATTTTTATTGCCTTCCCCTGCATATAGAGTCTGCCCAGACGAAATTAATGAAAAAGTGGTTTGAAAAGAATATCCAGTGAACATGTTAAAGGAGAACATACACTGAGAGATATCAGTAGTCAAGAATGCAGTTTCTTGGGTCAGAAGCTAATCAGAGACATAATAAAGGTGCATACAAAATGGTGCCACATAATCATACCAGAAAATTAGTACAACAAATAAATAAATGGAATTGAGAGCCCAACAAAAATATTATAATTGACTTTTCTAGCCAAAAGGTATTTTTCTCAATCTTTAATAAGAAACTACAAGGAACTGACATGGTATATAATTTTTACTTCAACAACCAATAATATTTTATTTTTACTTCAACAACTCCATTAGAACAATATAAGTAATGCTCAATTACAAAAACCAAAATAGACGCATTAATATCAAATGAAATCTGTGTTACCACGTCCTCCCCCAGCATAACCATACCCAGTTCATACCAAGCTCTTGATACAATTTTTAACTTCGAAAATTTCCAATCATGTTACTGAGACTATATTTACCTTGTACACAATCATTTTGACACAATTATCTTACAAGCACCATTGTGGAGCATAACCATCAACAACCTTTGGGCTGTATGGAGGTAATTGAACAAAGTAAGCCCAAAAGTGAAAGAGATTAATCTCAAATAACTTAGTGGGCTCATGTGTGTAACATGTTTAATTTTATTTACTCCATCAGGAGTTGATTAAATTTGATCATACAAATCAGTCATGTTTCGATGAAATCAGTCATGTTTCGATGAAATTTGTGAAGGCATTGACTCCATGATTGAAAATACAAGGGTCATTACAGAAACAACAAAGCAAGATCCTTTATAAATATTTTTCACCAAACTGAAGAACACTCCTAACAAACAACAAAACAAAATGATCAGCTTGCTTTGCCAAGAAGCAGTGCCCACAGTTACCTGAAGATATGGGTGTATGGGTACAGGGGCAAGGTGCCACTCAAATTTGGGTAGATAACTGAATAAGGATATGACTATATCACATATGAATTTCATCGCCAGATAACAGGAACAAGAATGTAGTCCATATCCCTATAACAAAGCTTCCTGGTAACTATGGACTGGCACCATACAATGGTTGAAACTTGGTGAGGCATATGCAATAATATTTACTCTAGTCTTCTTTTGAACAAACATAATGAACATAATTATGGAAAAAAGTGGTGAGTTCATCGACTCAAAAGTGCTTTTATGGACAAGTTTAAAGAGGGCACTCATACGAGATGGTAACTCCATGGCCAAGCATCCATGTCACTTTTGAGATCAGATTTTTATCACATCTATACATGCCATTTAAACTTTCTTTCTTTTCATTTTAATTGAGCAAATTGTTTATATAATTGTAGAGTCACACCATCATGGAAAAAGTAAAAATTGATAGCTATTTACTTTGAGTTTTAATATCTTATCTTTTGATGTAAATTCATATTTCAAAATCTGTAGTGACTTTGCCTTGAGAATTGCAAGTCCCTCTACATCTTTTAGTTTTAGTCTTAACTTCAAAATGCTACAAAATTGAGATACTCGCATAGTTTCCAAAATTGCCACTACACAATAGTCATAAATTTAGAAATGAATATAAGGTGGCATTCGCCAAAATGTTCTTCGATCCAATATACAACAGAGACAATTGTACCAAAACAGGAAGTTCTTAACTTCAACCTCCTAAGTTGCCAGTCCTGGTATTGGTTCAGTTCATGGATTCAGTTAAAAAATATTTTAGCATTGGGTTTGTTTTGAGCCTGTCTATAAAAAGCATATAAAAATATAATATATGCATATTTATGATCTAAAAATCAAAATCAAATCAACATGCATATAATAAACAAAACCATCATAAACAATAAAATTATTACATCAAAAAACTCAAATTAGGATTTGTTTTTAATATTTTAATGTTAAACAACAGATATCGATAATGACATCAAGTCTGAAAAATAATAAATATCAAAAAAATATTTGCAGCTAAGATATTCATAATTTAATATTAAAATAATAAAATGGGTCTTCAAAAATTTAAAATCTAAAGATATCATGAAAAATAGTTTAAAAAATTTGGACAGGTTTTCCTGCATGGAGATTACCCCGACATGGCCAACAAATGCCATTAAATGAGTTCCCTTCAATAACCTACGGGTGGTCGTTCTGATGCATTCTGATCCACTCAGAAAAAGTAAGCAAAACTAGAGTACGTGAATTCTGGTAAGCCCAACAATTGAGCAGCCAAAGACAGAGAAAGTGGTTTATTTGCATTTCAACTTGTGCTTCCTATCACACAAAGGCCCAACTACAGGGAAAAAGCTAATTTTTTAATGTAGAGCCAAGCATATCCCATATTGGATAGTTCCACCACCCAAACATCATTGGTTGATGTCAACAAAGTAGTACGTGAGACTTCTATGCAAGACTTGCACAATCCAGATAGTGGGAATCACACAGCTACTGCTATTATTTGTGGTTCTAAGTTCTAACAAATCAAATGACCCTTTCAATGCTCGCAACAAAGTGAAGTGTGATGATTTATTTTGATTTTCACTCTGCACTACATAGTTTTATCAGTGACAATTTGTCTCTATAGTAACTTAAACAGATATTTTGAAACCATTTTAATTTATCGTGAGATTCAATTTGTGCTTGAATTTATCTAATTTATTTATAGCATATTTACACATATTCTAGAGAGAGGCCTTAAGGCCAAAACCACCACGAAGCCACAAACCCAAACCTTGTACCCATACTCAACCCTGTATCTAAACCAACAAACAAAAAAAGTAGCATGCATACAGACCATTCCTCAAATAATAAGGAAGTCATCCCTACAAAATTTTAAATAGAGCTTTCATGCACCTTCAGAAAATAATCCCTTGTACATGAGGCTCAAAAGTCCTACAATTATCAAGAAAAAAAGACCTCAGTCCCGTTTAATTCATTTATTGCACAAATTCTATCATATAAAATAAATCAAACAGAACCTCAACATTACTACATATCAGTTGGCCAACAAATGTACATATCATGATCCTAGGCAAACATAACAAGTGGATCTGAGACCCAGTGAGAACTAGGATACAAACAATCAAGTTCCAAGTTTGCTAAAGACATGGGGTTTGATAAAAACTTAAAATGAAGAGAAATTAGATAATTCCATAAAGAAGGGATGACTACTAGAAAGATCAGCTAGGAAACATTGGCAAACCTGGTAAATAGCTTCATATTCTCAGAACACTGCACCAAATTTCAAAGTTCAATCTTCCTGAAAAGATGGGGCAAAAGAAGGGAGAGAACCAAGGTTGATCAAAAACAAGTGAGGAGAGAACATGCATGGATTTACGGCAAGAGACGAGGCCACACACAAATTGGAAACAAAAGGAGAGACGTGCATGGATTGGATGCAAGAGGAGAAAGAACATGCACAGATAGAAAGCAGGAAAGGAGAGAGAACATTACCAAGATGATAAAACATGACGACAACATACAGCATTTGATTCAAGAGTTCAAAAAAATCAATCAAAAGAAGACCAGAAACACATAACACTACATAACAAAAGAAATCAGCGCTAGTAAAGTTCAAAATTTTATTATCAACAATGCCATAAAATTTATTGGCTGCATATGCACTTATATTGATGTAATACTAATTGTCTGGGTATTTGAGTTTGGCATGCAATTAGTTTGCCTAAGCATCATCCACCTTTCAATTTCTAAGTTAAACCTGTGTTATTATTTTTGGACGTAGATTTAATTATGCAACTTATGGCCTTCTGCACAATTATGATGCAAAGTAACATCCCGCTAAATTGGCAAGGGAGAAGGGAATCCTCAAGCTGTAACTTTAACCAATTAGGAAACCATTCCAAACTTTGTCTCCACCATGTGAGATAATTGCCTATTGCATAACCCATCTTCCAAATATTGAGTGAAAACTAAGCTAATAGTTTTAATTATGCCTTTTGTTGGGCAATAGCTTCACACAAGGCTGTTTGCACAATTTTGCTGAATGTAACAGTCTGTTCATTTGACATGGTTGAATAGAACACTCATGTAACAGTCACCAGCTAGTGGAACTTCCCAAATAGATAACTCAAGTTTTCTTTAGTTTCCAAATAGACAAGCCTCTGATATGAACCAAACAACTTTTATCCATATGAACACACATACCAAGAAAGGACAGAAAAAACCCAAGTCAAATAACAACATTCTGAGAAGGTTACTTTAAAATCATATGCTCAATCAATCTGAGAAAAAGATGCCTAACTCAATCTAACCAATTGTATTACACTAAAAAGTTAGAAAAATCAAGTAAAAAAGTTAAAATACACAAAAATAATCTTAAATAATTTAACTTGGGGCTGTGACTAGACCGGACAAATTGTTGCATGGTAATGGAATACTGCTAGGAAATAACTTTGAATATGAAACCATACCGTCAACCATAAGGATATACTGATTTTCAACATGGAGAATAGCTGCAATCGGCATCTTAAAGTTTTAAACATTTCAACTCTTAAAAATCAACTATTTCAGGATGTAATTTCATTTCTTCGATAGGATCCCCAAATAGTAGAAAAAGGGATGACACCAGGTCCAAGTCATAGAATATTGCACAACAAATAATCATCAAGTCCAACAAAATGCCCAAAGGAAATTCATGCTAAGTGCTGCCATTAAAGATGTGCTTTTTTCAAACTTTTATAAGGTAATGCAATGTGCAATCTTCAAGTTAGACCTATTAAGTAGCATCCTCATATATATGTGGCTGAGATAAAAATCTTTATGCCAGGACCTAGTTACACTGTCGCAAAAAAAATATATTGATATATTGACAATATACAAATCACCACTGACTACTCAATATGGATTTGACAAATGATAAGGCTTCTCCGTAGACTAAATTAAAAAGTACAAATTGGTTTCAACCCTTGACCATCTCTATGGTAGATGCAGTGGTCACACAAAGCAAAGAGGTTTTCCAGCCTGATCTTCGTATAATGACAATCACTCTGCCTTGCCTTGTTAATTGACCAAAGGCCACTGTTCCATTTCTCTGTAATGCTATCTCATGTACAACGTCCACTTTGACCAGCAAACATGAGCTATTGGTAGTTGACATAGATTGCTTTTGACCGGATCCTGTCAGCTCTTAGATTTGGTTATTCTTTTAGTTTGTCAGCTAGTTTCAGTTGTGCGGTTAGATCATTGCATTAGTTTTCTATGATTAAGAATCAACTTCTGTTAAATAAGGATTCAGGCAGTCACTTATCTCCCCAAATTCTTAGAGAGTGTTTATCAGTTAGCTAGCATGAATGTGATGCATGGATCATTTGAGCTAAAGATATTCATGGATTGCTTGACACAAAACTCACAGGTTTTTCGGCATCAGCTCTTATGAAGATATAAACCCAATGAGGTATTCAGTTTTTTTGGAATATTCAGCTGTGCGTTCAACAGTGAGGTCATCCTGAGGACTTCAGCAGTACAAGGCGGCAACACAGATTATGAGTAGATATTAGAGGCCGGTGAAAAAAATAGTTTGTTGTATTATTTCCTGAGTATATATACTTCAAAAAAATGAAATAAATTACATAAATCAGCCGTTAGAATCTTTTCTGGGTTGCCTTTCTGAGTACTTAAACTAGTTATTCATTTTTTTCTAGGTTTACCTCCTGATCGGCTGTCCACTCCAGTGTGCCATGGATACAAATGGTATACCAATACAAAATGAGATTTATAAAGAATAATAAATTAAAAGCATTCAAGGCACTGGGAACACATTCCAAGACAAACAGAGAGAAACCAGCATCTTAAATCTTGTATATATGAACAGCGACACAGTGCACAAAAGCTCCATGTATAAAGAACCAAACAAGAGATTTTAGAGATCCAATAAAATCATGTCCTGGGGCGAAATAACCTAAAGGTAAGTTCGTTAAAATGGAAGAAAAAAGATAAGGGCAAAGGACAGCTGCAACTTACCAATGCCATGCCTGACGACTTGAACTCAAACCTGTGCGAGCTATTGAAGAGAATGGGGTTGCAGCAAAATCATACACCGGCGCCTTCCAGCAAGCTACCTCAAACTCTCTTTTTAAGGTAAAGATTTATCTTGGGTGTATCTTGGCCGTTGATTTATCGAGTGGTCTTCCCAGAAGCACTTTTTGCTTTTCTTTCTTTAGCTTGTGAGATTTCAATTATTCCGACCCGTTGTTTCCCCAACCCTTCATTTTAGGGCTTTCTAAACTTTTTTTTGCCAAAAGAACATAAATTATTCTTTTTCTTTAATTGGTCTCAATCAGTTACACACTTGCCACACTTCTTTTTCTTTCTTTCTTTTTTCATTTTAATTAAAACAATAATATCTTGTAATTAGATTTATAGATTTAATAGGTATATTATGATTTTTTAATTACTAATTGATAAGTATAATGTGTGCATTTAAAATAAGTTCAACATTTCAAGATCATATATATTAGCAATAGCACTTTGGTGTACAATGGGTGCACTGAAGAGATATGGTAATTAGGGAAAAAATTGTTCTATTTTTTTGGCATACATTTGTGCAATACATGAGGTCAATTGGTAGGTCAATTAGTGAATGATGTAGGTAGGGGATATCTAGAGAGTGAGAGAGTGAGAAATGGGGAAAGATAGAGTTAAGAGTGATATGGATAGAAAGAGATAGAGAGAAGAGCGAGAGGGAGAGGGAGATAGAGTAGAAGATATAGATTGAGAGAGGGGGGGAGTGGGGGGCAGGTGCAGGGGCGAGTGAAGAAGAAAGATGGTGACAAATAAATAATACAAAGACATATAAAGAGAGAGGGGTAGAGATAGAGATATAAATAGAGATACAAAAGGATAAAAAGGGAAGTTTGTCTTTGTATATGAGTGAGAGAGATATGGATAGAGAGATAAAGAGGGGTGTGTGTGTGTATGTATGTATGTATGTAGAGAGAGAGGGGTAGAAAGGTGATGCGGGAGCATCTCGGGTACTTGGCAATCATGTGTCACCAAAAACAAGTTAGAGTTGTTAGATATGCTTAGTAGCTACTTTGGGCTCTTAGTGATGTTTTCTTGTTTCCACCGACGGGGCTCGGTTGCGACTCGGTTACTTCATTCACCGAGTTGGCTCAGTGGTTCACCGATTTAATTTCCCGTCGCTCGATAATCTTGCTCATCGAGTGGTTTATTTTAGATTTCTGTTGAGGCTGAATTGTGCATTGAATTTTGGTCACAGAGTTAATGTTTACATCGATCATTGGGAAGCATGTGGACCTAGATCTGGTCATTTCTTTCTTCAATGATGGATCTAAAGGCCAACTTGTTTTGGTAGCCTCTTGTATACATAAATTAGTATGTTGTAGTTTTAGGCAGACAATTAGAAGTCAGAAGCTAGGAGATAGGATATGAAAGTTGAATCCTCGCATGTTGGAGGACTATTGTAATTGAATTCTGATGATAATTGGCCATAACTAGGAAGGCCTTACAACTTGACATGTATATTAAAAGATAATATATGAAGTTTTATGCATTTCTCTCTCCATGTTGTTGTTTTGCTTCCATGTGTTGATTCTGCAAGGGGGTTGGTGATTTGGGTGTGTCTTTGGCCCCTCATCCTACCCTATCTTGAATTAGGTGGCATCAAAGCGAGGTTGAGATCTGGATCTAAATTTGTGAATTTAGGTCGAGGGTTCCCTCTTGTAAAACCCTAGTTGATATTTGTTGTGGGGTGACAGATTGTGATCTGACCTACAATTGTAGAAGGTTTCAAGATGGTTCATGGGAGGCGAGATGCAGATCCAAGATTGGCGGACATGCTAAGACAAACTGATGCTAGGTTAGAAGTTGTTGAGACAGCCCAACACCAAGGAAGACATCTTGAGGATGTTAGTGATGAAGAAGTTGAAGATGAACAAGGTGAAGCAAAACCTGCACCTATGATGGATCAAGGTGAAGTAAGACTTTTGAAGGCATTGAGAAATTTGAAGTCTACACCACATTTCAATCCTCCTGAATATAGTGGAAGGCTGGATTCGGATGAGCTTATGGATTGGATAAACGAGATGGAGAAGTATTTTGAATATGAAAATGTCCTTAAGGACAAGAAGGTGAAGATTGCAAGCACAAAGTTGAAGAGTCATGCATCCTTATGGTGGGGGCATCTACAATTGGATAGAAAGAGGAAAGGAAAAGACAAAATCAAGGTATGGAATAAAATGATAAATAAATTGAAAGGCAAGTTCTTACCTTGTGATTATCAGATTAACCTAGTTAGGAGAATGCAAAGTTTGAGGCAAAAAGATAGCTTGGCAAAAGACTATACTGAGGAATTTTATATATTATGTAGGATTTGAGCAATACAAATCCATAAAACCCGAAGATCACCTGTATACAAAAACCTGTTACAATGAAGTAGAGACAAGAAGAGGGCAAGGGTTTGACTCAAAATATGAAGAAGAAAATATCCTCAAATAATTAATGAATTAAATGTACAATAGATCATCCTTATAAAGCATATCAAAAGCCTTGAAAGGAAAACCCTAGTGCATGTAATAATTAGTTTAACTATTACAAGACTAATGCATGCAAGTTTATATTTAAAACAACTAGTTCATGAGTTTAAAATAACTCGTGCATGTGTGTTTAAATATAAACAACTAAAGAAAAAGAGTTGACATCTTAAGAAGGGAGTAAAGCTAATTAATATAATTAATACTTTACTCTAACACCCCCCCTTAAGATGAGCAACAATGCAGCTACAAACAATGCAAGAAGAAAGCAAAGGAAACTACAGTGCTGAAAACATAAAAATGGGTCCCGGCAACATGGCCTGATGAGGTACCCATGTACAAAAAAGTCTCTATAAAGCGGAGAAATAGAGAAAACCACATGGGAAAAACTCTACTCCAAAAAGAGACAAAGACTACTCTGAAGGACTAAAGAAGCCTCCAAAACTAGGAATGTTCCAAAAAATAAAAACAAGAATGAACATGTAGAACATCACTGAAGCAAGCAACTGCAAACTCTGTCAAGAAGAAACTGATGATCTGAAGATCCTCCACAGAAATATGACTAGGTAGAGAAGACTATAATCTGCATGAGTGCCCTCAAATAACACTACTCGAATCAGGAGGCAAACAAAGGCAAACACCTGAACTCGAAGATACAGATGGCATAAAACACCAAAAGTCTGAAAAGCTAATCAATCAAAGATGGAAGAGTGCCTCTAAAAATAGGAAAGAAAGAGTGTTTATATGGTAAATGATCCATCTCACCAAAATGCATAGGTACCCAGCCACTGCATCTGCCTAGTACATAAGAACAAATACTGAATACATAGCTCACACTATTGAACCAAGGAAGCAGAAGAATGATCAATAGAACCTCCTCATAATGCTGACAAGAGAGAGGTGACAGGTACATTGAAAAGAGTGCTAAGAAGAACTGCATCATGAAGAACCAGGAACATTGAAGGTGCATAGAAAGCACAAGTACAAATAAAGATACCTTGAGGCTAATGTCGTGGAAGGAACACTCACTTGACAAAGGTAGATGGCAAACAAAGGCAAACATCAAACCCCCCCATGGCACTTTATAATGGAGTGTGAGTACAAATAGCACAAACATGTTCAAGATTCCAAGCATGCAAGAAAATGGCACTTTATCTCAATGCATGTGCATAAAAGAATGCTACAAAAGTGAAGTATACACTACTCAAATAAGATAGAAGGCTGCTAAAACAAAAGAACAACCTAAAAAGAGTCATCATCCCCTAAAGAGAAGAGATCCTAGGACCTGTAACATCCAAGATATCCACTAGAGTGCAGAAATGCAAAAAATTGAATAAAATATACCTAGAGAAGATTCTAGAATAAAGACTCATAGAACCAGAAAGCTTTCAGAACAAGCTTTCCAACGATATCTCGCTTTCCCAAAACAGAGTCCGAATGCGCAATATAGAGCTTCCGGAGTGCAAAACTAAAAATCTAGCTTTGACAGTAAAAAAAATTATAAAAAAGAAAAATCAAAAATTCAAACCTCTAGATCTGAATAGAGCTTGGAACCAGCTTTTTGATGATATCTCGTTTGCCCAATTTTGACACTGTATGCTCAAGTTATGAGCAAAATACCAACTGTTGCGCTGGAGGGCCCAAATGGTGTCTAAATGTGCTGATGTCAGCACTTCATAGGCTTAAAATTGATGGCCAAATGGCCGTCGCTGCCCAAAATGGAAAAAAATATATATTTTTTTTTCAAAATCGCATGCGCGCCTCAGGATTCATGTCAGACATTTTTAGATTTTGCATCGATTTACGTGCCAATTTTTTGATATTAATTTGTCTATCAGACAAGAAATTTTTTACCTTGATTTGTGTGCCAAAATCAAATAATTTTTCCTTGGAAGCATGTCATTCCATACAAATTCTATCTCGAGAAGCGTGTCAAGCTGTCTAGTACCAAAAAACACCCCAAAATGCAAAGTTCTCCAAATTTGACATGTTTTATATCAAAATAGGGGTTTTGGGGTGCTGCAAGCTTAATGGTGAGGTCCGTTTGAGCTCAAAGTGCACCAAAATTTAGGGACCCCCTAATTTCAATTAAAAAACAAAAAAAAAGCCCTAATCTGAACAAATAAATTTCTAATCTCTAAATCCTTCAAACACGAACAAGTTGTAGCAAATTAGGCTCTGATACCATGTAGGATTTGAGCAATACAAATTCACAAAACCCGAAGATCACCTACATACAAAAACCTACTACAATGAAGTAGAGACAAGAAGAGGGCAAGGGTTTGACTTAGAATATGAAGAAGAAAATATCCTCAAATAATTAATTAATTAAATGTACAATGGATCATCCTTATAAAGGAGATTAAAAGCCTTGAAAGGAAAACCCTGGTGCATGTAATAATTAGTTTAACTAGTACAAGACTAATGCATGCAAGTTTATTTTTAAAACAACTAGTGCATGAGTTTAAAACAACTTGTGCATGTGTGTTTAAATATAAACAACTAAAGAAAAAGAGTTGACATCTTAAGAAGGGAGTAAAGTTAATTAATATAATTAATACTTTACTCTAATAGATTAGATATCAGATTTGGACATGTTGAGGACAAAGTGGAAAGAATTTCTAGGTACCTGAATGGGTTAAGATTTTCTATTGAAGAGGAAATTAGTTTGGTTAAGTTGGAAAATATTGAAGAAGCTTATCAATTTGCCTTGAAAGCTGAGGAGAAATTGAACAAAAGACATGAGCAAAGAAAAAGAGGAAGAGGTGGTAGATTCCCTAGAGGAAGAGGTGGATTTTATGGTGAAAATAATAGATCTAATCAAGACAAAACAAATTTGGATAAAGACAAGACCGAGTGGAAAAGTGAAAGTTCTTCTAGAGGTAGAAACAGTAACTACCGAGGTGGCTTTAGCAGAGGTGGATTTCGAGGAACTTATTATAATTGTGGAGAAGGACATAGGTCATTTGAGTGTACACATGCAAGTAAGAAGGTTGATAACAGTAGAAATACTTTGGTGCAAGAAGACTCGCCGAATGAACTAGAGAAGGAAAAGAACTTGATGGTCAGGAGAGCACTTTGGAGTGAAAGTAATAAGGAAGATCTGGTAAGGAAAAGCTTGTTCAGGACCATATGCAGAGTTGCTGATGAAGTGTAGAAGGTAATTATTGATAGTAGAAGCTCATAGAATTTGGCATATGAGGAAATGGTTGCAAAGTTGTAGTTGGAAAGGTTGAAACACCCGAGACCTTATCAAATTTCATGGATCAAGGATGAGCATACACTATTGGTAAGTGGACAATGTTATGTGAATTTGAAAATTGGCAAGTACTATGATAAAGTGTTATGTGATATCATGCCTATGGATTGTTGTCATATTTTCTTGGGTAGACCTTGGCAATATGATAGACATGCTATATATGATGGGAGATTGCATAAATATACTATTTGGGCTGATGGGAGAAGACAAATCTTGTTGCCTTTGATTGAAGAATCTGTTAGTAATGTTTGTACATCTATGAAAGTTTGTTTGATGGAAGGAAGAAAGTTTGTTACGAATTTGAAGAAGAATGATGTGTGTTTTGTTGTGATTCCTAACAAACTGAGTGAGAAAATAGTGGATAGCATCCCTGAAGAGGTTGAAAAGATACTCACTAAGTACAGAGAGATCATTTTTTATAATATACCTGATGGTTTACCACCGAAGAGAAGCATTGATCATTGCATTGATCTGATTCCTGGAGCTATTTTACCGAATAAGGCATTACATCGGTTAACACCTATCAAGAATCAGGAACTTAACTGACAAATCCAAGAATTGTTGCAGAAAGGTTTGATCCGAGAAAGTTTAATTCCATGTGTAGTACCAGTTGTATTGGCACCTAAGAAGAATGGAGAATGGTGAATGTGTACTGATTCCAGAGCAATCAACAAGATAACAGTGAAATATAGATTTCATATACCAAGAATGGATGACATAATGGATAGTTTGACTGGAGCAAAGTATTTTACCAAAATTGAATTGAAAAGTGGATATCATCAGATTATAATCAGAGAAGGTGATGAGTGGAAGACTTCTTTCAAAACAAGAGAAGGTTTTTATGAGTGGTTGGGTATGCCTTTTGGTTTAACTAATGCACTGAGTACTTTTATGAGATTGATGAATGAGGTTTTGAAGAAATTCTTAGGTAAATTTATGATTGTATATCTAGATGACATTCTGATATTCAGTAAGACTAAAGAAGAGCATTTGTTGCATATTAAATAGGTATTGCAGAGATTGAAAGAAGAAAAGTTGTTGATTAATTTGAAAAAGTGTTCCTTCGTGAAAGAATAGATTGTGTATTTGGCATTTGTGATTTTAGCTGATGGTTTGAAAATGGATCCTGAGAAGGTTGAAGCTATTTTGAATTACCCTACACCTAAAAATGGTAGTGAGGTAAGATCATTTCATGGTTTAGCAAGTTTTTACTGAAAGTTCATCATAAATTTCAGCTCAATTTGTAATGCTATGATTGAAACCATGAGAGGAGATAAAAGAGAATTCAAGTGGACGCATGGAGATAATAAAAGTTTTGAGACTTTGAAGCAAAAGGTTGTTGAATTGACTGTGTTGGATTTACCTGATTTCAATAAGATATTTCAAGTTGAATGTGATGCAAGTGGTAGTGCAATAGGAGTTGTGTTGAGCCAAGAAGGTAAACTTGTTGCTTTCTTTAGTGAGAAGTTGAATGATGCAAAAAGTAAATATTTTGTGTATGATCAAGAGTTCTATGCTATTGTTCAAGCCCTAAAGAAATGGAGACATTATTTGATACCAAGTGAACTTGTGTTGTATACTGATCATAAGGCTTTACAATATTTAGATAGTCAGAATAAGTTGAATCAGAGACATATGAAATGGGTTCAATATCTGCAGAGTTATACATTTTTGATAAAAACATAAGATCGGAGTCACTAACCGGGTTGCTGATGCATTGAGTATAAGAAGATCTTTGATGACTGATATGAGAATTGAAGTTCTTGGTTTTGATGACATGACAAATTTGTATGAAACTGACCCTGATTTTTTTGATTCGTGGAGAAAGTGCAGAGCACCTATTCAAGATCAATAAAGTACTAAATGGGAAGACTATTTCATTCAAGAAGGTATGGTGTTTAAAGGCATTTAGTTGTGTATACTGAGAGGATTAATGAGAACTAATTTGATAAAGAAGAAACATAGTAGTGGTTTGGCTAGACATTTTGGTATTGACAAAATATTGAATTTTCTTAAGGAGAAATAATTTTGGCCACAGTTGTATAAGGATGTTCAAAAAATTGTGAAAATTTGTGGAGTTTGTCAAGTTACAAAGGGAGTAAGTCATAATATTGGATTGTATACACTGATTTCTGTTCCTAAGAAACCTTGGATTGATGTCATTATGGATTTTGTTCTTGGCTTACTGAAGACAGTAAGAGGTAATGATTCTATATTTGTTGTTGTGGATAGATTTTCTAAAATGGCACATTTTATACCCTGTAGAAAAACATCGAATGCAATGCATATAGAAGATCTTTTCTTTAAGGAAATTGTTAGATTGCATGGATTACCGAAGATTATCATCTCTGACTGAGACACTAAGTTTGTTGGATACTTTTGGAAGATTCTTTGGAAAAAGTTGGGTACTGAGTTGAGGTATAGTTCTACATTTCACCCATAGACTGATGGACAGACAGAGGCTGTAAATAGAATTTTGGGTAATCTTTTGAGATACTTAGTTGGAGATAAACCAAGTAATTGGGATTCTATGTTGGCACAAGCAGAGTTTGCATATAATAATTCAGTGAATAGGAGTGCTGGGAGAACACCTTTTGAGATTGTTAATGGAATACAACTGAGAGGTATATCAAATTTGAAGGATGTTGTTGGTGAATACAAAAGAAGTGATGAAGGAGAAGAATTTACTGAATTCATGAAGACATTGCATGAGGAAGTGAAACATAATTTGGAGAATAGTAATCATAAATATAAGGACAAAGAAGATAGATCAATAAGACATAAGACTTTTGCAGTTGGGGATGAAGTAATGGTACACTTGAAGAAAGGCAGATTTCTTGTTGGAACCTATGGAAAATTGAAGATGAAGAAATTTGGTCCTTGCAAGATATTGAGAAAATTTGACAATGGAAATGCTTATGAGATTGAGTTACCTGATGACATGGATATCTCACCTATATTCAACATTACAGACTTATATGAGTATCATGAACCTGATGAAGATATGACAACACTAAATGATTATCCTAAGAAGTAGATAGAAGAAGTAGAGTAAATTTTGGAACAAAGAGTTGGTAGAAGCACAAGAGGAAAAGAGTACATGGAATATTTGGTAAAGTGGAAGAATAGAGCAATTGAAGATCATTTGTAGATTACACAATCTGAATTGGATTTAGCTTGGGTTGTACCTACTGCATGATTCAAAGAATCATCTCAAAATAACCCCAAGTGTCTGATGCAGTAGCATCTTGAGTTCTTGGCAATCTTGTGTCACCAAAAACAAGTTGGAGTTATTAGATATGCTCGGTAGTTGCTTTGGGCTCTCAATGATGTTTTACTATTTCCATTGATGAGGCTAGGTTGCGACTCAGTTTCTTCGTTCACCAAGTTGGCTCGGTTGGTTCACCGAGTTAATTTCCTATTGCTCGGTAATCTTTCTCACTGAGTGGTTTATTTTGGATTTCTGTTGACGTTGACTTGTACATTGAATTTTGGTCACAGAGTTAATGTTTACATCAATCATTAGGAAGCGTGTGCACCTAGATCTAGTCATTTCTTTCTCTAATGATGGATCTAAAAGTCAACTTGTTCCAATAGCCTCTTGTATAAATAAATTAGTATGCTGTAGTTTTAGGCAGGCAATTAGAAGTCAAAAGCTAGGAGATAGGATCTGAAAGTTGAATCCTCTCATGTTGGAGGACTATTATAATTGAATTATGATGATAATTGGTTGTAACCAGGAAGGCCTTACAGCCCGACATGTATGCATTTATTGAAGGATAATATTTTTTTTTTCATTTCTCTCTCCTTGTTGTTGTTTTGCTTTTGTGTTGATTCTGCAAGGGGGTTGGTGATTCGGGTGTGCCTTTGGCCCCTCATCGTGCCCTCTCTTGTATCAAAAGGAGAGATAAAGATAGATATAATTTAGGAGAGAGAGGGGGGGGAGGTTGGAAATATAGAAAGATAAAGATATGGGAATAATATATAGTTTGAAGTAGATAGAGGTATATAGAAAGAGGGAAAGTCAAAAAATGAGTGTCTTTTGAGGAGAGGGAAAGTCCAAAAATGGGTGTCTTTTGATTTTTTCATATTAGATCTTAAATTTGTTATGTTTTTAAAATCAAAAATGGAATTTGATAGGAAGTACAAAGTATAATAATTTATATTACATAAAATATAGTATATTAATAATAATTGTATATTATGATTTATATTTTTAATCAACACTACTCATTCACATCTATTTTTTCTTGTTTTGCTCTATTTATTTACTCATTCTAAGTGATATAGCTAAAGAAATAGTTTTACTCAAAAATGGTGAGAAAATGTGAGAACATTTTTGGGTGCATGGATAAATTGTAGAACCCAATGGTGCTTTTGTTGGCATAAGTGATGCAAATATTGTTGAGTATTTATTGGTACAAGTTTGATGACAGTAAGATCAATTATGATGTTGTCATTGATGTCAACTAAATACTGTGTTGGTTGACAGTGAGCTAATAATTGTTTGAGTTTCTAAATCCAGTGTGTGATGAGTATATGATGGAATTGGAGTGTGCTGTTGGAGAGGAAGACTCAGTGATGTTTCTTGTTTCTATATCTATGATTGCAGAGGCTAAAAATAAGTATGCAGAGATATATGGTTGATTGAAGTACAAAAGGGAAGACATGAGAATACATAGTGACAAACAATGAATGATTTGATTATTCTATCAAATTAGTATGGATCTAAGTGTTGTGGTCATGATATGTTTATCTTGACTAGGATATGTTGTTGATTCTATGAACACTATGGGATTGGAGTACTACAAGGCATCATTTTAGTTGATAGAAGATCGCTATGTACTAGTTAACAAAATGTTTGAACAGTTGATGTTAGATCGATGACTGGTGATGATGCAGACAATTGCGATGGTTATATTCATGATCCAGGTGGCATGGTGACATGGCATAACAAATTTGTAATGATGATTTTATGTTTCATTGTTCGAGGTGATCAGATCTATCAAGTTTTGGAAGCATGTTGGGGAAGTCATATAAAGTTTGAATGTTCTTGTTTCAAATCAATGTGTGATGCATCTTGTGGCCAACTTGAATTTTTAATTAAATGTTCTAGATTGGTAATACATTTTAGGATCCAGGGATCAAATGAGAATGATTAAAATTTAAATATAAAATGTTTTGTAAGTTGGCTAAGGCCCTAATGAACATGTAATGTATTTATATGTAAACCAGTGAATTATGAAAGTGTATATCATGGATGCAAAGGTGTGGTTGAGTGAAGATAGAAGTTTGTCTGTAAGAGAAGCAATGTTTGTGCTTAATTGGATTTGATCAAGCAGAGGAGAAGTGCTACACCCATATCATTGTACTTGTTGATTCCTAACAGTTTCTGCAAGAAAATATGTTAACTAGGTAGACTTTAACAAGTCTGAATTGTAAATCCTTTAACCATGTGGCTCTTTAATTAGGGTTTGAAATCTTTTAACAAGGTTACTCCTGATAGGGTAAATCTCCTAACAAGGCTAGAGGTAAATCCCTTAACCAAGTGACTCCTAACAGGGTCTACTCCTAACATGGTATCATTGTAAGCTCCTAATAGGGCTTGGCTTTTAACATGGCACATTTCAAAAGAGTATAAATTATTAGTGGGTGCTAATTCCCATCATGGTTTTTAGCCATAATTAGGGTTTCCATGATAATAAAAAATGGTGTCACTTTGTTGCATGTTTGAATGGTTATTTGGTTACTTTGTTTATTGCATGCATAAAGTTTAAAGTTGATGAATGTGGTCATTGTTGTTGAATGAATTGTGAAAAGTTTTAGATCTGATAGATTGTATTGATTCACCCCCCCCCCCCCCCCTCCCCTTTCAATAATCTTGGGCCTTATGGTATTAACAACTTCTACTAATGTTAATGTGAAATGTATGTGGCGTGATAGTTTTATACACATTTACTTGATGATTGCCTGCAATTTGTTGAATAATAGTAGAGGAACATACAATTATTCAATATAATGGGAATATGGAGATGAATATGTTCAAATGTGATTTGCTTATACAAGGTCATTGGAATGTTGTACAGTGGTCATTTATTTTGTATTCTACATAGGATAATGGTTGAATGTGGTAATATTGGTATGCATATTCAACCATTGAAAACCTCCAAGTATCATGATCAATTCTATCTATTTGGGATATGCATGATTTACATTGATGCAAAATTAATGCATCCATGAACTGGCACATTATTGAATGAACAACTCCTTTAGCATGAGTGCCTTTCATGTCACAAATACCTTTAACCTAAAAATGTACCCTTTTTAACTCTTCTATATTATTTATTATATTGATATTAGTTTATATGAAATATTGGAGGTATATTTAAGTTAAATACAATATCTATAAATTATTTCTATATTTATATAATATATTATTAGAAAAATATGTAATATTATATTAGATGATATTATGTTTATATTTGCATTGATATTGTTGAATACACTAGAGACTAAGAAGTGGATGAATCTATCTTAACAACTAAATTTTTACTTTAATTCAAAAAACATGTAACTTTAATTACTAGAATAAAAGATAAAATATTCAACATTATTGCACAAGAGAATACCAAATTTATATGGAAAATCCAATGAGAGAGAAACCACGGTGAAAATATCTCACAATACATGAAAAGTATTACAAGAGGCTCACTATCATACTTTCTACCAAGACTCATTATCTTAGGGTGAGATATAAGAAATACCTATAGAGGAGACTTTCTATCTCAATAAAGGATACATGAAATGTATTACAACAAATAAGCCTTCAATATATTGCTTCTAGCATTCTCCCTTTAATGTAGGTGCTCTTGACTCACTACCTCAAGAAACCATTTGACACTTTTGCACCAAAACTTTCACCACACACATCTTCTTCAATTATACAAACTCCATACACTTTACAACTAATTTGATCTTCTATTTATATTGACCAATTCATCGCTAAACATCAATTAGCTTAGCCAGAACAAGGGACAATGGGTGATCCCAACAATCTCTTTGATTAGGTAAAGAAAAATAGAATTTAATGCAAAAATATATTAAAAATTAAAATGGCATGTAAAGAGCCACATAAAACTAGACAAAAGCATGTACAATATTTATTATTTTACCCACCTTGTACGAGAAGGAAAAATAAAGCAATTGGCATGAGAAAGAGAAAATGGTGATTGAAAAATCCAATGGCGATCAACATTCCAATTTTGTTGCATCACTTTTTTTAATATTCAAAGTCATTGACATAGAGACAAAGACAGAGGAAAAGATAGGGAGGAGAAATAGGGAGTCTTTGTGCGTGTATGAGTTAGTGTAATGCCCCGCTAGGAAATCCTAAAGAAATTAACCTAACCATGCTACTAAGTTTACATAGCAATTTTTTCTTCTTATGAGTTCACAAACAATAATGTGTAACAATGCAGAAGCAATACAATATAATTACAACTCATACATATAAGTATAACTCAACACATAGATTACAAATCTCAAGAGTTCCTTGATGTAGATTACATAAATATTAATTAATTAATTTAGATTAAATATAATTATGAATCTCATGCATACAAATAAATGATAAGTACAATGCCATATAAATGAAACATAAATGCAATTGATACCATAAGGTATACATAACAAATCATCATCCGCTACATAGGTCGCACGATATGTAATAACAAATCATATACAAGGTACAAGTTACTTTATGGAATATGTTACTTTGTGTTTGGAGATGGATGTCATTGATGCTTGGAGTATTGTTGGTCTTGTGATGTGAGACTCTATGGATTGTTATTATCTTTGAGATATCTATTATGGGATGGATGATCTTGATAAGGTCTATATTGAGATGGACTGTTTGATCCTTGTATAGGATGTGTTGATTTTCTACTATGCTCCATTATTTTACTTTTGTGATTATTATGATTTATGGTTTAGGAGAAGCTTTTGGTGGTTTTGGTTTATTCTTCTCTCTTTTTTTTATTGGATCATTAGCGTAGGTTATCTGAGTGTATGGATGGCGAGTGGCTTGTAATAGGCATCGAGGCTCGCGAGTGGCTGCTAGGATAACTTATTGCAAGTGACTTAATAAGTGATAACTAAATGACATTGAGAGTTTAAAATGAATTAATAAGATAATGTGTGTCTTTCCCACTCTTGAGTACTTGATTGAGGTCTTGACTAGGATGGGTGTGGGAAGATGCTTGTCGCCTACGTGGACTAGATATGGTATAGTTGGTACCTCATCTGCATGAGAGGATTACTTATACCACATAGAGTCACTAGGGCGTCGAGGTCTAGAGAGATTGCCAAAATAACCTTAGAATTGGCTCATGTGATGACACTTCCCTTTATACATCTTAGGTTTCCTATGTGTGTTGGTTGTCTCTAGTTGAGCATGTTTTACCTTTGCAGTTGGTGTTGTACCTTTTTGAGATAGAGAGATTTCAGGATCCCTTGCCTAGTTGTTGTATTGAGTTGGATTCTGGTGTTTGTTATTCAAGTGGAATATGTTGTTATCTCCTCAACACGGTGGGAGTGGACCTTTGGTTCCACATGGTCGGGTGGTAGTGATTCTTTTACCATTGAGATTCTGACATTCCTGAACTGGTACTGGATGATTGTTGTTGCTATCACATTCTTCCTTGTTCATAATTATTAGAGAATTGCTCTTATCTTTCATAATATTGTACTTGTACCTTGTATATGATTTGTTATTACATACCTTGTGACTTGTGCAGTGGATGATGATTCGTTATGTATACCTTATGATATCAGTTGCATTTATGTTTCATTTATATGATGTTGTACTTATCATTCATTTGTATACATGAGATTTGTAATTATATTTAATCTAAAGTAATTAATTAATATTTACATAATCTACATCAAGGAACCATTGATATTTGTAATCTATGTGTCGAGTTATACTTGTACGTATGAGTTGTAATTATATTGTATTGCTTCTGCATCCTTACACATTATTTTTTGTAAACTCTTAAGAAAAAAAAATTGTTATGTAAATTTAGCAACATGTTGTTGGAATAACTGAGAGTGGGGGGTGAATCAGTTAGATCAGTTATCCTATAGTCCCAAATACAAAGATGTACCTTATCAAATAACTCCAACAAATTATGCAGCTCGGTAACATAAAATATCAATCTATTTGTTCACTTTACTGATTAACAGTAAATAGCTAATTGTGATTACCAACCAAATCAATTATGTAGTATGTAAAGTATGATAGAAAAACAATCATCACAAGTAACACATAACACAATGATTTAATGTGGAAACCCTGTTAAGGGAAAAACCACCTGGGTCCGGTAACCAAAAATAATTCACTCTTCTGAAGTGAGCTCGGTGAAGAGTCAACCCTATTAAAGGCACTACAACATTTGGGGTCAAATTTCGACGCCAATTTGCGATGCCACTACAATTTGTGTATTTTTTTGTGTTTTTTTTTTCAAGTTCCCCCGACGGTGTCGTAATAGTGACGCTATTGTCATAATTGCGACACCCGTTTGGTTATAAAAAAAGAAAAAAAAGAAAAAGGAAGTGTCATTTGTAATTTGTGAATTCAAAGAGCTGCCGTGAAGATGACACTACATTTCTACATGGCGCAAAGAGGGCATCCGAGTTTGGCGTGCGGGAGTGAAGAGGTTAGCACCATTTGGGAAGAGAGCACTAGCACTTGAGGTAGGCATTCAAGCTTTGTCTTCTCATTAACTCAATTTCAGTGGAATTGTTTATTTGATAGCATTGTTAATAGTGGCATTGTTTACATCTTAATTAGCATTTGGAATGCTCGATGACCCGTGAGCTTTGAGAGCTAGGGCATCATTGTTATTACCTTTAAGGCATTGGGTGAAGTGTTTGATCTCTTTTTATTTATTTTGTTGTTGATATTTACTATGTGGTACTCCCTGTTTGTGATCATTTCATGAGGAAATGTCTTGATGGCTCGCGGGCTACAAGCTAGGGCATCATACATTGTTTATGAGCTCATTGTTTAATACTTGCATTGTTTACATCTTATTATTTGGAATGCCTGATGACCCACGAGCTTTGAGAGTTAGGGCATCACTTCTATTACCTTCAAGGCATTGTGTTAAGTGTTTGATCTCTCTTTATTTGTTTTGTTGTTGATATTCACTATGTGGTACTCCCCGCTTATGATCATTTCATGAGGAAATGTCTTGATGGCTCGTGAGCTGCAAGCTAGGGCATCATACATTGTTCATGAGCTCACTATTTAATACTGACATTGTTTACATCTTTTCATTTGGAATGCTTGATGACCTGCAAGCTTTGAGAGCTAGGGCATTGTTTCTATTACCTTTAAGGCATTGTGTGAAGTGTTTGATCTCTCTTTATTTGTTTTTCTATTGATATTCACTATGTGGTACTCCTCGTTTATGATCATTTCACGAGGAAATGTCTTGATGGCTCGCGGACTGCAAGCTAGGGCATCATACATTGTTCATGAGCTCATTGTTTAATACTGGCATTATTCATGAGCTCACTATTTAATATCTAGCATCATGCAAACATACATTAATACACTTACTATTTTGAATTTGAGCTTGGGCATCATCCAATGTTATTGCTGCCATTGCATGCTTGCTGCTATTATGCACCATATATTGTTTTATACATTGTTTATTTCATTGAGACCGTGAGCTTGGCATTTGTAATGTATTTTCTATTATTGGATCAATGCTACCATGTTGTTGAGTCTGTGTGTGGCTTGACTATGCATATGCATAATTGTAGATGAGGATCAGTAATATGGTGTCAGGCATTGCTTAGATCCTTTGGATCTAACCCCATCTTTTCCTTCCTTGTAGGTTTTGGATCATACAAGAGCATACTAGATTGAACCTCGGGTCAACACTTCATTACTTCAAGCAATGTCTGGTACCTTCATTATTTATGTTCATCCACTTATGTATGTTTGCATTCATTCATATTCTTCTGAAATTTGGCTATTAGTGACAATATAGGACTATTCTTGATGTTTTTGGGTCATTTAATGAAAAGATGTAAATAGGGACATCAATAATAAAATAGGGATATCTTCATAGGGATATATTAAGATTAATATCGTAAGTAAAAACATTACACAATGGCATTCAGATTAAGTACAATATGAATTCACATGCCTTTAATTATGATACACTTTTGAAATTATCACTCATTGGTCATTTGACAATTCAAGATATAAGTATCAGAATATAAACTATTGCAAAAGGAAGAAACCCATATGTATCTATCATCATTTAATACAAAATATAAAAGTATCCCATAGACACACAGTTGCTATTATAACAACCATCCTCTAATCCCATGGTGTATTAGTCTCAAGGTAAGAACAATTTACTCAAGCCATCATATAAGTATCATCCTAAAGTTTAAATAGACATTGACTATGGATATGTACAACACTGAGCCATAATAAATTATAGAGTTTCACTACAATTTCTATGTCCACTTACAATCATCCTACTACTTACACTGCAATTTCTATGTCCACTTACAATAATAAATTACAAAGTTTCAGTGCAATTTCTATGTCCACTGCCATTAAAATATATCACTCCTCCTGTTATATAGGCATCCTTCTCATTGAGTGTTTCCATTAAAATATATCACTCTTGTTATATAATGTATATACATACTTGTTTAAAATGCCACACTTGTTGCTCTTAAATATTATTACCATTTCACTCAAATTTAAATGACATTAAAACCAAGCCCAAAATGTATACATACGTGTAAGTATAGGAGAAGCTAGATTCTGCAACTATTGAAAAAAAAAACTATACCAATAATAGCTTACGAGAAACTATACTTGTGCTTACCATAGCATACCTCAACATCATAATGCTTATCATTTTCAAGCTTGAGCGAAGCTTTGTACCATGCACCGTTCATAGATTTGTACGCAACGTTGATTTAGGATGGAGGTAAACTACATGTGTCATGTAAACAACATGGTTGAATGCAATCTCTTTTGTGCATTTTCAAGAGTTTTCCCACCAATACAAGCGTAAATAACACATTTAATGTAATCTACGAATAGTGTGTGGTATGAAGTCTCGTTGAAGCTTGAAATATATCCACTCCTCATGTTATTGTCAAAATTAAATTCAAATATTTCTCAAAATATTTATTCTTGTAGAATTAAGATATCATTATCTCAATAATAAAACAATCTTCCATAATAGCTTTTGAATCACATTAACACACACCCATGTTCTGTAGCATAGTTCATTTTAGAAGTGTATGGTTGATGTCCCCATTTTGAAGTGTTTGATCATTTCTACTACCTTCAAGGCATTGTGTGAAGTGTTTGATCTCTCTTTATTTGTTTTGTTGTGCATATACCTTCTCTGATCAACTCTGATATGCACAGGTGATGAACATTCATATTTTCCTAAGTAGTACTTTGAGCTTTCCTTCAACACATGTACTATTATGAAAATCATCACAAGTCCATTTGTTGTAGGAAAGCTCATAGTACACATGTCTAGATGACATTGTTTACATCTTAGCATTTGGAATGCTCGATGACCCGTGAGCTTTGAGAGCTAGGACATTGTTGCTATTACCTTCAAGGCATTGTGTGAAGTGTTTGATCTCTCTTTATTTGTTTTGCTATTGATATTCACTATGTGGTACTCGCTGTTTATGATCATTTCATGAGGAAATGTTTTGATGGCTCGTGGGTTGCAAGCTAGGGCATCATGCATTGTTTATGAGCTCACTGTTTGAGAAACTCATGTCCCTATTTGATTGGCCGATGCTCTGTTTGTTATATTGAGTTTACATCATATATTTAGTCTTAATAAATATCTTATAAAATAACATAAAACTAACCCAAAATACTTTGTCTTAATAAAATCTTAATAAAACAATATATTTAGTCTCAATAAAATCTTATAAAACAACATATATTGTGTGAAGTGTTTGATCTCTCTTTATTTGTTTTGTTGTTGATATTCACTATGTGGTACTCCCCGCTTATGATCATTTCACAAGGAAATGTCTTGATGGCTCACGGGCTACAAGCTAGGGCATCATACATTGTTCATGAGCTCATTGTTTAATACTGACATTGTTTACATCTTTTCATTTGGAATGCTTGATGACGTGCGAGCTTTGAGAGCTAGGGCATCATTTCTATTACCTTCAAGGCATTGTGTGAAGTGTTTGATCTCTCTTTATTTGTTTTGTTATTGATATTCACTATGTGGTACTCCCCGTTTATGATCATTTCATGAGGAAATATCTTGATGGCTTGCGGGCTACAAGCTAGGGCATCATGCATTATTTATGAGCTCATTGTTTGAGCTCCTCATGTCCATATATATATATATATATATATATATATATATATATATATATATATATATATATATATATATATATATATATATATATATATATATATATATATATATATATATATATATATATATATATATATATATATATATATATATATATATATATATATATATATGTATACTTCAAAGGAGGAATTATGAAATATAGTTGTAGGTAGTTATCTCTTCTATAATGATGGAGGAGTGAAAGGTAATGATCAATGAGGTTACTGTTATTAGATCATACATTAACACACTTACTATTTTGAATTTGAGCTCAGGCATCATGCAATGTTATTTTTGTCATTGCATGCTTGCTGTTGTTGTGCACTATATATTATTTTATACACTGTTTATTTCATTGAGACTGTGAGCTTGGTTTTTCTTTCAAAAGTGTATGGCTTGACTATGCACATGCATAATTGTAGATGAGGATCAGTAATAGGATGTCATTCATTGCTTAGATATTTTTTTATCTAACCTCCATCTTTCTTTTCTTTGCAGTTTCTAGATCACACAGGGGCACACTATATTCATACCCGGGCAAAAAATTGATCACTTTAGGCAATGTATGTCACCCTTATTATTTATGTTCATCCTCTTATGTATGCATGTACTCTTGCATTTTCTTCTCAAAGTTATGTTCCTTGTATAGTATATACAAGTTATTTTTTATATATATACATGTAATCTTTAGATGCAAAAATTTATTTTCTTTTACACGTATCTTTGCATGAAATGAACACAAATTAAACAAGATCAGCTAATAATGAAAACTAGGGTACTATAGTCACTCATCTAGTAATTAGTTCCCCAAACCATTAATAAGGATTGAACATAAGTCTAAGTCTCCAAATCTATTGTTCTATGTGTATAAAATAATATATGGTGCACAATAGCAGCAAGCATGCAATGGCAGCAATAACATTGCATGATGCCCGAGCTCAAATTCAAAGAAGTAAGTGTATTGATGTATGATCTAATAGCAACAATCTCATTGATCATTACATTTCACTCCTCCATCATTACAGAAGAGATAACTACCTACAACTAGGGCATCATGCATTGTTTATGAGCTCAATGTTTGAGCACCTCATGTCCCTATTTGATTGGCCAGTGCTCAAACAGTGAGCATAAATTGCGACACCCATTTGGTTATAAACAAAAAAAAAGAAAAAGAAAGTGTCATTTTTAATTTGTGAATTCAAAGAGCTGCAACGAAGACAACACTACACTTTTGATTGGCACAAAGAGGGCATTCAAGTTTGGTGTGCCCGAAGAGGCTGACACCGTGTGGGAAGAGGGCACTGGCACTTGAGATAGTCATTCGAGCTTTGTCTATTTGATCATAAACGGGGAGTACCACATAGAAAATATCAACAACAAAACAAATAAATAGAGAGATCAAACACTTCACACAATATATGTTGCTTATAGCTCACAGTCTCAATGAAATAAATAATGTATAAAATAATATATGGTACACAACAACAACAAGCATGCAATGACAGCAATAACATTGCATGATGCCCGAGCTCAAATTCAAAACAATAAGTGTATTAATGTATGATCTAATAGCAACAACCTCATTGATCATTACCTTTCACTCCTCCATCCTTATAGAAGAGATAACTACCTACAACTAGGGCATCATGCATTGTTTATGAGCTCACTGTTTGAGCACTTGATGTCCCTATTTGATTAGTCGGTGCTCAAATAGTGAGCTCATAAATAATGCATGATGCCCTAGCTTGCAGCCCGCAAGCCATCAAGACATTTCCTCATGAAATGATCATAAAAGGGGAGTACCACATAGTGAATATCAACAAAAAAACAAATAAAGAGAGATCAAACACTTCACACAGTACCTTAAAGGTAATAGAAATGATGCCCTAGCTCTCAAAGCTCGTGGGTCATCGAGCATTCCAAATGAAAAGATGTAAACAATGCCAGTATTATACCTAAACAATACCATACCTCAACATCATAATGTTTATCATTTTCAAGCTTCAGAGAGGCTTCATACCATGCAACATCTACAGATTTGTATGCAAAACTGATTTAGGTTGGAGGTAAACTACATGTGTCATGTAAACAACATGGTTGAATTCAATCTTTTTTGTGTGTTTTTGAGAGTTTTCCCACCAATACAAGCATAAATAATGCATTGAATGTAATCTATGAACACTACATGGTATGAAATCTCACTGAAGCTTGAAATATATCACTCTTCATGTTATTGTTAAGATTAAATTCAAATATTTCTCAAACTATTTATTCTTGTAGAATTAAGATATCCTTATCTCAATAATAAAACAATCTTGCATAATAGCTTTTGAATCACATTAACACACACCCATGTTCTGTAGCATAGTTTATTTTAAAAGTGTATGGCTTGACTATGCGCATGCATAATTGTAGATGAGGATCAGTAATAGGGTGACATACATTGCTTAGATCCTTTGGATCTAACCCCATCTTTTCCTTCCTTGCAGGTTTTGGATCATACAAAAGCATATTGGATTGAACCCTGGTCAACACTTCATTACATCAGGCAATGTCTGGTACATTCATTATTTATGTTCATCCACTTATGTATGTTTGCATTCATTCATATTCTTCAAAAAGCTGGCTATTAGCGACCATATATGATGATTCTTGATGTTTTTGGGTCATCTGATGAAAAGATGTACAAGTTTCTTAAAGGTAGGCATTTGAGCTTTGTCTTCTCATTAACTCAATTTCATTTTGATGACATTTGTTGATTTAATGACAAAATATGAATGTTAATACTAGCATTGTTTACATCTTTGCATTTGGAATGCTCGATGACCTGTGAGCTTTGAGAGCTAGGCCATCATTGCTATTACCTTCAAGGCATTGTGTGAAGTGTTTGATCTCTTTTTATTTGTTTTGTTGTTGATATTCACTATGTGGTACTCCCTGTTTATGATCATTTTATGAGGAAATATCTTGATGGCTCACAGGCTGCAAGCTAGGGCATCATACATTGTTCATGAGCTCACTGTTTAATAATGGCATTGTTTACATCTTTTCATTTGGAATGCTCGATGACCCATGAGCTTTGAGAGCTAGGGCATCATTTCTATTACCTTCAAGACATTGTGTGAAGTGTTTGATCTCTCTTTATTTATTTTTCTATTGATATTCACTATGTGGTACTCCCCATTTATGATCATTTCATGAGGAAATGTCTTGATGGCTCACGGGCTACAAGCTAGGGCATCATACATTGTTCATGAGCTCATTGTTTAATACTGGCATTGTTCATGAGCTCACTATTTAATATATGGCATCATGCAAACATACATTAATACACCTACTATTTTGAATTTGAGCTCGGGCATCATGCAATGTTATTGCTGTCATTGCATGCTTGCTGTTGTTGTGCACCATATATTGTTTTATACACTATTTATTTCATTGAGACCATGAGCTTGGCATTTGTAATGCATTTTCTGTTATTGGATCAATGCTACCATGTTGTTGAGTCTGTGTAAGACTTGCAAGGTTTTACCCCAAAATTTAGCAGTAATAAAATAGGGACATCAGTAATAAAATAATACACTTACTATTTTGAATTTGAGCTCAGGCATCATGCAATGTTATTGTTGTCATTGCATGCTTGTTGCTATTATGCACCATATCAGCAACAAGAATGAAATGTTATGAAATTTTGGGATTAAATTGGTGAGTTTGTATATTTTCTCCATTTTAAACTAACCTATGACTTCAAATGAGGAATTATGAAATATAGTTGTAGGTGGTTATCTCTTCTATAATGATGGAAATATATAACTCCTCATGTTATTGTCAAAATTAAATTCAAATATTTCTCAAAATATTTATTCTTTTAGAATTAAGATATCCTTATCTCAATAAATAAAACAATTTTGCATAATAGCTTTTGAATCACATTAACACACACCCATGTTTTATAGCATAGTTCATTTTAGAAGTGTATGGCTTGACTATGCACATGCATAATTGTAGATGAGGATCAGTAATAGGGTGTCAGACATTACTTAGATCTTTTGGATCTAACCCCATATTTTCCTTCATTGCAGGTTTTGGATCATACAAGAGAATACTAGATTGAACCCTGGGTCAACACTTCATTACTTCAGGAAATGTTTAGTACCTTCATTATTTATGTTCATCCACTTATGTATGTTTGCAATCATTCATATTTTTCTGAAAGTTTTCTATTAGTGACCATATAGGACCATTCTTGATGTTTTTGGGTCATTTGATGAAAAGATGTAAATAGGGACATCAGTAATAAAATTTGTTTTGTTGTGCATATACCTTCTCTGATCAACTCTAATATGCACAGGTGATGAACATTCATATTTTCCTAAGCAGTACTGTGAGCTTTCCTTCCAACACATGTACTATTGTGAAAATCATCACAAGTCCATTTGTTGTAGGAAAGCTCACAGTACACATGTCTGGATGTCTGCATGTTTTTCACCTGTTCATATACCAAATGATGAATGCTTAATTGTTGTAATGGAAAAGCATTAGAACCGTCCATATAGGACCTTAATTATTTATGTTCATCCACTTATGTATGTTTGGATTCATTTATATTCTTCTGAAAGTTGGCTATTAGCGACCATATAGGACCATTCTTGATGTTTTTGGGACATTTGATGAAAAAATGTAAATAGGGACATCAATAATAAAATAGGGATTGTTGTCATTGCATGCTTGCTGCTGTTGTGCACCATATATTGTTTTATACACTATTTATTTCATTGAGACTGTGAGCTTGGTTTTTCTTTCAAAAGTGTATGACTTGACTATGCACATGCATAATTGTAGATGAGGATCATTAATAGGATGCCATTCATTGCTTAGATATTTTTTATCTAACCCCCATCTCTCTTTTCTTTGCAGGTCCTGGATCACACAAGGGCACACTAGATTCATACGCGGGTCAAAAATTCATCACTTCAGGCAATGTCTAGCACCCTTATTATTTGTGTTCATCCTCTTATGTATGCCTGTACTCTTAAATTTTCTTCTCAAAGTTATTTTCCTTGTATATTATATACAAGTTATTTTTCATATATATACATATAATCTTTAGATGCAAAAATTTTATTTTCCTTTACATGTATCTTTGCATGAAATGAACACAAATTAAACAAGATCATCTAATAATGCAAACTAGGGTACTATAGTCACTCATCTAGTAATTAGTTCCCCAAACCATTACTAAGGATTGAACATAAGTCTAAGTCCCCAAATCTATTATTCTATGTGTATAAAAGAATATATGGTGCACAACAACAACAATCATGCAATGACAACAATAACATTGCATGATGCCCGAGCTCAAATTCAAAATAGTAAGTGTATTAATGTATGATTTAATAGCAGCAATCTCATTAATTACTAAGCCACAGGGGTTTTCTGATTCGAAAGACTTAGTAGCCTCCAGAGTCATTTTCTTTTCTATTGCATTAACAGGATGTCTGCTAGAAACATTATGACTACGCATCACTTCGCTCATCTCTTCAAATTTTTTTTTCATAGATTTCACCATCTGACATTTCTTTTCGGTAAGAGATGGCTATGAAAAAGATATTTCTATTTTTCATTCTGAGAAGATCCAGAGTGATTTTGAGTCACAGAGGAAATGCCCTGATCCTTCCACAAGTGCTATTCTGACGAGTTCTGATCACTTGATGTACAGAAAATTATCTATTGAGTTGAAAAGAAAATCAACAAAAGATGTTGAAAATGAAGTGAAAAAACCTAAGGTTTCTTCTCAACGTAAGTAAAATCCTTTCCCTCAATGAAAGATTGAAGTCTTTCCAAACTCATTTCTCTCAAATTATGGGAAACTTTGAACTTACCATTTAAATAACCACAAGTTTTTATTTGTATGCAGGCCATTTTTCTGAGTCATGAACATTTCCATCCATCTCTTACAGAAAAGGAACGTCAGATGGTGAAATCTATAGAAACAAAAACTGAAGAGATGAGCAGAGGGATGCTTAGTCATAAATGTAGATATCACAATAGTTGAGAAACATAAATGTAGATATCCAAAAAATTGTGACCATGATGCCTACATTTATGTTTCTCAGCTGTTGTGTCCTATGACCCCTTATTTGATTGGTCGGTGCTCTATTATATTGATGCTATTAGATAAAATAGGGGCATCAGTAATAAAATAATACACTTACTGTTTTAAATTTGAGCTCTGGCATCATGCAATGTTATTGTTGTCAAAATAGTATGTGTATTAATGTATGATCTAATAGCAACAACCTCATTGATCATTACCTTTGACTCCTCCATCATTATAGAAGAGATAAATACCTACAACTATATTTCATAATTCCTCTTTTGAAGTCATAGGTTAGTTTAACTATTAGACAATGAGCTAATAGGAGTTTCAAATAGATTTGAATAAAAATTAAGAGTATTGAATTTTATCATGCAATGTTATTGCTGTCATTGCATGCTTGCTGTTGTTGTTGACCATATATTGTTTTATACACTATTTATTTCATTGAGACTATGAGATATTGTAGTTGATTGTATTCTTTTGGGGTCTGGTCTATTGTAGTTATTTCTTTTTTCTTTGAATCATTGTTTACAATTACTTTTGATGCAATATTTGTATTAAGAATAAGAACAAAACGGTGAATGAGTGTATTTGACAAAGATAAACATGACACATTTTGTTGGGCTGATTGGGTTGGCCTGGTACCATTTACATGGCCTGGCCAGATATTAAACAGTGAGCTCATGAACAATCATCCTACTACTTACACTACAATTTCTATGTCCACTTACAATAATAAATTACAGAGTTTCACTGCAATTTCTATGTCCATTGCCATTAAAATATATCACTCCTCCTGTTATATAGGCATAATAAAATAATCTTGCATAATAGTTTTTGAATCACATAAACACACACCCATGTTTTGTAGCATAGTTCATTTTAGAAGTGTATGGCTTGACTATGCACATGCATAATTGTAGATGTGGATCAGTAATAGGGTGCCAGACATTGCTTAAATCCTTTAGATCTAACCCCATCTTTTCCTTTTTTGTAGGTTTTGGATCATACAAGAGCATACTGGATTGAAGCTTGGGTCAACACTTCATTACTTTAGGCAATGTTTGGTACCTCCATTATTTATGTTCATCCACTTATGTATATTTGCATTCATTCATATTCTTCTGAAAGTTAATCTTTATGAGCTCAAATTCAAAATAGTAAGTGTACTATTTTATTACTGATGTCCCTATATATTGTTGTCGACAGTCATGAATGCGAGATGTTCCTAATATCAATGAGATGGATGAGATGGATGAAGAAGAATATCAATGACATGAATGAAATGTACAATAATGCTAGATGTTTGGCATGTTCTAACGATTGTTTTATATGTACTACTCTTATTCACCTTGTTTTATATGTCCTACTTATATATCTATCTTTGATCTTTTGTTAAGATAAATTTCATTCTAAAAGAGTGTATTTAATCTCTATATGCTTAAACAACCTCACTAGTTAAGAGTGTTCTCATTTGTAGTGGGCATGACAAGAATCAAATCACTTGAAAGACACCAGTATTTAGACATGCACAAATTAGTGACGTGATTAAGTAAATTAACTTTCTTTACAATTGCATGGTTGTCTTTGGTTTGTCATTTTGTTTTGAGTGTCTACTAATTTAAACCAAAGACTTCAACTTAGCCAAAAAATGTGCAAGTCTACTTTAGTATGTTTCTTTTTATTGTAATTATAATTAGTATGAATGAACAAAATAATGACAATGCAATATTTGTCGAAATAGTGTCGATGACTTCGGTCAATGTGCCTATGTGTCAATGTGGTGTTGGCCCATGCATGTTGAAGACGTCACACACAACAAGTAATCCTGGGCGTCAATTTTGGGTTTGCCCAAATAGGAAAAAGGTCTGGATATTTCATAATTATATTTTATGTTAAAAAATTATGTGACAACTACTCATTTTATGAAGAACTGATGTACATTTGGTATTGTCAGGGAAATATTGGATGTCAATACTTTCGGTGGGTTGATCAAACCACATTTACATCTACCACATTTCATTGTCTCATAAGGTGCATCAAATGATCCACTTTTTGTAATCTAAGTCTCTCAGCTCGATTCACCAAGAAGAAGACTTCTCCCAAGTCATCATAAAACACCATAGTGCTCTACGAATCTCCAATATGCAAGTTATGCACGTCACTCTCTCGACATCACACCTAACTCATTTGAAACTGTGGAAAAAATGGTAGATGATCCCAGCGATCCGTCACAACCCGATCTCAACAACAACGCAAAGAGTAGCTTGATTCTGTCTTCAAGCCGATCAATGCACAATCTACTCAAAATCCAAGTCAAGTCAATGCTACACTCCATAGGAACAAAGCACATCAAATTTAGACCAAAGAAGTCAAGAAGTCACTCAAATCAGATTCGAATGCAATCAGGTCCACATTTATCCCATGAACACATCAGGAAGAATGCATCTCTAATCGCCACACTAGCTTCTTGTGCCAGAGCCGTTGCTGTCACAAGTCTTGATTCGGTAAGATCCATTCAAAATCCAAGTCTCTAGACTCAACTCAATAATCCATGACCCGCTACCAAATCTACTGCAAAGTTATCTCCGAATGAGCCATAACCAAATCACGAGCAGGAACCAGATTTGCAAGAACATCATTCTATATATATATATATATATATATATATATATATATATATATATATATATATATATATATATATATATATATATTGATTGTCATTGTAACTATGATGAAATTACAACAGGGATGGGTATCTGTTGCAAACATCCAACATACAATTGTCGCATGAACAACATCGTTGTCGGAACAAATCATAAACGAGGAATGTTCATCATAAAATTCCAATGCATGTCCGTTGTATGTATAGCATAGTCGTCATTACAAACCATAAATGAGACACATCCATCATAATCTTACAATAGAAATCTGTTGCACTAATAGCATTTCCGTTGGCAAACAGGTTAATAATGACAGCTTCCCGTTAGAACATTCTGACAGGTCTCCGTCGTTTGTATTTGTTGCGACGATTAGGCATCGCAATATGGATGGACGCAGATAGGTGCAATGACAGGTTCGCTTTGTTGGCACCCACTTTTTGCGATGGCTAAGGGTGTCATAATTACGATGCATAACAAAATTGTCAATTTTTTCAACTGCGACGCCAGGTAGTGTCACTCAATCGACAGTATACTGTTAAAATTGGGACATTCAACCATCGGAAAAAGGTCTCAAATGTACTAGTGAGGTTTCTAACACACTGTTAAGTGTGACTTTTGTTAGAGGATTTAACACTAACAGTTAACTTTTGACCACCATTCACTATGGGGTCAACAAGATAACAATGTACATTCTCTTAATGACATAGGCAGAATATAATATTGTTAAGTCCACTCAGTTAAGAGATTTTTTGAATCAATGGTTAAACTGATACAATATGATCTAATTCAAATACAACTTAATTACAGATATTCAGATCTATGCTAAGGCCATACAAATCCTCTGATCAATAATCTAATTCACTTGATCAATATTCTTGAACTTACTTTCACTCGGTAAATGGTTCTCTGACGCTTGGTTAACTCTACAGTTTGATTCTTTCAACAAATAGTTTGATCAAGCATGCATGTATAGTCTTCACGCGATATCTCTGCAGTCTTCTTCTTCCAACATGTTTCGACAATGAAACTCATATCTCTTCTATAGACAAGTAAATCATTTTCATATGAGTCATTAGATTTTGCCGCTTAATCTCCTTCGTGCATTTTGCCTCTTAAACCTTCCTTGGTAGATGTGTCATTAACACGTTTCAATCTCATCCTTTTGATCTTCTCTGAATTTTGTTAGTCGTGGATCCCATAACAAACTTAATCCTTAATCTCAAAATCATAACAATTCTAGCTCATCAAATTCAATCGGTTGTTCTTTGCATTTAATGTTTTCATCCATACTCGGTCAATATAAAAATGCGTTGGTGATAACTAGTTAAACTAGCTCAATTGATACTGTTAGTCGGTATACACTGCACTAGCTCAGTGTATACAAAAATCTTTAATTACCGACCACATTGCCTTGTTCAATTTCAAATCTCTTCTTCAAAATAGATTAATGTAACATGCTCAAGTCAACAATATAAAGCCATAGACTCATCAATAAGTTACCTAATGTTTACCTCATCCTTATATGTCATATCCATCTTTTTCATATGTAGATATCTCAATTCTTCATCTTTTCTTCCTCAAACAGTTGTTCAGATGTTTGTAACTAACATGATAAGTACTGTCAAAACTAGTTGACAACATATTGACTGATTTAATCATCTTACATATCATTTTAGTACTTAGTGATCTCTAATCACTGTTTATTCAGTTCATTCATATATTTAATCAAATGTAGTTCATCACATGTTTAGGTTAATTTCTCTTGGGTTCCCTGGTAGGGCATTACAATTAGAGAGAGGTATGAAGAGAGATACATTTTTATAAATATGTAGAGAGGGAGGGAGGGAGAAGGAAGGAAGGTGTAGTGCCCACCCATAGTTTAACTTTTAGTTTTATATTGCCAAACTCTTTTAGGTCACTTTTATGTGTGTGTTGATTATTTTAACTTTATTATGTGGTTTTGAATGTATGACATTACATGATTATTTGATATTGGATAGTTATGAGATATCATATGTTGCAGTTAGATGATGTTAGTTACTTTGATGATGATTATGTTGGTTTGTTGTGATTGATCAAGCAAGTACTATACACTTTTCATTTATTGCGGGGTTCAAAATTTTTGGGGTTAACTCGTCAAACATTTTTGAATTGACACGTCAAGCATTTCCCTAGGTTGACTTGTCAAGATTTTCCCCAGGTTGACTCATCAAGTATTTTCTAGGGTTAACTTGTTAACCGGCATGAGTCTTATTATAATGGATTAGGTTAGGGTTTTCTCAATATATGATAATTTCATAGCTTCTTGCAGCGGTA